>NC_069427.1:13427424-13449924 GCF_026875155.1 Cherax quadricarinatus
TTGAATCTTTCCGTTCCTGGTGTTGTCCGGAGTTTGCCCTGTTCTTGCCGCCGCTCCTAAATCCTCCTTCTGGCTACGTCTTACATTTCGGGTGGGTCTTCCTGCCTCCTCCTTCGACGGACGTGTTGTTTCTCTTAACAAACGTATCAGTGTAGGACTCCCATACAAAGGAGGCAGAGAAGTTGGCCTTGTGGATTTCTGTATTGTAGTGTATCGTGTAGTTGTGTGTCTTGTAGTGCTGTGCCGTGCAGTGCTTGTCGCATAGCGTAGTGCTGTGGTCGTACCCAGAGTCGTAGTCTCCTGCATTTTGGAGGAACGTAGTAATGCTTTCGGGTACACCTTGACACATACCCTAACACCACCAAAACTTCTCAGCAGCACTATATAACTAGTTTGAGACGAGTACGTTCATGACGAGTACGTTCATGATGAATGCGTTCATGACGAGTGCGTTCATGACGAGTGCGTTCATGACGAGTGCATTCGTTGATCTACTGCAAGCATCTGTGCATCACGAAAAAAGGAAAAGACACAGTACCGTAATAGGTACAATACACAAATAACCGGAGATTTATGAAGACGTTTCGGTCCGACTTGTGACCACTAACTAGTCTATGGTCCCTCACTCTACAACATCACTCACTACTTGTAACCAGACCTAAGCCTGGCCACTACATCAGTGTTCATTGTGCAGTGTTCCATAAGCGTACTTATCTACGTTAATGTTATCATCGTAGATGATAGACCTACTGATGCTTCTAATTGCATTCCTAACATGAGCTAGTTCTGTGGTATTTTCAATTGGTTAGGCCTACTATTTGCCTGTACAGGCCTAAAGTGTCAAATAACTATGAAAGCTGAATTATTATTATTATTATAATCAAAAAGAAGCGCTAAGCCACAAGGGCTATACAGCGCTGCTATGAAAGCTGAAGATTACTGGTTAATTATAGATGGCCAGTGAACTATCAGGGATATTTTTAAATTATTTTGAGTGTCTGGATTGATTTAGCTATAATGGGAACTTGTGTTATTGTAAACTGTGTCATTGTAAACTACGTCACTGTAATCATGCGTCATTGTAAACTTGCGTCAGTCCCGTCAGGCTCAACTCCCAGGTTTCCTTTGGAAGGTCAGTCCCCTGGAAGAGTGGTCTGGGAGGTCAGTCCCCTGGGAGAATGGTCTGGGAGGTTAGTCCCCTGGGAGGGTGGTCTGGGAGGTCAGTCCCCTGGGAGGGTGGTTTGGAAGTTCAGTCTCCTGGGAGAATGGTCTGGGAGGTCAGTCCCCTGGGAGAGTGGTCTGGGAGGTCAGTCCCCTGGGAGAATGGTCTGGGAGGTTAGTCCCCTGTGAGAGTGGTCTGGGAGGTCAGTCCCTGGGAGAATGGTCTGGGAGGTCAGTCCCCTGGGAGAATGGTCTGGGAGGTCAGTCCCCTGGGAGAATGGTCTGGGAGGTCAGTCCCCTGGGAGGGTGGTCTGGTAGGTCAGTCCCCTGGGAGAATGGTCTGGGAGGTCAGTCCCCTGGGAGAATGGTCTGGGAGGTCAGTCCCATGGGAGGGTGGTCTAGGAGGCCAGTCCCCTGGGAGGGTGGTCTAGGTCAGCCCCCTGGGAGGGTGGTCTAGGAGGTCAGTCCCTGGGAGAATGGTCTGGGAGGTCAGTCCCTGGGAGAATGGTCTGGGAGATCAGTCCCCTGGGAGGGTGGTCTGGTAGGTCAGTCCCCTGGGAGAATGGTCTGGGAAGTCAGTCCCCTGGGAGGGTGGTCTAGGATGCCAGTCCCCTGGGAGGGTGGTCTGGGAGGTCAGTCCCCTGGGAGGGTGGTCTGGGAGGTTGGTCTTAGGACCTCAGCGCGCACGCGTGCGCGTGCAGTGTCCTCATACCCGGATCACCCATCCAAGTGCTAGCCTCCACCACCTCTACAATCCTCATCCTTCTCCCATCCTTCCCTATCCTCTCCTATATCCATCTTCCAATCCTAACACTTCTGTAAATTTTAATCCTTACAATCCCTATCTTTCTATCTTTCATATACAATAATTCATTTTCTCTTAACCCACTATCCTCTTCCTCTTCTATCCCCTTGCCTGTTATCCTTCTATCTTCTATCTTCTATCCTTCTATCTTCCTATCCATCGTCTCTATAATATACAAGAGTTTCTTCTTATCCAATTAAATCCCTTTACCCTATCCTATCCCCTCTATAGCCTTCTCCTTTATCCTTCTACTCCTCTTCTATCCCTTCTACAGTACTCCTTCTCTTCTATCCTCTCTTCAGTTCTCTTCTTCCCACTCTGCGATATTTCTCATTTATTCTCATCCTCTCTATTCCTTCTCTTCCTATCCATTCAGCGGTCTCTCTATTCCCTTGTACAGTCTTGTTGTTCCCTTGTACAGTCTTGTTGTTCCCTTGTACAGTCTTGTTGTTCCCTTGTACAGTCTTGTTGTTCCCTTGTACAGTCTTATTGTTCCCTTGTACAGTCTTATTGTTCCTTGTACAGTTTATTGTTCCCTTGTACAGTCTTATTGTTCCCTTGTACAGTCTTGTTGTTCCCTTGTACAGTCTTATTGTTCCCTTGTACAGTCTTATTGTTCCCTTGTACAGTCTTATTGCTCCCTTGTACAGTCTTATTGTTCCCTTGTACAGTCTTATTGTTCCCTTGTACAGTCTTATTGTTCCCTTGTACAGTCTTGTTGTTCCCTTGTACAGTCTTATTGTTCCCTTGTACAGTCTTATTGTTCCCTTGTACAGTCTTGTTGTTCCTTGTTACAGTCTTATTGTTCCCTTGTACAGTCTTGTTGTTCCCTTATACAGTCTTATTGTTCCCTTGTACAGTCTTATTGTTCCCTTGTACAGTCTTGTTCTTCCCTTGTACAGTCTTATTGTTCCCTTGTACAGTCTTATTGTTCCCTTGTACAGTCTTGTTCTTCCCTTGTACAGTCTTGTTCTTCCCTTGTACAGTTTAGTGTCAGTATCCCAGGACTGAGTGCGGGCTCGCTCCGCTGGCCTGAGAATTACTCTGGTGCCACCCTCCTGCAATAAGCCTGACTCTTCAAATAACATTCCTCCCTAGCCTTTCCTAGCTCGGCTTTCTGCCAGTGGGTCTGTCTCTGTCTGCCTCTGTCTCTGTCTGTATCTGTCTTTGTCGCTGTCTGTCCGTCTCTTTGTGTCAGTGTGTCTGTGTCTGTCTGTGAGTCTGTCTCTGTCTGTCTCTATATTTGCCTCTGTTTCTCTATGTCTCTGTTTTTCTGTTTTTGTCTCTGTCTGTCTTTGTCTGTGTCGCTAAGTCTGTCTTTAAATCTGTATATGTGTATCTGTCTATCTCTCTGTACCCTTATCTCCTATAAGACTTTCACAAACGTACACACATGTACGTGGATGTCCGAACGTACATGTACACAGATCTCCAAACGTACACGCATATACGTGAATCTAACGTTGACACGTGTACATAGATCTCAAAAAAAAACGGTCACACAAACGTAGGCTTATCAACGTTACAATAAGCACAGCTTAAAAGCTTATAAGCTGAGCCTCAAAACACAGCACAAAAAACAGCAACAAGCTGGGTTAGCCGTAGCTTCCCTGACGTGAAGCTGCGTATTGAAGCAATCGTAGAAAAGTAGAAGAGGTTCAGTATAAGCTGGGATGCCTCAGGGATCACTGCTGCTTCCCTGCCTCTTTATACTTGATGTAAATATCCTCAATATATATATATATATATACAAATGCTGTAAAAATTATGGAAGGTGTTTCAGTTGTGCGAGTATTGGAGTATTCAGAGTTACTGGATGGGCTGGCACCCTAGTACAGGTAGAGTTACTGGATGGGCTGGCACCCTAGTACAGGTAGAGTTACTGGATGGGCTGGCACCCTAGTACAGGTAGAGTTACTGGATGGGCTGGCACCCTAGTACAGGTAGAGTTACTGGATGGGCTGGCACCCTAGTACAGGTAGAGTTACTGGATGGGCTGGCCCCCCTAGTACAGGTAGAGTTACTGGATGGGCTGGCACCCTAGTACAGGTAGAGTTACTGGATGGGCTGGCACTCTAGAAAAGGTAGAGTTACTGGATGGACTGGCACCCTAGTACAGGTAGAGTTACTGGATGGGGTGGCACCCTAGTACAGGTAGAGTTACTGGATGGGCTGGCACCCTAGTACAGGTAGAGTTTTCTGGATGGGCTGGCACCCTATTACAGGTAGAGTTATGGATGGGCTGGCACCTTGTACAGGTAGAGTTACTTGATGGGCTGGCACCCTAGTACAGGTAGAGTTACTGGATGGGCTGGCACCCTAGTACAGGTAGAGTTACTTGATGGGCTGGCACCCTAGTACAGGTAGAGTTACTGGATGGACTGGCACCCTAGTACAGGTAGAGTTACTGGATGGGCTGGCACCCTAGTACAGGTAGAGTTACTGGATGGGCTGGCACCCTATTACAGGTAGAGTTACTGGATGGGCTGGCACCCTAGTACAGGTAGAGTTACTGGATGGGCTGGCACCCTTTGTACAGGTAGAGTTACTGGATGGGCTGGCAACCCTAGTACAGGTTAGAGTTACTGGATGGACTGGCACCCTAGTACAGTAGAGTTACTGGATGGGGTGGCACCCTAGTAACAGGTAGAGTTACTGGATGGGCTGGCACCCTAGTACAGGTAGAGTTACTGGATGGGCTGGCCCCTAGTACAGGTAGAGTTACTGGATGGGCTGGCACCCTATTACAGGTAGAGTTACTGGATGGGCTGGCACACTAGTAAGTAGAGTTACTTGATGGGCTGGCACCCTAGTACAGGTGAGGTTACTGGATGGGCTGGCACCCTAGTACAGGTAGAGTTACTTGATGGGCTGGCACCCTAGTACAGGTAGAGTTACTGGATGGACTGGCACCCTAGTACAGGTTAGAGTTACTGGATGGGCTGGCACCCTAGTACAGGTATTCAGGGGTTACTGGGTGGGCTGGCACCCTAGTACAGGTAGAGTTACTGGATGGGCTGGCACCCTAGTACAAGTAGAGTTACTGGATGGGCTGGCACCCTAGTACAGGTAAGGGTTTCTGGATGGGCTGGCAACCCTAGTACAGGTAGAGTTACTGGATGGGCTGGCACTCTAGTACAGTAGAGTTACTGGATGGGCTGGCACCCTAGTACAGGTATTTTAGAGTTACTGGATGGGCTGGCACCCTAGTACAGGTAGAGTTACTGGATGGGCTGGCACCCTAGTACAGGTAGAGTTATGGATGGGCTGGCACCCTGTAAGGTATTCAGAGTTACTGGATGGGCTGGCACCCTAGTACAGGTAGAGTTACTGGATGGGCTGGCACCCTAGTACAGGTATTCAGAGTTACTGGATGGGCTGGCACCCTAGTACAGGTAGAGTTACTGGATGGGCTGGCACCCTAGTACAGGTATTCAGAGTTACTGGATGGGCTGGCACCCTAGTACAGGTAGAGTTACTGGATGGGCTGGCACCCTAGTACAGGTAGAGTTACTGGATGGGCTGCACCCTAGTACAGGTAGAGTTACTGGATGGGCTGGCACCCTAGTACAGGTAGAGTTACTGGAGGGCTGGCACCCTAGTACAGGTAGAGTTACTGGATGGGCTGGCACCCTAGTACAGGTAGAGTTACTGGATGGGCTGGCACCCTAGTACAGGTAGAGTTACTGGATGGGCTGGCACCCTAGTACAGGTAGAGTTACTGGATGGGCTGGCACCCTATTACAGGTAGAGTTACTGGATGGGCTGGCACCCTAGTACAGGTAGAGTTACTTGATGGGCTGGCACCCTAGTACAGGTAGAGTTACTGGATGGGCTGGCACCCTATTACAGGTAGAGTTACTGGATGGGCTGGCACCCTAGTACAGGTAGAGTTACTGGATGGGCTGGCACCCTAGTACAGGTAGAGTTACTGGATGGGCTGGCACCCTAGTACAGGGAGAGTTACTGGATGGGCTTGGCACCCTAGTACAGGTAGAGTTACTGGATGGGCTGGCACCCTATTACAGGTAGAGTTACTGGATGGGCTGGCACCCTAGTACAGGTAGAGTTACTTGATGGGCTGGCACCCTAGTACAGGTAGAGTTACTGGATGGGCTGGCACCCTAGTACAGGTAGAGTTACTTGATGGGCTGGCACCCCGTACAGGTAGAGTTACTGGATGGACTGGCACCCTAGTACAGGTAGAGTTTTCTGGATGGGCTGGCACCCTAGTACAGGTAGAGTTACTGGATGGGCTGGCACCCTATTACAGGTAGAGTTACTGGATGGGCTGGCACCCTAGTACAGGTAGAGTTACTGGATGGGCTGGCACCCTAGTACAGGGAGAGTTACTGGGAAAGGGCTGGCACCCTAGTACAGGTAGAGTTACTGGATGGGGTGGCACCCTAGTACAGGTAGAGTTACTGGATGGGCTGGCACCCTAGTACAGGTAGAGTTACTGGATGGGCTGGCACCCTAGTACAGGTAGAGTTACTGGATGGGCTGGCACCCTATTACAGGTAGAGTTACTGGATGGGCTGGCACCCTAGTACAGGTAGAGTTACTTGATGGGCTGGCACCTAGTACAGGTAGAGTTACTGGATGGGGTGGCACCCTAGTACAGGTAGAGTTACTTGATGGGCTGGCACCCTAGTACAGGTAGAGTTACTGGATGGACTGGCACCCTAGTACAGGTAGAGTTACTGGATGGGCTGGCACCCTAGTACAGGTATTCAGAGTTACTGGATGGGCTGGCACCCTAGTACAGGTAGAGTTACTGGATGGGCTGGCACCCTAGTACAAGTAGAGTTACTGGATGGGCTGGCACCCTAGTACAGGTAGAGTTAACTGGATGGGCTGGAGCACCCTAGTACAGTAGAGTTACTGGATGGGCTGGCACTCTAGTACAGGTAGAGTTACTGGATGGGCTGGCACCCTAGTACAGGTATTCAAGTTACTGGATGGGCCCGGCACCCTAGTACAGGTAGAGTTACTGGATGGGCTGGCACCCTAGTACAGGTAGAGTTACTGGATGGGCTGGCACCCTAGTACAGGTATTCAGAGTTACTGGATGGGCTGGCACCCTAGTACAGGTAGAGTTACTGGATGGGCTGGCACCCTAGTACAGGTATTCAGAGTTACTGGATGGGCTGGCACCCTAGTACAGGTAGAGTTACTGGATGGGCTGGCACCCTAGTACAGGTATTCAGAGTTACTGGATGGGCTGGCACCTAGTACAGGTAGAGTTACTGGATGGGCTGGACACCCTAGTACAGGTAGAGTTACTGGATGGGCTGGCACCCTAGTACAGGTAGAGTTACTGGATGGGCTGGCACCCTAGTACAGGTAGAGTTACTGGATGGGCTGGCACCCTAGTACAGTAGAGTTACTGGATGGGCTGGCACCCTAGTTTCAGGTAGAGTTACTGGATGGGCTGGCACCCTAGTACAGGTAGAGTTACTGGATGGGTTGGCACCCTAGTACAGGTAGAGTTACTGGATGGGCTGGCACCCTATTACAGGTAGAGTTACTGGATGGGCTGGCACCCTAGTACAGGTAGAGTTACTTGATGGGCTGGCACCCTAGTACAGGTAGAGTTACTGGATGGGCTGGCACCCTAGTACAGGTAGAGTTACTGGATCGGCTGGCACCCTAGTACAGGTAGAGTTACTGGATGGGCTGGCACCCTAGTACAGGTATTCAGAAGGACTTGGATGGACTGGTACACTACTACAGGTACTCAGAGAGATCTGGATGGACTGGTACACTACTACAGGTACTCAGAGAGACCTGGATGGACCCGGTACACTACTACAGGTACTCAGAGAGACCTGGATGGACTGGTACACTACTACAGGTACTCAGAGAGACCTGGATGGACTGGTACACTACTACAGATACTCAGAGAGAACTGGATGGACTGGTACACTACTACAGGTACTCAGAGAGACCTGGATGGACTGGTACACTACTACAGGTACTAGAGAGAACTGGATGGACTGGTACACTACTACAGGTACTCAGAGAGACCTGGATGGACTGGTACACTACTACAGGTACTCAGAGAGACCTGGATGGACTGGTACACTACTACAGGTACTCAGAGAGACCTGGATGGACTGGTACACTACTACAGATACTCAGAGAGATCTGGATGGACTGGTACACTACTACAGGTACTCAGAGAGATCTGGATGGACTGGTACACTACTACAGGTACTCAGAGAGACCTGGATGGACTGGTACACTACTACAGGTACTCAGAGAGACCTGGATGGACTGGTACACTACTACAGGTCTCAGAGAGAACTGGATGGACTGGTACACTACTACGGTACTCAGAGAGACCTGGATGGACTGGTACATACTACAGGTACTCAGAGAGACTGGATGGACTGGTACACTACTACAGGTACTCAGAGAGACCTGGATGGACTGGTACACTACTACAGGTACTCAGAGAGACCTG
The DNA here is from genome assembly GCF_026875155.1 of Cherax quadricarinatus. Classification (NCBI taxonomy): domain Eukaryota; kingdom Metazoa; phylum Arthropoda; class Malacostraca; order Decapoda; family Parastacidae; genus Cherax; species Cherax quadricarinatus. Next base: position 13,435,860 of record NC_069427.1, read on the forward strand.
GATGGACTGGTACACTACTACAGGTACTCAGAGAGACCTGGATGGACTGGTACACTACTACAGGTACTCAGAGAGACCTGGATGGACTGGTACACTACTACAGGTACTCAGAGAGACCTGGATGGACTGGTATATGTAACACAAACTATGCTACTTCGCAATTTTTTTCACTTTTGAAATTTTTCAAACGGGATTTTTTTTTGCACTAAAATTCACCTCTTTTCTTTGTCTTAAAAACCATTAATTTGGATTAATCCAAAAGGGCAAAGATAAACTGGAGAGGGTAAAGAGCAGAGCGACTAAACCAGTAACTGCAACACCGGATAAGCACTAGAGAGAGAGAGGAAAGGAAGGGAAGAAACTGGGTGTAAACAGAGAGTAATAACCATTATCCGAAGGACTTGTCTCAGCTTCATGCTACAGGAATACAAATGTTGTGGTTATTATGGATCAATATAAGTGGGTTGTGGCTGGCGGCTCGTGATATCTAGTAACCAGCTTATGGGCCCTGAAGCTTCAGGGCCCCTAATCCCGGAGGGGCCCCAGAAGCCACTTTAGTCCACATTGCTTAAATATTTTGGGTCTTCTGCATGCGAAGGGGTTGCGGAGGAGCCCCCATGACAGTTCAAGCTTCATGGCCACAAATGTGTCGGTCCGCCACTGGTAAACAGTACCTATTTTTTTTTCTGTGTAGCAAAATTGGGTAAATCAGCAGTGTGCTACTATTCTATTCTGTTCTATATGATACTTACCGAGTGGCAACATAGGGTGACTGTGTTTCCTCAGTCCTGCTGCACAACACAACATGAAATAAATTAAGCAAGGTGTTAAAATGTCAGCTTGAGCTGGGAGACTTCAGCAGAACGAAGAAGATATTAATAAATAAAACACTTGTGCAACATTCTTTATTCTGGAAACTGTTTCGCCACAGAGTGCTTCGTTCGTCAGTCTCAGTGCAGAGAAAGGTGGAAGATGGGAGGAGTTAAAGTAATCAGTCCTTCAGCCTGGAGTCGATGTGTTCAGTTCTTGGCACTTCCGTGACACATCGACTCCAGGCTGAGGGACTTATTACCATCGCAAAGTATCAGTTTCCTTGCCAAGTTAGTCTCCATATTACGGCCAGAACACTTCCTCCTCTTTCTCACCTTATCTCCTCTTGCACTGCACAGAAGAACCACTGTGTGGCGAAACGGTTCCAAGAATAAAGGTACCCAAATGTTTGCACAAGTGTCCTCATTATCAGCGTCGTCCAAGTATTCCCAGTAAGGTTTATCACTACGGCGGCCTCAGAGGTTCCGTGGCAGCAGACCTCGAGTTACTATCACTTAAGAATGGATGGTTGTGTGTAGTTCGCTAGAATTTGAAACATATAGATTTCAAGGGAATGATCTCTACCCTCTGTAGTTCAGAAGGTCATCTTGGCTGTGTCGTCAACAAGCTTCTGGCAAGAGAGTGGCTGAGTGAATGACGGCGAAAGCGTGTCTTCTCTTTCTTTGGGTCACCCCTACCTGGGTGGGAGACGGCCGGTGCGTTACCACAACAATCTATTGAAGTCACTTCAGCATCTCAAAGTTCAGTATCCATGTCAAGTAAGACTCCATGATTATTTTTGTTATCATATGATAGTTTTTTAAATAATTTTGAATAATGAATTGTAGCCCAAGCTAGTCGAGGAGAAGAGACCCTTCTGCTTTACTATTCTCCCCTCGCCATGTTGTGATAGCGAGAGTGACTGTTATCATTGTATATATATAATATATAAATATATATATAAATATAGTAAATATATATATATATAAATATTAATTATATATATATATATATATATATATATATTGTGTTTGTGTTCATGTTGAAAATTGAAAGATACAGCTCTTTCTTATCTCTTAACAATGTCCTTTGTATCATCCCTGCTTATCTTACAACTGTTCCCTTGTATCATCCCTGCTTATCTTACACTGTCTTGTATCTCCCTGCTTCTCTTACACTGTCTTTGTCATCACTGCATATCTTACACTGCTTGTATCATCCCTGCTTATCTTACACTGTCTTGTATCATCCCTGCTTATCTTACACTGTCTTGTATCATCCCTGCTTATCTTACAATGTCTTGTATCATCCCTGCTTATCTTACACTGTCTTGTATCATCCCTGCTTATCTTACACTGTCTTGTATCATCCCTGCTTATCTTACACTGTCTTGTATCATCCCTGCTTATCTTACAATGTCTTGTGTCATCCCGCTTATCTTACAAATGTCTTTGTATCATCCCTGCTTATCTTACACTGTCATGGTACCATCCCTGCTTATCTTACACTGTCTTGTATCATCCCTGCTTATCTTACACTGTCATGTACCATCCCTGCTTATCTTACACTGTCTTGTATCATCCCTGCTTATCTTACACTGTCATGTACCATCCCTGCTTATCTTACAATGTCATGTACCATCCCTGCTTATCTTACACTGTCTTGTGTCATCCCTGCTTATCTTACACTGTCTTGTATCATCCCTGCTTATCTTACACTGTCTTGTATCATCCCTGCTTATCTTACACTGTCTTGTATCATCCCTGCTTATCTTACACTGTCTTGTATCATCCCTGCTTATCTTACACTGTCTTGTTTCCATCCCTGCTTATCTTACACTTTCATTACCATCCCTGCTTTTCTTACACTGTCTTGCATCATCCCTGCTTATCTTACACTGTCTTGTATCATCTCTGCTTATCTTACACTGTCTTGTCTCATCCCTGCTTATCTTACACTGTCTTGTCTCATCCCTGCTTATCTTACAATGTCATGTATCATCCCTGCTTATCTTACACTCTCTTGTATCATCCCTGCTTATCTTACACTATCATGTATCATCTCTGCTTATCTTACACTGTCTTGTCTCATCCCTGCTTATCTTACACGGGCTTGTCTCATCCCTGCTTATCTTACAATTCTTGTTCACCCTGCTTATCTTCACGTTTGTACATCCCGCTTATTTACACTGTTTTTGTACTCCCTGCTTATCTTCACTGTTTTGTATATCCTGTTTATCTTACACTGCTTGTATCATCCCTTTATTTACACTGTTTTGTATCATCCCGTTTTCTTACACTGTTTTGATCTCCCTGCATCTTACACTGTCTTGTACACCCCTGCTTACTTACACTGCTTGTACCCCCGCTATCAAAACCTGTCTTGTTCATCCCTTTATCTTACACTGTAAAGTCCCATCCCGCTTATTTACATTCATGTACCACCCTGCTTATCTTACACTGTTTGTATCACCCTGCTTACTTAAAATTCTTGTATATCCCTGTTATTTTACACTGTCTTGTTCACCCCGCTTATTTCACTGCATGTCCCATCCCTCTTTTTTACACTGCATGTCCCACCCCTCTTATCTTACACTGTCTTGTAAATCCCTGCTTATTTCACGTCTTGTATCCCCCCTGTTTTATCTTACACTGTCTGTACCATCCCTGCTTATCTACACTGATGTCCACCCCTGCTTACTTACCTGTCTTTTCATCCCTGCTTATTTTACATGTCATTACCACCCTCTTATCTTACACTGTCTTTATATCCCGTTTAAATTTTACACTGTCATGACCATCCCTGCTTATTTTACACTGTCTTGTATCATCCCTGTTTACTTACAATGTCTTGAATCCTGCTATCTTACACGTTTGTATCACCCTGCTTACTTCACGTCTTGTTCATCCCGCTTATTTACACTGTCTTGTATCTCCCTGCTTATCTTACACGTCATGTCCCACCCTGCTTATCTTACCTGTCTTGTATCATCCCTGCTTACTTAAATTTTTGTATATCCCTGCTTATTTTACAATTCTTGTATCTCCCTGCTTTCTTACACTGTCATGTCCCACCCGCTTATCTTACAATGTCTTTATCACCCCTGTTTCTTACATGTCATGTACCATCCCCCTTATCTTACAATGCTTGTACATCCCTGCTTACTTACAATGTCTTGTATCTCCCTGTTTATTTACACTGTTTTGTACCACCCGCTTATCTTCCCTGTCTTGTTCCCCCGCTTTTTTAACCCCCGTCATGTACCACCCCGTTTTATCTTACAATGTCTTGTACATCCCTGCTTATTTTAAAATTCTTGTATCATCCCGTTATCTTACACTGTCTGTATCTCCCGTTATTTTACAATGTCTTGTACACCCGCTTATCTTACACTGTCTTTATCTCCCCTTATTTTACACGTTTTGTACATCCCTCTTATCTTAAATGTCTTGTACATCCCTGCTTATTTTACAATGTCTTGTATCATCCCTCTTATCTTCCCTGTCTTGTATCACCCCTGTTACTTACATTTTTGGTATCATCCCTGTTACTTACACTGTTTGTATCCCCCTGCTTATTTTTACATGTCTTGTTCATCCCTGCTTATCTTACAGGGCTTGTATCACCCCTGCTTATCTTAAAAATGTCTTTATCATCCCTGCTTATCTTACACTGTCTTGTTCCCCCCGCTTATCTTACACTTTTCTTGTTACCCCCTGTTTTCTTAAAAATGTTTGTATCTCCCTGCTTATCTACACTGTCTTGTATCATCCCGGTTACTTACACTTTTTTGTATCTCCCGATCTTAAAATGTCTTGATCATCCCTTTTAATTTTACATTTCTTGTTCACCCCCTGTTTATCTTACATGTCTGTGTCATCCCTGCTTACTTCACGTTTGTACATCCCTGCTTATCTTACACTGTCTTTTTCCCTCCCTCTTATTTTACACTGCTTGTATCACCCCTGCTTATCTTCCTGTCTTGTATCACCCGCTTATTTACAATGCTTTATCATCCCTGCTTATCTTACACTTCTTGTTATCCCGTTTATCTTACATGTCTTGTATATCCCTGCTTATCTTACAATGTCTTGTCATCCCCTTATCTTACAAGTTTGTATCCCCCTCTTATTTTACACGTTTTGTACCCCCCTGTTTATTTACACTTCTTGATCATCCCTCTTTCCATTGTTGTAAAATTTTTTTCTACCACTCTACTTCCTTTGAATCCTTTATCTGCCTTCCTTTTTTCTCCTTCCGCCCCCTATCCTCTGTTCCTTTCACCTTATTCAAATCCGCCTCATTTTTTTCCCATTGTCTTCTTGGGGCATTTCCACTTCCTCTCCCTCACTTCCCTCTCCACTTTCCTCCCCCCTGCCTCTCCACTTCCTCTCTTCCTTCCTCCCATTTCCCTTTCCCTCACTTCCCTCTCCACTTTTCTCCTCACTTCTCTCCACTTCCTCTCTGCCTTCCTCCCATTTCCCTTTCCCCTCATTTGCTCCCCCACTTCCTCTCCTCATTGCATCTCCATTTCCTTTCCCCTCACTTGCCCCCCCATTTCCCTCCCTATTCCCTTTTTCCACTTTCCCCCATTTGCCTCTCCCTTTTCTCCTCACTTCTCTCCACTTCCTCTCTGCACTTGCCTCCCACTTCCTCCCCTCATTTGCCTCCCCATTCCTCTCCTCACTTCTCTCCATTTCCTCTCCTCCTTGCATCTCCATTTCCCTCTCCTCATTTGCTCCCACTTCCTCTCCTCACTTGCCTCCACTTTCTCTCCCATTTCCCTCCCCATTTCCCTCCCTCACTTGCCTCTCCCTTTCTCTCCTCACTTGCCTCTCCATTCCTCTCCTCACTTGCATCCCCACTTCCTCTCCTCACTTCCCTCTCCACTTCCTCTCCTCACTTCCTCTCCATTTTCTCTCCTCTTTCCCTCCCCACTTTCTCTCCTCACTTTTGCCTCTCCATTTCCCTCCCACTTGCCTCTCCACTTCTCTCCTCATTTGCCTCTCCATTTCCTCCCCCTCTTGCCTCCCCATTTCCTCCCCTCACTTCCTCTCCACTTTTCTCCTCATTTTGCCCTCCACTTCCTCTCCTCACGCATCTCCATTTCCTCTCCTAATTTGCCCCCCACTTCCTCTCCCCCTTTGCCTCTCCACTTTTCTCCTCATTTCCTTCCCCACTTTCCCCTCACTTGCCCTCCATTTCCCCTCTCCTCATTGCCTCTCCCCCCTCTCCTCTTTTGCCCTCCACTCCTCTCCTCATTTCCCTCCCCACTTCCCTCCTCATTTGGCCCTCCACTTCCTCTCCCTTTCCCTTTTCCACTTCCTCCCCTTTTCCCTCTCCATTTCCTTCCTCACTTCCCCTCCCCCTTTTCTCTCCTCACTTGCCTCTCCATTTCCCTCTTCACTTCCCCTCTCCATTCCCCGGGGTTTCCCCAATAAAATCTTTTTCCTTTCTTTCCCCTTTTACTTCTTCATTGCTGCTGTTTTCCCCTCGGATTTTCCTTCAATTTCCTTTTTTTCCCTCTCCCCTGTGTGTGTGTGTGTGTGTGTGTGTGTGTGTGTGTGTGTGGTGTGTGTGTGGTGTGTGTGTGTGTGTTTTGTGGTGTGGTGTTGTGTGTGTGTGTTGTGTGGGGTTTTGTGTGTGTGTAAGTGGTGTGCGTTTTTCTTTTCATGTGGATTCAGTCTTTTGACCACACACAGAAAACAACAACACACCACACACACACACACACCACACACACACACACACACACACACACACACACACACAAACACACCCACACCCACACACACACAACCACACAAACAAAATCACCTCGGGACGCGCCCCTGGTCCCGGGGGCTTTTAAATCTATTGTGTTTTGTTTTTTTTTGTGCACTGATAAACCCCTGAGGTCTTTCCTTAAAAAAATTATGATTTTTAGGGGTCCGACGACCCCCCTCTTCCTGTGGGGTACTCCCTACTGTACTGCGGTTTCGAGTCTTTACCCTGACCAAGCCTCACCGCTGGTCACTGCTAGGTCCACTCTCCCCCGCCCAAAGCCTAGCACCTCTTTTTAAAGATGATGGTCCTGTCCTCCATTTCACTTTCCAATTGTTCCACTTCTTGACAACCCTTTACGAAGAAAATGTGGTTGGGGTTTTTGTGTGTGTGTGTTGGTTTTGTGTTGTGTGTGTGTGTGTGTTGTGTGTGTGTGGTGTGGTGTGTGTGTGGTGTGTGTGTTGGTTTTTGTGTTTTCCAGAGATTTTTAGACCGCAAAATTTTTTACCTGGGAAATTTTCCCCTCTGAACAAAATCTTGCTACGTGTTTGCCATGCCCTTGACTTTTTTTAAAGACCCTCATGTATCATAGGCTTCAAACCCCCTTAACTTCTATCATGCGCGAGTTTCACACTAGTGCCACATTATTAGTTAAAAATTGGCACTTTTCGCCTTATGGCAGCTTAATGTTTGGAGAGGACTGGGGTTTTTGCCAAATCCTGAATTTTTTTCATTTTGGTTGTTTTTTACTTATCCCAATTTAATTTTTTTTTTTTTATTTTTTATTTTTTTTTTTTTTATTTTTTTTCCCTTTTTTTTTTTTTTTTTTTTTTTTTTCCTTTTTTTGTTTTTTTATTTGTTTTTTTTTTTTTTTTTTTTTTTTTTGTTTTTTATTTTTTTCGGGGTTTTCCTTTTTCCCAAAATTTAGCAAGGACAGCTCATTTGCAAAAAACTCAGCAGGAGAAAAAATTGTTTTTCCCAAACCCCCGGGGGCAAACCCTTTTCCTAAAAAAACCATCCAAATTGGGGTACCCTATACCTTTTGGGGACTGTTTTCCTTTCCCCACCCTTTCTTCCTGTGTACTCCCTCGTAAAAAAATAACCCAACTGGGAAACAAACTACGACAACGGTTTCGGGTCCGACTTACCGGTACCCAAACGTCTTTTATTTTCCTTCAGGGGGATTTGAAATTTTCAGTCACGGATTTTTCCAAATTCCATCCTTCTACGTTTCTACTAAAAAAGAAACCCAATCGTAAAAGGTATCCAAACATCAACTGTCGGTATTTGTAAAATTATATTACAAAGAGTTATTGTTTTTTAAAGTTTTTTAAAATTTTGTAGGTTTTTCCTTTTGTTTTTGTCATTTTATTCCGGGGTTTATGTTTAGTTGTTTATTTGTGTTTTCTTTTTTTTTTTTTATGCTTTTTTGTTGGGTTTTTTTTTGTAGTGTTTTGTTTTATTTCTTTTTTGTGTTTTTTTAGTGTTCTGCGCGTCTTGTAGGTTTTTTTTTTTAGCTCTTTATGTTTTTGTAGTGTTTTTTTAAAATTTTTTTCATTTTTTTTTATTGTTTTTTTAGGTTTTTGTGTTTTTGTAGTGTTTTGTAGTGTTTTTTTTATTTTTGTGTGTGTTTTTTTGCGAATGACCGTTAAATTGTGTGAAAACCGTAGTTATATTTCAACAGAGAATTGTTTTTGGAACCCCTTTTTTCCCTTGGGGTGTCACGTGACTGCAAGTTACTTGTTACTCTGGAAATATAATTGTTTAAGTGTCAGGATTTCGCCTGATTAGGGCCCCCCTTTTTTGGGTTTAATTTGTCAGTATTTAATCTATAGGACCCTTTGTTCTAGTTTTATGTCACGGACAAGTGCGATCCGCTCTGATTCCAAAAGCAGCAAAACGAGTGCGCTTCTGCTCGACACCCTGGCATTCTTTTTGTCAGCAAGACAAATGCTTCTTCTTTCTCTACACCCTAGCTTCTTTAACAATCTTTCCCCGCCCCTTAATTCCTCCAACAAAACGAGAACCTTATGGTGACTATGTTAAAAAAGTGGCTTTAATGACGGGGCCCTTCAAAGGCTCGACCCCCTTCCCAACCCTGGGGCCCGGGTAAGGTAACTACCCCCGCGAGAGAATAAAAATTTCTATATTATTTTGCCTCCTCACGCACTCTTAAAGACAACTGTGTTTTTCGGAAATGCATTAACCCCGACTCTAATCATGGGGCATCAGAACCACATCATTGTAGGGGCACAAAGGTATAAAAGTAACGGTAATTTTTATCTCGCTGCCCCACGGTATTGGGGTATACCGCCTTATCTGGCTATATCATGCGGTATTTGGCTAATCCTGCCTGATCTATTATATCTGCGGGATCTGGCTATATCAACCGGTATCTGGTATATCAAAACCGGGAACTCTCATATCCGCCCGTATCTGGCTATATCAAGCCGGTAAATGGCTATATCCTCCGTACGGCTATATCAAACCGGTACTGGTATTCCTGCCTGTATCTGGCTTACATGGCGGGATCTGGCTATATCCCCCTGATTGGCTAATTTTATGGTTTGGTCTTTTAGCCCGGGAAACTGGGTTTTACTCCTTTTCTTCTGACAAATTTGGGATGTTCCAGTGTGGGATTTATACGTAGGTGAGGAGGACAAGTGAGAGGGGTTGGATTTGAGTGGGACTTGCACACGAGTTAATAGAGTTATCAAAGCTTATTCCTTGGGTAGCATTGAAAATGGGTTGGGCAAATATTTTCGTTAGTTGGTTTCGGTTTGAGAAGGATCTGCTATGTATGAGCCAGCAGACCTGCTGCAGTGCTCCTCCAGTCTTATGTTCTATGTAGAACATAAGACTGTCGGTTCAGAGAACCGACAAGGTGATAAATTAGACACATAAGCAACTCTTGGGTATGAAATTAAGACACATGTGCAACATCTGGGTATCTTTATTGTAGACGTTTCGCCTTCCAGTGGCTTTATCAATACAAATTCTAGGACATAACTTGAAGACAGTAAGACTATGTACAGAAGATGAGGTAATCAGTCCCTCAACCTTGGAGTAGGTGCGAAGAGAACCGTAGCCGTGGAGATTCTGAAGCAGAAGCAAGGAGCCTGGCGCTTATATAGTAACGTCAGGTGTAGCAGACGAGGGCATAGTCACTGGTAGGCGGGATTCCCCAGTGGAAGTAGGTCCTTCCCAAAGAGATGGGTTAGTTGTAGTAGTAGTTGTCGTAGTAGTTGTTGTTGAGGACATGTACATAACCTTCACTACTACGACAACTACTACTACAACTAACCCATCTCTTTGGGAAGGACCTACTTCCACTGGGGAATCCCGCCTACCAGTGACTATGCCCTCGTCTGCTACACCTGACGTTACTATATAAGCGCCAGGCTCCTTGCTTCTGCTTCAGAATCTCCACGACTACGGTGCTCTTCGCACCTACTTCAAGGTTGAGGGATTGATTACCTCATCTTCTGTACATAGTCTTCAAGTTATGTCCTAGAATTTGTATTGATAAAGCCACTGGATGGCGAAACGTCTACAATAAAGATACCCAGATGTTGCTCATGTGTCTTAATTTCATCTTGTCGGTATTATATACCATTCTTGCACAACTCTTCGGTATCTTTAATGAGGAAACGTTTCGCCACACAGTGGCTTCATCAGTCCATATAAAGGAGAATTGTGAAGAACAGGTTTAGTTTGAGGTAATCAGTCCCTCAGCCTTGAATCGATGTAATCAGTCCATCAATCTTGAAAAGAATACAGCATATGTGCGAAGAAGTGACTTATATACTGTAGGCAGGAGAGGTGCAGCAGTCATAGGTGGTATCACATTCTATGTTCGGGGAAGTGGAAGTATATTTGTCTCACGTGGGGTAGGTTTGAGGAAGGTTTTTTTAAGATTGTTACTTTGGAAAGGTCGCAACTAGTAACGAAACTAGTGGCTTAGAGGAATTTAAAAACAAGTGGATGCAAAGGCACGGAGATAGAGCTCAACTCTCGGAAATAAAGTTGAGTACACACACACACACACACACACACACACACTCGCTCACTCTTCTGTTTATCAGAACAATCTTTGTACTTATTAAATCAGGACGACGGTAGCAATCTACGGGGCTGTCAGATAACATGATTGGAAAAATAACTCGCAGACATAATTACCACAAAGATAACAAGACTGAAGATAACCTTGTGTTAGTATTTTTTTTATCTTCCAACAGGTGAGCAAGGATTAAGTAGGGAGTGTTTGGGTAAAGAGGATTTGGGTAGGGAAGTTAGGGTGTGTGTTGACGCATCCACAGAAAGAAATTTATGCATGGAGGCAAAAGGGGAAATACGCCAGAGTAGAGTGGCACCAGGAACTTCATACGGGCGTCAAACACAGGCCTGAAACACTGCCGTGAAGAAGTTGAAGCCAGTGGATATGTCACGTTTGAGAGTAATTTGTAGTGTAAATAATTTGCTAAGAAACTGGAGCGGAGAAATCAGAAAACTGTGTAGGGGTTACCAAAAATATAATTCTGAGGGCTGAGGAGGGGTTGCAGAAGTGATTTGGGCACTAAGAGAGGATGGGGCACAACGGGATGACTAAGAGGGCGTGTAAATGTTCTACTGAAAGGAAGGAGGGACAGGATTGATTTAAAAAATGGTATACAATACCGACAGGATGATAAGTAAGACATGTGCAACAGTTACAGACTTCTGCAGTCCAGTGCAGAAGAGTTCCGAAACGTTTCGGAATAAAGTTGCTTAAGTGTTGCCTATGTGTCTTAACAACCATCCTGTCGGTATTGTATACCATTTTGATATTCACTCTGTCAGACACTGCAACACAATGGCATCTTGGACAACTTCTTCAAGTGAGAACCGTTTGTTCTGAGAGGGACATGACCTCTCAGTGGCTACAATATCACTACTACTACTCTGCACCTCTCTTTCCGACAGTATTTAAGTCTCAACACTGTCGCTTGATCTTCATTTAGTTCCAGACTTTGGAACAGGACTTCTCCAGGCTGAGGGACTGACAACCTCAAATCTACGACTTTAAGGGTGATGGACTGATTACATCGTCTTCACATCTCTACTGCTCCTGACTATTTTCTGTACTCGACTGAAGAAGCCTACTGTGTAGGCTTAACAACCATCAATTATCCTACCTATCTTTGTGTCATCGGCGAATTTGCTCATATCACTAGTAATACCCTCATCAAGGTCATTGATATATATTATAAACAACAACGGGCCTAAGACTGATCCCTGTGGTACGCCACTTGTTACAGATCCCCACTAGGATTTAACCCCATTTATGGATGAATGGTTCAGAGAACCGACATGTTGATAAATTAGACACATGTGCAACTCTTGGGTATCTTTACTGAGGATACCCAAGAGTTGCACATGTGTCTAATTTATCAACCCCATTTATGGACACACTCTGCTTCCTGTCAGTGAGCCATGACTCGATCCACGAGAGCACTTTTCCCCCAATGCCATGAGCTGCCACTTTCTTTAACAGTCTATGGTGCGGAACTCTATCAAAAGCCTTACTAAAATCTAAGTAAATAATATCAAATTCTTTATCGTGGTCAACAGCCTCAAAAGCTTTACTGAAGAAAGTTAATAAATTAGTTAGACAAGACCGGCCTCTTGTGAATCCATGCTGAGTATCATTAATCAAGCTATGCTTATCGAGATGGCTTCTTATAATCTCAGCTATAATTGACTCTAGTAATTTGCCTACAATTGAGGTCAGGCTTATTGGGCGGTAATTTGACGGTAACGATTTGTCCCCTGTTTTAAAAATAGGAATTACATTAGCCATCTTCCACATATCAGACACTACACCTGTTTGAAGAGATAAATTAAAAATATTAGTTAATGGTTCACAGAGTTCCATTTTGCATTCCTTAAGAACCCTCGAAAAAACCTCATCAGGACCCGGCGACTTATTTTGCTTCAGTCTGTCTATCTGCTTCACAACCATTTCACTAGTGACTGTGATGTTACATAATTTATCTTCTTCTAGCCCACTATAAAAATTAATTGCTGGAATATTGTTAGTGTCTTCCTATGTAAAAACCGAGAGAAAATAGTTATTTAAAATCGAGCACATTTCATTCTCTTTGTCAGTAAGATGCCCATAGTTATTTTTAAGGGGACCTATCTTATCTCTAACTTTTGTTCTATAGACCTGGAAAAACCTTTTTGGGTTAGTTTTAGAATCCCTAGCAACTTTAATTTCATAGTCCCTTTTAGCTTTTCTTATCCCCTTTTTAATGTCCTTCTTAATGTCAATATACTGATTCATAAGATGACCCTCACCTCTTTTGATACGCCTATAAATTCCTTTCTTATGCCCTAGTAGATATTTGAGCCTATTTTTCATCCATTTTGGGTCATTTCTGTTTGATCTAATTTCTTTATATGGGATAAACGTTCTTTGAGCAGCATGTATAGTGTTCAGAAAACTGTCATATTGATAGCTCTCTTCGTTACCCCAGTCAACAGATGATAAGTGTTCTCTAAGCCCATCGTAATCTGCTAAGCGAAAATCTGGGACTGTTACTGAGTTATCGCTACTATCGTACTTCCATTCAATGCTAAATGTAATTGATTTGTGGTCGCTAGCACCCAGTTCCTCTGAAACTTCTAAATTTTTAACAAGGGATTCATTGTTTGCCAGAACTAAGTCAAGCAGGTTATTTCCCCTTGTAGGTTGGATTGAGTGGAGGAGAGTGGTCTTCCTGGCTTGACATGCTGTTGGAGTGTGATCAAGATAACCTTAATGAAAGGATTCAGCGAAATCGCTGGACCGGACTTGTGCCCTGGAGGTGGGAAGTACAGTTCCTGCATTCTGGAGTTTGGAGAGACATTTGAACTGTGATGCTAGAATACTTCTGGCAAGGCAGCTGTTGAATGAATGATGGTGAATGTGCTTCCTCTTCTTGGATTAATCTTCTTTGGAGGGAGACGGACATTCTTTGAAGGATCGCTGGTTAAGTGGTTAAGGCAATGTGAACTTTGTTCTATCTCTTGAGGCGGGAGAATGTGTCGCAGGATCTAATCCCGGCTGGCTGCAGTTTGGTAAATGTTTCAATACCATTTATTTCGTGGTTTCTATATTATAGTATAGTATAGTATAGTATATATATATGTATATATATATATATATATATATATATAATATATATATATATATATATATATATATATATATATATATATATATATATATATATATATATATATATATATATATATATATAATTTTTCAACAAGTCGGCCGTCTCCCACCGAGGCAGGGTGACCCAAAAAATAAAGAAAACAATTTTCTTCTTCTTATTCTTTTTAGTAATCTTTACAGGAAAAGGGGTTACTAGCCCATTGTTCCCGGCATTTTAGTTGACTTTTACAACACGCATGGCTTACGGAGGAAAGATTCTTATTCCACTTCCCCATGGATATAAAAGGAAAA
>NC_069427.1:13454924-13459924 GCF_026875155.1 Cherax quadricarinatus
GAGAAATATCGTAAGAAGGGCAATAAATGTGTCGGGGCGGGGCGGAGGAGTAAGGGGTTAGCACTGTCTTGGGGCGGAGGAGTACGGGGTTAGCACTGTCTTGGGGAGGATAAGCAAGTCCTGAGGTCTCTATTAAAGGTGTTATTAAGACAATATATAAAGGAGGTCCCTGTTGTTTTTCACACTTAATCTGTCCCCCCTCCCTGCCTCTCTGCCTCCCTGCCTTTCTGCCTCCCTACCTCTCTGCCTCCCTGCCTCTCTGCCTCCCTGCCTTTCTGCCTCCCTACCTCTCTGCCTCCCTGCCTCTCTGCCTCCCTGCCTCTCTGCCTCCCTGCCTCTCTGCCTCCCTGCCTCTCTGCCTCCCTGCCTTCTGCCTCCCTGCCTCCTGCCTCCTCGCCTCCCTGCCTCCTCCTGCCTCCCTGCCTCTCTGCCTCCCTGCCTCTCTGCCTCCCTGCCTCTCTGCCTCCTGCCTCCTGCCTCCCTGCCTCTCTGCCTCCCTGCCTCTCTGCCTCCCTGCCTCCCTGCCTCCCTGCCTCCCTGCCTCCATGCCTCACACTGTCCACACCACTCACACTGTCCTCACCACTCACACTGTCCCCACCACTCACACTGTCCCCACCACTCACACTGCCCCCACCACTCACACTGCCCCCCACCCTCACACTCCCCAAAAACCACTCACACTGTCCCCCCCACCCCACCTGTCCCCCACCCTCACCCTGCCCCCCCCCCATCACACTCCCCCTTCCACCACTCACAACGGCCCCACCACTCACACGCCCCAAACCACTCCACTTTCCCTCCCACCACATTTGTCCCCACCCCCAAACACTGCCCCCCCCCCCCTTTCCACATTGTCCCCCCACCACTCACCTCCCCCCCCCATTTCCCCACGCCTCCACCACTACCCCGGGCCCCCCCCACCACTCACACTTCCCCCACCACTCACACGCCCCCACCACTCACCCCTGCCTTCCACCACTCCACTGTCCCCCCCACTCCCCACTGCCCCCACCCTCACACGCCCCACCCACCACACTGTACCCCCACTCACATTGTCCCCCCACTCACCCCTGCCCCACCAAACTCACACGGGTCCCCACCACTCACACTGCCCCACCCACCACACTGTCCCCACCCCTCACACTGCCCCCACCACTCCCCAATGCCCCCACCCACTCACACGCCCCCCACCACCCCCTGCCCCACCACTCACACTTTTCCCCCACCCACAATGCCCCCACCACTCACACTGCCCCCCCCCACCCACACTGCCCCCACCCCACACTCCCCCCAAACCACTCACACTGCCCCCAACACCACACTGCCCCCAAAAAAAACCCCTCAAAACCTGTCCCCACCACTCACACGCCCCCCCCCCTCACATGCCCCCCCCCCCCTCCCCACCCCCCCCCAACACTCAAAATTGGTCCCCACCACTCACACTGCCCCCACCACCCCACACCTGCCCCACCACTCACACCCCGCTGCGAACCCCAAACCTGTTAACTCTCCCCTTTACCCCCCCAATTCCTCTTTTTTTTTTGGACTTCACCCCCAAAATTAAGTTAAATTTAGAGGGGCCCAAATTAGCCCCCCCGTCCCCTCGGGAGAAAAGAGAGGAAAACGAGAGGGAGAGAGAGGGAGAGAGAGAGAGAAAAAGGGGGAGAGGAAAGAGAGAGAGAAGTAGAGAAAAGAGAGGGGAGAGAGAGAAGGGGGAAAAGAGGGGAAGGAGAGGGGAGAGAGGGGAAGAGAGGGGAGAGAAGAGAGAGGGGATGCACAGATTTCCCTCACCATAAAAAACCGATACTAAAATTTAAACTTCAGTTTTTTTAAAAAGGGTATTTAATTTCTATCCTGTCTGTTAAGAAATTTTAATTCGGGGTTTTACATACACATAAATACGGGTTCCATATTTATCATACATAGCACGGGGTGGGGTTGATCACCGGGGGATAACCAAAAAAAGGGGGGAAAATGAGAAAAACCCAACTATACAATTTCATCACTTTTCTATTGTTTTTTTGTGAAAATTTTACGAGTAGGAAAAAAAGTAAAGGTTTTTTCCCCCACACCCCCTTACCAACCCACCATTGTCCGCATGAAAAACGAGGTGTAGGGAACGCAGGGTACCCGGGTCAAGTCACATTGTTTACACTTGACATTTTCCTTCAGTCAAGGTCACTTTGGGTAACTTGACAGTGCTTAGTAAAGGTACATTGGAAACATTTGGGCCCGGTGCTTCAGTAAAATTCACTTTTGCAAACACTTGACAGGAAACTTCTTTGGGGAACTGAGTCGTAAAATAACCCTTGTCCTCTAAAATTTAAAAGTAAGAGGCTAAGTATTCCCCCTTGCGGAGGCGGGAGGAGAAGGAAGGAGGAAAAGTGGAGAAGGCTGGGGGGGAGGTTTGATAAAAGGAAAAGGAAGGAGGGAGGGGGAATAGGAGGTAGTAGGATAAGGAAGGGGGGAAAAGGATAGTCGGGAAAGTCATTTCCCCTTTTTTCCCCCTCCCACCCTTTCCCCCACCCCCCCTCTATCTCTCCCCTTTAAAACCTCTCCAAAATTGATGAGGTCAGTGTGTCTCTTTTTTAAAACTACTCAGGGAGGGGTTTTCGTTACCCTCTGCTACCTACAAGTGAGGGGACGGAGTGAGTAAAGACTAAAGGAGAGATTTGAGTAACGGAGAGAGGAGAGACGGAAGAGAGTGAGGGGAACGGAGAAGTGGAGAAAACGGAGTATTGTATGAGAATCTTCCTCTGTACAAGGGAAGATCCCGTTCTAGTGTAAAGCTTTCCAAAAAGTCTTGAAGGGGTTTGCTCCCCCCTTCCCTGTTTAAAATGCTTAGGGACTACTGCCCCCTTCTTTTTTACATTTTGGGGGAAATTACTGCCCTTTGTTTACATTTTTGGGGGACTACTGCCCCTTCTTTTTACATTTTTGAGGACAAATTGCCCTTCTGTTTACATTTTGGGTTTTACTGCCCCTTCTTTTACATGGTGGGGGTACTGCCCCCTTTCTGTTTACATTTTGGGACAAATCCCCCTTTGTTTACATTTTTTGGGGGATTTACCCCCCTTTTCTGTTTCATGTTGAGGACTACGTCCGTTTTGTTTTACATTTTTGAGGACTACTCCCCCTTTCCCCTTTTTTTCCCATGTTGAGGCCCTATCCCCCCTTCGGGTTTAATGTTGGGGATTTTAACCCCTTCTGTTTACATGTTGGGGGAACAAACTGCCCCTTCTGTTTTCATTTTGGGCCCAAACTGCCCCTTCTTTCTTTTTAGGACTCCCTCCCCCCTTCTTTTACATTTTTGGGGACTATTTCCCCCTTCTGTTTACTTGCTGGGGGACTACTGCCGCTTCTTTTTTAATTTTTAAAGGGATACTGTCCCTTTTTGTTTACATGTTGGGGACTACCCCCCTTCTGTTTACATTTGAGGACAAACTTAAACCTTCTTTTACATTTGAGGACTACTGTCCCTTCTTTTTACATGTTGAGGACTATTGCCCCTTTGTTTACATGTTAAAGGATTACTCCCCTTCTTTTTACTTTGGTGAGGACAACTGCTTTTCTGTTTACATTTTGGGGAAATACTGTCTCTTCTGTTTACATGTTAGGATTTACGGGCCCCTTCTGTTTATTTTTAAGGATATTTCCCCCTTTTCTTTTTTACATGTTGGGGACAACTCCCCCTTTTCTTTTTAAACATGTTGGGGAAACTACCCCCCTTTTTCTTTTTACTGTTGAGGCTACGTCCCTTCTGTTTACATGTTGAGGCCCAAACTGCCCCTTTCTTTTTAAAATTTTTGGGGGATTTAATGCCCCTTCTGTTTACTTGTTTGGGGAAAATTACTCCCCCCTTTTTTTTTTTACATGTTGAGGTTTAAACTCCCCCCTTCGTTTACATGTTGGGGAAATACTGCCCCTTCTGTTTACATGTTGAGGATTTAACTGTCCCTTTGTTTACATGTTGAGGATTATTTCCCCCCTTCTGTTTACATGCTGAGGGCCTATTTTTCCCTTCTTTTTTCCCTTGTTGAGGCCCTTCGGGCCCCTTCTTTTTACATTTTTGAGGACACGTTTTTTTTCCTGTTTACATCTGGGGAAACACTGCCCCTTCTTTTTTACATGTTTGGGGGACTTCTGTCGCTTCTGTTTCATTTTTTGAGGATACTGTATCTTCTGTTTTACATGCTGGGGACCCACTGCCCCTTCGGGTTACTGCGGGGACTCCGGGTCGTTTTTTTTTAAATGTTGGGGGAATTTACTGCCCCTTCGGTTTACATGCTGGGGATTTACTGTCCCTTCTGTTTAAAAGTGGGGGCCCAACTTTTCCCTTCTGTTTACATGTTGGGACTACTCCCCCTTCTGTTTAATTTTGGGGGGACTCCCTTATCTTCTGTTTACATGCTTGAGGATCACTGCCCCTTTGTTTACATGTTGGGGAAATACTCCCCTTCTGTTTCATGTTGGGGACAAATGCCCCTTCTTTTTACAGTTGGGGGATACTGCCCCCTTCTTTTTACATGCTGAGGACTACTGTCCCTTCTTTTTACTTTGTTGGGGACTACTCCCCCTTCGGGTTTTACTGTTGGGGATTTACTCCCCCTTTCTTTTACTTTCTAAAGGAAACCTTACTCCCCCTTCTGTTTACATGTTGGGGAAAATTTTACTGCCCCTTCTGTTTACATGTTGAGGACTACTGCCTCTTCGGGTTTACATTTTGGGAGGATTTATGCCCCTTCTGTTTACATGTTGAGGACTTTTGCCCCTTTGTTTACAGGGTTGAAGACTATTTGGCCCCTTTAAAAAAACCATGTTGAGGGACACTGCCCCTTCGTTTCCCATGTTGGGCCTACGGGCCCCTTCTGTTTAAAATTGTTGAGGACTACCCCCCTTTCTGTTTACATGTTGAGGCCTAAGCCCCTTCTTTTTAAACATTTTTGGGGGGAACACTCCCCCCTTCTTTTTCCCATTTTTGAGGACTACTGCCTCTT
>NC_069427.1:13464924-13477424 GCF_026875155.1 Cherax quadricarinatus
TATTGACGCTGGTGC
Source organism: Cherax quadricarinatus (assembly GCF_026875155.1). NCBI lineage: Eukaryota > Metazoa > Arthropoda > Malacostraca > Decapoda > Parastacidae > Cherax > Cherax quadricarinatus. The sequence continues at coordinate 13,464,940 of NC_069427.1, forward strand.
ATGTGCTGCTGCTGATAAAATCCCTCTGTTGTTATATGTTGCAATTAATTCTTCCATTGGGGAAGCTGTTATCGTTGAGTTAGCGCAGAATTTCCGCTGTTACTTTTAGCTTTCAGCGTTGCTGTTAACGGAGCCGACCTCGTTGACGCTCTTATTGATCAACGACATTCCAGAGTGTTTTCCAAAACTCTTTTGTTACTGTTGATGCTACCAACAGCGCAGGCACCGTTCCTAAGATTACTCCCGTTGTACTCTTGTTGTATAGTTCACCCTCTCTATCCCCCCAACAAAACCTATCTCTCTCCTTCTTCTACCTCTCTCTCCTCCCCTCTTACCCCTCCCTCCTCCCCTCTACCCCTCCCTCCTCCCCACTTACCCCCTCTCTCCGCCCCCTCCATGAACGCCCGACACAGTGGTTGAGGGCTGCTCTTAAATGATGGATCTATCATGATGGAGAGTGAAGGAGTCAACAGGTTTTGTATAAAGGTGTTAGTTCAGACAGTGGGTTGTGACAACCTCAACCCACCACCCACCCACCCATCCACTCAACCATCCACCCACACACTCAACCACCCACCCACCCACTCAACCATCCACTCTGAAGCTGCTGACCCCATGCCGGAATATTTGACGAAATTCTCATTACCTTACTGAAGTCTCTCAGCTCACTCTGACACATTTTATCATAACTATATATATGATCCGTCCTTTGTTAACTTTCGTTCCCACTAAGCAACTTTTGAAACACTCCGGCCGTCTCCCACCGAGGCAAAATGACCTGACAAAGAAAACGTTTTTGTTGTCACTTATTCAATCACTGTCTTGCCAGAAAGATGCCGACATAACAGTTTAGATGATTCTCCAAACTGCAATATCACCCGCCCCCCTTCAGAGTGCAGGCACTGTTCTTTCCACCTCCAGGACTTAGTCCACTTAACCAGTTTCCTGAATTCCTTTATAAATGTTATCTTGATCACACTCCAACAGCAAGGCAAATCATAAAAACCACTTGCCTCCACTCCAGTCTAACGTGTTCATACAAGCCTGTTGGGTGTCCAAACCCCTTGCACTCAAAACTTCCTTTACACTTTCCCTCCAACCCTAGGATGACCCCTACCCCTCCTTCCCTTCCAGATTTATACACCCTCCTAATCATTTTATTTTCTCCATCCTCTCAAAATGCCTAAACCACCTCAGCAACACTTCCTCGGCCCTCTGAATAATACTTTTAGGGACTCCACACATCCTAAGCTTCAAACTAAATTCTCTGTATAATATTCACACTTCAAACACAATATATTTTCTGCCTCCAGCCTCATCCTCGCTGAAACATTCAAAACCCATAATTCACACCCATACAATAGTGTTGGTACCATTGTACTTCAGCAAATTTCCCGCTTTGCCTTCACAGATATTTCATTATCTCCACAGATGCGTCAGTGCTCCACCCATTCTTTCTCCCTTCGTCGGTTCTATAGTTCCCCCCATCTCTCATAGAACCATCCGTCGACAAGTTCACTCCCACACATCTGAACACATTTACTCTCCCCATATTCCCTCCCTCCAATCTGATATCCAATCTCTCGTTGCTTTTACTTTTGATACTCTCATCACATTGCTTTTTCCAATATTTGCTTTTAATTTTCTTCTTTTACATACCCTCCCAAATTTCTATGCCAACCTTTACAACGTCTCTTGAGACTCACCCAGAAGATCGGTGTCATCAGAACTAAGCAACTGTGACAACTCCCACTCCATTCCACAACCACTATCTCTGTCCCACACCTCTCCCATAACACCTAGCCTTCATTTCTTTTACAATCCCACCTAGAAATACGTCAAACAACCATGATGCCATCACATATCCCTGTCTAAGGCCAACTTTTACTGGAGAATAATCTCACTCTCTTTTAAATACCCTAACCAGAGCCTCGCTATCCTCATAAAAACGATTTACTGCTTTTACCAACCTATCACTTCTTCCATACATTTGCGGCATTGCCACACTGCTCTCCTATTCACTCTATTATGTGTGTGTTTCTGTGTATCACACACAACAGGTAGCAGCACACTGCTGATGTATCCAGTTTTGTTAAATATAATATAATATAATATAACCACCTAATAGAAACCTTTTCAGCAAGCAGTATCTTGTGTTTCCACGGATACTGCGTTTCAGTGTCTCAATGTTACCCCGAACAGCAGCTTCAAATCCTTCCTGTGCTCGTATGAACCAAAGGAAGAACACTAACGGAAAGTAATTCGAACGGTTCTCAATACTTTGTTTCTCTCTTGTGCCAAATGGAGATGCATTGTCAAATTCTAAACTTCATTTCTGCCTCATCTTTGTAAGATTATTAACACAGACTCGGCCGTGTTAACAAAGACTCGACTGTGTTAACAAAGACTCGACTGTGTTAACAAAGACTCGACTGTGTTAACAAAGACTCGACTGAGCTAAAATAGTCTCGACTTATCATCAGTCGATGCCTCGCTGCCTTCAGGGATGCCAGGAAAGCTTATTTGATCCGAGCTTTCAAGCTGTACCAAGAGACGTGTAAGCTGTCCCCTTGATAAGCTGATGTTTTATCCTCTTGGGTACATATATTCAAGAGTTGTGAGTGTGTCTCTCAGTGTATATACGCTGAGAGTTATCAATATTTTAGGTATTAAAGTATTCTTGACTGGTGGTGGATAGATGCCACACAGTCTTAATGACTCCCGATAGGCGTTAAACCCCCCATTAAAGAACCAGCGTTCAACCCAGTTAACGAGGAAACCCAGCGTTCAGCTCTATTAACGAACCAACCCAGTGTTCAACCCAGTTAACGAGGCAACCCAGCGTTCAACCCAATTAAGCGGAGAGTCCTCTCTTTCTCTCTCTCTCTCCCCAGACCTCTCCAAACTATACATGACTTACTACAACTCTCGTCTTCTTCCTCGCATCAAACCAGTAGACAAGCTTTATTACAGCCTCGTAGAAGACATTCTCACTTTTAGGGATAATTAATAAACAACTTCAATCAATTTTTTGAATATCTTATCACCAATTTATTCGCTTCAACGCTAAACCACAAATCAAACTTCTCTTCACAGATAATTGAATCGTTAAAAAATAATATCCAGTTTGTTTACATGGAACCAACACTTTCTGCTAGCTGTTGTTTGATGTCCTGGCATCCAGCTAAACAAAAGTACTGCATCTAGTCTGGTTTGTAAGAACATTGGGATTTTGTAACCTGGTTAATTTAGACCGAGGGAAACGACATTGTAAGACAACAGCAAGAGACATTTGGTTATCTTGATTTGTTTATACAATCAGATTGACGTAAAACTAACAATGAATTCTAAAAACAAGCCAGAGTTTAATCCTAGGAAAACGCGAAGAGCAACTGACTGTGCAACTGCAACGAGAGATAGCACAGATATTGAATAAAATATCCGATTAAACCTTATCTCTTCTTATAATAATAATAATAATAATAATATTAATAATAATAATAATAATAATAATAATAATAATAATAATAATTTTATTTCAGCATACTTTGATATACCTTTGAAGAGTTTCGAGAGTCTTTCTACTCCTGGAGCCCGGCCATGGGCCAGGCTCGTCCGGTGCTAGCCTGGTCAACCAGGCTGTTACTGCCGGAGGCCCGCCGCCCCATGATACAATGTTTCTACAGAAATTGGTGATATTTAGGAGTGCGTGCAGAAACCCCGTAGTTATACACAACATTTCGGGCAAATATTAGGTTGGGAAGGTTAAGTTAGATTAAGTTAGGTTGGGTTAGGTTAGGTTAGGTTAAGTTAGGTTAGGTTAGGTTAGGTTAGGTTAGGTTAAGTTAGGTTAGGTTAGGTTAGGTTAGGTTAAGTTAGGTTGGGTTAGGTTAGGTTAGGTTAAGTTAGGTTGGGTTGGGTTAGGGTAGGTAAGACTCGTCAGGAAACAGGACAAGTGTTTCCTGACGCGGGTCTGTTGCACGATAATCTCTCACACACAGACACTGGAACTTTTGGTAATCTGACTGAGGCCTTCGGCTGGCTTACCCCTCCAACAGTCATGAACCTAAAGGCAACACATTATTTAATATTCCATTGCAAACTTGGTAATATCTCTTCGAAAACAATCTCCCCTTTCTCTCTCTCTCTCTCTCTCTCTCTCTCTCTCTCTCTCTCTCTCTCTCTCTCTCTCTCTCTCTCTCTCTCTCTCTCTCTCTCTCTCATGAGACACAGAGGATGTGCCTCAGACGTTACAAAGATCCTGCTGGTCGATCTGGTCAATGAAACTAATGCTTCACACGCGACGTTTCGCCCGCAACGTCAAATGGAATAAAACTTCCGTTAATCGTCAAAGGGTTTACCTTCAAGCGAGAAAAATCATTGACCTAACTTACATCGACACCACAAAATTTCAGTCTCCCGAGAAGACAATACACACTAATTTCTATATTATATATATATATATATATATATATATATATATATATATAATATATATATATATATATATTATATATATATATATATATATATATATATATATATATATATATATATATATATATATATAATATATATAATATATATGCACTCACTCCACTGCGAAATATACAGACCAAAAACATGAGAGATGGAGAAAGATATATTTCTTTTTTAATTCCCGGGCGACTGTCACAGAGGGAGGAGTGATTGGTGGTAGCACCAATCTTTCTCTCTCTCTCTCTCTCTCTCTCTCTCTCTCTCTCTCTCTCTCTCTCTCTCTCTCTCTCTCTCTCTCTCTCTCTCTCTCTCTCTCTCTCTCTCTCTCTCTCTTTTACACAGGGTTTTACAAGGTTAGGTTAAGGTTCCTAACTTTGTTTACATGCCACAAGCTGTTACCTACATCAGCTCATTTGAAAGCATTTTTATTGTTATGAGACATACAAGTAGGGAACAGGATGAAGTTGGAGTCATCTGTGTGCCAGCATTTTCATTTGATCAACTGACTTTATCTCGTTGACATCATAATGCTGTACGAATGTGTTCCATACTCGAGTCATCCTGGAGATAAATGATCTCGGATGAAGTGATGTTCTGGAGAAGGGTACAGCCAGAGTGAAGTTGCTGCTTTCTGCCCGTCTTGTGGTATAGAAGCTTGCTTCACGCTGTCCTCGAAGTGGATCCAAATGTGGTACTTCGACAATATTGGCCTTGTACATAACAGTAAGGCCACCCACATCCCTCCTGTGTTGAAGGCTCTGCTGAAATGACAGATCTATCCAGGATGGGTCCAGGCGAGAGATGAGACGTATTGCTCTGTTCTCTACTCTGTCAAGCAGTCGCAGATGAGAGGGGATGCAGGCTAACCAAGAAAGTGGAGCATACTCAAGGTGTGAGCGTACTTGTGCCTCGTACAGAATCTTGCAACCCCTACTGTCAAGCAGATGCGAGATACGGCGAAGTGCTGTAAGCTTCCTGGCTGCCTTGTTTGCAAGATTTACAACATGGTTCTTCATGGTTAGTTTGGAGTCAAATTTCACCCCAAGGATATCAACTTCTTCTGCAGGTGCCAACACCCTCCCATTCATCCTTACTACTGCACCAGCATTACCATCATGGTGCCTAGAGACGATCATCATTTGCGTTTTCTCAGGTTCAAATGTTACTTGCCATTTATTTCCCCAAGCTGATATAGCTCTTAGCTGGTGATTGATGTAGCTTAGAGCAGCTGGCATTTCTTCTCTTGGATAAGTGAATGTCAGTGTACAGTCGTCTGCATATGCATGGGATTCTAGGATGAGATGAAGAATGTCGTTGAAGTAGACATTCCATAACAATGGTCCCAGCACGCTTCCTTGTGGAACACTTGCCCCAATAAGATGTCTTGGTGATTCCGTTCCATTGAGAACTACCCTTAGAGATCTACCATGGAGGTAATCACTGAGGAGACATAGAGTAGAGCCTGCAATTCCCAGTGCTTGAAGTTATGCTAAGAGGCCCTGGTGCCACACCCGGTCGAAAGCACCAGCAATGTCCAGTGCTACCGCAGAGTTGACTTTGGATTCATCCAATGACTGGTGACACTTAGTGGAGAGGTTTAACAACAGATCAGCAGCAGAGTAACCTTTCCTGAAGCCATATTGACAATCACAAAGTAGTGAGTGGTACTCAGAAAACTCTGCCATTTGTCTTGAGATTATTGTCTCAAGGATCTTACCTGTGATTGACAGGAGTGACACTGGTCTGTAGTTGCTGATTTCTGCTCTGCTCTTCTTTTTGTGAACAGGGACTACATTTGCCTCGTTCCACAGAGAGGGCCATTTACACTGTACTAGGAAGTGCTGAAAGATGCGAGTTAGAGGTGCTGCTAGCTGGTCTGCACATCTCAGCAATCTTGGGCTCAACTTGTCTTGGCCCACAGCCTTTTCTTGGTCAAGCGATTTAAGAAGGAAATGCACCTCCTCCTGCCTTATTGTCACCACTGACAGTTTTGACACAGTTCTTGCAGCTAGCCAATGAGGGTCCCTTGCTGGATCAGGAACTTGCATTTTGGTAGCAAAGTGTTCGACAAGAGGTTCGCCTTCTCTTGATTACTAGAAGAGATGGTTCCATTCTGTCGATTTAGAGGTGGAATGAGTTCATCAGGCAGATAACCTTGTCTGTCCTTGACCAGGGACCACCAGGCTTTGGAACCTACCCTACCTGATGCTAGCTTTCTTTTAGTGTCCACCTCCCATTTAGCAATGGCCCACTTTTGAACGTCACCCATATGCCTACAGGCTTGCATGTGCAAGTTCCTGTTATAGGTGGTAGGATGTCTCTTATACCTTCGCCATGCTTTGTACTTAGCAGTAGCAGCCTCTCTACAACGAAAGCCAAACCAAGGCTGATCTGTAGGCTTCGTCACATATTGCCGGTGAGGAATGTGTTCTTGTTGTAGATTAAGGATGTGTCCAGTGAAGGCTTTCACTTGGTTGTCAACCTCCCCTTGGAGAAGAGCATTCCAATCGGTGGTGGCAAGCTCAGAGCGAAGGGCTGGCCAATTACCTCTTTCTCATAGCCAGGTTGTGCGTGTGGACTCCTCACCTCTTTCTGTTGGGATCTTAAGTGTCGTAAAAACAGCCTTGTGGTCTGTACATTGCACATGCTAGTACAGAGGTACTAGTGTTTATGCTCTCTCTCTCTCTCTCTCTCTCTCTCTCTCTCTCTCTCTCTCTCTCTCTCTCTCTCTCTCTCTCTCTCTCTCTCTCTCTCTCTCTCTCTCTCTCTCTCTCTCTCTCTCTCTCTCTCTCCCTCTCTCTCTCTCCTCTCTCCTCTCTCTCACTTTTCTTCACTGACAATTTTTCATTTGCAAAATACTCACAGAAGAAAAAAGAACAGTGAACGAGTTAAATAAATTATTTTTTTTTTATTTTGTTTTGTTTCTGAAGGGTCGACCTTATGTTCACTTCTTCTATTGTTTTGACTTTCTTAATATTTGGTAAATTGATTTCATCTATTTTAAAATAATTTTGTTTCATGCGGGGGAGGGGGGATGAGGAGGGGGGATGAGGTGGGGAAGGGGAGGGGGAGGGGAGAAGGAGGAAGAGTACTAGGTAACGTAATCTAAATTTATCACTTAATCCAGAGCAGTTCAAATCCAACTCTCTCTGTCTCTGTTTTCTCTCTCTCTCTCTCTCTCTCTCTCTCTCTCTCTCTCTCTCTCCTCTCTCTCTCTCCTCTCTCTCTCTCTCCTCTCTCTCTCTCTCTCCTCTCTCTCTCTCTCTCTCTCCTCTCTTCCTCTCCCTATTTACTGTCTTCCACCATCTTAACTTAGTTCATGTAAAATGTAAATAGGAATTAAAAGTTATTATGCAAATGCCTTTTTTGAACGGGGTAGTGATAAAACTTAGGAGAGAGAGAGAGAGAGAGAGAGAGAGAGAGAGAGAGAGAGAGAGAGAGAGAGAGAGAGAGAGTACAACGTACTAAGCAGATTACATCACAGAATCAGATTTCGCGTTGAAAAAAAAAAAATTTCAATCTGCCGACCATGCCATTTTTTCTACTTTTTTTTTTAACAATCTCACATGGATGGACGGCCGGTCAAGGGAAAAAAGTGAGAATATTTTGTGAATTTGGTACAACAACAGGCCTACGTAGTAGAGTTTTGACTTTGGCTAGGCCTAAATTACTGAGGGAAGAGTATGGGTAATCTTATGCTGGGGTTTTCTGAGCCTACGTGTTCAAGACATATATATACAAATATATATATATATATATATATATATATATATATATAATATATATATATATATATATATATATAATATATATATATATTATATATATATTAACAAGTCGGCCGTCTCCCACCGAGGCAGGGTGACCCAAAAAAGAAAGAAAATCCCCAAAAAGAAAATACTTTCATCATCATTCAACACTTTCACCTCACTCACACATAATTACTGTTTTTGCAGAGGTGCTCAGAACACAACAGTTTAGAAGCATATACGTATAAAGATTGTTAGGTAAGACACATATGCAACAGTCAGGTATCTTTATTTCGAAACGTTTCGCCTACACAGTAGGCTTCTTCAGTCGAGTACAGAAAAGTTGATAGAAGCAGAAGATACTTGAAGACGATGTAATCAGTCCATCACCCTTAAGGGTGATGGACTGATTACATCGTCTTCAAGTATCTTCTGCTTCTATCAACTTTTCTGTACTCGACTGAAGAAGCCTACTGTGTAGGCGAAACGTTTCGAAATAAAGATACCTGACTGTTGCATATGTGTCTTACCTAACAATCTGTCGGTATTTTATACCATTTTAATGTTCACGTATAAAGATACACAACACATCCTTCCAAACTGCCAATATCACAAACCCCTCCTTTAAAGTGCAGGCATTGTACTTCCCATTTCCAGGACTCAAGTCCGGCTATATAAAAATAACCGGTTTCCCTGAATCTCTTCACTAAATATTACCCTGCTCACACTCCAACAGGTCATCAGGTCCCAAATACCATTCGTCTCCATTCACTCCTATCGAACACGCTCACGCACGCCTGCTGGAAGTCCAAGCCCCTCGCCCACCAAACCGCCCTTACCCCCTTCCTTCCCAAACCCTTTTCGAGGACGACCCCTACCCCGCCTTCCTTCCCCTACAGATTTAAATGCTCTCCATGTCATTCTACTTTTTATCCATTCTCTCTAAATGACCAAACCACCTCAACAACCCCTCTTCAGCCCTCTGACTAATACTTTTATTAACTCCACAAACCTTCTCCTAATTTCCACACTCCGAATTTTCTGCATAATATTTACACCACACATTGCCCTTAGACAGGACATCTCCACTGCCTCCAACCGCCTCCTCGCTGCTGCATTCACAATCCAAGCTTCACACCCATATAAGAGTGTTCGTACTACTATACTTTCATACATTCCCTTCTTTGCCTCCATAGATAATGTTTTTTGTCTCCATATATACCTCAACGCACCACTCACCTTTTTTCCCTCATCAATTCTATGATTAACCTCATCCTTCATAAATCCATCCGCCGACACGTCAACTCCCAGGTATCTGAAAACATTCACTTCTTCCATACTCCTCCTCCCCAATTTGATATCCAATTTTTCTTTATCTAAATCATTTGATACCCTCATCACCTTACTTTTTTCTATGTTCACTTTCAACTTTCTACCCTTACACACACTCCCAAACTCGTCCACTAACCTTTGCAATTTTTCTTTAGAATCTCCCATAAGCACAGTATCATCAGTTAAAAGTAACTGTGTCAACTCCCATTTTGTATTTGATTCCCCATAATTTAATCCCACCCCTCTCCCAAACACCCTAGCATTTACTTCCTTTACAACCCCATCTATAAATATATTAAACAACCATGGTGACATTACACATCCCTGTCTAAGACCTACTTTTACCGGGAAGTATTCTCCCTCTCTTCTACACACCCTAACCTGAGCCTCACTATCCTCATAAAAACTCTTTACAGCATTTAGTAACTTGCCGCCTATTCCATATACCATATTCCATATATATATATATTTTATATATATATATATATATATATATATATATATATATATATATATATATATATATATATATATATATATATATATCAAGCAGCTATAAAATTAGAGGTTAACAGGAAGGCATTTAAGGTCGAGACTACACCTCGCTGCCACACCACAACACCTGACTTTTAGTTATGATGTAGGTAGGTAGTCAGTGATCAGTGAAACACAGCTAATATTCTACCCAAAAATTTGTCTAATGTACCTTAAATTCTTCCCAAATTTTATTAATTATAAATAAATCCAATTTATATAAACCAAAAGAAATATTCATGTTATTTTCAAAATTACTTTTTATGAAACATGATTCTATTATATTCCTGTCGATCATAAACTTGTTTGATATAATTTTCTTAGCATTATTAAAATCAATTGGATGGTTAAAATCTTTCACATGAAAAAACAGAGCATGAGAATCTTGTCCACTTTTAATGCTATATTTATGTTGTTTAACCTAAGTAGAAGACTTTTACCAGTTTGACCGTAATAACTATCACATAGAACAATTTAGCAGCAGCACAGCCACGCAACTATCACATAGAACAATTTAGCAGCAGCACAGCCACGCAACTATCACATAGAACAATTTAGCAGCAGCACAGCCACGCAACTATCACATAGAACAGGTTAGCAGCAACACAACTGGTGCATAAAAAAATCGTGGAAGATTTTTTTTATATTCTAGGTTATGTTAGATTTGTCAGGAAACAGGACAAGTTTTTCCTGACGCGAATCTTGGTCATATTCTTAAAATACTTTTTATTGTATCTCATAATTCTACGGGAGACGCTACCCACGTTTGAGTTACTCAGGGCAAAAAGGTCTGGAAGAATTAGACACTCGAGTTACAATTGAGTATTTATATCAGTGGTTTGGAAAACCAATACTTGTGCAGCATTTCGGTATCTTTGTTCTGGAAACGTTTCGCCAGTCATTGGCTTCAGTCCAGTGCAGAGAAGAACGGTGAAAGATGAGGGGCAGATTGAGGTAATCAGTCCCCTAAGCAGGGAGTTGGTGTGTACAAGTCCAGGCTGAGGGACTGATTACTTAATTTTATACCTCTTCAGTCTTCTATGGTAAACTGAAAAAGCCACTTGTGGGCGAAACTTCTACATAATAATGATACACGGTTGTTGCTCATGTGTTTAATTTATATTGTGTGTGTGGAGGGGGGCCGTCACTGTGCTGGTGGTGCTCTGAGACGAAGACAGTTGTCACTGCGTCACTGTGCCGGTGGTGCTTTGAGACGAAGACAGTTGTCACTGCGTCACTGTGCTGGTGGTGCTCAGAGACGAAGACAGTTGTCACTGCGTCACTGTGCTGGTGGTGCACTAAGACGAAGACAGTTGTCACTGCGTCACTGTGCTGGTGGTGCTCTGAGACGAAGACAGTTGTCACTGCGTCACTATGCTGGTGGTGCTCTGAGACGAAGACAGTTGTCACTGCGTCACTGTGCTAGTGGTGCTCTGAGACGAGGACAATGGTCACTGCGTCACTCTGCTGGTGGTGCTCTGAGACGAGGAAAATGGTCACTGCGTCACGGATCTCGCCATTATGGCGCTGCGTGTCTCCGAGACGGAAGACTGGTGCCATGACACGGCATCAACAGACACTCAGGAGGTAGTTGCGACAGCTACGAGAAGAAGTTGCGACAGGTACGAGGAGGAAGAAGTTGCGACAAGTATATACCCTTCAATACATCTACCCACATACGATCTAAAAGTAACCCACATCCACTCACTCTCCAGAGGGACAGGAAGACAGAAAAACATAGGGACAAGAAAAGAGAAACAGAAAGCCAGGACAGAGAGAAACAGATAGTCAGGAAGAGACAGAGACGAACACAAGGGAGACACACACAGACAGACACATACAGGAGAAGAGTGTCACGAAACAGTATGCAGAGACAGGTGACGGGATGAACGAAATCATTCGGCAAATTTCGTCACTCTTTTAATAAAAAAAATACCTTTTATTTCCTTATGATCAGAATAAACCACATTCATTAGCATTTTTAATATAACAATTTTATCAATAATAATATCAACAATGACCATAACAATAATAAAACCAATGGTGGGAGACGGCCGATGTGTTAATAAAAATAAAATTAAAAATAATAATAATAATAATAATAATAATAATTATATATTATTATTATTATTATTATTATTATTATTATTATTATTATTATTAATTATTATTATTATTATTTATTATTATTATTATTATTATTATTACTGCTTATAAAACTTGCAATACTTGAAAAAAATTTAACTTTGTGACAAACTCTTAATTCTTCAACCATTTGCTGCTTCGCTTGTCAATGCGCATTTCAGTGAATATTTCAATGTTATGGATCAAAATCCCAATGGAAGAGCTGCGCTCTTGGGATGGGGAGGGTAAGGGGGGGTTGGGGGGTTG
>NC_069427.1:13509924-13527424 GCF_026875155.1 Cherax quadricarinatus
CCTGGCAGGAGACACGGAGGGAGGGCAGGGAAGGGAATAAAGGAAGAGAGGAAGGGAAGGAGAGTGCCTTGATGCAGTGAAGGTCCGTTAGATTCAAGAAACTGACTGATATTTTTCCATATATAATATATATATATATATTTATTTGTTTATTGTGTGTGTGTGTGTGTGTGTGTGTGTGTGTGTGTGTGTGTGTGTGTGTGTGTGTGTGTGTGTGTGTGTGTGTGTGTGCGTGTGTGTGTGTATGTGTGTGTGTGTGTGTATGTGTGTGTGTGTGTGTGTGTGTGTGTGTGTGTGTGTGTGTGTGTGTGTGTTGTGTGTGTGTGTGTGTGTGTGTGTGTGTGTGATTTTTCTCAATTCATTACTGACAATAGGTAGTGTAGACGGCGTTAGAGGTAGTAAGGTAATCTGAGGGGATCAGTCCCTCTGTATAGACTTGATGAAGATGACTCTGGAAGAGGATCGTTATCTCAGTAGAAGCCTGTATCTCTCCTACCACAGTGTCTACCAGTTCGACGTAAACACACACACTCACAGTCCACTGTAGACTCTCACAGTGTCTACCCCCTCCAAGTTAACACCTGCAAGGTCAAAAATAAGTGAAGGTTGCAAAAGTAGTTAGACTTCCAACGAAAAATGGCCATAACTTCTTAAAGTCCAAACATATGGATATGGTCCTTTCCCCCCAGAGTTACACTGTGGGTTCCGAGGATTGAAAATACCTAAATTGCCTTCCAGGGGGCAGACAGCCCCCCCCCCAGTAAGGACGTTACGAGAGGTAACAGTGAGATTTCTTGCCGTTATTGACAGATCGAATAAGAGAATTACTGGAGAGGTTTCGGGTCAAACGCCCGGCGGTCTGGACAGGCCTCCAAAAATAATTATTGGACGGTTAATATTATTTTTTCGGTGATAAATGGAAATCTGGGATGGAATACAGGAGGAGGTTTGTAGTGGTTGTACTTGTGATAGTAGTGGTGGTAGTTGTGGTAGTAGCGGGGATAGTAGTGGTGGGGTTGTGGTTGTGGTAGTAGTAGTGGTGATAGTAGTAGCTGTGGTAGTTGTGGTAGTGGTAGTGATAGTGGCAGTGGTGGCACTTGTGGTAGAAGTAGTGGTACTTGTGGTAGTGGAAGTAGTAGTGGTGGTAGTTGTGGCAGTTGTAGTAGTAGTGATAGTAGTTGCGGTGGTAGTTGTGATAGTGGTGGCAGTAGTAGTAGTAGTGATAGTAGTAGTGGTGGTAGTTGTGGTTCTTATACCCTCCCTGGAGTATACCCTGGAGTATACCTGGAATATACCCTGGTAGATACCCTGGAGTATTTCTGAAGTATTCCCTGGAGTGTACCTGCTGTATACCTGACCCTGGAGTATACCCTGGAGTATACCCTGAAGTATACCTGAGTATGCTCTGAAGTATACGATGGAGTATACCCTGGAGTATTCCCTGGAATATACCCTAAAGTGTACCTGGAATATACCTGAGTATACCCTGGAGTATACCTGGAGTATACCCTCGAGTATACCCTGAAATATACCCCAATCCCCAAACTTCCGAAATATGGCGTCTAAATCTGAAATAAGATCTCTGTCCCAACTTCATAACTCACACATATGAATCTCCAGAGTGGATTATAGAAACCTCGACACCGTGTAGAGTGGGTGAAACATTGAGACAACGAGCGAGAAACCTCGACACCGTGTAGAGAAGGCGAAACATTGAGACAACGAGCGAGAAACCTCGACACCGTGTAGAGTGGGCGAAACATTGAGACAACGAGCGAGAAACCTCGACACCGTGTAGAGAAGGGCGAAACATTGAGACAACGAGCGAGAAACCTGCGAAACCGTGTAGAGAAGGCGAAACATTGAGACAACGTAGCGAATAACCTCGACACGTTGAGTGGCGAAACATTGAGACAACGATGCGAGAAACTCACACTGTGTATAGAAGCGAAACATTGAACAACGAGCGGAAACCTCGACACGTGTATGATCGGGCGAAACATTGAGACAACGAGCGGAAACTCGACATGTGTAGAGATGAGCGAAACATTGGTAACGAGCGAGAAACTTCGACATCGTGTTAGAGTGGGCGAAACATTGTGACAACGAGAGAGAAACCTCGACACGTGTAGAGACGGCGAAACAGTTGAGACAACGAGCGAGAAACTCACCGTTGTAGAGCGGGCGAACATTGAGCAAGAGACAGAAACTCGCACCGTTGTAGAGCGGCGAACATTGAGACACGAGTGAGAACTCACACGTTGTAGAGTGGGCGAAAATTGAGACAACGAGCGAGAAACCTCCACACAGTGTAGAGCGGGCGAAACATTAAGACAACGAGCGAGAAACTTCCACACCGTGTAGAGCGGGCGAAACATTGAGACAACGAGTGAGAAACCTCCACACCGTGTAGAGTGGGCGAAACATTGAGACAACGAGTGAGAAACCTCCACACCGTGTAGAGCGGGCGAAACATTGAGACATCGAGCGAGAAACTTCCACACCGTGTAGAGTGGGCGAAACATTGAGACAACGAGTGAGAAACCTCCACACCGTGTAGAGCGGGCGAAACATTGAGACAACGAGCGAGAAACCTCGCAGAAACACTGTCATGTGAACCTCTCATTCGAAACTTTGATATTCAATAATAATTTTTATAGACTCTGAGCCCTTTTTTTATATATATAATTCCACGTATATAATTCCATGTGTATAATTACATGTATATAATTCCAAGTGTATAATTCCTTGGGCAGAAAATTTTAGGTCGTCGATTTTTTACAATTTCAAGAATATTTTAGAATTTTAAGTTTTGGTTAATTCTGTGGAATTTTGAAGTTTTTCTAGGTGACAGATATTGTAAGTGACAGTTATTGTAAGTGACAGTTATTGTAAGTGACAGTTATTGTTAATGACAGTTATTGTTAATGACAGTTATTGTAAGTGACAGTTATTGTAAGTGACAGTTATTGTAAGTGACAGTTATTGTAAGTGACAGTTATTGTAAGTGACAGTTATTGTTAATGACAGTTATTGTTAATGACAGTTATTGTAAGTGACAGTTATTGTAAGTGACAGTTATTGTAAGTGACAGTTATTGTAAGTGACAGTTATTGTGACAGTTATTGTAAGTGACAGTTATTGTTAATGACAGTTATTGTAAGTGACAGTTATTGTAAGTGACAGTTATTGTAAGTGACAGTTATTGTAAGTGACAGTTATTGTAAGTGACAGTTATTGTAAGTGACAGTTATTGTAAGTGACAGTTATTGTAAGTGACAGTTATTGTAAGTGACAGTTATTGTAAGTGACAGTTATTGTAAGTGACAGTTATTGTAAGTGACAGTTATTGTAAGTGACAGTTATTGTAAGTGACAGTTATTGTAAGTGACAGTTATTGTAAGTGACAGTTATTGTAAGTGACAGTTATTGTAAGTGACAGTTATTGTAAGTGACAGTTATTGTAAGTGACAGTTAGTGTGACAGTTATTGTAAGTGACAGTTATTGTAAGTGACAGTTATTGTAAGTGACAGTTATTGTAAGTGACAGTTATTGTAAGTGACAGTTATTGTTAATGACAGTTATTGTAAGTGACAGTATTGTAATGCAGTTATTGTTAATGACAGTTATTGTAAGTGACAGTTATTGTATGACGTTTGAATGACAGTTATTGTTAATGACAGTTATTGTAAGTGACAGTTATTGTTAATGACAGTTATTGTTAATGACAGTTATTGTAAGTGACAGTTATTGTAAGTGACAGTTATTGTTAATGACAGTTATTGTTAATGACAGTTATTGTAAGTGACAGTTATTGTAAGTGACAGTTATTGTAAGTGACAGTTATTGTAAGTGACAGTTATTGTAAGTGACAGTTATTGTAAGTGACAGTTATTGTTAATGACAGTTATTGTAAGTGACATTATTGTATGACAGTTATTGTAAGTGACAGTTATTGTAAGTGACAGTTATTGTTAATGACAGTTATTGTAAGTGACAGTTATTGTAAGTGACAGTTATTGTTAATGACAGTTATTGTTAATGACATGTTATTTGTAAGTGAAGTTATTGTAAGTGACAGTTATTGTAAGTGACAGTTATTGTTAATGACAGTTATTGTAAGTGACAGTTATTGTTAATGACAGTTATTGTAAGTGACAGTTATTGTAGTAAGATGTAGGACAGTTATTGTAAGTGACAGTTATTGTTAATGACAGTTATTGTTATGACAGTTATTGTAATGACAGTTATTGTAAGTGACAGTTATTGTAAGTGACAGTTATTGTAAGTGACAGTTATTGTAAGTGACAGTTATTGTAATGACAGTTATTGTAAGTGACAGTTATGTTAATGAATTATTGTAAGTGACAGTTATTGTAAGTGACAGTTATTGTAAGTGACAGTATTGTAAGTGAATTATTGTAAGTGACAGTTATTGTAAGTGACAGTTATTGTAAGTGACGTTATTTAAGTTCAGTTATTAAGTGAACAGTTATTGTTAAGTGACAGTTATTGTAAGTGACAGTTATTGTAAGTGACAGTTATTAGTACGTATAAGTGACAGTTATTGTAAGTGACAGTTATTGTAAGTGACAGTTATTGTAAGTGACAGTTATTAAGTGACAGTTATTTAAGTGACAGTTATTGTAAGTGACAGTTATTGTAAGTGACAGTTATTGTTAAGTGACAGTTATTGTAAGTGACAGTTATTATTGTAAGTGACAGTTATTGTAAGTGACAGTTATTGTAAGTGACAGTTATTGTAAGTGACAGGTTTATGTTAATGGACAGTTATTGTAAGTGACAGTATTGTTTAAGTTTGTAAGTGACAGTTATTGTAAGTGACAGTTATTGTAAGTGACAGTTATTGTAAGTGACAGTTTTTATGAGTTATTGTAAGTGACAGTTATTGTAAGTGACAGTTATTGTAAGTGACAGTATTGTAAGTGACAGTTATTGTAAGTGACAGTTATTGTTAAGTGACAGTTATTGTCAAGTGGACATTATGAAGTGACAGTTATTGTAAGTGACAGTTATTGTAAGTGACAGTTTAATTGTTAAGTGACAGTTATTGTAAGTGACAGTTATTGTAAGTGACAGTTATTGTAAGTGACAGTTATTGTAAGTGACAGTTATTGTAAGTGACAGTTATGTAAGTGACAGTTATTGTAAGTGACAGTTATTGTAAGTGACAGTTATTGTAAGTGACAGTTATTGTAAGTGACAGTTAGTACGTATTGAAGTGACAGTTATGTAAGTGACAGTTATTGTAAGTGACAGTTATTGTAAGTGACATCAGTTATTGTATAGTTTTGGGGCAGTTATTGTAAGTGGCAGTTACTTGTAAGTGACAGTTATTGTAAGTGACAGTTATGTGTACAGTTATTGTAAGTGACAGTTATTGTAAGTGACAGTTATTGTAAGTGCAGTATTATGTACGTATGTGACAGTTATTGTAAGTGACAGTTATTGTAAGTGACAGTTATTGTAAGTGACAGTTATTGTAAGTGCATATTAACTAGTAAGTTTACAGTTATTGTAAGTGACAGTTATTGTAAGTGACAGTTATTAAGTTATAGTTATGTAAGTAATTATTGTAAGTGACAGTTATTGTAAGTGACAGTTATTGTAAGTGACAGTTACTGTAAGTGACAGTTATTGTAAGTGACAGTTATTGTAAGTGACAGTTACTGTAAGTGACAGTTATTGTAAGTGACAGTTATTGTAAGTGACAGTTATTGTAAGTGACAGTTATTGTAAGTGAAGTTATGTAAGTGACAGTTATTGTAAGTAGACAGTTATTAAGTACAGTATTTAATGACAGTTATTGTAAGTGAATTATTGTAAGTGACAGTTATTGTAAGTGACAGTTATTGTAAGTGACAGTTATTGTAAGTGACAGTTATTAGTCAGAGTTACAGTTATTGTAAGTGACATTATTGTAAGTGACAGTTATTGTAAGTGACAGTTATTGTAAGTGACAGTTATTGTAAGTGACAGTTATTGTAAAGTACAGTTATTGTAAGTGCAGTTATTTAATAAGTTAAATTTTAGTGACAGTTATTGTAAGTGACAGTTATATGTAAGTGACAGTTATTGTAAGTGACAGTTATTGTAAGTGACAGTTATTGTAAGTGACAGTTATTGTAAGTGACAGTTATTGTAAGTGACAGTTATTTGTAAGTGACAGTTATTGTAAGTGACAGTTATTGTAAGTGCAGTTATTGTTAAGTGACAGTTATTGTAAGTGACAGTTATTGTAAAGTGACAGTTATTGTAATGATATTATTTTATACAGTTATTTTAAGTGCAGTTATGTAAGTGACATTATTGTAAGTGCAGTATGTAATGAAGTACTTGTAATAAGTTAATTGAAGTACAGTTATTTATAGTGTACAGTATTGATTTCAATTGACATAATTACTAATTTTATTAATTATTTTATTACTTATTATTAGTAGTATTAGTATTAGTAGATTAGTAGTACAGTAGTTAGTATAGTATTGTAATTATTATTATACAGTTATATTTAGTAGTATGTTAAGTATTAGGTAGTAAGTGATAGTATTTAGTAGTACATTATGTATTAATTAATTAATAAGTATAGTCAGTATTGTAATTAATTATGTAGTATTATTTAGTACATATATTAAGTTATTAGGTAGTATAGTAGTATTAAGTATCATTATTAATTATTCATTATTGTAAGTTATTTTATTTTATATATTATGTAATATTTGTAGTAGTACAATGACGTGTAAATGAAAGATAAGCGCGTTACGTATCAGACGGCTGGAAACGGTTTATTTCAAGGAAGGGGAAGGTAACTATGGTTTAACAAAAGAAATGACGCATCGCTGGGCTTCAAGGCGTCTTGAAGAGATGGCCAGAACATCTTTATTCTCCCTCTGCGGCTCTAACACACTAACACAGCCGCTCGTAAAAAAGAGTTAACAGCATCCTAACAGCAATGTCGCACGCTGTAAGGCTGTGCTAGAGCCCCACCGCAGCGCCACAGCCTCGTTACTGCTGTGTACCGGGATCTTGAATTAGAGAAAAGGATTCCAGTAGCCTTTTCTGGACGGCTGGAAAGTGGTCTCTGCAACACAGGCGGTTCCCACAACACAGGCGGTCCCCGCAACACAGGCGGTCCCCGCAACACAGGCGGTCCATGCAACACAGGCGTTCCCCGCAACACAGGCGGTTCCCGCAACACAGGTGGTCCCGGCAACACAGGCAGTCCCTACAACACGGAAGGTCCCTGCAACACAGGCGTTTCCTACAACAAAGGCGGTCCAGGCAACAGAGTGGTCCCCGCAACACAATGATCCCAGCAAAACAGCAGTCCTGCCGACACAGTGGTCAACGCAACACAGTCTGTCCCCGCAACACATCGGTCCTGGCAACACAGATGTCCCAAGCAACACAGCCATCCCAGCGATACAGTCATCCCAGCATCATAGTCATCTCAAAAACACAGTCATCCCAGCAACACAGTCATTCCAGCAACACAGTCATCTCAGCAACACAGTCATCCCAGCAACACAGTTATTCCAGCAACACAGTCATTCCAGCAACACAGTCATTCAAGCAACACAGTCATCCAAGTAACAGTCATCCCAGCAACACAGTCATTCCGGCAACATAGTCATTCCAGCAACACAGTCATCCCAGCAACACAGTCATTCCAGCAACACAGTCATTCCGGCAACACAGTCATCTCAGCAACACAGCCATCACACCAACACAGTTATCCCAGCAACAGAGTCATCCCAGCAACACAGTCATCCCGGTAACAGAAGTCATCCCAGCAACACATTCATCCCAGCAACACAGTCATCCCAGCAACACATTCATGCCAGCAATACAGTCATCCCAGCAACACAGTCATCTCGGCAACACAGTCATCCCAACAACACAGTCATCCCAGCAACACAGTCATCCCAGCAACACAGTCATCCCAGGAACACAGTCATCCCAGCAACACAGTCATCTCAGCAACACTGGCATCTCAGCAACACAGTCATTCCAGCAACACAGTCATTCCGGCAACACAGTCATTCCAGCAACACAGTCATCCCAGCAACACAGTCATTCCAGCAACACAGTCATTCCGGCAACACAGTCATCTCAGCAACACAGCCATCACAGCAACACAGTTATCCCAGCAACAGACTCATCCCAGCAACACAGTCATCCCGGTAACAGAAGTTATCCCAGCAACACATTCATGCCAGCAACACAGCCATCCCAGCAACACAGTCATCTCGGCAACACAGTCATCCCAGCAACACAGTCATCCCAGCAACACAGTCATCCCAGCAACACAGTTATCCCAGCAACACAGTCATCCCAGCAACACAGTCATTCTAACAACACAGCCATCCCAGCAACACAGTCATCTCGGCAACACAGTCATACCAGCAACACAGTCATCCCAGCAACACAGTCATCCCAGCAACACAGTCATCCCAGTAACACAGTCATCCCAGCAGCACAGTCATCCCAGCAACACAGTCATCCCAGCAACACAGTCATCCCAGCAACAAAGTCATCTCAGCAACACAGCCATCTCATCAACACAGTCATCCCAGCAACAAAGTCATCTCAGCAACACAGTCATCTCAGCAACACAGTCAACTCAGCAACATAGTCATCTCAGCAACACAGCCATCCCAGCAACACAGTCATCCCAGCAGCACAGTCATCCCAGTAACACAGTCATCTCAGCAACACACTCATCTCAGAAACACAGTCTCCCAGCAACACAGTCATCTCAGCAACACCAGTCATCTCAACAACACAGTCATCCCAGCAACACAGTCATTTCAGCAACACAGTCATCCCAGCAACACAATCATCCCGACAACAACATTCTTCCCAGAAACACAGTCATCCCGACAACAACGGTTATCCCAGCAACACAGTCATCCCGACAACAGCAGTCATCCCAGCAACACAGTCATCCCGACAACAACGGTTATCCCAGCAACACAGTCATCCCGACAACAACAGTCATCCCAGCAGCACAGTCATCCCAGCAGCACAGTCATCCCAGCAGCACAGTCATACCAACAACACAGTCATCCCAGCAACAAAGTCATCCCAACAACACAGTCATCCCAACAACACAGTCATCCCAGCAGCAGAGTCATCCCAGCAACACAGTCATCCCAGTAACACAGTCATCCCAGCAGCAGAGTCATCCCAGCAACACAGTCATCCCAGTAACACAGTCATCCCAGCAGCAGAGTCATCCCAGCAACACAGTCATCCCAGCAGCACAGTCATCCCAACACTCCTTCAATCTTGCTCTCCTCTTTTCTGAGAGCCATCATTATTCCTCCTCTCTCTTCTTAATTTTTCCCTTAATCTAAAATTACTTCACTCTCTTCCTCTCTTCCTCCCTCCATCCCTCCCTTTTTCCCTTCCTCCCTTTCCCCCGCTCCCTCGCAGTTCATCAAGACACATCACCAATAGGATTAATCTGTGATGTAATCTTGTAAATCCCGGGCAGATAGTCGAATTACGGTGGTGGTAAATCCCTGCCAGCCCTGGCCAGCCCTGACCAGCCTTGGCCAGCTACCACACTAACCATTAGAGACGTAATTGTTGCTCTGTGTGTTTGTGTGTGTGTGTGTGTGAGAGAGAGAGAGAGAGTCCAAACACCTCACTCTATCCTCGAATACATTAATCTCATATAAGATCCCATCAGTATTCATCAGTCGGACCTTAAAATTCATTGTCTTGCCTCCTGGCTTCAGAAGAAGATTCGTGTCTCCCTGAGTACAGTTGCTTTCCTGGCTGTGGTTTGGGGAACTGGAGATTGGGGAATGGAAGTTGATTTGGAGAATGGGGACTGCGGTATGTAACACATTAATGGAGTTTGGGAGTGGGGAATGTAAGGTGGTGCAATTTTGGACAAGATTTTTGGGGGGGTTATTATTATTTTAATCAAAAAGAAGCGCTGAACCTACAAGGGTCATACAGCACTTTTTTGGGGGGATATATATCGCCACTTTTTGCTTCAGGGAGAAATCCCAATATTTTTCATCTCCGAGTCTGTGGGTCCCCACAGTTTGCCCTAGACAAGTCCCAACCAAATAGCCTCTAGTCGCCCACTCCTTAAAATTAGCCACTAACCACATCTTCAGTCCTTATAGATCCGAATCCTATTTTCATCTTTGATGGGATCCCATCTATATCTGTGAAGAGTTGGGGGATGGGGGACCCAGAAGATGGCAGCTGGAGGAGGGCTGGTAGTCGGGAAAATTGGGTTGGATAAAGTGGAGAGAAATGGGAAAATCAGAGATGACAGGGAGGAATGGTGTTTAGAAGGAATGATGGGTAGTTAGAATGATGCTGAGGAAGCGGTTAACCTCCAAGAAGATATAAACAAAGTTTTCCAATGGACAACGGTAAACAATATGATGTTCAATGAGGACAAATTCCAACTACTCCGTTATGGAAAACTGGAGGAGATAATAACTAGAACAGAGTATACTACTGACTCCGGCCGTACAATAGAGCGGAAAAATAATGTAAGGGACCTGGGAGTAGTAATGTCTGAGGATCTCACTTTCAAGGATCACAACAGTGCCACGATCGCACGTGCAAAGAAAATGATAGGATGGCTAATGAGAACGTTCAAAACGAGAGATGCCAAGCCAATGATGATCCATTTCAAATCACTTGTTCTCTCTAGGCTGGAATACTGCTGTACATTAACATCTCCATTCAAAGCAGGTGAAATCGCAGATCTAGAGAGTATACAGGGATCCTTTACTGCACGTATAAGTTCTGTCAAGCACCTTAACTACTGGGAACGCTTGGAAGCACTTGACTTGTACTCGTTGGAACGCAGGAGGGAGAGATATATCATAATCTACACTTGGAAAATCTTGGAAGGAATGGTCCCAAATCTGCACACAGAAATCACTCCCTACGAAAGTAAAAGACTGGGCAGGAGATGTAAAATGCCCCCAATAAAAAGTAGGGGCGCCATTGGTACACTAAGGGAAAACACCATAAGTGTCCGGGGCCCAAAACTGTTCAACAGCCTCCCACCAAGCATAAGGGGAATTGCCAATAAACCCCTGGCTGCCTTCAAGAGAGAGCTGGACAGATACCTAAAGTCAGTGCCGGATCAGCCGGGCTGTGGCTCGTACGTTGGACTGCGTGCGGCCAGCAGTTACAGCCTAGTTGATCAGGCCCTGATCCATCGGGAGGCCTGGTCATGGACCGGGCCGCGGGGGCGTTGAACCCCGGAATAACCTCCAGGTAACCTCCAGGTATGGGTAATAGGAATGATGGGTAGTAGGAATGATGGAAGGGGAGAAACTGTAGGTAAGCAGTATTGAGATAAGAGGGGAAACGTAGCCAGAGGAAAATAGGTAAGGAATGATTGGCAGGAAAGAAGAAAGAATGTATAATGGAAGCGAATATGAAGATGAGAGGAAGGCAGTGAGAAGAAACGGAACACAGTTAAGGTGGATAAAGATGACTAGTCTATCGAGACATAACTAAAGGAAAGCAATGTGTGTAAAGCGTGATATAACTTCAGCTATGTTATACTATATACAACATATATCCAGATATGATGGGTGTAGGGGGAAGGAGATATATTAAATGAGTACCATTAAAGAAGTTGGTTAACGGGACTCAAAGCCTATCGGTTACACTTGGGTTATTATGGCTGTACGTAACCTTCACACCGCCAAACAAGAATACTTTAATCCTTAAACTATCAGCGTATATACGCTGAGAGAGACACACAACACAGTGTAGAGGAGGGACTGAGAGGGTAAATGTGCAGTACGTGAAAGTCCATGTAATATTTACTTGACATCGTCGTTCCTTAAAATATTGTTTTACAATTTTGTTCATCCATTAATATTATATTGCGATTATCGTCGTTATTTAGCAAAGGGACGAAAATTAGCTTTATAATTTACACTTCGTTTCGTGACTTACTCATTTTTCATTTTATGTATATATACTATAGTGTGTATTTTGCGCTGATGCATCATTATCAAAGTGATAACAACCAATTAATGACCTCACTCTGGTTACTACTCGCCTGACGCGAGCTTACGTCAGAGGTGAGTTTTAAACTAACACTCGCCTTGACGCGAGCTTACGTCACCTAAGGTGAGTGTCACTACTTTATCGCTGACGTCGACTTATCGTTAGAGGTTGTGTGTACTATTTCGCCTGACGCGAGCTTACGTCAGAGGTGAGTGTCACTACTCGCCTGACTGCCGAGCTTAGATCAAGTTGATGTCACTACTGGTGAAGCGAGTTACGTACAGAGAATGAGTGTCACTAATACGTACTGACGCGATTAGTATGGTTTAGTCACTACTAGCTTTGCGAGCTTACATCAGTGTTGTCATAATCACTGACGCGAGCTTACGTCAGAGAGGGAAACTGTCACTAACCGCCTGACGAGAGCTTACGTCGAGGTGATTGTAGTAGAGGGACGAGTACATCACCTCTGGGTATTATGTGGGTTTTCCTTATCCTTTTAAACCTAAACGGTGAAAATTGCTCAAACAGCTTATTCGCTGAAGTTCACCAGAATTTGGAAATTTTCATTATAAGAAGTTCTCGTGTTGTAACACTTTCAAGCTTTCTAAAATCAACAGATAATTCTTAGAATAGAGGATGATGTAACTTTCTGTCAACTGTATATATAAACTCCATTCAGCTAAAACTCAAGTACTTCCTAATTATAAGTGGGTGTATAAGATACCGTTTATATATAATTAAGAAAATGGACAAAACTAATAACGAGACTACTAAATTATATTTTAAAGAAACATCTAACTAAGTTTTTCGTCGCCTTACAAACCTTGAGTACGATATAAATAAATAGCAAAAGGCATAATACGTGATGAGCGATACACAATAACCCGCACTAAAAAAGAAGCTAACGACGACTTTCGTCGACTTTGTTCAAGTCCAAGTCGGACCGAAACGTCGTCGTAAGCTCTCTCTTATGTACGGGTTATTTGCTGTATGTACGATATAACTGTGAGGAATAAGTCTCATAAAACTCCCTGATACAAACACTACGTTAGTAAGCTATCGTAATAAATTGAAAAAAAATCGATTCCCGAAATACTGTTGTAATTTTAGCATTAGAAATAAAAAAAAGTGAAATGATAATATTTGTAAGTGCAGATACGGTACTTGTGATGCTGTAGCTGTAAATACTGAAGACGGTACAGCAGCATAACTCAGCAGCTGTAACTACAAACACTGAAGACGGTACAGCAGCATAACTCAGCAGCTGTAACTACAAACACTGAAGACGGTACAGCAGCATAACTCTGCTGCTGTAACTACAAACACTGAAGACGGTACAGCAGCATAACTCTGCTGCTGTAACTACAAACACTGAAGACGATAAGAAGCATAACTCTGCAGCTGTAACTACAAACACTGAACATAGTACAGCAGCATAACTGTTCTGCTGTAACTACAAACGCTGAAGGCAGTACAGCATCATAACTCTGCTTCTGCAACTACAAACACTGAAGATAGTGCAGCAGCATAACTCTTCTGCTGTAATTACAAACACTGAAGACGGTACAGCAGCATAACTCTGCTACTGTACCCACAAACAATAAAGAGGGTGCACCACCAGCAGCGACATAGTTCCGCTGCTGTCACCAAGCTGCCACACCATGACAGTTGTGGTCACAGACTATGACTGAGGTCGTTTCCTGCAACAAGTGGGCGGGTGAGACCCTCGTCCAGTCCAGGTTAAGGAAGGTAGTAAATGTATCGAGACAGAAAGGGGTTTGTTGATTACCTCCATCCTCGAGTGACCTAGTAATTACTGCCAGCCTCAGACTGAGGCTCACTCTTGCTCCTATTCCTCCTCTTCCTCCTCTTCCTCCTCTTCCCCCTCCTCCTCCTTCTCCTCCTCCTCCTCCTTTATCAAGTCCGAGAGTATCATTCCATCACTATTCCAAACCTCAGACGAGTACTTTTTCGTACAATATCGGCATACATTATTATTGTCCCTCTAATAGCTTGCTGTGTGAGACGTGTCAGGTTAAGGTTTAATAATTACGTCAGCGGAGTTGTTTACATGGTTGTATTCTCCATTAATCTGTATATTGTTGTCTCGCTAATTTCTAAAATGAATGCTAAGACGTTCTCTTAGCTTATATTATTATGGTTCGAACAACCAATACGTCTTAGTTTTTGAAGTCGTAAGTAGTTCTACTTGTCCTCCTTGCCTTACCAAGAGGCACTCGTTGGCAAGAGGCACTCGTTGGCAAGAGGTACTCGTTGGCAAGAGGCACTCGTTGGCAAGAGGTACTCGTTGGCAAGAGGCACTCGTTGGCAAGAGGTACCCCTTGACAGGAGATATCCCTCTGTGAGAAGAGCAACTTGTATATTCCCAGTCCGAATGAGAGTCGGTGTAATCTGAGACATACACAATATATATATACACTGAGTGGTGTATGTCTCTCAAGGTATACACGCTGAGAGTTTACTTCAATCCTTATTTTAAAGAATTAAAGTGCTCATAGCTGGTGGTGTACAGGTATACCATGCAGCTTTAATGACCCCCGTGTCGTTGAAAGACTCCGAGTCCCATTAGCCAAGTAATGACTCGTAGACGTGACCGCTACCACAAAATAACTGCACGTTCATGCCAAACACTGATAGTCTTTCTCGTGGAATTTTCTCTGGAAGATATTTCTGGTTACCTGTAAGTTTACAGATATTATCCTGGTGACCTGTAAGTTTACAGATGTTCTGGTGACCTGTAAGTTTACAGATATTATCTTGGTGACCTGTAAGTTAGCAGTCATTCTTGTGACCTGTAAGTTTACAGATGTTCTGGTGACCTGTAAGTTTACAGATGATCGGGTCATCTGTAAGTTAACAGATATTTTGGTGACCTGTAAGTTTACAAATATTCTGGTGACCTGCAAATTAGTAAATATTCCGGTGACCTGCAAGTCAGTAGATATACTGGTGACAGATATACTGGTGCCCTGTAGTTAACACATATTCTGGTGACCTGTAAGTTAGTAGATGAGTTAATTTTTACTTTAAAGTCTCAAGATATTAATGTTTCACATATAAATCTCAGCAAACTCTTCCTGTACAATCTGGTAAACTGTCACTTACATTTCTTGTCATCTTATAACTTAGTTTACATTACAAATTAGTTAAAATCGCCAATATTTTTTTTTAGCGGGAATTTGTTCATTTTTGTACCGTCGTTGCTTGTGTGGTCCCATACTTCGTGTTGTTCTTAAGATAGGCCTTAGGAACATCTTCCTCTCCTCCTCCTCCTCCTCCTCCTCCTTTGCCTCTTCCTCTTCCTTTTCGTCTTCCTCTTCCTCCTCCTCCTCTTCCTTCTTCTTCTCCTCTTCTTCCTCCTCCTCCTACTCCTTCTCCTCCTCTTCCTCTTCCTCTTCCTTCTCCTCCTCCTCCTCTTCCTTTTCTTTCTCTTCCTCTTCGTCTTCCTCTTCCTCTTCCTCCTCCTCCTTCATCTCTTCTTCCTCCTCCTCCTCCTCCTCCTGGTGTGAGCGTTCAATAGAGTAATTTTCTATACCTCGTTAAGTTACATTTAGCTGTTCCTTATATACTTTACCGAACCCGTGTATATACCCCCCTTATTACACTTGTCTAGGTGTGAGTGGAGGGGTCGAGTCCTGGCTCCTGGGTCGACATACGAATGTATACGACGAGCATACCAACCTAAGTTATCAGGTATAGTTCCTGTATTCTCTCTCTAGGTTCATTCCTCTCTAGAACTGCTCTAGTTTCCGCTAGTTATTGCTAGTTGGACAGCAGCAACAGGTGTTAGGGGACTTCTCCATGCCACCCGTCTCGTCCAGGGTTCGAACCTAGGTACTTCCTTTGTGAGTCCCACAGAAGACATAAATTGAAACTAAACCCAATTGGGTCAACGGTATATTACGAATCATTTGTTTATTGCAAAAAATATGAAGAGAAATGGACAAAGAAATTCGAAAGAATTATTATTATTATTATTATTATTATTATTATTATTATTATTATTATTATTATTATTATTATATTTTTGTTTTCAGCGTTATTTATTGTTCTTATTATTATTACATTAATTAGGAAGCACTAAACGCTTAGGAGGCATACATCGCCTGGGGAATGAGAATCAATTTAATTCGAGCGAAGGAAGGGGAAGATAGCTCCACTTCCTTGAATCAAGAACCCCTTTCTATGTAGAACGCTGATATGGTGTGTGTAGAGCGATGTTACACCCTGTGTAGAGTGTTACAATGTGTAGAACTGTAACTCTGGATGCAGTGTAACACTGGATGTAGTGTAACATTGGGTGCAGCGTAACACTGGTGCAGTGTAACACTGGGTGTGCAGTGTAACACTGGTTGCAGTGCAACACTGGGTGTACAGTGTAACACTGTTTGCAGTGTAACACTGGGTGCAGTGTAACACTGGGTGCAGTGCAACACTGGGTGCAGTGTGATACTGGGAGCGGTGTAACACTGGGTGCAGTGTAACACTGGGTGTGAAGTATAACACTGGGTGCAGTGTAACAGTGGGTGCTGCGTAACACTTTGTGTGCAGTGTAACACTGGGTGTAGTGTAACACTGGGTGCAGCGTAACACTGGGTGCAGTTTAACACTGGGGGCATTGCAACACTGGGTGCAGTGTAACACTGAGTGTGCAATGTAATACTGGGTGCTGTGTAACACTGGTGTAGTGTAAGACTGGGTGCAGTGTAACACTGGGGGCAGTGTAACTATGGGTGTGCAATGTAACACTGGGTGTGCAGTGTAACAGTGTGCAGTGTAACACTGGGTGCAGTGTAACACTGGGTGTGCAGTGTAATATTGTGCGCAGTGTAACACTGAGTACAGTGTACACTGGGTGCAGTGTAACACTGGGTGCAGTGTAACACTGGGTGTGCAGTGTGATATTGTGCGCAGTGTAACACTGAGTACAGTGTACACTGGGTGCAGTGTAACACTGGGTGCAGTGTAACACTGAGTGTGCAGTGTAACACTGAGTGTGCATTGTAACACTGGGTGTAGTGGCTGGAAGCGACTGGAAGCGACTGTGAACGACTGGAAACGACTGGGAGCGACTGTGAACGACTGGCAGCGACTGAGAATGACGGTAAGCGACTGTTAGCGACTAAGTTCAGACGCAAACTTCCTCTCATCTCACTCTACTTGTAAAGCTGTGCCGTCTCTATCTGATTAGTTACTTGAGGATGACGGAGAGTTTTCTTCTGGCCGCGACTCTACACACATCCTGCAACATGATTTGGCCTCGGAAAATTCTGGACGTGGGCCAGTACAAAAAATAAAAAAGACAGTTGTATTAATAGGCGCAACAACGCTATATAAATCTGACTGTTTGAGTTTTTTTTTTATTTGTTTGTTTGTTTTTAATCGTGAGAATTTGTCAGTATAAATCAGTAATAAACCATTACAGAGTAATAATATAACATTTTTAAA
>NC_069427.1:13532424-13623715 GCF_026875155.1 Cherax quadricarinatus
TGGTGGTGATGGTGGATGTGGTGATGGTGGTGGTGGTGGTGGTGGTGATGGTGTGGTGGTGGTGGTGATGGTGGTGGTGATGTGTGTTGTGGTCGTGATGGTGGTGGTGGTGGTGATTGTGGTGTGATGGTGGTGGTGTGTGGTTGTGTGGTGATGGTGGTGGGGTGGTGGTGTGGTTGTGGAGGTGGTGGTGGTGATGTGGTGGTGATGGTGGTAGTTGTGTGGTGTAGTTGGTGGGGTGATGGTGGTGGTGGTGTGATGGTGTGTAGTTGTGGTAGTGTGGTGATGGTGAGTGGTGGGATGGTGGCGATGGTGTGGTGATGATGGTGTTAGGTGGTAGTGATGGTTGGTGGTGATGGTATGGTGGTGGTGGTGTGGTGGTGGTGGTGATGATGGTTGTGGTGGTGGTCGTGTATGGTGGTGGTGGTGTGGTGATGATTGTGGTGGTGATGGTGGTGGTGATGGTGGTGTGGTGGTGGTGATGGATGGTGTGGTGGTGATGATTGGTGGTGTGATGGTGGTGGTGGTGTGATGTGGTGGCGTGGTGCTGGTGGTGTGGTGGTGATGAGGATTGTTGTGGGTGGTGATGGGGGTGGTGTGGTGGTGATGGATGGGTAGTGTGGTAGTGATGGGTTGTGTGTGGTGGTGGTGATGGTGCGTGTTACGGTGGTGATGATGGTTTTGTAGTTGGTGGTGAGTGATGGTTAGTTACAGTGGTGGTGATGGTGTAGTTCGGTGGTGGTGATGGTGGTAGTAGGTGGTAGGATGGTAGATTGGTGGTGTATGGTGGAGTTACGGTGGTTGATGGTGGTAGTTAAGGTGTGGTGATGTGGTAGTTACGGTGGTGTGTGATGATGGTAGTTACGGTGGTGGTGATGGTGGTAGTTCGGTGGTGGTGATGGTGGTGAGTTACGGTTGTGGTGTGTGTGGTAGTTACGTGGTGGTGATGGTGGTAGTTACGGTGGTGGTGATGGTGGTAGCTAGGTGGTAGTGATGGTGGTGTTACGGTGGTAGTGATGGTAATTACGTGGTGTGATGGTGTAGTTACGGTGGTATGATGGGGTGGTGATGATGGCGGGGGTGGTTGATGGTGGTGGTAGGCGGTGGTGGTGGTGGTGGTGTTGGTGGTGATGATGGTGCCAGTTACGGCGGTGGTGATGGTGGTAGTTACGGGTAGTGGTGGTAGACGGTGGTAGTTATGGTGGTAGTTACGGGGGTGGTGATGGTGGTAGTTATGGTGGTAGTTACGGTGGTGGTGATGGTGGTAGTTACGGTGGTAGTGATGGTGGTAGTTACGGTGGTGGTGATGGTGGTAGTTACGGTGGTGGTGATGGTGGTAGTTACGGTGGTAGTGATTGTGGTAGTTACGGTGGTGGTGATGGTGGTAGTTACGGTGGTGGTGATGGTGGTAGTTACGGTGGTAGTGATGGTGGTAGTTACGGTGGTGGTGATGGTGGTAGTTACGGTGGTGGTGATGGTGGTAGTTACGGTGGTGATGGTGGTAGTTACGGTGGTAGTGATGGTAGTTAGGGAAGGCTGGGGTCGTTAACAAAAAATTTTAACGAAAAGGGAGAAGGTTGGACTAATGAGAACTCGTTTACCGACGAGGGTACGCTGTTAACGAAATGCCGTTTAACGCGAGCAATGTGGATGTGAACCGAAAATAGTTGAGGGAGCAACGAGTAGAGTTGACTGACTGACTGACTGACGAGTACAGATGACTGACTGACGAGCGCAATTGACTGACTGACTGACGAGTATAGTTGACTGATTGACTTACGAGTACCGTTGACTGGATGACTGATGAGCACACTTGACTGACTGACGAGTACAGTTGACTGACTGACTGACGAGTACAGTTGACTGACTCACTGACGAGTACAGTTGACTGACTGACTGACGAGTACAGTTGACTGACTGACTGACGAGTACAGTTGACTGACTGACGAGTACAGTTGACTGACTTGACGAGTAAGTGACTGTTGACTGACGAGACTGACGATGTACAGTTGACTTGACTCACTGACGAGTACAGTTGACTGACTGACTGACGAGTACAGTTGACTGATTGACTGACGAGTACAGTTGACTGATGACTGACGAGTACAGTTGACTGACTGACTGACGAGTACAGTTGACTGATGCTGACGAGTACAGTTGACTGACTGACTGACGAGTACAGTTGACTGACTGACTGACGAGTACAGTTGACTGACTGACGAGTACAGTTGACTGACTGGCTGACGAGTACAGTTGACTGGCTGACTGACGAGTACAGTTGACTGACTCACTGACGAGTACAGTTGACTGACTGACTGACGAGTCAGTTGACTGATGACTGACGAGTACACGTTGACTGATACTGACGAGACATTGACTGACTGACGAGTACAGTTGACTGACTGACTGAAAGAGTCAGTTGATTGACTGACTGACGAGTACAGTTGACTGATAACTGACGAGTACAGTAGACTACTGACGTGTTACAGTAGACTGATGACTAACGAGTACATGTTGACTTACGACTGAACGACCACAGATTGACTGACTTTGGAGATGACCTGATTAACAATAACAGTCAATGATCCTGTATTGATGTTAACGAGGTAAATGACTAAGAGATGTGAGAGGAAGCGTTTACGGGCTTACCCATGATAGGAAATATAATTCCTCATCAGCCTCACCCTCCTCCCTCTACCTCAGTTACAGAAGATGCTAAGAGGTATGTGGCATGCAAGAGGTTGTGTAACCTTATTCTGGGGCTTGTACACACCCTCATTGAAAGGTACTAAGGGTTGATGATGGGGCCCCATCTTTCAATCAGTACCCAGGTTCCAGCCAATGAGAAGATGGTTTTGGCAATCGCAGAGGTGTTGTGGGTACCACTCACCTGTCTGCCCTTGTCATTCCCATTCTAGAGCTGGTTGAAGCACGGTCTGCTCTCTAGTGGCTTCTATTCTGCCTTGCTTACCGTGGAGTGCACTAATACCTATTGTTGTACATAGTGTATATAGTGTACGTAATTCTGTTCTAAATTGGTGAAGGATAATACAAGTCAAAAGTTTTTCTGCTGTGTTTATTTTGCTCCCTTTCCACCCAGGATAACAGGCCTTTGGGACTCATGGGTTGTAATATGGGGGCCTGTCCGGGAGTTGAACCCGGACCTCTCGCACCCGAAGTGAGAATCGTACCCCTAGACCAACTAACGAGAGTAACGAGAGAGATAACTAACGGGAGAGATGACTAACGAAAGAGATGACTAACGGGAGAGATGACTAACGAGAGAGATGACTAACGAGAAAGATGACTAATGGGAGAGATGATTAACGGGAGAGATGACTAACGGGAGATGGCTAACGAGAAAGATGACTAACGAGAGACATGTCTAACGAGAGAAGTGGTTGATGGGTTTAATCAATTAAGCCATGGTTAGAGGGGAAGACTGAGGGGAAGGGGGTCCCCAGGATGAGGGAAGGTGGAAAGGTCCCCAGGCTAAGGGGAAGGAAGATCCCCAGGTTGAGGGGCAGGGGAGAAGGTCCCTAGGCTGAGGGGAAGAGGGGAGGGTCCCAAAGCTGAGGGGAAAGGAAGAGGGGTCCCTAGGCTTAGGGGAAGGGGAGAGGGGGTCTCCAGGCTGAGGGGAAGGCTAGTTAAGATCAGTTTTAAGACGCTGGAAAGTTGGTGACCCTCAGGGCACAGTGAGGGGAGTCAGAGGGGAGATAGGGGGGGATATAAGAATGAGGAGAAATAAGGAGAGATAGGAGGGAGAGAGGACATAAGACATAAAGGAAGATAGCAGGATTTATAGGAATATTCTGGGAGCCATGACTGCTATCTTCTCTCTCTCTCTCTCTCTCTCTCTCTCTCTCTCTCTCTCTCTCTCTCTCTCTCTCTCTCTTGGATCCCGTCTATTAAAGGTTTGTCTATCATACTCTCGTCTCACTGCCCCTATCCTGTCTCCACTTCTGCATACTATTCCTCCACCAGCATCACCCACATCTCCTCCATCTTCTTTTCCCATTCTCTCTCATTCCCTCCATCCCATTCTTCTAATGTCTCCCATCCTACATTACGTACATCCTCTTCCCTCGTGCCTTATTCTCGTATCTATTCTCCACATATACAACTCTTCCTCCTTTGTACTTTCCAGCACGAGAGGAAGAAGGGAAAGGAATGGAAGGAGAGGAAGGAGAGGAAGGAGAGAAAGGAGGAACGGAAGATGTAAACAGAAGCACTAGAAGAATGTCCTTATACGTTGTCCCTGAACAGTTATTGTTCCAGCACCACCAGCGTCACTGTTCCAGCACCACCAGCGTCACTGTTCCAGCACCACCAGCGTCACTGTTCCAGCACCACCAGCGTCACTGTTCCAGCACCACCAGCGTCACTGTTCCAGCACCACCAGCGTCACTGTTCCAGCACCACCAGCGTCACTGTTCCAGCACCACCACCGTCACTGTTCCAGCACCACCAGCGTCACAATTCAGAACTTAATTTTATTTCAGCTCGACCTCTCGACCATCTGGACCATCTAGACCATCTGGACCAGGAGGGTCGACCTGCACTGTCTGCTGGTGACACTCCCTAAATCACACCACCAAACTGTGCGTGTGTGTGTATGTGCGTGTGTATGTGCGTGCGTGTGTATGTGCGTGTGTGTGTATGTGCGTGTGTGTGTACCTCAAATCGGAGACATAAACCACCAGTCCAGCAACACCCCAGGGTCCACCGGGGGTACTGCTGGACTCAACAATAACCCCGGCTTCACCTGGGGTACTGCTGGACTCAACAATAACACAGGGTTCACCTGGGGTACTGCTGGACTCAACAATAACACAGGGTTCACCTGGGGTACTGCTGGACTCAACAATAACACAGGGTTCACCTGGGGTACTGCTGGACTCAACAATAACCCCGGCTTCACCTGGGGTACTGCTGGACTTAACAATAACACAGGGTTCACCTGGGGTACTGCTGGACTCAACAATAACACAGGGTTCACCTGGGGTACTGCTGGACTCAACAGTAACACAGGGTTCACCTGGGGTACTGCTGGACTCAACAATAACACAGGGTTCACCTGGGGTACTGCTGGATTCAACAATAACACAGGGTTCACCTGGGGTACTGCTGGACTCAACAATAACACAGGGTTCACCTGGGGTACTGCTGGACTCAACAATAACACAGGGTTCACCTGGGGTACTGCTGGACTCAACAATAACACAGGGTTCACCTGGGGTACTGCTGGACTCAACAATAACACAGGGTTCACCTGGGGTACTGCTGGCTCAACAATAACACAGGGTTACCTGGGGTACTGCTGGACTCAACAATAACACCAGGGTTCACCTGGGGTACTGCTGGACTCAACAATAACCCAGGGTTCACCTGGGGTACTGCTGGACTCAACAATAACACAGGGTTCACCTGGGGTACTGCTGGACTCAGCAATAACCCAGGGCCACATGGGGTACTGCTGGACGCAACAATAACCCAGGGTTCACCTCGGGTACTGCTGGACCCAACAATAACCCCAGGGTTCGACTTGGGATACTGCTGGACCCAACAATAACCCAGGGCCACCTGGGGTATTGCTAGACCCAACAATAACCCAGGATTCACCTGGGGTACTGTTGGACCCAACAATAACCCCGGGTCCACCTGGGGTACTGCTGGACCCAACAATAACCCAGGGTTCACCTGGGGTACTGTTGGACCCAACAATAACCCCGGGTCCACCTGGGGCACTGTTGGACTCAACAATAACCCAGGGTTCACCTGGGGTACTGTTGGATCCAACAATAACCCCGGGTCCACCTGGGGTACTGCTAGACCCAACAATAACCCAGGGTTCACCTGGGATACTTTTGGACCCAACAATAACCCACGGTTCACCTGGGGTACTGTTGGATCTAACAATAACCCCGGGTTCACCTGGGGTACTGCTAGACCCAACAATAACCCAGGGTTCACCTGGGGTACTGTTGGACCCAACAATAACCCCGGGTCCACCTGGGGTACTGCTGGACCCAACAATAACCCAGAGTTCACCTGGGGTACTGCTGGACCCAACAATAACCCAGGGTTCACCTGGGGTACTGCTGGACCCAACAATAACCCACGGTTCACCTGGGGTACTGCTGGACCCAACAATAACCCAGGCCACCTGGGGTACTGCTGGGCCCAACAATAACCCACGGTTCACCTGGGGTACTGCTGGACCCAACAATAACCCAGGGCCACCTGGGGTACTGTTGGACCCAACAATAACCCAGGGTTCACCCGGGGTACTGCTGGACCCAACAATAACCCAGGGTTCACTTGGGGTACTGTTGGACCCAACAATAACCCACGGTTCACCTGGGGTACTGCTGGACCCAACAATAACCCACGGTTCACCTGGGGTACTGCTGGACCCAACAATAACCCACGGTTCACCTGGGGTACTGTTGGACCCACCAATAACCCAGGGTTCACCTGGGGTACTGTTGGACCCAACAATAACCCAGGGTTCACCTGGGTACTGTTGGACCCAACAATAACCCAGGGTTCACCTGGGGTACTGTTGGACCCAACAATAACCCAGGGTTCACCTGGGGTACTGTTGGACCCAACAATAACCCAGGGTTCACCTGGGGTACTGTTGGACCCAACAATAACCAGGGTTCACCTGGGGTACTGTTGGACCCAACAATAACCCAGGGTTCACCTGGGGTACTGTTGGACCCAACAATAACCCAGGGTTCACCTGGGGTACTGTTGGACCCAACAATAACCCAGGGTTCACCTGGGGTACTGTTGGACCAACAATAACCCAGGGTTCACCTGGGGTACTGCTGGACCCAACAATAACCCAGGGTTCACCTGGGGTACTGCTGGACCCAACAATAACCCAGGGTTCACCTGGGGTACTGCTGGACCCAACAATAACCCAGGGTTCAACTCTGGTACTGCTGGACCCAACAATAACCCAGGGTTCACCTGGGGTACTGTTGGACCCAACAATAACTCAGTACAATATTAATAAAAGTAAATTGTAAGCGATGTTTCTCCCTCAGTTATTATTCCATTTCTGTTACTTTTCGACAAAATTCATTTTCTTTTACGTTTTTTCTTATTTTAGGAACGATGGGGGTGGGGGGTAAGTTGTCAACTTGCTTCATGCGCAAGTCGTATTTTCCTCAGAAAAGCCTAAAATGTGAAGGAAAGTGCGAAATCCTAATCCCTATTTTTTTCCCTGAGTGTTATGTGTTTGCTTTATGCGCCTCCGGATACAGCTTATTCACTGACTTGTTTGTTACAACTTGAGTCCACTGTACCGACAACTTGATGAATAAGATATATGTGCAACACCTGTTTCACATGTGACTTGTTCATTATTATATAAATAAATAACCTACACATGGGCGAGAAGAGCTTACAACGACGTTTCTCTCCGACTTGGACCATATACAAAGTCACACTAACAGAGAGGACAGAAGGAGGCAGTATATATAGGTCAGCAGACAGGGACGGTGCAGGAGAGGTAGTAGGAAAGGAAGTAAAGAGGTAGTAGTAGTGGTAGTAGTAGTAGTAGTGGTAGTAGTAGTAGTAGTAGTAGTAGTACTAGTAGTAGTAGTAGTAGTAGTAGTATAGTAGTAGTGGTGGTGGTGGTGGTGGAGTCATTCAAAGACCAAGAAAGAGGAGCACTGCAGGAGCTAGGGATGACCCACAAAGGGTAGGAACACAAACACAGAGCGGGTTATTTGTGTATTGCTCCACTCACGGTATTGTGCCTTCTTGTTACTCACTATTATATAGACTGTAAACAGAGGATGTTTGAGATGCAACTCTTAGCACATCACTCTCATAGGAGCCATGTAGAGCCTAGTAGGAAAGGAAGGTAATTAGGTTTGATAGAGTGGCCGGGAAGATAGACAGGGTTCCCTGGAACAAGAGCCCTTCACCGGCATCAAGGTACTCCTTGAAGGGGCAAAAGTGTAGCAATACATGGAGTAGGGATAGCAGTGGTGGGTTCAAGACACTGACAGCTTACCTGGTACACTGTCCAATTAATTTTCCACTGCAGCGAAGTGTTTCACTGTAACCGTGAAAGCCGGCAGTGACGTCCAACGAGACTAATGATTCAGTCTCTATATCAAGCACGAAGGATCGAAAACCCGAGAATTCGGGGCAGGAAAAAACAAGATGTTTTGTGAAATCTCGATTACTAGCAGACAAAAGAAATGGAAAGAGACGGATAATTAATGGTTAAAATAGCTTTACAAATTTACTTACCATTTATGTGAAGCATGGTCGTCAGGAGGAGGAGAAAGAGGAGGAGGTATTTTTCAAGGATCATATTTGCTCACTTGTCGACGTCTTGGTGTGAGTCTGACTCGTCTTCACACTCAGAATGTTAGATGTGATGTTACTGTGGTCTTGAAATTCAAGTTCCTTTTTTTCTTTATGGATTTCGATCACTGGGATTTTTGTCTAGTGTGGGAGTTCTGGGGCTCCACCTGTGAGCTGAGAGAAAGAGTCACATAGTTCTGGTGAGCCAAACGCCTGATACCTCAGCTTAGCATATGAAATAACATAATAATCCATAGCAGTGAGGAATCAAATAATTTACTTAATCAGCTCAGTAAGAACGATCATGGTCAGTGTCCAGATCATCCTGGTATCTCTCTCACACACGCACGCACGCACCACATAAACAACAGGTCACGTGGTCAGGTCCCTCACCAACACAGTTTATGTCGTCTATAGATTTGACAGCTATTACTTCTACTTCAAAATGCTGCAGGAAGTTTGTGTTTATATGTTCCATGTAGCGGCTACCACGGCCCTGCTCCCCTGCCTAAGAAGTCTTATCAACAGCCTCCTCTCCACGTGCTACTCACACAAACGTAAACAATCTTTTACTAGCAGATCACATGCGTAAATACTAACATTCACTTGTACACAGAATATTGTGAAACTGGGTATTATCAGTTCATTGTTCCTTGACACCGACAGAGTTTAAAGAGTGTTGCACCGAGCACTGTACGTGAGCGCGGCCACTGGAGCACTCTGGAGCTCCGCCTGGAACGTGTGTCCCACGCCACGGTCCGCAGGAGTCTGCCGCCCGGAACACATTCACCAGCCTCACCATTCCCATTCCAGCTGCCTGGAACTGATTCCCGGCTTCGTCGTTCCCATTCCAGCTAACGTCCCACAAATCCAAGCGCCGCGAGATTTAGGACTGGCGAAGACCTGATCGTCCAACTACCAGATCGGAATGTAGATTAGGAAACACAGTACTGGAAGCAGTCTAGGTGCGTTGTTCCGTCTCTCGCAGACAGCATTTGTCTTCTATCTCTTCCATAAATGCACATTGTGTCTCTGTATTCCATTTCTGTTCGTTGTCTATCTCTGAAATATTGCATTACCTTAATCGTTCTGTGCTCGCTTCTCTGATTCTCTTCACCGAGCTGAAACAAAATTAAGTTAATATAAAGCATCCATAGATAAGTCTGGGTTTAAGCCAGTGTAGCAGTGAAGGTCATACCTGATCCTACTGTTACTACTACTACTGCAACTACTATTACTACTACTACTGTAACTACTACTACTACTACTACTACTACTACTACTACTACTACTACTGCTCCTACTGCTAGTATTGCTACAGCTGTCCTAGTACTGCACCTGGTAAAACTCTTTTATTCAAATTAGATACACAGATACCTTATACTCAACACTTGAATATTTATATACAGTACTGAGCTTTGTTACAGTTACACAGTACTGAGCTTTGTTACAGTTACACAGTACTGAGCTTTGTTACAGTTACACAGTACTGAGCTTTGTTACAGTTACACAGTACTGGGCTTTGTTACAGTTACACAGTACTGAGCTTTGTTACAGTTACACAGTACTGAGCTTTGTTACAGTTACACAGTACTGAGCTTTGTTACAGTTACACAGTACTGAGCTTGTTACAGTTACACAGTACTGGGCTTTTTACAGTTACACAGTACTGAGCTTTGTTACAGTTACACAGTACTGAGCTTTGTTACAGTTACACAGTACTGGGCTTTGTTACAGTTACAAAGTACTGAGCTTTGTTACATTTACACAGTACTGGGCTTTGTTACCCAGTACTGGGCTTTATTACA
Source organism: Cherax quadricarinatus (assembly GCF_026875155.1). NCBI lineage: Eukaryota > Metazoa > Arthropoda > Malacostraca > Decapoda > Parastacidae > Cherax > Cherax quadricarinatus. The sequence goes on from NC_069427.1 coordinate 13,542,567, forward strand.
CAGTACTGAGCTTTGTTACAGTTACACAGTACTGGGCTTTGTTACAGTTACACAGTACTGGGCTTTGTTACAGTTACACAGTACTGGGTTTTGTTACAGTTACACAGTACTGGGCTTTGTTACCCAGAACTGGGCTTTATTACACAGTACTGGGCTTTGTTACAGTTACACAGTACTGGGCTTTGTTACAGTTACACAGTACTGGGCTTTGTTACCCAGAACTGGGCTTTATTACACAGTACTGGGCTTTGTTACAGTTACACAGTACTGGGCTTTGTTACAGTTACACAGTACTGGGCTTTGTTACAGTTACATAGTACTGGGCTTTGTTACCCAGAACTGGGCTTTATTACACAGTACTGGGCTTTGTTACAGTTACACAGTACTGGGCTTTGTTGCTAGTACTGGGCTTTATTACACAGTATTGGGCTTTGTTACCCAGTACTGGGCTTTATTACACAGTACTGGACTTTGTTACACAGTACTGGGCTTTGTTACCCAGTACTGGGCTTTATTACACAGTACTGGGCTTTGTTACACAGTTCTGGGCTTTGTTACTCAGTACTGGGCTTTATTACACAGTACTGGAGATTGTTACACAGCACTGGGCTTTGTTACAGTTACACAGTACTGGGATTTGTTACCCAGTACTAGGCTTTATTACACAGTACTGGGCTTTGTTACCCAGTACTGGTCTTTATTACACAGTACTGGGCTTTGTTACACAGTACTGGGCTTTGTTACCCAGTACTGGGCTTTATTACACAGTACTGGAGTTTGTTGCACAGCACTGGGCTTTGTTACAGTTACACAGTACTGGGCTTTGTTACCCAGTACTGGGCTTTATTACACAGTACTGGGCTTTGTTACACATTACTGGAGTTTGTTACACAGCACTGGGCTTTGTTACACAGTACTGGGCTTTGTTACACAGTGCTGGGCTTTGTTACACAGTGCTGGGCTTTGTTACACATCACTGGGCTTTGTTACACAGTACTGGGCTTTGTTACACAGTACTGGGCTTTGTTACACAGTGCTGGGCTTTGTTACACAGCACTGGGCTTTGTTACACAGTAATGGGCTTTGTTACACAGTGTTGGGCTTTGTTACACAACACTGGCCTTTGTTACACAGTACTGGGCTTTGTTACACAGTGCTGGGCTTTGTTACACAGTGTTGGGCTTTGTTACACAGTGTTGGGCTTTGTTACGCAGTACTGATCTTTGTTACACATCACTGGGCTTTGTTACACAGTACTGGGCTTTGTTACATAGTGTTGGGCTTTGTTACACAGCACTGGGCTTTGTTACACAGTGTTGGGCTTTGTTACACAGCACTGGGCTTTGTTACACAGCACTGGGCTTTGTTACGCAGTGCTGGGCTTTGTTACACAGTGCTGGGCATTGTTACACAGCACTGGCCTTTGTTACACAGTACTGGGCTTTGTTACACAGTGCTGGGCTTTGTTACACAGTGTTGGGCTTTGTTACACAGTGCTGGGCTTTGTTACACAGCACTGGGCTTTGTTACATAGTACTGGGCTTTGTTACACAGCACTGGGCTTTGTTACACAGCACTGGGCTTTGTTACACAGTACTGGGCTTTGTTACGCAGCACTGGGCTTTGTTACACAGCACTGGCCTATGTTACACAGTACTGGGCTTTGTTACACAGTGTTGGGCTTTGTTACACAGTGTTGGGCTTTGTTACACAGTACTGGGCTTTGTTACACAGTGTTAGGCTTTGTTACACAGTGATGGGCTTTGTTACACAGTGTTAGGCTTTGTTACACAGTGTTAGGATTTGTTACACAGTGTTAGGCTTTGTTACACAGTGTTAGGCTTTGTTACACAGTGTTGGGCTTTGTTACACAGTGTTAGGCTTTGTTACACAGTGTTGGGCTTTGTTACACAGTGTTAGGCTTTGTTACACAGTGTTTGGCTTTGTTACACACTGCTGGCCTTTGTTACACACTGCTGGCCTTTGTTACACAGTGCTGGCCTTTGTTACACACTGCTGGCCTTTGTTACACAGTGCTGGCCTTTGTTACACACTGCTGGCCTTTGTTACACACTGCTGGCCTTTGTTACACAGTGCTGGCCTTTGTTACACACTGCTGGCCTTTGTTACACACTGCTGGCCTTTGTTACACAGTGCTGGCCTTTGTTACACAGTGCTGGCCTTTGTTACACACTGCTGGCCTTTGTTACACAGTGCTGGCCTTTGTTACACACTGCTGGCCTTTGTTACACAGTGCTGGCCTTTGTTACACACTGCTGGCCTTTGTTGCACAGTGCTGGGCTTTGTTATACAGTACTTCAGTGTTGTGTTCCACAGTACTGGAGTGTTGTCTTGGGGTGTTGTGTAACATAGTACTGGAATGCTGTGTCACAAGGTACTGGAGTGTTGTGTTACATAGTACTGGAATATTGTTTTACATAGTACTGGAGTGTTGTGTTACATAGTACTGGAATATTGTGTCACATAGTACTGGAGTATTGTGTTACATAGTACTGGAGTATTGTGTTACATAGTACTGAGTATTTGTTACATAGTACTGGATTATTGTGTTACATAGTATGGAGTATTGTTTACATAGTATGGAGTTGTGTTACATAGTACTGAGTATTGGTTTGTTACATAGTTATGGAGTATTGTGTTACATAATTTCTGGTTTTGTTTACATAGTACTGGGGTATTGTGTACACATACTAGAGTATTGTTTAAAATAGTTAGGGATTGTGTTACATAATATTGAGTGTTGTGTTTTCACAGTACTGGAGTATTGTGTACATAGTATGAGTATTGTGTTACATAGCACTGGAGTATTTGTTTACATAGTATGGAGTATTGTGTTACAAGTAGTGGGAGTATTGTTACATAGTATGAGTATTGTTTTTTACATAGTACTGGAGTATTGTGTCACATAGTACTGGGTATTTGTTACATAGTATTGGGTATTGTGTTACATAGTACTTGGAGTATTGTGTTTCATAGTTACTGGAGTATTGTGTTACATAGTATTGTATTGTGTTTCAATAGTACTGGAGTATTGTGTTACATAGTACTGGAGTATTGTGTTACATAGTATTGGAGTATGTTACATAGTATTGGAGTATTGTGTACATAGTTTGGAGGATTGTGTTACATAGTACTGGGTATGTTGACACATAGTATTTGGGGTATTGTGTTACATAGTACTGGGGATTTGTTACATAGTATGGTATTGTGTTACATAGTACTGGTATTGTTTACATAGTACGCGAGATTGTGTTACATACATTGGTATTGTGTTACATAGTACTGGGTATTGTGTTACATAATTGGGGCATTGTTTACACTAGTACTGGAGTTTTGTTACATAGTATGGAGTATTGTGTTACTGAACTGGGTATTGTGTTACATAGTATTGGGGTATTTGTTACATAGTACTGGATATTGTGTTACATAGAACTGGGGTTTGTTACATAGTATTGGAATATTGTGTTACATAGTCTGCGAGTATTGTGTTACATAGTACTGGAGTATTGTGTTACATATACTGGAGTATTGTGTTACATAGTACTGGAGTTTGTGTATACATAGAACTGGAGTATTGTGTTAATAGTATTTGGAATTGTGTTACTAGTACTGGAGTATTGTGTACATAGTACTGGATATGTGTTACATAGTACTGGAGTATTGTGTTACATAGTAAATGGAGTATTGTGTTTACATAGAACTGGAGTTTGTGTTACATAGTATTGGAGTATTGGTTACATAGTATGGAGTATTGTATTACATAGCACTGGAGTATTGTGTTACATAGTACTGAAGTATTGTATTACACAGTAAATTGGAGTATTGTGTTACATAGTACTGGAGTATTGTGTTACATAGTACTGGAGTATTGTGTTACATAGTACTGGAGTATTGTATTACATAGTACTGGAGTATTGTGTTACATAGTATTGGAATATTGTGTTACATAGTACTGGAGTATTGTGTTACATAGTACTGGACTATTGTGTTACATAGTACTGGAGTATTGTGTTACATAGTACTGGAGTATTGTGTTACATAGAACTGGAGTATTGTGTTACATAGTATTGGAGTATTGTGTTACATAGTACTGGAGTATTGTATTACATAGCACTGGAGTATTGTGTTACATAGTACTGAAGTATTGTATTACACAGTATTGGAGTATTGTGTTACATAGTACTGGAGTATTGTGTTACATAGTACTGGAGTATTGTGTTACATAGTACTGGAGTATTGTATTACATAGTACTGGAGTATTGTGTTACATAGTACTGGAGTATTGTGTTACATAGTACTGGAGTATTCTGTTACATAGTACTGGAGTATTGTATTACATAGTACTGGAGTATTGTGTTACATAGTACTGGTGTATTGTATTTCACAGTATTGGAGTATTGTGTTACATAGTACTGGAGTATTGTGTTACATAGTACTGGAGTATTGTGTTACATAGTATTGGAGTATTGTGTTACATAGTACTGGAGTATTGTGTTACATAGTACTGGAGTATTGTGTTACATAGTATTGGAGTATTGTGTTACATAGTACTGGAGTATTGTGTTACATAGTACTGGAGTATTGTGTTACAGAGTACTGGAGTATTGTGTTACAGAGTATCTGGAGATATTGTGTTACATAGTACTGGAGTATTGTGTTACATAGTACTGGAGTATTGTGTTACATAGTATGGAGTATTGTGTTACATAGTACTGGAGTATTGTGTTACATAGTACTGGAGTATTGTGTTACATAGTACTGGAGTATTGTGTTACATAGTACTGGAGTATTGTGTTACATAGTACTGGAGTATTGTGTTACAGAATACTGGAGTATTGTGTTATACAGTACTGGTGTTTTCAAACATTTTTCCCCTGGATATGAGTCACAGATAGAGATAGATAGATAGATGATAGATAGTAATTAGAAAAGAGAGAGAGAGAGAGAGAGAGAGAGACGGAGAGAGAGAGAGGAGAGAGAGAGAGAAGAGAGAGAGAAAGAGAAAGAGAAGAGAAAGAGAAAGAGAGAGGAGAGAGAGAGAGAGAGAGTGAGAGAGAGAGGGAGAGAGAGAGAGGAGAGAGAGAGAGTGAGAGAGAGAGAGAGATAGTTTTACAGGCAGCAGGAGTGCGAGGAAACTTGCCCAAATTTTGTCCTCTTAACATGGACTCAAAGCGGGAACCTGTGATTGTGGAACGAAAGTTAGTATGTAAAGTGATGGTGATGTGGTAGCGTAGAGCCGCTGTGGTGGCAGCAGTGTGCAGCAGTGGTTGGCAGCAGTTGGTGTAAGGAGTCCCACTGGGACAACTCTGTGGTGTAGAGCAATATATGAGATCCCTGGACGGACTGGAGGCGCCCTCCCACTCCACGATTGTGCACTAACCCTTCCCTCATGCCCCTACCCATCCCCGTTCCCTCACCTCACGCATTCATACACTCGGGACTCCATTCCTGCATACAAATCAATTTCCCTCCTCCAGGCAAACTTTGTTGAGGGCATTTACGCACTACGTCACACTCACCCCCCTCACACTCACCACCCTCACACTTACCACCCTCACACTTACCACCCTCACACTCACCACCCATCACACTCATCATACTCACACTCATCCACCCTCACACTCACCACCCATCACACTCATCACCCTCACACTCACTACCCGTCACACTCACCACCCTCACACCTACCACCCTCACACTCACCACCCATCACACTCATCATACTCACACTCACCACCCTCACACTCACCACCCTCACACTCACCACCCTCACACTTACCACCCTCACACTTACCACCCTCACACTCACCACCCATCACACTCATCATACCTCACACTCACCACCCTCACACTCACCACCCTCACACTCACCACCCTCACACTTACCACCTCACACTCACCACCCATCACACTCATCACCTCACACTCACCACCCCTCACACTCATCACCCTCACACTCACCACCCGTCACACGCACCACCCTCACACTCACCACCCTCAATCATCTCACCCACCCCCTCACACTCACTCACCCTCACACTCACCACCCTCACACTTACCACCCTCACACTACCACCTCACACTCACCACCCTCACCACCTCAAACCACATCACCACCCTACACACTCACCCCTCACACTCACCACCCTCACACACCCTCACACTCACCACCACTCACACTCACCACCCTCACACTCACCACCCTCACACTCCCACCCTCACACTCACACCCTCACACCCACCTCACACTCACCACCCTCACACTCACCACCCTCACACTCACCACCCTCACACTCACCACCCTCTCACACTCACCACTCCACACACTCACTCACCCCCACACACCACCACCCCACACTCTCACCACCCTCACCACCCTCACAACCCCTCACACTCACCACCCTCACACTCACCACTCACACTCACCACCCTCACACTCACCACACCTCACCACCCTCACACACCTCACACTCACCACCACCCTCAAACTCACCACCCTCACTCTCACCACCCACGCACTCACTCACAACTCACAATCACCACCCCTCACACTCACCACCCACACACCACCACCCACACACCTCACCACCCCTCACACTCACCACCCTCACCACCTCACCTCACCACCCCCTCACCATCTCACCACCCTCACACTCACCACCCTCACACTCACCACCCTCACACTCACCACACTCACATCACCACCCTCACACTCACCACCTCACACACTCAACCCACTCACACTCACCACCACCACCTCATCACTATCTCCACCACTATATACAAATTAGTAATAAAAATATATATATATATATATATATATATATATATAAATATATATATATATATTTCTTATCACACTGGCCGATTCCCACCAAGGCAGGGTGGCCCGAAAAAGAAAAACTTTCACCATCATTCACTCCATCACTGTCTTGCCAGAAGGGTGCTTTACACTACAGTTTTTAAACTGCAACATTAACACCCCTCCTTCAGACTGCAGGCACTGTACTTCCCATCTCCAGGACTCAAGTCCGGCCTGCCGGTTTCCCTGAACCCCTTCATAAATGTTACTTTGCTCACACTCCAACAGCACGTCAAGTATTAAAAACCATTTGTCTCCATTCACTCCTATCAAACACGCTCACTCATGCCTGCCGGAAGTCCAAGCCCCTCGCACACAAAACCTCCTTTACCCCCTCACTCCAACCTTTTCTAGGCCGACCCCTACCCCGCCTTCCTTCCACTACAGACTGATACACTCTTGAAGTCATTCTGTTTCGCTCCATTCTCTCTACATGTCCGAACCACCTCAACAACCCTTCCTCAGCCCTCTGGACAACAGTTTTGGTAATCCCGCACCTCCTCCTAACTTCCAAACTACGAATTCTCTGCATTATATTCACACCACACATTGCCCTCAGACATGACATTTCCACTGCCTCCAGCCTTCTCCTCGCTGCAACATTCACCACCCATGCTTCACACCCATATAAGAGCGTTGGTAAAACTATACTCTCATACATTCCCCTCTTTGCCTCCAAGGACAAAGTTCTTTGTCTCCACAGACTCCTAAGTGCACCACTCACCCTTTTCCCCTCATCAATTCTATGATTCACCTCATCTTTCATAGACCCATCCGCTGACACGTCAACTCCCAAATATCTGAATACATTCACCTCCTCCATACCCTCTCCCTCCAATCTGATATCCAATCTTTCATCACCTAATCTTTTTGTTATCCTCATAACCTTACTCTTTCCTGTATTCACTTTTAATTTTCTTCTTTTGCATACCCTACCAAATTCATCCACCAATCTCTGCAACTTCTCTTCAGAATCTCCAAAGAGCACAGTGTCATCAGCAAAGAGCAACTGTGACAACTCCCACTTTATGTGTGATTCTTTATCTTTTAACTCCACGCCTCTTGCCAAGACCCTCGCATTTACTTCACTTACAACCCCATCTATAAATATATTAAACAACCACGGTGACATCAACACATCCTTGTCTAAGGCCTACTTTTACTGGGAAATAATCTCCCTCTTTCCTACATGCTCTAACTTGAGCCTCACTATCCTCGTAAAAACTCTTCACTGCTATCAGTAACCTACCTCCTACACCATACACCTGCAACATCTGCCACATTGCCCCCCTATCCACCCTGTCATATGCCTTTTCCAAATCCATAAATGCTACAAAGACCTCTTTAGCCTTATCTAAATACTGTTCACTTATGTGTTTCACTGTAAACACCTGGTCCACACACTCCCTCCCTTTCCTAAAGCCTCCTTGTTCATCTGCTATCCTATTCTCCGTCTTACTCTTAATTCTTTCAGTAATAACTCTACCATACACTTTACCAGGTACACTCAACAAACTTATCCCCCTATAATTTTTGCACTCTCTTTTGTCCCCTTTGCCTTTATACAAAGGAACTATGCATGCTCTCTGCCAATCCCTAGGTACCTTACCCTCTTCCATACATTTATTAAATAATTGCACCAACCACTCCAAAACTATATCCCCACCTGCTTTTAACATTTCTATCTTTATCCCATCAATCCCGGCTGCCTTACCCCCTTTCATTTTACCTACTGCCTCACGAACTTCAGCTACACTCACAACTGGCTCTTCCTCGCTCCTACAAGATGTTATTCCTCCTTGCCCTATACACGAAATCACAGCTTCTCTATCTTCATCACTATTTAACAATTCCTCAAAATATTCCCTCCATCTTCCCAATACCTCCAACTCTCCATTTAATAACTCTCCTCTCCTATTTTTAACTGACAAATCCATTTGTTCTCTAGGCTTCCTTAACTTGTTAATCTCACTCCAAAAACTTTTTCTTATTTTCAACAAAATTTGTTGATAACATCTCACCCACTCTCTCATTTATATATATATATATATATATATATATATATATATATATATATATATACGGGTTGGATCCCCGGCCACTCACAGTGTTGTATTTGCTGAAAACCACTTTGTTCTGTGGCTGCATTAATATGTATACTGTTCGTGAAGACGGTATTCCACACGGGAGAAGAATGAAATTAGTGCTGTAGTATCCACGGCCACCAATATGCTCTCATCAGGATGTAGACCCAGTGTACTTACCGGGTCCCTGATGCTTGTAGTAAAGGCGTCGAGAAATTAACCTAGTTTCCTGGGAGGCTGGGTAAATAAGGCGAGTTCGATCCCCAGCCAGTCGCATATACATATATGTCGTGCCGAATAGGCAGAACTTGCGATCTTGGCTTAAATAGCAACGTTCATCTTGCCATATAGGACAAGTGAAAATTTGTGTATGCAATAATTTCGCCAAAATCATTCTGAACCTAACGAAAAAAATATATTTCACTGTGTTTGTTTAGTATTAAATTATTGTAAAGAAATCTAAAATATATTTGGTTGGGTTAGGCTAAAATAAATTGTTCTTGTTATAATAAGGTTAGGTAAGTTTTCTAAGATTCTTTTGGTGCAAATTTAAAAATTTTTACATTAACATTAATGAAAAAAATATATCTTTAAACGCATAAGAGAAAATTTCAGAAAGGACTTAATTTTAAATGAGTTCTTGCTAATTGACCAGTTTTACATATTCGGCACGACATTTTATATATATATAATATATATATATATATATATATATATATATATATATATATATATATATATATATTTATATATATATATATATATATATATATATATATATATTATATATATATATAATGTATTTACAGGTTGAGTTCTTGTAGTATCTTGGTTCATTTACAAGCAAAGATTCATTATCTTACCTTAGCTCATTTCAGAGCTCAACTGTATCGTATTCCATCATCTTTTAAAGATGCGTCTAACTACAGTGGGGTGAAATCTAGGCACCTGTTTACTGTTAGACACCCAGGGGCAACAGGTATAACGTAAGGCTTCACACATCTCGACCCGCTCGGAAATGAACCCAGATTCTTAGAATGTGACCCGAAATTGCAAACCCCTGAGCTCCTGTAAGGAAGGAGGTGACGGGGGGGGGGAGTTGTCCTTGATGCTTGGTTATGTGCTCAACAATTCCTTGGATCAAGTGCCATTCAGCCGGGTGCCGGTCTATTAAGCAGTGCCGGGTGATGCTTGTGGGGGGGGGGGGGGATGTAATCATAGACGTGCCAACATTACCACTGAACAACAAACACTAGTCTTCCACCAAAGGATTATTATCGAAGAATTGGAATTTGGCATTTTCAATTTGCAGTGATTTTTGCGAGAATTACACTGGGGAGCCTTTGTGTGCAGAAGCGTGCTGGAGCACACCTACCTGGAGGGTCTTATGAATCAGTTCCCTTCCAATTCCCTTCCAATTCTCTTCCAGTTCCCTTCCAGTTCCCTTCCAATTCCCTCCCAGTTCCGTCCCAGCCTCTTCCCTCTCCTTCCAGCAACCACATAGGAAGTCGTAAATGATTGGTTAATGTGTGTATACTACACGAGGGTCATTAAGGCCGCATCTCACCTGCTAACCACCAGTCACGAATATTTTGATATATATAGAAAATATTAATGAAAATTCTCAGTTGAAAAGTAAGACACTTGTGCAACATTTGGGAATCTTTGTTGAGGAAACGTTTCGCCAGTCAGTGGCTTCGTCAGTCCAATACAGAGAAGAATGGCGGAAGATGAGGAGGCGAATGAGGTAATCAGTCCCTAAGCCTGAAGTCGATGTGATGGACTGGATATATAGACTCCAGGCTGAGGGACTGATTACCTCATTCTCCGCCTCATCTTCCACCGTTCTTCTCTGTACTGGACTGACGAAGTCACTGGCTGGCGAAACGTTTCCTCAATAAAGAAAGATTCCCAAATGTTATACAAGTGTATATTCTCTGGGAGTACGCATACTACCCCTAGGACCTAGAGGACGTATACTTTAAATACTGTATACACAAAATATTAAAAGTGTATAATATAAATATTTATATATATATATATATATTATAATTATATATATTATATATTTAAAATTAATTATAAAAATATAATATAAAAAACATAATGTGAAACCTAAACCCCGGGGTTTTTTCAGTACCGGGGGTTCAAAACCACGACTACTAACACCCCAAATTTAACCTACTTTTTAGTTAAAACGGAAATTTACATGTACAAAAAAACCCCCTTCAATCGCTCACACACACTCACACACATCACCACACCCCACACACTCCACACACACACACACTCACACACCACAACTCTATGACTGAAGAAAATTTCTTCCTAACATCCCTTTGACTCATCTGAGTCTTCAACTTCCAATTGTGACCTCTTGTTTCGTGTCCCCCCCCTGGAACATCCTGTCTTTGTAGACAAGGTGGACAAAGACAGGATGTTCCAGAGATGGGACACAGAAACAAGAGGTCACAATTGGAAGTTGAAGACTCAAATGAGTCAAAGGGATGTTAGGAAGTATTTCTTCAGTCATAGAGTTGTCAGGCAGTGGAATAGCCTAGAAAGTGACGTAGTGGAGGCGGGAACCATACATAGTTTTAAGACGAGGTTTGATAAAGCTCATGGAGCAGGGAGAGAGAGGACCCAGTAGCAACCAGAGAAGAGGAGGGGCCAGGAGCTAAGACTCGACCCCTGCAACCACAAACAGATGAGTACACACACACACACACACATACACACAGTGCAAAGGTTTGCAACAAGACTAGTCCCAGAGCTAAGGGGTATGTCCTACGAGGAGAGGTTAAGGGAAATCGACCTGACATCACTGGAGGACAGGAGAGATAGGGGGAACATGATAACGACATACAAAATACTGAGAGGAATTGACAAGGTGGACAAAGACAGGATGTTCCAGAGATGGGACACAACAACAAGGGGACACAGTTGGAAGTTGAAGACGCAGATGAATAACAGGAATGTTAGGAAGGATTTCTTCAGTCACAGAGTTGTCAGGATGTGGAATAGTTTGGGAAGCGATGTAGTGGAGGCAGGATCCACACATAGCTTTAAGCAGAGGTATGATAAAGCTCATGGTTCAGGGAGAGTGACCTAGTAGCGACCAGTCAAGAGGCGGGGCCAGGAGCTAGGACTCGACCCCTGCACCCTCAACTAGGTGAGTACAACTAGGTGAGTACACCCACACACACACACACACACACACACACACACACACACACGTGTGTGTGTGTGTGGGTGTGTGTGTGTGGTATATCATCACGTATCTATTTGACCTGAAGAAAATCGTTTACAAACTCTAATCATTTGCAAACATAAAACACAGAGGTCGTGTCAACTTTCTCGCCAAACTCAGAATCAAAGACCTAGATTTTGGCGTTAAAGTGTACGTGTCCACGCCAGCCTCGAGGTAAACACTGGCAGCTCGCCAAAATACATATTAATGTATTGGGGAAGAGTTAGTGTGGTGGGGAATTGATTGGGAAATACATACCCATTAACTGTTAACCGTTTAGTCTCTCATCACTCGATTAAAGTATTGATATTTTGCCGTTGTTACTGTTGTCTTGTCTTCTGTTGTTGCCGTTTTATCCTTACCTTTTGCAATATTAATGTTATTGTTATTTTTATAATGCTATCAGTTTTGTAAAAGTTATGGGAATGTCTGAATAATATTTATATTTGTCATATCTCTTACCCCAAGTTGGTCAAAAAAAGGGATAAACTCTCTAAACAACATTTTTCATCTTACTTTTAAAAATGAAATCATAGTGTGTATGTTAGCCCTCTGTTATAAAGTCAAGGTGTGTGTTTGTGTGGGGATGTTTTGTGTTGTGGGTGTGTGTGTGTGTTTGTGTTGTATGTTTTGTGTTGTGTGTGTTTTGGGGTGTGTTTTATGTGTGTGTGTGTGTTTTGTGTGTGTGTTGTTGTGTTTTTGTGTGTATGTGTGTGTGTGTTTTATGTGTGTGTGTGTGTTTGTGTGTGTGTGTGGGGTGTGTGTGTGTGTGGTGTGTTGTGTTGTTTTGTTTTGTGTTGTGTGGTTTTGTGTTGTGTGTGTGTGTGGGGTGTGTGTGTGTGTGTGTGTGTTTTTATGTGTGTGTGTGTGTTGTGTGTGTGTGTGTATGTGTGTGTGTGTGTTGTGTGTGTGTGTGTTTTGGGGTGTGTGTGTATGGGGTGTGTGTGTGTGTGTGTGTGTGTGTGTGTGGGGTGTTGTGTGTGTGTGTGTGTGGTGTGTATTGTGTGTGTAGGGTGTGTTTTTGTGTATGTGTGTGTGGGGTGTTTTTGTGTGTGTGTGTGTGTGTATGTGTGTGTGTGTATGTGTTTTGTGTGTGTATGTGTGTGTGTGTGTTTTGTGTTTGTGTGTGTGTGTGTGTTTGTTTGTGTGTTGTGTGTGTGTGTGTGTTATGTGGTTTTGTGTTTTTGTGTGTGGGGTGTGTGTGTGTTTTGTGTGTGTGTGTGTGTGTTGTATGTGTGTGTTTTTGGATGGTTTTGTGTGTATGTGGTGTGTGTGGTGTGTTTGTGTGTTGTGTGTGTTTTGTGTGTGTGTGGGGATGGTGTGTGTGTGTGTGGGGTATGTGTGTTTTGTGTGTGTGTGGGGTGTGTGTGTGTGTGTGTGTGTGTGGGGTTTTGTGTGTGGGTTTGTTTTGTGTTTTGTGTGAAATGTGGGGTGTGTGTGTGTGTGGGTGTGTGTGTGTGTGGTGTGTGTGTGTGTGTATTTTGGTGTGTGTATGTGTGTGTGTGTGTGTATGTGTGTGTGTGTGTACTCCCCTTTAATTGGGGTTTTGCGGGGGTTTCGAGACTCAGTCCTGGCCCCGCCTTTCATTATCGTTAATGGGTTTCCTTCCTGCTTCCTGAGCTTTTACATCCTCTTCTTAAAATTTATGTAGGGTTTTCCTCCCTAAACTACTTCCCTAGCTGGTATTCCATTTTGGCTGAAACTCTATGACTGAAAAAATTATTTCCTAACGCCCCTTTTGACTCTTTGGAGTTTCAGCTTCCAGTTGTGACCCCTTGTTTTTGTTTTCCCTTCTGGAAATTTCCCATCTCTGTCCACCTTGGTAAAACCCCCCAGTATCTTGTATGTTTGTTATCATGTTCCCCTGACCCTTCTTTCCCCCGTGTCGTTTAGTCCGATTTCCCTAACTTTTTTCGTACGACATTCCCCCCGGCCTGGGGGCTAGCCTTTTTGCCAAAAACCCTTTTTCTTTCTTTAACTTCTTGGGCGTTTTCCGACCAGGTGTGGGGTTTCCCGACTGGTTTCTGCATACTCCGTATGGGCCTAAAAAATTAAAACAGTGTACAGTTTTCTTGAACGATTCCTTATTAAGATATCGGAACGCTATTTCAGGTTTGACAGGCGCCCGTATGCTGCAAACGTTAAATTTTGGGTTTATGTGTGCCCCCGGTGATTTGCTCGGTTTTTATGGGCCCCCCCAAAAGGGCTTTCTCCCCGAGTGGGTCTGTAGTTTTTGGTTTTTCCCCCAGCCCCATCCCCTGTCTGCGGTCTTCTTTGCCCCCCCCCAATCTTCATGACTTTGCGTGTGTGTGTGTATGTGTGTGTATGTGTGTGTGTGTGTATGTGTGTGTGTGTTGGTGTGTTGTGTGTGTGTGTTGTGTTTTGGGGTTTTGTGTGTTGTGTGGTGTGGTGGTATGTGTGTGTTGTGTATGTGTGTATTTTTGTGTGGTGTATGTGTGCATGTGTGGGTGTGTGTGTATGTTGTGTGTGTGTGTGTATGTGTGTGTGTGTGTGTGTATGTGTGTGTGTGTATGTGTGGGATGTGTGCGTGTGTGTGGGGTTTTTGTGTGTGTGTGGTGTGTGTGTATGTGGGTGTGTATGTGTGTGTGTGTGGGTGTGTGTGTGTGTGATGTGTGGTGTGTGTGTGGTGTGTGTGTGTGTGAGTGTTTTGTGTATGTGTGTATGAGTGTGTGTATGTATGTATTTGTATTAGTCTCGTGTGTCCCATTCCCAACCATGGGAGAGTAATTTTCCAAACCTGACAGAGGTGGGAAGATGGCCACAAATCTAACCACAGTTTAATGCAAAACAATTAGTTACGTTCTAACTCTGACCAGTGTTGCTATCAGTGTGCCAAGGTGCTTAGAGAGAACTGAAAATTAGCCTGTGAAAGTAACACCCCTGGAAGAAACTAAGAGATCATCATAGTTGACGGAGCGGCTGTGTTTTCTTGTCCATTGTCGGGAACACCAACGTGTCCAGGGACCCAGAAAAATGAAATTGCTTTATTTTCTTTCCTAAAAATACAACATAACCAGAGTTGTGTATGAAAGACGATGGGACGAGGTGAGTCCAATTTCCGAACAGATTATATAACTCACTTTGGGAGTTTGAATCAACAAAGATCGGACTTGGTTGAAATACGTGTAACACGGAAAGTCTGGCATACAAACCTCCTGTGAAAATACCCACCGACTCTAACAAACGTTCTTAGATTATTCTATCCGGAAATACAGCCGCATACCCGACACCACCTATGGATTTAGAATCACCAGTGGACACGTGTATAGCTTGAGAATGAGGTTTAAAATGTTCAACAAAGAATGAGCTTATAGTTATAGTAGGCAAGTGAGCTTCAGGGAGAAGCAAACTAGAATCGCCGGAAATGAACAAAAACGTAGGTTAGGTTAAGTAAAGTTTGTCAGGAAACAGGAAAAGTGTTTCTTGATGCGGGTCTAGATGATGATCCGCCGTTGGAGCGTTTGGTCATCTGACCGAGGCCTTCCGCTGGCTTACCGGTCCACTCCTTTAAAAAATTATGGTTGTAGTTATACCCATCTTTAGAAAGGAATGGAAAAGTAAGATCCAGGGTGAGGGTGACACGGTTATAAATTAAGAAACATCATCAGAGTGCGAATATAGAGATGAGAGGACCATCATCAGTGACGGTGTCTATTAAATCTTACTAATATTGGCTACCGTTCTTTAGGTAGAAGTGGATATAACTGAACGTCAGTCAGTGCACGACCAGAGGAAAGTATCCCCATATTGCATAATCCCAGTCCCCTCTACCTCACTGCACTTGGCTAGAATAGTGCAGAGTGCGGCTTAAATTGATAAAGCATTTAAATATTAGTGTTGAAGATATGAAAGGAATCAGAAGAGGTATTCACAAGTCATCACATGGAAAACTGTTTCCTAAATTTCTTCCATAAAAATGGTAGTTTAGAAAGTATACAGCCCAGAAATAATTTCGAAAAAAACCAAGAACACTAATATCCTAAAATATACAAGCACATCAAGCTTACAGTCGCTCAGATATATTATCAAGCAATCAGCATGGAAGGGTTGAAGCTAATCAGATGCGACACACACAAATCATCCCTCCCAGAGCAAATGATAAACAACACTGGGCTGAGGACTGCTGTGTTTACTGGTGATCTGTGACTAGCAACTCCGTATGTAGCGGAATTTTCGTTAAAATCTGATAATTTCCGTCAACCTGCTTCCACAAAGCCGTCGTTGTTGAATAACTACTAATACTCTTATATATACAAACATTTACTCTAATTGGTTAATAATGTGAAATATACGTCATTATTTTCATTAATCATTTTATTAATAATATTTATAATAACTCATAAAATGGAAATATAATATTAAAAAATATCAACTGCAACAGTTTGTACATTGGTGAATTATATCTATTTAACTATATAAATATATATATATATAATATAATAATAATATATAATATATATAATTATTATTATATATATATATTTATATATAATATATATATATATATATATATTTACATATATAGCTTTGCTTTAGTCCGTATTTTAGTGATCAAAGCATTCTTAAATGGTGGTGATAATGTTGCGTCGACCCTTAACAACCCTATGGTACTTGACAGGCTTTTATCTCCATTAAGCCTACAGTCCTCGCTGTACCGAGCACCACAAGCAAGGGGAGAGGAGGGAGTATTAACTATCCTGACTCCATGGTGTCAGCATCGATTGTATTTAGCGAGTGAAGGAAGACGCCCCTACAACATCTCCATCAACCTGACAAGTTCTTATGCTTCAGTTTGTACTTATAACATTGTTGAAGGTAAAGAAGAGACACGGGAAGCAGAGTGAATATTTACTGGGAGAGCTTTAGGCTCTGTGTAGATATTTAATAAGCCATGTTTAGCTCTTTGCCTAGCCTTATCAGGTCATTACTAAATAGTTCCGTAGAAAGAGAGATGGAACTCTACTGAAAGCGCAGCGTCTCTCTTCTTCGCTAGTGCTCTCTCTACTTCATTTACAAAACATTGCTGATGCTGACCCCCAACATTTGTTAGTCATAAAGGGCTGTAAAACTGGTATTTACGCCTCCCAAGGCAGGATCATCAAATTTATAGTATTATTTTATCTTGCTAGACTATTTAAAAACTCTAAATCACAGACCGGGTGGGACTCTAACCTATGGGAAGATTCCTAAAACTGGCAGGTCAATGTGAACTTTAGGCCGGCATGGCCCAGTGGCTAATATATAACATTATCAGAGTAAATTATACGTCTTTTTTCTATTGCATTAGTTTACACTTCACTAGAGCTAATTGAGCAATTAATTCTGAATCGTGTGAAGAGATCAGCGTTTGTGTGATGGTTTAACTGCGTAATTTAAGGAAGAGAATTTATATTCTTTGCAGTTAATGGAAAAATGCTGATAGCAGTTATTACCTGCTTAATAGGGCCAATTGACTCTGCAATCGGAAGTTCAAGTGGGATACAGCGACCCCTAACATAATAACCTTCGTTAGACCAGAGAGGGAGCCAAGGCTGTCTGCACTGGAGGGTTGATGCCTGTCAGTCTGCACTGGAGGGTTGATGCCTGTCTCTGCATGGGGGTTATCCCCCTTCATCTGCACTGGAGGGTTGATGCTGCGTCTGCATGGGGGTTTGATGCCTGTCGGTCTGCACTGGGGGTTTGTGCCTGTCGCTGCATGGGGGTTGAGCCTGTCAGTCTGCATGGGGGGTTGACCCCGTCAGTCTGACGGGAGGGTTGACCCGTCGTCGCACGGGAGGGTTGATGCCTGTCACTGACTGGAGGTTGATGCCGTCGTCTCCCTGGGGGTTGATGCCTGTCTCTGCATGGAGGGTTGAGCCGTATTTTACTGGGGGTTTGAGCCCGTCGTCTGCATGGAGGTTGATGCCTGTCGTTGACGGGAGGTTGACCCCCGCAGTCTGCACTGGAGGGGATGCCTGTGGGTCTGCCTGGGGGGTTTGTTTGGTGGGTTCCCTGGGGGTTGTCCCCGTCGGTTGCCTGGGGGGTTATCCCTGTCGGTTGCCGGGGTGTGCGGGGTTCACGGGAGGGATGCCTGTGGGTTTCCCCTGGGGGGTTTTGATCCTGTCGGTCTGCATGGGGGTTGATGCCTGTCGTCTCCTGGGGGGTTGAGCCGTGGGCTGCAAGGGGGTTGATCCCTGTGGTTGATGGGGGGTTTTGATCCCTGTCGGTCTGCCGGGGGGGTTTGGGCCTGTGGGTCTGCACTGGAGGGTTGATCCCTGTCGGTCGCACGGGAGGGTTTGCCTGCGTTCCCACTGGGGGTTTGATGCCTGTGGGCCCTCACTGGGGGTTGATCCCTGTCGGTTGCACTGGAGGGTTGATGCCTTGGGTTGCACTGGGGGTTGATGCCTGTCGGTCTGCATGGGGGGTTGGCCTGTCGGTCTGCACTGGGGGGGGTTGATGCCTGTCGGTCTGCCTGGGGTTGATCCCTGTCGGTCTGCACTGGGGGGTTTGATGCCTGTCGGTCTGCCGGGGGGTTGATCCCTGTGGGTCGACTGGGGGTTTGATCCCTGTCGGTCTGCACTGGGGGGTTGATGCCTGTCGGTCTGCATGGGGGGTTTGATGCTGTGGTTGACTGGAGGGTTGATCCCTGTGGGTCTCCCTGGGGGGGTTGATGCCTGTCGGTCGCCTGGAGGGTTGATGCCTGTCGGCTGCATGGGGGGGTTTATCCCTGTGTCTGCACGGGGGGTTGATGCCTGTCGGTCGCATGGGGGGTTTGTGCCTGTCGGTCTGCATGGGGGGTTGAGCCTTCGGTCGCACTGGGGGGTTTGACCCCTGTGGGCTGCCTGGGGGGGTTGAGCCTGTCGTCTGCACTGGAGGGTTGAGCTGTCGGTCTGCATGGGGGTTGTGCCTGGGGCCGCACTGGGGGTTTGTGGCCTGTGGGTTGCACGGAGGGTTGTGCCTGTCGGTCTGCAGGGAGGGTTGTGCCCCTGTGGGTCTGCACTGGGGGTGTGCCTGCGGCCCTGCACTGGGGGGTTGTCCCTGTCGGTCTGCATGGAGGGTTTGAGCCTGTCGGTCTGCATGGAGGGTTGAGTGTGGGTCTGCACTGGGGGTTGATCCCCCTGTCGGTCTGCATGGAGGGTTTGATGCCGTGGGGTCTGCACTGGGGGGTTGGCCGTCGGTCTGCACTGGGGGGTTGATGCCTTCGGTCTGCATGGAGGGTTGATGCCGTCGGTCTGCACTGGAGGGTTGATCCCCGTGGGTCTGAAAAAACGGGGGGGAGGGTTGTGCCGTCGGTCGACTGGAGGGTTGGCCCGTCGGTCTGCACTGGAGGGTTGATCCCCGTCGGTCTGCACTGGAGGGTTATGCCCGTCGGTCTGCACTGGGGTTTTGCCGTCGGTCTGCACTGGGGGGTTGATCCCCGTCGGTCTGCAACTGGAGGGTTGAGCCGTCGGTCTGCACTGGAGGGTTGATGGCCTCGTCGGTCTGCATGGGGTTTGATGCCCGTCGGTCTGCACTTTGCCTGCCCTTACGGTCATTACTGGATAGGTTGTCCCTGGTCTGAACTGAGGAGAGGAGCTCTACTGATGCGCAGCGTTTCTCTTCGTCGACTAGTGGCCCTCTCTCACGGTCATGCACGGATTGTTGATGCCGACGGTCCCCAACTGTAGTATGAAGGCCCCTGGTCTCAACTGGAGGTTGCATCCCAAGCGGTCTCAAATTGTGATAGGTATTACTAGGGTTGATGCCCGTGCTGACTATTAAAACTCTTCACAGCCGGGGTGGGCCCTCTACCTAGGGAAGAGTCCTGCAACTGGCAGTATGAACCTTCGGTCGGCACTGGAGGTTGATTACCGTTCGGTAATTATGGGGTTGTTCTTCGTCTGCATTGAGGTTACCCTTCACTAGAGCTAATTGAGCATTTTCGTCGGTTGCAGGATCGCGTTTGCTGTGAGTTCTGCACTGGAATTTGGCAGGTTCATATCTTTGCCGTTTGGTGCTGATGGAGGTTGTTTCCCCGTCCTAATAGGGTTTGACCTCGGCTCGGACAGTTCAGGGTGATGCACGCGACCCCTGCACATAATTGACCTCGTTGCCTGAAGGGAGCCGTCGGTTCTGCACTGGGGTTGATGCCGTCGGTCTGCACTGGAGGGTTGATGCCTGTCAGTCTGCACTGGAGGGTTGATGCCCGTCAGTCTGTACTGGAGGGTTGATGCCCGTCAGTCTGCACTGGAGGGTTGATGCCTGTCAGTCTGTACTGGAGGGTTGATGCCCGTCGGGTCTCTGCACTGGAGGGTTGATGCCCGTCGGTCTGCACTGGAGGGTTGATGCCTGTCGGTCTGCACTGGAGGGTTGATGCCTGTCGGTCTGCACTGGAGGGTTGATGCCTGTCGGTCTGCACTGGAGGGTTGATGCCTGTCGGTCTGCACTGGAGGGTTGATGCCTGTCGGTCTGCACTGGAGGGTTGATGCCTGTCGGTCTGCACTGGAGGGTTGATGCCTGTCGGTCTGCACTGGGAGGGTTGATGCCTGTCGGTCTGCACTGGAGGGTTGATGCCTGTCGGTCTTGCACTGGAGGTTGATGCCTGTCGGTCTGCACTGGAGGGTTGATGCCGTCGGTCTGCACTGGAGGTTGATGCCTGTCGGTCTGCACTGGAGGGTTGATGCCCTGTCGGTCTGCACTGGAGGGTTGATGCCCGTCGGTCTGCACTGGAGGGTTGATGCCCTGTCGGTCTGCACTGGAGGGTTGATGCCGTCGGTCTGCACTGGGGGGTTTTGATCCCCTGTCGGTCTGCACTGGAGGGTTGATGCCCGTCGGTCTGCACTGGAGGGTTGATGCCCGTCGGTCTGCACTGGAGGGTTGATGCCCGTCGGTCTGCACTGGAGGGTTGATGCCCGTCGGTCTGCACTGGAGGGTTGATGCCTGTCGGTCTGCACTGGAGGGTTGATGCCTGTCGGTCTGCACTGGAGGGTTGATGCCTGTCGGTCTGCACTGGAGGGTTGATGCCTGTCGGTCTGCACTGGAGGGTTGATGCCCGTCGGTCTGCATGGAGGTTGATGCCGTCGGTCCTGCACTGGAGGGTTGATGCCCGTCGGTCTGCACTGGAGGGTTGATGCCTGTCGGTCTGCACTGGAGGGTTGTTTCCCCTGTCGGTCTGCACTGGAGGGTTGGTCTGCACTGAGGTCCGTGTCTGCACTGGAGGGTTGATGGCCTGACGCGTCTGCACTGGAGGGTTGATGCCTGTCGGTCTGCACTGGAGGGTTGATGCCCGTCGGTCTGCACTGGAGGGTTGATGCCCGTCGGTCTGCACTGGAGGGTTGATGCCGTCGGTCTGCACTGGAGGGTTGATCCCCTGTCGGTCTGCACTGGAGGGTTGATGCCTGTCGGTCTGCACTGGGGGGTTGATGCCGTCGGTCTGCACTGGAGGGTTGATGCCTGTCGGTCTGCACTGGAGGGTTGATGCCTGCTGGGTTTCTGCACTGGAGGGTTGATGCCGTCGGTCTGCACGGAGGGTTGATCGTGTTCCTTTTTCGTCGGTCTGCACTGGAGGGTTGATGCCTGTCGGTCTGCACTGGAGGGTTGATGCCTGTCGGTCTGCACTGGAGGGTTGATGCCTGTCGGTCTGCACTGGAGGGTTGATGCCTGTCGGTCTGCACTGGAGGGTTGATGCCTCTGTCTACACTGGAGTATGTCTATACACCGGAGTTTAATCCTTCTTTTAGTTCTTACGTATTCTTGACTGGTGATGCACTGGTGGCATGCTGGTATCTGTACGCTATTAATGAAAATTATTTTTTAGCTGGATTGTTTTGTATACATTTAATATTTATAAACTCATGTGTGCGTGGGGGGAAGGGGTATAAATAACCCAAAATATTTATTTTATGAGTAAACAAAGCTACTGTTAGTAAACTTCAATGTGCTTATATGAATTCTCCCTCGTCTCTTATGGTAGCTTGTGTTTTAACTCGAGCGGCATAAATGATCGCTAGTGGAGTGATTTTTCTTAAACATTTACAAATTAGTGACAAACTGTGTGTAGAACATCCTTAAATTTGTCATTTAATGATGAATGGTTTCAGTAAACAGCGTCTAGGGCAGAGATTGTAAACTGGTTCGTTACTGGAGTAAACTGCTGCTTGACACACTGCTTCACGCCCTGTCAATGCTTAAGTGAAGGTATTAAATAGTAGGAACAAAAGGGTGTAAGTTGTATAGACCTACTTTAGAAGAGATTACAATATTTATCGTAACCTCCTCCATGGCCGCCGCTGTCCCACCCCACACCATACATTCTCTCCCACAAAATAATGAACATCAAGCAGCCGACACTTAACAACTTTGCCACCACTTGATGGATCAAAGGGACAACTTGGGCGGTGAGCGAGTGTGACACTCCAGGTAGGAGAGACCCAACTTTACACTCTGGTAGGAAAGTCGTATCTCGGTTGGAAGGGAGGAGGGGGGGGCAGTCTTCAACCTGGGGAAAATGTTTAATATAGTGTCTCCACTAACTTTTCTGATCAGTCTTGTTTCCCGTACATTTCTTGCGAATTAAAGGAATATATTAAAAAGAGTACCAGGAAAAGTTAAAACACCAGCACAGACAACAGAAATGGTCGTAAGTGGCTGCTAGAATTTACTCCCATAAGTACCAAACTAAGGTTATAAATGACCATAATTTTTAAAGGGGTGGACCGGTAAGCCAGCGGAAGGCCTCGGTCAGATGACCAAAAGCTCCAAAGGCGGGTCATCATCTGACTAAGACCCGCGTCAGGAAACATTTGTCCTGTTTCCTGACGAACCTTACCTAACCTAGTACCAAACTTTGAAAAAAAAAAATTGGTTAAGACTATCGGACAGAGAATGCTCGCAGGGGCAGCTGTCAACGTTGTCTAGTATGAACTAGGGACTAGCACAGTACCCAGCATTTACGATAGTCAAAGCCGCACATTAATCGAATAATCTCTGCAGCAAATATTCATATAAGAGTACTTTTACCGTATTAATCTTCTATTACCTTCGGTATTATCTGGGAGTAAATGATTTGTGATCATTTGCACAAATATCTTCAGTGATTTCTAGATTATTTAAGTTTCTTTGTCTGGCAAGACTAGGTAGAACAAATTATTACCTCTTGAAGACTTGCAATTTTCTTCAGAAAGTCGGCGTCTAGAAGTCCTGACAGTTTCTTCAGTCATCACTTGTTGCTTCCTAAGCTTAGGGAAAGGTAGACCAGAATTTTAGGTGTAATAACACCTAAAATTCACTTTCCTTGACTTGGTTACACTAGGCTACACCAAGTTACACTAGGCTACACTTAGCTTCCCGCGAGTGTCAGACACTGAAATGCTTATTACAAACTTGTCCAAATATCCTAATGTTTGAACTTACTTATTTTAAAGTTGGCAACCCTCATTACAGAGGTGGCAGCACGTTTCATCCTTCAGGAAAGACTAACGCAGTATACTATAGTATCGCTCAGTGAGCTTAACGAAGACCATTGTGTAGTGGAAACTTGGGTAGTATAATGTGATCCTTTGTCTTTTCTATCTCGTTTGTATTTTATACCATTTATCTCTGCTTTTAGGGAAGTTAAGATAATACACATTATGTAGCCTGAAAACCAAAATCAAATCTGATTTTTCTGTCTTTCCAAATGGACAGAGCACCGGTAAGTGTAACATTCATCTTTGGCTGGATTTAATCTAATCACGTTTTGTAGAAACAATTCTGACCAGTTGGAACCACTAATGTTCCTTGTTTGTAGATGAATGGTTCAGAGAACCGACATGTTGATAAATTAGACACATGTGCAACTCTTGGGTATCTTTCGCCACTGTGTGGCGAAACGTTTCCTCAATAAAGATACCCAAGAGTTGCACACGTGTCTAATTTATCAACTAATGTTCCTTACTATGTACTAGAACAACTTAAGATGAGGACAATGAGCCTCTTACTAGGTATCAAGTTTAACTTAACACTTCATTATGATGAACAATAGATTTGCTAATTCTTATGTTCTACATCAACCTGTTTGTTAGTTCTTCTCTAAATGGTTTTATCCTTCTGTTTGAAGAACCAATATTAATGAAGGCCTTGTTTATTGTTAATTTAGCAAGGCATGAAATGTGCTGAGGCTTATTACATGACCCTTGTAGGGTTAGCACTTCTTTTTGACACTGTGCCGAGGCTTGCACTGAAGATATCGAATCTGGTAAACTAGAATTGGCTAACCTAAATTAATCTAATCTAGATTAATTTAGATTTAAAAAGGATAGTTGGAAAGTGCTGGTTTTCAAAGTTGTTGATGTATGGAACAATCTGCCAGGTAGGGTAAAAAGATTTAGAACCTCGGATAGGTTTAGATTAGTGAAAAGAGTTGGTTTGGTTAGTACCCGAGGTATTCACGATTCTTGTGTAGCTTTCGGGAAAATGTAAAGACAAATTAGTGTGGAATGATTGGTTCTGAGGAGCTTGCCTTGTATAAGCCAGTAGACCTCCTGCAGTGTTCCTTCATTCCTATGCCAGACGTCGATGAGAGCTGCTGCACATATAGTTGACTAAATCTTTTGTTAAACTTAATGGGAATAAGTTGAAAGACTTCTTGGAGCCAGATTTTAAAATGCAACTTGACAATGATACAGTTGCATGTCACTTGTGCACATCTCAAGGATAATGTAATTAAATTTAAAGGGATAGACCTCTTATGATTTAAAATTAATGCTGTAGTGGAGGATCATCATGTGACCCCCCTCATAACCATTCACTTTTTTTGTCACTGCCTTTCAAAATAGTTTAATGCGTTCCTCTCATATGTCTTAACCCGGTTTTAGTTTGTTAGAAATTAGTTTCCTTCTGTCGTTCAAAAATTCCACACATTCAAGCGTTAAATATCAGATGCGCGTCCTTTGGCGAGTGTCTCCATGCTTCTTCTGTTTCTAACTTAAAAACTTCCATCTCTCGTTCTTGCTAGCACCACCACCACCACGCTGCCGCAGACACAGGCAAAACACCATCTTTTACTCCGTCACGCTTCCGCACCTGACTTGCATAATAGGTATATTTGGCTCCAGTATCGCACTTCCCGTGAATCACATGTTTCTGGCATGCTTGTACAACCACTACACCTTTCTGACGTCGCCATATGGTAAGTCATACTTTCCAGTGACTTTGTCAGCCTCCAGCGATACACCCGTCACGCTGAAGGACACCGACAACCGCCCTCCGGGACTCCCAGGGAAGATCGGCACATCCGTAGATCCAGGTTCCACGGCGGCCACCGCAATACAAGGCCTCGATAGAATAGGACGGACACAGATACTTCCCTCGACCTAGGAACTAGAATTTGAAAAGATCCCCCCCCCCCCAATGGCCGATAGGAAAGAAAGGATGGTGACAGGTGGAATGGGAAGAATGGGGGGGGGGATGGGAGGCTCGGGGGGCATTTTTTTCTAAGGAAGACTAGAAGGGTAAATTCTCTATTTAGCTTCTTCACGTGATGAAACCGGCACTTCCTCCCTTGAAAAGGTAAGTTGTATTAAAATATTTTTTAAATAGTAGTATGCAGAAATTTTAATTATACGTCAAAACTATTTTTGCCAGATTTTTGGCAAAATTTTATAGCATTAGCGCCAAAAAGCAGATATAACATTGTAATTAAGGGATAAAAAAAAACTGGTATATACCACTGATTCATAATTTAATGCAATATCAGTGTTGGATAACTTAATAGTTTTTGTAAACTGGTTCATCCTACCACTACGATAATTCAGACGCTGGTAATTTGACAAGGCAAATTTTTTTGCAAAATGCCAGCTAATTTAACCTTCCTAAAATTAATAAACACAAATGACATTCCAAGATTCAGTGATATTTCAGTACAGGATGAAAAATTACATATTCTGTTTTCTCCAGTATATTGAAGTTGCATCATTTGTGATTGTATTAATAATATTTGTTTACTATCCTAGCGCCTTGTTTCACTACTTTCAGAAGTAGAGAGAAAAGTGTAGATATATGTTTTTCCTAACAAGATTAGCAAAAGTAGCCTAATAATGTTATTTCTAATCAATCATGTACGTTTCTTTGCGGTAGAGATGGGAGTAATCTCCCGGAACGAGGATTGGGACGATCATTGGGCAAAGTGGCCAGTTTACTTTATAAAGTATCTTCCACCCCTCCCCCCCCCCCCATCAACTCCTCCTGTCTCTGATGTGGATCTCTCTGCAACTTCCTTGTCCTCGAAAACACTTGAATCTGTCTCTGAATATATTGAGGAGACAAAACCGATAGATACCAATCCACCTCCCATCACTCCTCGCTCTTCTCTACCATCTACACTGCTTTTCTTCGCAGGGTTCCGATCCTTCGCTGCTTACCCTTTTCCTGTACCTCCACATGTAGGCTTTACTAATTCTCTTAGTCCGTAGACACCTACCCTCATGTTAAAAGTATACTTTCCTCGTAAATCATGACTTATTTACAGTGGAATATTCGAGGCCTCGGGGGTAATCACGATGAACTTCAGGTGTTGCTCTCCCAGTTTCCCCCTGTTTGTGTTTGCTTACAAGAATCTAAATTACGCTCCGCTGTTATCCATCATGTCTTTTTTTATGGAACTTTTAATGAAAGTGCCCTTCTTGTACGCACCGGTATACCATAACATCAGCTCTCTGTTCATACTTCGCTGCATTACACTGCAGCCCCGCATCTACTTGAACAAGTGGTATATGGTCTTTTCTTTGTATCTCTCTCCTCGAGTCTTCTCTTCAGTTTCCTCCTTTATATGTTCACGTAGCATCTAACTTTTCCCTTCCCTCTTGGGAGGTTCCGATAGTTCGAGTCTGTTCTTCCCCACTGCCGAGCACGAAAGCCCAAATCCCTACAGTTGCTTCTCGCTCTTTTTCTTAATCACTTCCAGTCTCATTCTCATGTCGCAGTGTACATTGTTGGTTCTAAATCCTTTGACGGTGTCTGATTTGTGGCGGTGTTCCCGGATAGCGTAGGGCGAGGACATTTACTAGACTTGGCTAGCATTTTTTACGGCTGAATTGTATGCAATTCTCATTGTAATTATCCTTATTGCATCTATGCCTAGCCGAACATTTGTAGTAGTCTCACTCCTTTAATGCTTTGCAAGCTATTAAAAAAATTGATTTACCTCATCCCCTAGTTCTTCATATACAACTTTGGTTGCGCCGCATCTCTAGCAAAAACAGTTTTCTGTTGGGTCCCTGGTCATGTTGATGTTCCGGGCAATGAGAAGGCAGACTCTGCTGCGTGGTTAACAGTACATGATCTCCCAGTATCATATAGGTGTTCCATTCTGAGACTATTTTGCTGTAATCTCTAACAACCTTTGTAACCGTTGGCAACTACGTTGGTCCGATATCCTTCATAACATATTATATTTTATCAAACCAAGTTTAAGGTTCTGGCCTTGTCATCTATGCCGAGGTTGGAAGACGCATTCCCGTCTTCGCATCGGACACATCCGTCTCACTCGTGGATATTTCATGGAGCGGCGCTCTGTTCCACTCTGTGAGAATTGTCCAGTTCCAGTTTCAGTTTTCCTCATTCCTGTTTATCAACGAGCAAGCAGAATTTTCCTCCGACATCGTCACCGCTCTAACGCCCTTGCTTATCTTCCTTCCTTGCTGACGGACCCACATTTGAGACTCCCTCTTTGACTTTTTAACGGCAACCGATTTATTGCACAAACTGATAATACTTCCTTTAGCACTCCTCACAGCCCTTCCTAACTCTACTTTTGTTGCCATCTCCACACTTGCTTTTCCTTTGATCCTGCATCTCTCCATGCCCTGCATTACTGTATGACCCTAGTGCTTTTAGCGCTTCTTTTTTGATTATAATAAATGTTTGTTGCTGGCTTTTGTAGTTCCCATTTCTTACCTCTTTATATCCTCCTTTTCTAAAGTATGTTCATGTTTAAGTATAACTTGTCTTGCCTGGCACTCCAGTCTTCCCGCCTGAGTGTCTGCGGCCAAGTGATGTCTTCCTACCCTGTTCTCATAACCTATCACCAGCACCTGCTTCCTCAAGTTTCCTGCACTGACAGCCATTAATAAATCAATACGTTTGCCCAACAGCGACCTCTTGTTACCCAGCGATGCATCTGTCCCAAAAACGGGTCGGGGCCTCCGGCAATTTATCTGTCGAACCTACCCCAAGTTTTTTTCGCGACTAATGTTTCTTTTAGGTCTCAGTCAGCTATGTTTGTCTAACCACCGCGGTTTTAAAGCGATCAACGCCTTCTTTGGATCTGTTTCTATCGATCCCACATCCTCTGGGTTTCACGGACGTATCGAACCCACACTACTGGCCGAGTCATCAGCATCTCCATCCGGGACTCTCCCATATCCTCCTCCACACCCTGGAGGGGGACTGGGTATCGTTCTCGTTTAAGGGCCAAGTTCCTGATTTACGCGACAAGTGTGGTGATTGTGGTGGGAGTACGGGAGTAAATCACGCGAGTTATTGGAGTAATGGTAGGTGAAATGGTGTATCACCGTTGCTTGCATCCTATGTCGTATACAAGTGTGTTCCGTCTGATATAATTAGTGGTGTAACTGGTGGGTGGAGTGGTGAATGACGTGTGTAGATGGTGGGTGAGTGAAGCGAGTTAAAGGGAATCAAAATTTCGCACTATTTAACACTCAAGTTGGCAGATTTGCAACCACAAACTTGAATTTCACTCTCCACCGTCTTCGAATTAGGAGGCAACAGTGCTAGTGTACCTCAGAGATTGTAAAGTTACAGCTCGTAACATCTTTCAGTCTATACCTTTATCAAAATATTATGAGGCATCATTTGGCTGTTTTCTCTTGTCAGACCTTCAACTATTATCAACCGATAGAGGGGAGGGGGAGAGAGGGGATAAAAATGTGGTCAGTTGAGGAAGCTTACACTGTTGCACCAGTAATTTATTTACTTTTATTTTACGTACCCCCTCGAGGGAGGTTCCTTGATACTGGTGAGGGGTTCTTGATCTAGGAAACTGGTTCTGTGCTCCAGTTCTCTGAATCAACCTTGAATGCCTTCCATCCCCCACAGGTGCTGTATAATTCATACGGGCTTAGCGCAGCCCCCATGATAATAAATATTATATATCATCGGCCTACACTCACTGAAGGATCATATACGCAGGAGAGACTTGCTTTTAGGAACACATATTTGGCCTTTGCAAAACATTTGATTAAATATTCGATTACTTCAAAATTTAACATAGCGTTGTGTTCATCAATATCGCAGACTATTAGACAGGAATATAAACCAAGCGCAAACTCTCAATGATTGCAACACGAAAGGCCTAGACCCATCATTTACCCCCCTCCCCCGTGGTTGCTATGGGGGGGGGTTCCTTGTCGTGGTAAAGAGGCTATTGGTCTGAGAAATTTGACCTTTCGGTCTTATCAGACTGAACCTTATTCCCCCCACAGTTCCCCCTTCCCTGTCCCAGCCTCCCTATCCCTCCTTTCCACATTTCTCCTTTTCCCATCCCTCCCCTCTCCCTTTCCTGCTTTCAGCCTTTGTGGTCCTCCCCTCAGGCATTCTAGTTCCTAAGTTATGGAAAGGGTATCGTTGTCCAGCCCATTCTGTTGAGGTCCTTGGTAGTGGTGTAGTTTGTACTAGGAGATATAACATATTTGCCCAAGCCCATTCCTTAGGCCTCCGAGGCAATATGCCATTTTTCCTTGAAAACTTATCTGAGAGACATTTTCGTGTTCGCGTTAATAATTCGCTTTTCCAGGACTGTCCAAGCTGAAGGTGTCCCTCATGGATGTGTCCTTAACACCACACTGTTTCTCCTTGCTATGAACTGGCATCTGTTCTTCCATCTAATATTTGGTCATCACTTTATCCAAATCCTGTAAACCCCACATTGTAACCCTTATAGAGAATAAACTTGAATTGAATTGAATTTGTTGATTTCTTCGTTATAGCTTTTGCAGGCGCTGACCGTTGCCTAGTAGCAGCCTCTCTCCAGAATGCTGTCAACAGTGTTTCCCATTGAGCCAATACTCATGGTTTAAATTTTCTAGTGCGAAAACACACTAAATTACTTTCACCAGACGTTCAATCGTCCCTGATACTCCATTGTACCTGTGTGGCTCACGTATCCATGAACATTGTACCTGTGTGGCTCACGTATCCATGAACGTTGTACCTGTGTGGCTCACGTATCCATGAACATTGTACCTGTGTGGCTCACGTATCCATGAACGTTGTACCTGTGGGCTCACGTATCCATGAACGTTGTACCTGTGTGGCTCACGTATCCATGAACACTGTACCTGTGTGGCTCACGTATCCATGAACGTTGTACCTGTGTGGCTCACGTATCCATGAACATTGTACCTGTGTGGCTCACGTATCCATGAACGTTGTACCTGTGTGGCTCAACGTATCCATGAACATTGTACCTGTGTGGCTCACGTATCCATGAACGTTGTACCTGTGTGGCTCAGTATCCATGAAACATTGTACCTGTGTTGGCTCACGTATCCATGAATATTGTACCTGTGTGGCTCACGTATCCATGAACATTGTACCTGTGTGGCTCACGTATCCATGAACGTTGTACCTGTGTGGCTCACGTATCCATGAACATTGTACCTGTGTGGCTCACGTATCCATGAACGTTGTACCTGTGTGGCTCACGTATCCATGAATATTGTACCTGTGTGGCTCACGTATCCATGAACATTGTACCTGTGTGGCTCACGTATCCATGAACATTGTACCTGTGTGGCTCACGTATCCATGAATGTTGTACCTGTGTGGCTCACATATCCATGAACACTGTACCTGTGTGGCTCACGTATCCATGAATGTTGTACCTGTGTGGCTCACATATCCATGAACACTGTACCTGTGTGGCTCACATATCCATGAACACTGTACCTGTGTGGCTCACGTATCCATGAACGTTGTACCTGTGTGGCTCACGTATCCATGAACATTGTACCTGTGTGGCTCACGTATCCATGAATATTGTACCTGTGTGGTTCAAGTATCCATGAACACTGTACCTGTGTGGCTCACGTATCCATGAACACTGTACCTGTGTGGCTCACGTATCCATGAACACTGTACCTGTGTGGCTCACGTATCCATGAACGTTGTACCTGTGTGGCTCACGTATCCATGAACATTGTACCTGTGTGGCTCACGTATCCATGAATATTGTACCTGTGTGGTTCAAGTATCCATGAACACTGTACCTGTGTGGCTCACGTATCCATGAACACTGTACCTGTGTGGCTCACGTATCCATGAATATTGTACCTGTGTGGTTCAAGTATCCATGAACACTGTACCTGTGTGGCTCACGTATCCATGAACACTGTACCTGTGTGGCTCACGTATCCATGAACACTGTACCTGTGTGGCTCACATATCCATGAAGATAATACGTTCAGATTTCTCTGCCTTCTGTTTGATCGCCGGTTGTCTTAGAAACCTCACACTACCTCCCTGAAAATAACTTGTCATAGCCGGCTGAACCCCTTTAAAACCCTTGCTCATCTTTCATGGGGACGGATCGTCGAACTCTCCTTCAACTGCTTTCAGCCCCAATTTTATAGAAACTGGAGTATGGTGACCAGATATATTCAGCGGCCTTTTCTGTAGCTCTTTCTAAACTTGATCTGTTAGACTCGGCTAGCAGTTTCACAGCTGAATTGTATGCAATTCTCATTGCAATTACCCGTATTGCATCCATGCCTACCTCGACGTTTGTAATCATCTCAGACTCCTTTAGCGCTATTAAAAAAATCTTACTCGCCTCATCCCCTAGGTCTTCGTATACAACTCTGGTTGCGCCGCATTACCAGCAAAAAAAAAGATAGTTTTCTGTTTGGTCCCTGGTCATGTTGATGTTCCGGGCAATGAGCAAGCAGACTCAGCTGCGCCGTCTGCTGTATATGGCCTTCCAGTTTCATACAGCGTTATTCCATTCTCAGATTATTTTGCTATAATCTCTACTCGCCTTCGCAACCGTTGGCGACAACGTTGGTCAGATATGCCTTGTAACAAATACATTCTATCAAACCAAGTTTAGGTTTCTGGCCTTCTTGTTGTCACCGATGTCGAGGTCGGGAGACAATCTCCCGTCTTAGCATCGGACACACCCGTCTTACTCATGGGTATCTCATGGAGAGGCGCCCTGTTCCACTCTGTGAGAATTGTTTGGTTCCAATTTCAGTTTCCCATATTCTATTGAACTGTCCTGTACATAAGCGAGCACGCAGAATTTACCTCCGACGTCGTCACCGCAAGAGGCGTCGTTAGGGGGAGAGGGGGGCAGGGTGGGAGCCGCCCCGGGTGACACCATAGAGCCTCTAAAGGAGGTGACACTAATGTCCAAAACAGTGCTGCAGCAATATGAGAGAAAAATCCTTCGTTTCTATGTAGCCTATTATATGATTACAGAGTTAAGTATTCTCCTGTTAAAAAAACTCTCCTGTTCGGTTTATGACCCTTAAACGTTCTCATTGCTAAACATTAGTCACTGGTCATGCAGTAGTGACGTAATTGGAGTTTACTCCCCCCATCCCCCCGCCCTTGGATATCATGAGGGTGACACCAAAGATGCCGCCCCGGGTGACACCAACCCTATCAACGCCACTGGTCATCTCTCTAACACCCTTACTTATCTTCCCTCCTCGCTGACGGCCCCATCTTTGACAGACTCCCTCTTCGACTTTTTAACAGCAACTGATTTATTACACAGACTTTGATAATACTTCCTTTAGCACTCCTTACAGCCCTTCCTAACTCTCCCTCTGTTATCCTCTTCATCCTTGCTTATACTGTGATCCTGAAGCACCCCTACCCTGTAGCGTTGTATGACCTTAGTGCGTTTAGCACTTTTTGATTATATTAATTTGCATCTTGTATCGCTTGTTCGCGTTTTTTGCATAATATATATATATATACATATATATAAAGGTAGATGGGGTACAAGGAGAATAGAATAGAATAGAAGCATCAGGGAAGAGAGGTGAAGGTTTATAAACTAAAAGAGGAGGCAGTTAGGGTAAGATATAAACAGCTATTGGAGGATAGATGGGCTAATGAGAGCATAGGCAATGGGGTCGAAGAGGTATGGGGTAGGTTTAAAAATGTAGTGTTAGTGTTCAGCAGAAGTTTGTGGTTACAGGAAAGTGGGTGCGGGAGGGAAGAGGAGCGATTGGTGGAATGATGTAAAGAGAGTAGTAAGGTAGAAGGAGGAGAAAAGTATATGATGAAGAGAGAGTTTAAAAGAGAGAGGTGAAGACAATGTAAAAAGAGAGCAAATGTGGGTGAGATGTTATCAACAAATTTTGTTGAAAATAAGAAAAGTTTTGGAGTGAGATTAACAAGTTAAGGAAGCCTAGAGAACAAATGGATTTGTCAGTTAAAAATAGAAGAGGAGAGTTATTAAATGGAGAGTTAGAGGTATTGGGAAAGATGGAGGGAATATTTTGAGGAATTGTTAAATGTTGATGAAGATAGGGAAGCTGTGATTTCGTGTATAGAGCAAGGAGGAATAACATCTTGTAGGAGTGAGGAAGAGCCAGTTGTGAGTGTAGGGGAAGTTCGTGAGGCAGTAGGTAAAATGAAAGGGGGTAAGGCAGCTGGGATTGATGGGATAAAGATAGAAATGTTAAAAGCAGGTGGGGATATAGTTTTGGAGTGGTTGGTGCAATTATTTAATAAATGTATGGAAGAGGGTAAGGTACCTAGGGATTGGCAGAGAGCATGCATAGTTCCTTTGTATAAAGGCAAAGGGGACAAAAGAGAGTGCAAAAATTATAGGGGGATAAGTCTGTTGAGTATACCTGGTAAAGTGTATGGTAGAATTATTATTGAAAGAATTAAGAGTAAAACGGAGAATAGGATAGCAGATGAACAAGGAGGCTTTAGGAAAGGTAGGGGGTGTGTGGACCAGGTGTTTACAGTGAAACATGTAAGTGAACAGTATTTAGATAAGGCTAAAGAGGTCTTTGTGGCATTTATGAATTTGGAAAAGGCGTATGACAGGGTGGATAGGGGGGCAATGTGGCAGATGTTGCAGGTGTATGGTGTAGGAGGTAGGTTACTGAAAGCAGTGAAGAGTTTTTACGAGGATAGTGAGGCTCAAGTTAGAGTATGTGGGAAAGAGGGAAATTATTTCCCAGTAAAAGTAGGCCTTAGTCAAGGATGTGTGATGTCATCATGGTTGTTTAATATGTTTATAGATGGGGTTGTAAGAGAAGTAAATGCGAGGGTCTTGGCAAAAGGCGTGGAGTTAAAAGATAAAGAATCACACATAAAGTGGGAGTTGTAACAGTTGCTCTTTGCTGATGACACTGTGCTCTTGGGAGATTCTGAAGAGAAGTTGCAGAGATTGGTGGATGAATTTGGTAGGGTATGCAAAAGAAGAAAATTAAAAGTGAATACAGGAAAGAGTAAGGTTATGAGGATAAAAAGATTAGGTGATGAAAGATTGGATATCAGATTGGAGGGAGAGAGTATGGAGGAGGTGAATGTATTCAGATATTTGGGAGTGGACGTGTCAGTGGATGGGTCTATGAAAGATGAGGTGAATCATAGAATTGATTAGGGGAAAAGGGTGAGTGGTGCACTTAGGAGTCTGTGGAGACAAAGAACTTTGCCCTTGGAGGCAAAGAGGGGAATGTATGAGAGTATAGTTTTACCAACGCTCTTATATGGGTGTGAAGCATGGGTGATAAATGTTGCAGCGAGGGGAAGGCTGGAGGCAGTGGAGATGTCATGTCTGAGGGCAATGTGTGGTGTGAATATAATGCAGAGAATTCGTAGTTTGGAAGTTAGGAGGACGTGCGGGATTACCAAAACTGTTGTCCAGAGGGCTGAGGAAGGGTTGTTGAGGTGGTTCGGACATGTAGAGAGAATGGAGCTAAACAGTGACTTCAAGAGTGTATCAGTCTGTAGTGGAAGGAAGGCGGGGTAGGGGTCGGCCTAGGAAAGGTTGGAGGGAGGGGGTAAAGGAGGTTTTGTGTGCGAGGGGCTTGGACTTCCAGCAGGCATGAGTGAGCGTGTTTGATAGGAGTGAATGGAGACAAATGGTTTTTAATACTTGACGTGTTGTTGGAGTGTGAGCAAAGTAACATTTATGAAGGGATTTAGGGAAACCGGCAGGCCGGACTTGAGTCCTGGAGATGGGAAGTACAGTGCCTGCACTCTGAAGGAGGGGTGTTAATGTTGCAGTTTAAAAACTGTAGTGTAAAGCATCCTTCTGGCAAGACAGTGATGGAGTGAATGATGGTGAAAGTTTTTCTTTTTCGGGCCACCCTGCCTTGGTGGGAATCGGCCAGTGTGATAATAAAAAAAATATATATATATATATATATATATATATATATATATATATATATATATATATATATATATATATATATATATATATATATATATAAATGTGTGTGCTTTGCATTGATTGAACTAATGTGTAATTTGCGTTTTTCGTGTTTGAAAATTTGCCTAGAAATGTGTTATTCGTGCGCCGAGATACAAAGGCAAGTAAAGAAAATTTTGTTTTGCGATCACTCAATCTATGTACACCTTGACGCGTCGACCCATCAAGGTGAGCTAGTGTTGGAAATGCTGACACGTATATTGCAGTTAAGCAACTCAATGTTGCGATTGCAAGTCACTTCTTAAGCTAATAGGAAGACTTGTGTCCTGGATCTAGTGTCTTCAGAATAGAGCTCTGTGAAACCCAGCTATTCATAATTACCAAAGGTAATGCTTAGTTTCGCCATGACTTTACCACGACCTCTTCCTAGTACTTTGCTATGTCTTCAATCAGGACTCAATCAGCTATGTTTCTGTCTGACCACCGCGGTTTTAGAGCGATCAGCGCCTCCATTGTTCTTTCTTCGTTCCCTAATACTAGTGATGGACTTTATACCAGCTGGACCTACCATCCTTTCTTCATATAAAGATATTTACCCCCACACCTCGCACGTCCCCAGTACTGTTAGACAATGTTTACCACGTCTTCGTGGAAGTAATAATAATTTACATTCGGTGTTCGTGTATTTTCATTGTATTTGTAAAGTCTGTTGTCATTCTTTCATCTGGTGGGAGCATGTGCCGTATACTTCTCTCTTATATAGTTTGCGTCATTCAAGTTTTGATTAAGCGAGCCAGTAGAGATTTTTTATGCGAAGACGCATATACAGAACAACGTTTCTCTCTGTGTAAGCCTTTGCACGTAAAAATCAAGGTCTGCACGCTGTTCTAGAGTGCCTTGATGCCCGTTGAAGAGCTGATGCAAGGAACTATGTATCTTTCCTCGCCATTTCTTCTGATCAACCCCGATACCCAAACCTTCAAAAATGTCTGTCGTAAACTAAATCTACATAATGTGCTCATAGCATGTCCTCTCAGACCATTTAAAAGCGTATTTTATGTCGGAAATGCGTAAATAATTTAAGAGTCCTGCCCAAACATATCAACTAACACCATCTGACACAACACTGCATAAGCAACAAAAACTACAACAGACACTACGTTTATAAAGTTTTCCTTAACATGTCACGCAGAATTTGCAAGCAGGAGTGTGTCTGATGGGACATGTCAGTAGCTGTCAAGAACATTTACTAAGCTGAAGCTTGCCTGACGTTTCATAAAGAGGTACAGAGAGAAAAGGAGAGAGGGGAAAGAAAAAGAGAGAGAGAGAGAGAGAGAGAGAGAGAGAGAGAGAGAGAGAGAGAGAGAGAGAGAGAGAGAGAGAGGAGGGAGAGAGAGAGAGAGAGAGGAGGGAGAGAAGCAAATCTATAACACTACCAGGGAACACAGGCAAGCTGATAGATGGATCAGCTCATAGCACTGAAAAATACTGCATCAGCTCTTAGAGCCCCGTCTGTCTGGCGTGCACTCGCATCAAGCAATATAATGCTTGCTAACTTCTCAACTAAAACACGAACTTCGAAAAGTCACATCACAGAAGCAGTTTTATAAACACACGTTGCGCTCTGTACAGAGACATAGACTCCTGTAATCAAATCAGACTGCCTCCCAATTCCCTATGAACTGTATAATCCTTAAGAG
Organism: Cherax quadricarinatus; assembly: GCF_026875155.1. NCBI lineage: Eukaryota > Metazoa > Arthropoda > Malacostraca > Decapoda > Parastacidae > Cherax > Cherax quadricarinatus. Next base: position 13,579,867 of record NC_069427.1, read on the forward strand.
TTCAGGGAGGTCTATACCCCTTTGATAATAGTGCTCTACACAGAGCTTCTGCCCTTTAGCACTCCTCGCCAACCTTCCTAACTCTGCCTCAGTCATATTTTTCACCCTCCCTGGTTTTTTAACTATAATATAATATAATCTTTATTTACTACAAGTACATGTACATGGTATACAGTCCTAGCTGACAACAATGACATACTACTACATAGAAAGCCACTTGTTATGCTGAGCATCTCGGGCAAATTAGGTCAGTGTCCCGGGATGCGACCCACACCAGTCGACTAACACCCAGGTACCCATTTTACTGATGGGGAACATAGACAACAGGTGGAAAGAAACACGCCCAATGTTTCTACTCTGGCTAATTAAAACTATTTCGGAGTATAAAACAAATTGCTGTATAAGCCTTGGGGTTTAGCGTTTTTTTATGAATAAAACAAATTCCAACTACACAATAGAACAAAAAACTAATGTAAAGGACCTGGGAATGATAATGTCAGAGGATCTCGCCTTCAGAGACAACAACATTGTATCAATCGCATCTGCTAGAAAAATAACAGGATGGATAATGAGAACCTTCAAAACTAGGGATGACAAGCCCATGATCCTCTTCAGGTCGCTTGTTCTATCTAGGCTGGAATATTGCTGCACACTAACAGCACCTTTCAAGGCAGGGGAAATTGTTGACCTAGAAAATGTAGAGAGAATCTTCACGGCACACACAAGTGCGATAAAACACCTCATTTACTGGGAACACTTACAGTTCCTCGACCTGTACTCCCTAGAACGCAGGCGAGAGAGATACATGATTACATACACTTGAAAAATCCTAGAGGGATTAGTACCAAACTTGAACGCGAAAATCACTCCTTATGAAAGCAAAAAACTCGGCAGACGATGCAACATCCACCCCATGAAAAGCTGGGGCGCCACTAGCGCAAGACTAAGTGTCAGGGGCCCAACACTGTTCAACTGCCTCCCAGCATACATAAGGGAGATAACCAATAAACCTCTGGCTGTCTTCAAGAAGGCTCTGTACAGACACCTAAAGTCAGTATCTGATCAGCCGGGTTGTGGTTCGTACGTCGGTTTACTTGCGGCCAACAGTAATAGCCTGGTTGATCAGGCCCTGATTCACCATGAGGCCTGGTCGCAGACCGGGCCGCGGGGGCGTTGACCCCCAGAGCCCTCTCCAGGTATATAACCATAATTTTTAAAGGGGTGGATCGGTAAGCCAGCAGAACGCCTCGGTCAGATGACCAAAATAACTCCAGCTGTGGGTCGTCTAAGACCAGCGTCAGGAAACACTTGTCCTGTTTCCTAACGAGGCTTGCCTAACCTCCCTGGTATCTGATCAAGCATCAAGCACACACTACAGCGCTGAATGACCCTAGTAGGCTTAGCGCTTAGTTATAGTTGTAATAATCTACACAGAGCGAAATGTTGCTCTTCTTTCCTGGTGTCTGCAGTGCGTCTTTCAGATGTCATTACCACCACCACAGCCGCAAACATCAACAGCATTAGTAACATCAGTCTAGTCTTTGTTAAGCTTCTGGTAACAGTTCTTGTAGTACACGCACTAAGCTCAGCCAGCTTGCCGTCTCTATGGGACCCAGTCAATTCCACATTCTTCTTTATTACACTCAGACTGCATGACCCTTGTGAGTTTAGAGCTTAGTTTTGATTATGTTAATTATGCTCAGAGCAAAGATGCATTTCCTGTCACTATGGCTCATATACACTACTAACTTCCTACGTCTCCTCGTGTCTCCTGTTCCTGCATTTCGGATTTCTTTGCTATCCACCCAGTCATCGGCTTCATCATGTACGTCGTGATTATATCTCCTCTAATATTTCACTCATCCAATGACACTTCTTACCTATTGCCTTTTTCGTTCTGATTTTTTCCCTCTCGGTCTAAGCTCATCATAACCACTGGTATAATACCGACGAATTGAAGAATTAGACACCTACCTGGAGGGTGCTCCGGGGGTCAACGCCCCCGCGGTCTGTTCCATGATCAGGCCTTTCGGTGGATCAGGGTGAACCAGCCAGGTGGAGAATGTGTTGCAGGACCTGATCAACCAGGCTGTTACTGCTGGCGGCACGCAATCCAACGTACGAATCACAAACCTGCTGGTCAGGTACTGACCTGAGGTCTGTCCACATGAGCAACGATTGAGTATCTTTATTATGTAGAAGTTTCGCCAACCAGTGGGTTTATCAGTACAATACAGGGATAAAAACAGAAGACTGAAGAGGTTGAAGATGAGGTAATCCGTCCCTCAGCCTAGCAGCGGTTTTGAACACCTACTACTATCCTCAGGGACTGATTACCTAATCTTCAACCTCTTAAGTCGTCTGTTTATGTCCCTATATTGTACTGATAAAGCCACTGGTGGGCAAAACGTCTACATAATAATAACCAGTTGTTTCACACATTTAATTATTCAACTTGTTCTCGTCTATAACCTCATATATGTTGTCCTGGAAGGAGACTAGATTCTCAGCTCCTGGCCCTGACTATCTGCCTTGTATCAATGTGTAATTGCCTGTTTTTAATTACCTAACTGTAACTACAGTATCAGAGTTATGATCTTAGTGTCCAGTCTTCAATAAACCGTTCATCCTAATATATTTTTCTTAAGTTTTTAGTGGTTGAAGCTCTTGCTTCATTCTCTTGTTATTCATTCCATTGATCTGGCTCTGTACGTGTACGTGTGTACTTAAAGACACTTTTGTTGCTACAGCCACCAAGGCTCTATAAACATACATCTCACGGCTGGCAGGATGTACCAACTCCCTAGCGTACCGCTGGCCGCTACGGCACGCACCACCTGTGCAATATTTACACCAGCTGCAGCTGGTAACGACACCTTCAGCTACTCCTCCGGGGTAGCCCCAAGGGCACCAGCTGGGGATGTGTCGCCCTCCATGGCAACTCTACAGTTACGTCTCTTTAGTACCCCAGTAATTGCCAGGCAGGATCATCAGAGAGGAAATTTTGAGTCCAAGAGCCATTGTTAGGCTCAGATCAATGGATGAACGAGTTTCTTTTGTGCGCCATCACAAGTCTGGCGCTGCGCCGCTGTGCTGGGGGCCAGATGGGGGACACTGACAGGATACGTGGACACACACTGACGGAAAACCCTTGTGGTTTAGCGCTTCTTTATTATAATCTACAAAAGGAATTACAGCAATGTTAATAAATGGGGCAACTCAGCATCAGGTTACCATGTAGCTCCGGGACCAGGAGCTGTGACTCGACCCCCCTGCAACCAATCGTGTAATTTATAAACTCAGGGTTTATATATTACACAATTAAAAAAACTATTCTAGCTTTTGTGAATACTTTAACAATTATAGCTGAAAGTCTTCAATTTCCAAGTTTAGCTTCTATTAAGCTAGGGTAATATTTACCAGTCTTGCCACTTCTAGCTTCTGCTAACTTTAGCTTACCGTAGCTTAAGTTTTATAGCTTTAGTATTCTCACGCTCTAAAGATTACTCTGTACGCTGCATATCGTGCACAGCAGCTCTGTGCCAGCTCACAGTGGAACAGCAGCTCACTGTGCCAGCTCAGTGGAACAGCAGCTCTGTGCCAGCTTACAGTGGAACAGCAGCTCGCTGTGCCAGCTCACAGTAGAACAGCTCATTGTTCCAGCTCACAGTAGAACAGCTCACTGTGCCAGCTCACAGTAGAACAGCTCACTGTGCCAGCTCACAGTAGAACAGCTCACTGTGCCAGCTCACAGTAGAACAGCTCACTGTGCCAGCTCACAGTGCCAGCTCAGTAGAACAGCTCACTGAGCCAGCTCACAGTAGAACAGCTCGCTGTGCCAGCTCACAGTAGAACAGCTCGCTGTGCCAGCTCACAGTAGAACAGCTCGCTGTGCCAGCTCACAGTAGAACAGCTCGCTGTGCCAGCTCACAGTAGAACAGCTCACTGTGCCAGCTCACAGTAGAACAGCTCACTGTGTCAGCTCACAGTAGAACAGCTCACTGTGCCAGCTCACAGTAGAACAGCTCACTGTGCCAGCTCACAGTAGAACAGCTCGCTGTGCCAGCTCACAGAACAGCTCACTGTGCCAGCTCACAGTAGAACAGCTCGCTGTGCCAGCTCACAGTAGAACAGCTCACTGTGCCAGCTCACAGTAGAACAGCTCACTGTGCCAGCTCACAGAACAGCTCACTGTGCCAGCTCACAGTGCCAGCTCACAGTAGAACAGCAGCTCACTAATCTTCACGAGCTCTCACACGCACGCGCACATAACATCAACTCACAACAAAGCTCACAAAAGTATTAGTGTTACTCCTGGACGTTAACAACCAAACAGTCGTAAAGCGTCGCTGTGCGGTCGTTAAGAGAATTGCAAGAGTGGTTTATGTTTAATTGGTCTTCGTGGTGGCTAGTCTTATATAATGCTAACCCGCTCTCCCTTATGTGTAATATAATATAATATAATATAATATATATATATATATATATATATATATATTATATGCAAGGAATTCGCGAGAGCAGGCGAAATATACACAAACACTGATCTCTGGCTGAAGGAGACTCGAACCTTAGGACAAGGTACGCAGTGCTTTACCAATCTACCCACACTGGGCAATACCTTGGCGTGTAGCTTGCGCTACACGTTTGATCCAAGGCAGCCAGCTTTCAGGGAGAAGGCTTACAGCTTTTCATCTCGTCCCCTGCATGCATCAGCCTTACTAGAGATTTTAACAATGCAAGGAATTCGCGAGAGCAGGCTGATGCATGCAGGGGATGAGATGAAAAGCTGTAAGCCTTCTCCCTGAAAGCTGGCTGCCTTGGATCAAACGTGTAGCGCAAGCTGGACTCCAAAGTATTGTCCAGTGTGGGTAGATTGGTAAAGCACTGCGTACCTTGTCCTAAGGTTCGTAGGTTCGAGTCTCCTTCAGTCAGAGATCAGTGTTTATATATATATATATAATTATAAATGTGTATATATATATATATATATATATATATATATATAATATATATATATATATAATTATATAATATAATATATATATATAAGTCTGACGCTCTACCGTCTCGAATGCCCGGTCCTATATAGGAAGGAATCGAAACTATTACTGTATTATATTCCGTCAGAGGCCCCAAGTGAACTCCTTCCCTCGGTCCAGGAGTTTTAACAGTAGATTTGTTTTTACTCCCCTCAAGGCTACATCGTCTGTGTTAAATTATAATAAACAGTTAGTGCCTCTGACAGAATATAATACAATATTAGCTCGGATTCCTTCCTATTAGAGACCTGGGTAGTCCACACTACAGACCATCAGTTTATTATATTAAATCACACACAAAACTTACAATAATGATAATTATTTACTACAAGTACATGTACAAGGTATACAGGTCTAGCTGACATGACATACTACTAAATATAATGCCCCTTGTTATTCAGAGCATTTCGGGCAAATTAGATCCTTGTCCCAGGATGCGACCCACAGCAGTATACTAATACCCTGGTACCCATTTTACTGATGGGTGAACATAGACAACCGGTGTAACCCGCGCTAGGAATCGAGCTCAGACTCTCGCTGTGTGAAGCGAGAGCTATAAGGGATCAGGCTACGGGGCACTGTGGTGGATTGTCTAGTGCCCAGGATGCAGGAGGCATTTCCTCTCTAGATAGCAGCACTGAGACTCTGGAAAAGTTACCTGGTCGATCATGGGTTCTTGGTTTTTCTACCAAATTTACCACTTATATCTTTTATGTGCTCACTTGGCACATGATTCAAAGGTTTCCAATCCAATTTCAAAGTTTTAACATGCTGACAGTTCCCTCCCTGATGGATCTTTAAGGAAGACATCGTCCACGGGAAAGACAGGTGAAGTTGCTTTATCAGCTTAGTCTTTCCAGGTTAACAATGGTGACTATCGGGATGCGTCTGGTTGCCTTCGGGTCTGGTTAGCCGCGGCTGCAGTTATGATGGGCGTTAGCGAGGCTTCGCTTCGTTGTTGTTCTGTCCATGTCTTTCATTCTTTCCTTCTAATCTGTGGAAAATGAACCCACGGAGCCCAGTTTGGTCTGTCTGCACAGAGAATGGAGAGAATGGAGGCAGTTAAGAGAAGAGCTACACCAAAGCGACTGGTCTTGAGAGTTGCGTCGAGTAGCCTAGGAGGAGTTAGGGACAACTAAGAGGAAATCATCAGTATTTGGTGCCCTCACTGACGGGTATTGTTGAGCAGTAGATGAATGGTTCAGAGAACCGACACGTTGATAAATTAGACACATGTGCAACTCTTGGGTATCTTTGAGGAAACGTTTCGCCACACAGTGGCTTCATCAGTCCATACATAAGAGAAACTTGAAGAATAGGAGGAGAATGAGGTAATCAGTCCCTCAACATTGAGTCGATGTGGTCAGTCAATCAATCTTGAATAGAATACGGCATATGGGCGGAGAAGCAGCTTATAAACCGTAGGCAGGAGAGGTGCAGCAGATGTAAGTCGTGCCCAAGGGTTAGGCACGACCTACTTCCACATTGAACAAATGTGACACCACCTACATCTGCTGCACCTCTCCTGCCAACGGTTTACAAGCTGCTTCTCCGCACGTATGCCGTATTCAAGATTGATGGACTGACCACATCGACTCAATGTTGAGGGACTGATTACCTCATTCTCCTCCTATTCTTCAAGTTTCTCTTATGTATGGACTGATGAAGCCACTGTGTGGCGAAACGTTTCCTCAATAAAGATACCCAAGAGTTGCACATGTATCTAATTTAACATTGTTGAGCAGTGTTGCAATTTTCTCCACAGTGGCTGTTTCATTTGACTCGTATTTTATGGCGAGCCGATCAATTAGACTGTAAAGCTATCATTGTGCTACTGTTTCGTTAAACTTTGGGTCGTGAATTCTTAGAGTATGTTGGATTCTCCCTCACCAGTTAGTTTGATAAAATAAGCGTGTACAGAAATGCGGGTTATATTTCGTGTTGCCTTGTGAACTCTCTATTTCCTTTCCCGATTTGCTGAAACTATTACATATTCTCACTGGTGATCTTCCAGTGAGAGAGTTAGCTCACTGTCATGAGATGTATGTAAATCTTGAAATAACTAATAAACAGTTCGAATATTTTCAAGAGTTGTATGGAGAGTGGAACATGGTAAAGCAAATCACAAGCCAACAACTCTGCCATTGTTACAGGTGGCTCGTGACCGGGTTGGCCAAGTTCGTTTCACACGCTGCGGGTCTGGGTTCGATTCCCGGCAAGGGTGAAAATATTGGGCGTGTTTAAATACACCTGTTGTCCATCCATTAGTAAAATAGGTACCTGGGTGTTAGTCGACTGGTGTGGGTCGCATCCTGGGACAAAATTGACCTAATTAGCCCAAAATATTCTGTATAACGAGGAACTTTCTATATAGTAGTATGTCAGTAATGTCAGCTAGGACTGTATATCTTGTGCATGTACGTGTAGAAAATAAATATAATAAAAATATTAAATTATTATAAGGGTCATAATTATAATGAGATCACGCAGCTTGTTGCATTCCGCAGTGCTAACCTCCTGCCAAATCTGCACACAGAAATCACTCCCTACGAAAGTAAAAGACTGGGCAGGCGATGCAAAATGCCCCCAATTAAAAGTAGGGGCGCCATTGGTACACTAAGGGAAAACACCATAAGTGTCCGGGGCCCAAGACTGTTCAACAGCCTCCCATCAAGCATTAGGGGAATTGCCAATAAACCCCTGGCTGCCTTCAAGAGAGAGCTGGACAGATACCTAAAGTCAGTGCCGGATCAGCCGGGCTGTGGCTCGTACGTTGGACTGCGTGCGGCCAGCAGTAACAGCCTAGTTGATCAGGCCCTGATTCATCGGGAGGCCTGGTCATGGACCGGGCCGCGGGGGCGTTGATCCCCGGAATAACCTCCAGGTAACCTCCTCCAAGTAGTTATCTTCATCTTATCTATTTTGTTGCAGTTCGTCCATACCTTAACATTACTGAAAATAATTTTATAGTTCTCTATACTTGTGTACCGAAATACCAGGTTATTATCTTCCCTAGTACACACGGAGTCTTGACGGTGATATATCAGTCAACACAGTCGGTGCATGGGAGGGAAATACCAAGAAATCTAAGATACCCAGATGAATGATACTTGCTAAATTCTCTCCCGTAGTTCCTGCAGCAGTGTACACACACACACACACCACCACACACACACACACACACCACACACACACACACACACACACACACACACACACACACACACACACACTACAGACCTGTGTCTCTGACATGTATAGTATGCAAAGTCATGGAGAAGATTATCAGGAGGAGAGTGGTGGAACACCTGGAACGGAACAAGATTGTAAACGACAACTAGCACAGATTCATTGAAGGCAAATCCTGTGTCACAAACCTTCTGGAGTTTTATGACAAGGTAACGGAAGTAAGACACGAGAGAGAGGGGTGGGCTGATTGCATTTTCCTGGACTGCAGGAAGGCCTTTGACACAGTTCCTCACAAGAGATTAGTGCAGAAGCTGGAGGATCAGGCGCCTATAAAAGGGTGGGCACTGCAATGGATCAGGGAATACCTGACAGGGAGGCAACAACGAGTCATGGTACGTGAAGAGGTATCACAGTGGGCGCCTGTGACGAGGGGGTCCCACAGGGGTCAGTTCTAGGACCAGTGCTATTTTTGATATATGCAAACGACATGATGGAAGGAATAGACTCTGAAGTGTCCCTATTCGCAGATGATGTGAAGCTGATGAGAAGAATTAAATCGGACGAGGATGAGGCAGGACTGCAGAGACCTGGACAGGCTGGACATGTGGTCCAAAAACTGGCTTCTCGAATTCAACCCTGCCAAATGCAAAGTCATGAAGATTGGGGAGGGGCAAAGAAGACCGCAGACAGAGTATAGGCTAGGTGGACAAAGACTACAGACCTCACTCAGGGAGAAAGATCTTGGGGTGACCATAACACCGAGAACATCACCGGAGGCACACATCAACCAAATACCGCTGCAGCATACGGGCGCCTGGCAAACCTGAGAATAGCGTTCCGATACCTTAATAAGGAATCGTTCAAGACACTGTACACTGTGTATGTTAGGCCCATACTGGAGTATGCAGCACCAGTCTGGAACCCACACCTGGTTAAGCACGTCAAGAAGTTAGAGAAAGTACAAAGGTTTGCAACAAGGCTAGTTCTAGAGCTCAGGGGAATGTCGTACGAGGAAAGGTTGAGGGAAATTGGACTGACGACACTGGAGGACAGAAGGGTCAGGGGAGACATGATAGCGACATACAAGATACTGCTAGAAATAGACAAGGTGGACAGACAGGATGTTCCAGAGAGGGGACACAGAAACAAGGGGTCAGAACTGGAAGCTGAAGACTCAGACGAGTCACAGGGACGTTAGGAAGTATTTCTTCAGTCAAGAGTCGTCAGGAAGTGGAATAGCCTAGCAAGTGATGTAGTGGAGGCAGGAACCATACATAGTTTTAAGAAGAGGTATGACAAAGCTCAGGAAGCAGAGAGGGAGAGGACCTAGTAGCGATCAGTGAAGAGGCGGGCCAGGAGCTGAGTCTCGACCCCTGCAACCACAATTAGGCGAGTACAATTAGGTGAGTACACACAGAAGAAGAAGAAGCAATTGCAGTAGTAGTTTGGAACCCACACCTGGTCAAGCACGTCAAGAAATTGAAGTGCAAAGGTTTGCAACAAGACTATTCCCAGAGTTAAGGTGATTGTCTTACGAAGAAAAGTTATGGGAAATCGGTTTGACGACACTAGGGTTAGGGCAGACATAATAACGATCTACAAAATACTGTGAGCAGACAGGATGTTCCAGAGAGGGTGCACAGAAACAAGGGGCCACAATTGGAAGTTGAAGACTCAGATGAGTCAAAGATATGTTAGGAAGCATTTCTTCAGTCACAGTTGTCAGGAAGTGGAATAGTCTGACAAGTGACGTAGTGGAGGCAGGAACCATACATAGTTTTAAGACGAAGTATGGTAAGGCTCATGGAGCAGGAGGAGAGAGGACCTAGTAGCGATCAGTAAAGAGGCGGGGCCAGGAGCTGAGTCTCGACCCCTGCAACCACAAATAGGTGAGTACAGTCCGTGCATCAGTGTGCATCACGTTCATAATCCTCTGCGGTGTCTTCTGTGTCTACTCATCATAATATAGAATTTTCGATAGAAACAATGAAGCTAGAGAATGTTTAATTCCAGAATTATTTCTGTTGTATTTATTTCTTAAAATATATTTTTTTGGGTTATAACTTTTATTTCGAGTTCATTTAACAATCTGAAAATGGCATTTCCTTATATTGTATATCACCAGGATCTCTCCTCGCAAAATATTGCAAATATTAACAATAATACAGAAGGTAAAGTTTACACCAAAACGCCTGAAACACCAATTCATTATCTGGCAAACTAATAAAACTTACATATTTAAATCCAAACTTGACAGATTTAAGATAACTTGTGTTCACTATCATCACGAGTACAAGGGTTGCATAGTATTTACATTGGTTCAATGATCAGTATTTTGTTCACATTTTTACTAGAGAGGCTTTGTGTAGAAATGTCTTCCCTGATACCGTTCTTCTTGTGCTGTGTGGCCTGTTGACTAAAGCTCTCGCTTCGCACGGCGAGGGATTTGGGTTCGATTCCCAGTGAGGGTAGAAACGTTGGGCGTGTTTCTTTACACCGGTTGTCTCTGTTCACCCATCAGTCAAATAGGTACCTGGGTGTTAGTCGACTGGTGTGGGTCGCATCCTGAGACAAAACTGACCTAATTTGCCCGAAATTCTCAGCATAACAAGCGGCTTTCTATATAATAGTATGTTATTGATGCCAGCTAGGACTGTATACCTTGTACATGTACGTCGTCCCACCTACTGAGAGTCTGGGACAGGGCAACTTTTCTTCCCTCTGGGGTTTTCTTAGGAAAAAAACAAGTACCTTTGAGACGATCTAGTCACCTAGACGCTGTAAAGTAAAAACAGATTTAATCTTGTGTATGATTTTATTTTTTTCTTCTAAGGGGTTCGTGACAGTTTGTCATTCGTCACACACAGCTTTTGATCCATAACTGGGGAGTCATAAATGTGTTTGATTTCCAGACACATGTGCAACACATGAGTATAATAAACATACGCAAGTGTTGTATAAATGTCTTTATTCATCATGCGGGTACTGTATAACATAGAGCAGTGATACTTTAGTTCCAGGTAATGTGATGTATGGGCCAGTTTCCTGACATCGTCTGTCCATTTAAGTAGAACCTAGGAGATATTTGTTTTGTGGGTGGCATCCTGGGGGACAGTGGCACCACACACCTATTAGTTTTGAAAAACTATAACTTGAAGTAAGATAGCTGCTCTTTCCTGTATTATATATATATATATATATATATATATATATATATATATATATATATATATATATATATATATATATATATTATATTCCGAGTCGTTAAAGAAAACTGAGCCTGTATGGAGGTCACATGTTTACATATTGTTGACCTTCTGACCTGGCAGATCCCTCACCCTTGATAGGCACACGAACATCTGTCAGCTCAGGCTGACAGACCTGAGCTGACCTAATTCATGCCTGAATCAATAACTCATTAAGACTGTAACCAGATATAAACATGTAAATAATTCAATACCTCTATAACTTGTTCAGTTAACAAAATTTGCTGCCCACTCCCCTGGACCCATTATGTGCCTCTGATCTTTTTGACCATCACATACACCATGGGTATGAGGTGTATAATAATGACATTAAACTGAACTCAGGCTGTAAGTTTATTTAGGCACAGGTACACATACAATTATCATACATAGTGCAAATTACCTAGGATAACCCCAATAAAAGTCGGTGACTTATTTCCATCCTCTGAATATGACGGTGAAACATAGCCAACTTTTGTTCTCAGTGTGATTTATAGAACAGGGAAGCAGCATACTCCTGATGTATCCAATTTTGTTAAATTAATAAAAATCGCTAAACAAATCAACACGCTCGACACTTTTTTTTTTCCATCCCCCCCCCCCCTCAAGTAAATCATCAGAGTGAGTCGTGAAGCTCTCAGGGGATGAGTTGTGCTGCCAGGGATATCAACAAAGGCTTCGTCACTTGAGTTATACAAATACATACATGTAAATATATCGTGCGTGTATGAGACAGTGTTAGGGTGCACCCAGGCCCGGACACATCTTTTATGGTCTCCATGTACCCGTCTATTCCCATTGCTGTCTCCCTGCTCAGTGGAATAAGTATTTCCTGAACTCACTCCCTTCCCTTTTGCAAGTCCCTCCTCTTCCTCCTTTTCTTCTCTACTAGAAATATTTCGTCTCCATTCCGCCTCTCACTTTTCGTGTGTTTACAAAGCAGCCCGAGAAAGGGAAGGATATCGCGGTTTATGGTGCTCAGCTGGACAGGAGTTGTTGGGGGGGGGGCGCCTACCCCAGCGTCCTTGTTCGGTATTTGTGGTAGGATACTGCACTCCCCCCCCTCTCTCTCTCTCTCTCTCTCTCTCTCTCTCTAACTCTGAAAGATTATTTTCTCGTTTATATTATTTTGACCAGTGTGGTACTGAACTGTCTCTGTGCTCACCTATTTGTGGTTGCAGGGGTCGATTCACAGCTCCTGGCCCCACCTCTTCACTGGCCGCTACTGGGTCACTCTCCCTGCACTATGAGCTTTATCATACCTCTGCTTAAAGCTATGTATGGATCCTGCCTCCACTACATCGTTTCCCAAACTATTCCGGTTACAAAGCATGGCTTGCTTCTGCAGTGTTTTAAAAATTGAGGTTGGAGAGTTGAAGGAGGAGGTCTTGCTTCTCCAGGAGGAGATTAGGAGGCTGAAGGTCCACCTCAATGGGTCTGGGAGAGTGTGAGGTGGCTGGAGTTGTGGGAAATGAGGCTTCTAGCAGTGAGGTGCAGTCTGTCCCTCGCTGTGAGGAGGCTGTAGGTGGGGAGGTAGCAACGGCTACCAACAGTGAGGTGCAGCCCAGCACCTGCTACAAGTGGCGAGTGGTTCACAGTAATGGGAGGCGCATCAGAGTAAGGAAAGTTAAGAGTGAAGATCTGAAGGTAGGAAATCGCTTCTCTGTTCTTCAGGATGAATGTACTTCAGTGGCCAGTGAAGGTAAGGGTACTACTGCCCCTGCTAATGGAGGTAAGCACATTCTTGTGGTTGGTGACTCTCAGGTAAGATATATTGACCGTGCTTTTTGTAATAGGAATAAGAAGATGAGAGATAGTGTGCTTCCCTGGAGCTGGTGTTGGGGACAGTCAACAGGCTGGATAATATCATGTCAGGTAATTGGAACAAGCCCATTATCTGTGTCAGTGCTGGTGGAAATGATATTGGGAAGGGTAGGAGAGAAGAGCTGCTAGATAAGTACAGGTCAGCTATAGATTTCATTAAGTCTAAGGGAGGGATCCCAATCATATGTAGCATCTTGCCTAGAAGGGGAGTAGGAAATGAATGGTTGTCTAGGGCAATTGGTGTAAATTGCTGGCTAGACAGATACTGCAAGGAACTTGCAATCCCATTCATTGACAACTGGAACAACTTTTATGGCAAACATGATATGTATGCAAGGGATGGGGTACATCTCTCTGGGGCAGGGGTGGTAGCACTTGCAGACTCGATTGAGAAGGCCATTGGTGAAATACCTATGATTTTAAACTGATAGAAGATAGAGGTATGGGTGTGTGTGGGAAACAAGCAGGTTGCAACACTAGGGTTGGAAACAGTAAATGTATAAAAGGCATTCAGCATGAAGTTATAAATAAAGACAATAGATCAGGTCAGCAAACAAAGGGGGACAGCAGAGGGCAGCAAGGGACTAGCTCCCTTAAGGTTTACTATACTAATAGCAGGAGTGTAAGAAATAAGATAGATGAGCTAAGATTAATTGCAAGTGCAGGAAACATAGATATTATTGCTATAACAGAGACCTGGCTCAATCTGAAAGATAGATGCCCTCTGAATGTCACATACAAGGCTATAAACTATTCCACACTGACAGGGTCAGCAGGAAAGGTGGTGGAGTAGCGATGTACGTCAGAGACAATTTAAATTGTTGTGTTAGACAAGATATAAAATTAGAAGCGTCAGCCACTGAATCTGTTTGGTTACAGCTTCTCGAGGCCGAGAAAAACTAATTTTGGGTGTGATTTACAGGGCCCCAAATCTTGATAGGGAGTGCAGTAAACTTCTATGGGAAGAAATTCGTAAGGCATCTACAAACGAAAATGTTGTGCTAATGGGAGATTTCAACTATAGACAGATTGACTGGAGCAATTTGACAGGAAATTTAGAGTCAGGTGACTTTCTTGATACGATCCAGGATTGTTTTTTAAAACAGTTTGTGACAGAGGCAACTAGGGGAAATAACCTCCTTGACTTGGTTCTTGCCAGTAGGGAAACACTAATTAATAATCTTGAGGTTAATGATGAGCTTGGGGAAAGTGATCACAAATCACTCAGTTTTAATATATCATGGAATTCCCTTAATGGCAATCAAGTCTCTTTCCCTGACTTCCGCTTGGCTGATTTCATAGGACTGAAAAATTACTTAGGTGGGCTGAACTGGAATGACCTGACTAAGGGTCAGGTAGGTGGTGATGGATGCCGATTTGACGCTTTCCAGGGCATAGTTCTAGCTGCTCAGTCAAATTATGTTCCAAATAGGGAAATCAGATCAAACAAAAATGATCCTAAATGGATGAACAATAGATTAAAATATCTAATTGGTCAAAAGAGAGGCATATATAGGCAAATCAAAAGAGGAGAGGGGCAATTAAGAAATCGATATATTCAGTTAAAGAGAGAAATAAAAAAAGAAATTAGAAAAGCAAAAAGAGATTATGAGGTTAAAGTTGCAAGAGATTCGAAGACTAACCCAAAATGATTCTTTCAGGTATACAGAAGTAAGATCAGGGACAAGATAGGCCCACTCAAAAGTTCCTCGGGTCAGCTCACTGACAGTGATAAGGAAATGTGTAGAAGTTTTAACACATACTTCCTCTCAGTTTTTACACAGGAGGATACCAGCGATATTCCAGAAATGATAAATTATGTGGAACAGGACGATAATAAACTGTGCACGATTAGGGTCACAAATGACATGGTCCTTAGGCAAATAGATAAATTAAAACCTAACAAATCCCCAGGCCCTGATGAACTGTATGCAAGGGTTCTAAAGGAATGTAAAGAGGAGCTTAGCAAACCTTTGGCTAATCTTTTCAACATATCACTACAAACTGGCATGGTGCCAGATAAGTGGAAAATGGCAAATGTGATACCTATTTTCAAAGCAGGTGACAGGTCCTTAGCTTCAAACTATAGACCAATAAGCCTAACCTCCATAGTGGGAAAATTTATGGAATCAATAATTGCCGAGGCAGTTCGTAGCCACCTTGAAAAGCATAAATTAATCAACTTTTTTCACTAAGGTATTTGAGGAGGTAGATCATGGTAATTAATATGATATTGTGTATATGGACTTCAGTAAGGCTTTTGACAGGGTCCCACATCAGAGACTATTGAGGAAAATTAAGGCACATGGTATAGGAGAAATTTTTTCCTGGATAGAGGCATGGTTGACAAATAGGCAGCAGAGAGTTTGCATAAATGGGGAGAAATCAGAGTGGGGAAGCGTCACGAGCGGTGTTCGACAGGGGTCAGTGTTGGGCCTCCTGCTTTTCACAATCTACATAAACGACATAGATGAGGGCATAAAGAGCGACATCAGCAAGTTTGCCGAGACACCAAAATAAAGGGCCCTCGAATTCATTCTGACGAGGACATTAGAGCACTCCAGGAAGATTTGAGTAGACTAATGCAGTGGTCGGAGAGGTGGCAGATGCAGTTTAAATATAGACAAATTGCAAAGTCTAAATGTTGGACAGGACAATAACCCATGCCACATATAAACTAAATAATGTAGATCTTAATATTACGGATTGCGAAAAAGATTTAGGAGTTTTTGGTTAGGGAGTAATCTGAAACCAAAACAACATGCATAAGTGTTTTGCAATAAAGCTAATAGAATCCTTGGCTTTATATCAAGAAGCATAAAATAATAGGAGTCCTCAGGTTGTTCTTCAACTCTATAATCCTTGGTTAAAGGGCCTCATTTAGATTATGCTGCACATTTTGGTCACCGATTACAGAATGGATATAAATGCTCTGGAAAATGTACAAAGGAGGATGACAAAGTTGATCCATGTATCAGAAACCTTCCCTATGAGGATAGACTAAGGGCCCTTGAATCTTCACTCTCTAGAAAGACGTAGAATTAGGGGGATATGATTGAGTTATAAATGGAAGACAGGAATAATAAAGGGGATGTAAATAGTGTGCGAAAATATCTAGCCTAGACAGGACTCGCAGCAATGGTTTTAAGTTAGAAAAATTCAGATTTAGGAAGGATATAGGAAAGTACTGGTTTGGTAATAGAGTTGTGGATGAGTGGAACAAACTCCCAAGTACAGTTATAGAGGCCAGAACGTTGTGTAGCTTCAAAAATAGGTTGGATAAATACATGAGTGGGTGTGGGTGGGTGTGAGTTGGACCTAATTAGATTGTGCTACCAGGACGGTTGCCGTGTTCCTCCCTTAAGTCAAGGTGACCTGACCTGACTAGGTTGGGTGCATTGGCTTAAGCCCGTAGGAGACTTGGACCTGCCTCGCATGGGCCAGTAAGCCTGCTGCAGTGTTCCTTCGTTCTTATGTTCTTATGTTCTTATTCCACTTCCTGACAACTCTGTGACTGAAGAAATACTTTCTAACATCCCTGTGATTCATCTGTGTCTTCAACTTCCAACAGTGACCCCTTGTTGCTGTGTCCCATCTCTGGAACATTCTGTCTTTGTCCACCTTGTCAATTCCTCTCAGGATTTTATATGTCGTTATCATGTCCCCCCTATCTCTCCTGCCCTCCAGTGTCGTCAGGTCGATTTCCCTTAACCTCTCCTCGTAGGACATATCCCTTAGCTCCGGGACTAGTCTTGTTGCAAACCTTTGCACTTTCTCCAGTTTCCTTATATTCTTGGCTAGGTATGGGATCCAAATTGGTGCTGCATACTCCAATATAGGCCTAACATACACGGTGTACAGGGTCCTGAATGATTCCGTATTAAGATGTCGGAATGCAGTTCTTGGGTTTGCTAGGCGCCCGTATGCTGCAGCAGTTATTTGGTTGATGTGCGCTTCAGGAGATGTGCCTGGTGTTATACTCACCCCAAGATTGTTTTCCTTGAGTGTGGTTTGTAGTCTCGGGCCCCCTAGTTATACTCCGTCTGCGGTCTTCTATGCCCTTCCCCAATCTTCATGTCTTTGCACTTGGTGGGGTTGAACTCCAGGAGCCAGTTTCTGGACCAGGCCTGCAGCCTGTCCAGATCACTTTGTAGTTCTGCCTGGTCCTCTTCCGACTCATTTCTTGTCATCAACTTCACATCATCTGCAAATAAGGACACCTCTGAGTCTATTCCTTTCGTCATGTCGTTTACAAATACCAGAAACAGCACCGGTCCTAGGACTGACCCCTGTGGAACCCCGCTCGTCACAGGCGCCCACTCTGACACCTCGCCAAGTACCATGACTCGCTGTTGTCTTCCTGACAGGTATTCTCTGATCCATTGCAGTGCTTTCCCTGTTATTCCTGCCTGGTCCTCCAGTTTTTGCACTAATCTCTTTTGTGGAACTGTGTCAAATGCTTTCTTGCAGTCCAAGAATATGCAATCTACACACCCTTCTCTCTCTTGTCTTGAATGGAAATAAATGGTATAAAATACCGACACAATGGAAATATAAACACATAAGCAGTATAATATGATCCGTTATTGACAACGTTTCGCCCACACAATGGGCTTTATCAAGTCACAAACAGATCTACTTGTGTGAAAGGTACGTGAGTATTTATAGGATGGATTCAGGTGGGGTATGCTGCATGTAACAGTCTTCCAAATAGGGTGATAGTCTATCATCCTATCATTTGCCATCTTCCATACCTCAGGTAGTTGCCCAGTTTCAATGTGTTGAAAATTTTTGTTAGTGGCACACACAGCATCTCTGCTCCTTCTCTAAGGACGCATGAAGAGATCTTATCTGGTCCCACCGCCTTTACGGTATCAAGTTCATATAGCTTCTTCACATTCTCCTCGGTTGTGCATTTCATCCAGCCCTTGTTGGCGTATCCCTTGTTGGTGTACCTCCCTATTCTGACTTCCTTGGGTCCTTCTTGTCTCCACTGTAAATACTTCTTTAACTCTCATGCTGAGCTCCTCACATACCTCTTGATCGTTTCTTGTGAACTCCCCACCTTCCTCAGCTTGATTACCTAGTCCTTCACTGTTATTTTCCTCCTGATGTGGCTATACAACGGCTTCGAGTCAGTCTTGACTTTCGATGCTATGTCATTTTCGTATTGTCTCTGAGCCTCCCTTCTTATCTGAGCATATTCGTTTCTGGCTCTTCAGCTAATCTCTTTATTTTCCTGGGTCCTTTCTTCTGTACTTTTTCCATTCTCTAGTGCACTTAGTTTTTGCCTCCCTACACTTTTGGGTGAACCAAGGACTCGTTTTGACCATCCCATTATTTCTGTTTCCCTTGGAAACAACCCTCTCCTCTGCCTCCTTGCATTTTGTTGTTACATAATCCATCATTTCTTTTACTGGTTTTCCTGCCAGTTCTCTCTTCCATTGAACGTCTTGTAGAAAGTTTCTCATGCCTGAGTAGTCCCCCCTTTTGTAGTTTTGCTTCTCCTGTCGTATTCCTGCTACCCTCTCCATTTATAGCTCAACTACGTAATTAAAGCACAGAACCACATGATCACTAGCTACAAGGGGCCTTTCATACATGATATCGTCGATGTCCGAACTACTGAAGGTGAACACAAGGTCCAGTCTTGCTGGATCATCTTTACCTTTCTCTCTGGTAGTGTGTCTAACATGTCTATGCATGTGGTTTTCCAGTACCACATCCATCATCTTGGCTCTCCATGTTTTGGGACCCCCATGGGGCTCCAGGTTTTCTCAGTCAATCCTTGTGATTGAAATCACCCAAAACTAGTAATTTTCCTCTACTGATGTGAGCTCTTCAGGCCACCTCGGCTAGTGTGTCTACCATTGCTCTGTTGCTCTCTTCATATTCTTCAATTGGCCTCCTGCAGTTCTGTGGCGGATTGTACATTACTGCAGTTACCACCTTATGGCCCTCGGACTGGATTTTTCCTACTATGTAGTCCCTGTCGCCCATTCCATCCATTCCTTACATTTCCTCAAATCCTCATCAGTTTTTAATGAGCAATGCAACTCCTCCGTCCCGTCTGCTCCCTCTATTTTTCCTCAGGATTTGATAACCGGGTGGAAATATTGCATCTGTTATCATCCTAGTGAGTTTCATTTCTGTGAGTGCTGTTATGTCCGGGGATGTCTCCTTGATTCTTTCCTGCCACTCCTCACATTCATTTGTTATTCCGTCTGCACTTGTATACCAAACCTTGAACTTTTTTCTAAAACTCTGGTCTAGGGGGGTATGTTGGGGTTGGTGTGTGTGTGTACTCACCTCACCTAATTGTGGTTGCAGGGGTCGAGACTCGGCTCCTGACCCTGCCTCTTCACTGAACACTACTAAATCCTCTCTCTCTCCCTGTTCCATGAGCTTTATCATACCTCGTCTTAAAGCTATGCATGGTTCCTGCCTCCACTCCCTCACTTGCTAGACTATTCCACTTCCTGACTACTCTGATTGAAGAAATACTTCCTAACATCCCGATGACGTATTTGAGTCTTCAACTTCCAAGTGTAACCCCTTGTTTCTGTGTCCCCTCTCTGGAATATCCTGTCTCTGTCCACCATGTCTATTCCACACAGTATTTTGTATGTCATTATCATGTCTCCCCTAACCCTCCAGTCCTCCAGTGTCGTCTGGCCGATTTCCATTAACCTTTCTAAGTAGGACATTCCCCTTAGCTCTGGAACTAACCTCATCACAAACCTTTGCACTTTCTCTAATTTCTTGACATGCTTGATCAAGTGTGGGTTCCAAACAGGTACTGCATACTCCAGTATGGGCCTGAGGTACACGGTGTACAGTGTCATGAACGATTACTTACTACGGTATCGGAATGCTATTCTCAGGTTTGCCAGGCGCCCATATGCTGCAGCAGTTATCTGGTTGATGTGTGTTTCCAGGGACGTGCTCGGTATTATACTCACGCCAAGATCTTTCTCCTTGAGTGAGGTTTGCAGTCTTTGGCCACCTAGCCTATACTCCATCTGCGGTCTTCTTTGCCCTTCCCCGATCTTCATGACTTTTCATATGGCGGGGTTAAATTCGAGAAGCCAGTTGCTGGACCAGGTGTCCAGTCTGTCCAGGTCTCTTTAAAGTCCTGCCTGATCTTCATCTGATTTAATTCTCCTCATTAGCTTCACATCATCTGCAAACAGGGACACTTCTGAGTATATCCCCTCCATGTCATTCACATATACCAAAACTAGCACTGGCCCTAGGACCGACCCCTGTGGGACCCCGCTAGCCACAGGTGCCCACTGTGTGATACCTCAATACATGCCATGACTCATTGTTACCTCCCTGTCAGGTATTCTCTGATCCATTGCAGTGCCCTTCCTGTTATAGGCGCCTGATCCTCTAGCTTCTGCACTAATCTCTTGTGACGAACTGTGTCGAAGGCCTTGCAGTCCAAGAAAATGCAGCCAACCCACCCCCCTTTCTCGTGTCTTACTTCTGTTACTTTATCATAAAACTCCAAAAGGTTTGTGACACAGGATTTGCGTTTATACTCTTGTTCCATTCCAGGTGCTCCACCGCTCTCCTCCTGATAATCTCCATGACTTTGCATACTATACACGTCAGTGACACTGGTCTATAGTTTAGTGCTGTTTTCTGTCTACTTTTTTAAAAATGGGAACTACATTTGCTGTCTTCCATTCCTCAGGTAGTTACCCAGTTTCAAGGGATGTGTTGAAGATTGTGGTTAGTGGCACGCACAGCGTTTCTGCTCCCCCTTTAAGGACCCATGGAGAGTTGTTGTCGGGTCCCATTGCCTTTGAGGTATCAAGGTCCCTTAGCAGCTTGTGTGTGTGTGTGTTATCTGGAGCTGTATACAGCATGAGGTGTGTAGTTCTTCATATTAAATGTATGTGTGTGTGTGTGTGTGTGTGTGTGTGTGTGTGTGTGTGTAAATATATACATATACACACCAGAGATTTGTACCTTTGTGTGTATACACCGCTGTCATCAACAATCGCCATATCCATCATCATCACCACCACCACCACCACTACAGCCGCCACCACCACTACAGCCGCCACCACCACTACAGCCGCCACCACCACTACAGCCGCCACCACCACTACAGCCGCCACCACCACTAACAGCCGCCACCACCACCACCACCACCACTAGTAGACTCGCCAGCCTTGGGTGAACAGGAATCCGCTTAAAACAACACAAAATTCTGTACAATCCTATCACGTTGGAATCTGTTGGCCAAGTTGATGCCTCCACCACCGTTGCTACCACCGCCACCACCGCTGCTACCACCACCACCATCATCATCATCATTACTACAACTACATCCACGTCCACAACTTTCGTCAATTTCTTTCCCAATGATCGTCCTGAGACTCATTTTTTCTCAAATTTACCAAAGCGTTTTTCTGTAGTTCACAAACGCTTCATGACTCACTAGATGCAGGTTTGATCAAAGGAAAGGGAGGAGCAACTTCAAGTCCTTAAATCAAGAGTCCTTCAACAGAATCAAGCCTGAAGTCCTTTGTTTTGTTCTGTCAAAATCATCGATAAACTTGACTCGTCCTGTAGCTGACTTCATGACTCACGAAATGGCACTGGCACCATTGCAGACGATTGCATTCGTGTCATTACGATTGCGTGAGTCATGATGAGGGCCTTGAGGGGACCTGAGCTAGAGTTCGTCACAGCCAGGATGGCGGGAGATTCATCTTTAAAAACTTGCATCTGTGGTCACAGTGGTGGCCTTTGCTGACCTTCCTATGGTGTATAAATACACTTAGTTGGATGACTTGTTGTAGCCAGCTGGCTCAGTAGCTAACGCGCCGGTCTGGAGTTTCATGACTCACTAGTCGCAAGTTCAACCCTCGCCCGTACCGGGGTCAGCTTACTTCATCAACAGCGCGACCAGCAGCAACCATCGTAATGGGAGAAAATTTCCATGTATGTGCGACGTGTACGGGGTTGTCAATACTGCCTCACGTCCAATATGGCTGACAAATTGAGTCAGTAACGCGTGACGTTAAAAGTGCGTGTATCTATACACAGTGGTGTAAGTCTCGATGTGTATAATGCTAAGAGGTATTGATCTGGCTGTATATAAACTGAATAGTGTATATGTGTATGGTTGATCAGACCTTGATTCACCATGAAGCCTGGTCACAGACCGGGCCGGGGAAGTGTTGACCCCCGAAACCCTAAATCCCCGTCCGTACCGTGGTCTGAGAGGTGTATCTGGATAAATGGAAAGGTTCGTGTATCTAAATTCACCGAGAGATCCTTATGTATATACCCTGAGATTTTTACTTCAACTTCAGTTTTAGATAAAGTATTTTTGACGTAAGTGTAGAGGTATATCACGGTCTTATTGACCCAAGAAAAGTCAATAACTTTCAACACAAATGTTGCTTATCCAGCAAGACCATTACAGTGACCCTCTGAGCTTCCATGCAGAACACTCATCAATCTGTCCTAAGTGTCTCACCATTAGTCCACTTGTGTGTTGGGGTGGGAGGGAGGGAAAGATGGAGGGGGAGGAGGAGGGAAGGAGAGAAGGAGGGAGAGGAGGAGGGAGGAGGAGAAGGAGAGGAGAGGAGAGAAGGAGAGGAGGAGGAGAGAGGAGGAGGAGGGAAGGAGAGAGGAGAGAAGAGAGGAGGAGGAGGAGGGGGAGAGGAGAGAGAGGAGAGGAGGAGGAGGGAAGGAGAGGAGGAGGAGGAGGGAAGGAGAGGAGGAGGAGGAGGAGGAGAGAGGAGAGGAGGAGGAGGGAGAGGGAGGAGGAGGAGAGGAGGAGGAGGAGAGGGAGGAGGGAGGAGGGAGGAGGAGGAGGAGGAGGAGGAGGGGAGGGAGGAGGAGGAGGGAGAGGAGGAGGAGGAGGGGGGAGGGAGAGGAGGAGGAGGGAGGGGGGAGGGGAGGGGGAGGAGGAGGAGGAGGAGGGGAGGGAGGGAGGAGAGGAGGAGGGAGGAGGAGGAGGAGGAGGGAGGGAGGGAGGGAGGGAGGAGGAGGAGGAGGGAGGGAGGGAGGAGGGAGGAGGAGGGAGGGAGAGGAGGGAGAGGAGGAGGAGGGAGGGAGAGGAGGAGGGAGGGAGGGAGAGGAGGGAGGGAGGAGGAAGGAGGGAAGGAGGGAAGGAGAGAAGGAGGGAAGGAGAGAGGGAGGGAGGGAGGGAGGGAGAGAGTAGGGTTGGCGACCATCAAAGTATCCGGGATGAAATACGATTAAATTAGAAGGGAAAAAATGCATATTTTTCGCATTAAAAGAACGAAGACTATTTTAAAAACGCTCGGTTCTCGTAAAAAAAAAGATAGGTTAAAAATGTAGATTAATCGAAGGTGTACTCGCCTAATTGTGACTGTAGAGGTCAAGTCTCGGCTCCTGGCCTCTCTATGAAGCGGTTTGCAGGATTTTAAGTATGGAACTAACCGTACCATACTCGCGCATACAAATACAAATTTCCAGTGCAGGTAAAACCTAACCCCCTTCATTCCCTATTTCCACACACTTCATACTTCCATTCCACACAACCTGACCCCTTTTACTCCCCCCTAATATAAACAGTAGCCTTTCACCACTGAGCTCTCCCACTCTCCCTCTACTCGACCCGACAAATATGCCCTGGTATGCTCCAGTGAGCGCGGGTATAACGAGAAACAAATATATGACTCTGCTTTTGATCCGGCCCCATGCTCGAGTGGCCGCTAAAGGCAGGATGTTTGGTCAAACATAGCGTGCACCTCTGCCGCTCTCAGCTGCTTCCCCTCGCTTCATCTGACCTTCCAGTTGACGGTCCTAGGGGGAAAGATGTGGGATTTGATTCCTGGTCTTTTAGTGGGTTCTGAGGGGAGGAGGAGGACAGGCAGAAGACAAGAGAAGCTTGTTAATGTACATGTTGACTTGTTTGCCATTGTCTGTGGGGAAACTGGGTTGAGCTACATCTCCTGGGCTCAGCCTCTCGATCTTCTATTAACTGTTGCTTTGATTATTACCTTACTGGGTTCTATTATGTGCACTACTGAATCCATTATCTGGAGCCTCTCCCTCTCTGTACTTTGCTCTGCGTCCTCTCTGTCCTTACACTGAAGTTATTACAATTCCTCCTTGCCTCATTTATCACCATTTAATTTCCACCTGTATTCTGTTATATTATGTTGAGTATTTATAAGTAACAGTTAACGTAATCCTATAGCAAAGGATTGAAGAGTAACTTTAATCCAAAGTGTCATCCTGTGTTTACATCATTCATACTTCTGTTTGTGGAATCTATCATGCTTATGGCGTCGCTTGGATTAACTGCACGTAGGTTTCCTCAGCCTTTGATTCCCCTTCAGCCACATTAGTTTGGTCCATCTTTTGTTGCCCTATAGCTGTGTGCTTCTATCAATACTCGGTAACATTTTGTATCTGATAAATATATTTCCGCAGGCTGTCTTTGGTGTCCTCATGGCTCTAGTCTGGACAATTGTGCAAATCAGATGGTCAGTTTGACTTTTTTCTTTTCTAACTCGGTGTAAGAGCGTTCACTTCACAGCTAAAACGAACAGGGTTAAATTCTGAGCAGGAAAAAGCGTAGTGTGCCCTAACACCTATTGTTCCTGTTCGCGTAGCAATGTACTGATACCTAGAAGTTGGTAGGCTGTTTCGGGTCGTTATGGAGAATAAAGAATACAATTTCAATAGCTCAAAATGTCGATGAAATTCAAGCATATAGATATACAAAAATATATTTAAATATGGAAATTATGTGAATTAACGATATTACAATTTCTAACTTTTACAATGTATTTCTGCAAAAATTCACAGTGAAAGCACTATGGAAACCTTCCTGGAAAGCTACATAGATGTTGTGCATCCCATGGACTTCCTAATTGTATAGATTGTACAAGATTTGAAATATTTTAAATTGTGGGAGGGAGGAGGTGCAGTTACTGAGGTATATGATTTCTGAGCGGGGGTCCCCTCAGGGAAGGTTCCTTGATGTTGGTGAGGGGCTCTTGATTTAAGGGATTGGATCTGTGCTCCAGTTCCTCGAATTAAGCCTGAATGCCCTCCACATCCCCCCCAGGCGCTGTATAATCCTACGAGTTTAGCGCTTCCCCCTTGATTATAATAATAATATGGGCGGGGGTGGGAGAGAGGGGCTCTCCCCGCACACCAGCAACACCCCGCACACCAGCAACACCCCCCACACCAGCAACACCCCCACACCAGCAACGCCCCCCACACCAGCAGCTCCCCACACCAGCAACACCATGGTTTTCTGCCCAATTGGCTCACTGCTGGTATTAACACAAAAAGACGAACGTGTAGAGAGTACTAGGTTCAAATGCCCTGACGCGGGAAGGTTTAAATGCCCCAGGCGCAGCGGTGGTTTACATACCTCCGACGCGGCGAAGTTTAAATGTCTCACGCTGTTGGTTTAAGCATCATGGACGAAAAACTAGCACTGACACTACAGTGGGTGACCCGTGAAGGTCGGGAAACAGATGACACGATAGTGGACCACGGAAGCTGCGACCGCTTGTGCATACAACCGAGGTATCCTTGTATCACTTCAAGCGGTTCATAAACTATGGTGTGTGCAGCTCAGGAAGGGGAGGGGGAGGGCACGTGTTTGCTTACTGGAGGTGGAAAAAATTCCGTAAGGGCAAAATTTGTATTTAAATGTACTTTTTTCTTTCATCGGATTTCAACAGCAACTTCCTTGATCTATTCGGATAATTCGGCATGCATGTTCTCTAGTTTGTAAGCTAGGAAGCCGTGTGTAAGACGGTTGTATTTGTAGCCGCTCCATGCAGCAGGATTCAGCGAGCTGAGGGAGACAAGTTAGTAGACTACCAGGTGACACTTACCTGAGGTCTTGATTACCCGCAAGATCAATTGCGGGTAATCAGGGGCGTTTCCAGAAGTTTCATTAGTGACAGTCTGGATAGAAGAGGGTAAGCAGACTTTTCTTGAAGCAACTTAATTATTTTTATTTATGGAGGCTTTAGGAGGGTGATGGATTTTTGGGAGGTTTCAGTTTCCCTCGCCCTCTTTCTCCTTTCGGCAGTCACTGTGGGTAATAATTGTAATATCTTGTAAAGGATCAATCAGGACTAATACAAGGGCAAGAGGTTCATCATGTATGAAGCATCCAATCTGCACGCACAGATTGCTACGAGGATTGACAAGGAGATCAGGTGAGGGTCATCTTATGAATCAGTATATTGACATTAAGAGGGACATTAAAAAGGAGATAAGAAAAGCTAAAAGAGACTATGAAATTAAAGTTGCTAGGGATTCTAAAACTAACCCAAAAAGTTTTTTCCAGGTCTATAGAACAAAAGTTAGAGACAAGATAGGCCCCCTTAAAAATAACTATGGGCATCTTACTGACAAAGAGAATGAAATGTGCTCGATTTTTAATAATTATTTTCTCTCAGTTTTTACACAGGAAGACACTAACAATATTCCAGTAATTAATTTTTATAGTGGGCTAGAAGAAGATAAATTAGGTAACATCACAGTCACTAGTGAAATGGTTGTGAAGCAGATAGACAGACTGAAGCAAAATAAGTCGCCGGGTCCTGATGAGGTTTTTTCAAGGGTTCTTAAGGAATGCAAAATGGAACTCTGTGAACCATTAACAAATTATTTTTAATTTATCTTCAAACAGGTTGTAGTGTCTGATATGTGAAGATGGCTAATGTAATTCCTATTTTTTAAAACAGGGGACAAGTCGTTACCGTCAAATTACCGCCAATAAGCCTGACCTCAATTGTTTGGCAAATTACTAGAGTCAATTATAGCTGAGATTATAAAAAGCCATCTCGATAAGCATAGCTTGATTAATGATACTCAGCATGGATTCACAAGAGGCCGGTCTTGTCTAACTAATTTTTTAACTTTTTTCAGTAAAGCTTTGGGGGCTGTTGACCCCGATAAAGAATTTGATATTATTTACTTAGATTTTAGTAAGACTTTTGATAAGTTCCGCACATAGACTGTTAAAGGGAAAGTGGCATCTATGGCATTGGGGGAAAAGTGCTCTCGTGGATCGAGTCATGGCTCACTGACAGGAAGCAGAGTGTCCATAAATGGGGTTTTAAAACTGAGTGGGGATCTGTAACAAAGTGGCATTCCACAGGATCAGTCTTGGGCCCGTTGTTGTTTATATATATATCAAAGATCTTGATGAGGGAATTACTAGTGATATGAGCAAATTCGCCGATGACACAGATAGGTAGGTAATTGATTCAAACGTAGATGTTATGGAACTTCAGGAGGATTTAAACAAACTCTATTCTTGGTCAGAAAGTGGCAGATGCAGTTCAATGTAGATAAATGCAAGGTTCTGAAGCTTGGGAGTGCCCCTAACCCTAGTACTTATAAGTTAAATGATGTTAGAAACTTAGCCCTTTCAGATTGCGAAAAGGACTTGGGGGTTATGGTGAGCAGCAGCCTTAAACCAAGACAGCAATGCCTAAGCGTACGTAATAAGGCAAATAGATTACTGGATTTATATCAAGAAGGGTAAGCAACAGAAGTCCAGAGGTCATGCTGCAGCTTTATACATCATTAGTAAGGCCCTCACCTAGAATATGCAGCTCAGTTCTGGTCCCCCAATTACAGAATGGACATAAATTCGTTTTAAAAAAAATTCAGCGTAGGATGACTAAATTAATACATAGCATTAGAAATCTTCCTTATGAAGAAAGACTGAAGACTCTTAAGTTACATTCACTTGTTAGACGAAGAATGAGGGGAGACCTGATCGAAGTGTATAAGTGGAAGATAGGTATTAATAAAGGGGATATTAATAAGGTCTTGAGGATGTCTCTCCAAGAGAGAACCCGCAGTAATGGATTTAAATTAGATAAGTTTAGATTTAGAAAGGACATAGGAAAGTATTGGTTTGGAAATAGGGTAGTTGATGAGTGGAACAGTCTACTTATTTGGGTTATTGAGGTTATTGAGAGAGAGGGGGGAGAGAGAGGGGGGAGAGAGAGGGGGGGGGGGGAGATACACAGAGTGTCAAGTTTGGGGATCCAGATGTGATGGAACACTGGTATTGAACAACATAGTGAGGTGAGAGAAGACTCACACTGTGACCCCCTCCACCGTAAATGACGAGAAATAGCAGCGCCTAATAAAAAAGAGCGGTGTAATTATGGATATAATTAGTTTCTATATCAGCTGAAGATAAAGGAAAGACGGAGGGAAGGAGGTACAAAAAGCAGACAAAGTACCACTCGTGCACAAAACACGAGCTGCAGTATACTGAAGTGAGGTATAAATGGTAACTCAAAAATGCTAAATATCATTGAGCAGAAGTGCACTTTCGCTGTCCCTGAGTGTTAACCGATTGTTGTGGGTTGCATCTTTGGGGACAAAAATTAACCTAATTTGCCCAAAAGGCTCTATCAGGGACTTTCTATATAATATGTCACTGATATCAGCCAGGTCAAAATTGTATCATGTACTTTCAGAAATAAAAATTTATTTATTATTATTATTATTATTATTATTATTATTATTATTATTATTACAGCAGTATGGCTTAGCGCTTCTTTTTGATTATAATAATATTACAGCAGTACTGTATGACCCTTTTAATATTATTACAATATATAGTGGTAGTTGGTGACTGGGCTAGGGTAATGGGAGTGGTAGAGGCACTGCGCTAAGTGTATAATAGTTGAGTACAAGGGATTGTGAAGTATCAAGAGAAAGATATAAAGATGTTGATGATGGAAAATTATTATTGTAATCAAAATGAAGAGCTAAACTTACCAGGGTCATACAGCGCTGAAGAGTAGGAACTGATGCAGGATCTAAGGATAAATAAGGGTAGAGATAAAAGTAAAGTTAGGAGGGGCTGTGAGGAGTGCTAATGGAAGGATTATCAACGTTTGTGTAATAAATCAGTTGCTGTCAAAAAGTCGAAGAGGGAGTCTGTGTCAAAGGTGGGTCAGTGAGAGAGGAGGGAAAATAAAGTAAGGGCATTAGAGCGGTGACACCGTCAGAGGAAAACTCTGCGTGCTTGTTGATAGACAGGATAGTCAATAGAATATGGAAACTTGAAAAAGGAACTAGACGATTCTCACAAAGTGGAACAGGACGCCTCTCCATGAGATACCCATGAGTTAGAAGTGTATCCGATGCGAAGACGAGTTTGTCTCCCAACCTCACTATCAATACCAAGAAGGCCAGAAACCCAAACTTGGTTTGATAGAATGTAATTTGTTATGAGTCGTACCAGACCAACGTTGTTGCTAACGGTTGCGGTGGGTAGAGATTACAGCAAAATAGAGAATGGAATACCCCTATATCCTACTCCACAACCTTGACCATTATGGTATAAGAAGCCATGCACTTGCATATTTCAAATCCTACCTTACTAATAGGTATCATTACGTCACCATTAAAGACACAACCTCATCAACACGACCACTTGATACTGGAGTGCCACAGGGAAGTGTCCTTGGTCCCCTGCTCTTCCTCTTATACATCAATTTTCTTCCCAACATATTGCAACACCTGAAACCAATTCTCTCTGCTGTCGACAAGACTTGTGTCATCTCCCACCCAAGTCTTGCCACACTCAGCACCATTGTTAATGAGGAGCTACTAAAAATATCTGCTTGGACGACAGCCAATAAACTTACACTTAACACTGACAAAATCTTCTATATTATGTTCAGTAATACCTCTTCAAGGGGGCTCCTCTGGCGTGGTGAGAGGCTCTTGTCAGAGGAATTAGCCTGTCGCGCTCTCTTCCTCAGGACCGAACCTAATTACCCCCCATTCTCCCCTCCCCTATCCCATCCTCCCCTTTTTTCCATTCCTCCTCCTCCCCTCACCACTCCCTTTTGCCCTCTCTTTTTAGCCTTCGTGATTTCTTCCACAGGCGCGCTAGTCTAGGTAGGGGAAAGGACCACCGGGGTCCATCCCATTCCGTTGAGGTTTCTTGGCGGTGGGGTAGTTTGCCGTGGAATCTGATTGGGCCTAGGGATGTCCCGATCCCTCTCGTATCCGAGAGTTGCTTTGGGTGGTCTTTTGGGCGACGGGTGTATCATGGAAGCACCTTCGATACCGGGGGGTGTTGGGCTGAAGGAGGTATGCTTCTGGCGGATATCGGCCGCCATTCTTTTGTCCACCGGAGGTAGCGCGGCAGATGTGTGGTTGCTTAATCCCAGATTGCTGGTTTATACTGGCATGAAGGGTAGGGTATGGCACGGGTCCATGCTGCATCTGCGCTACTAGCGGTGTCTGAGTCCTCTTGGGCGCGGAGGGAGATTTCTGGCCCTTTTCATTCTCCTAGGAAACTATCCCTCCCCGGTCCCACCTTTTTTTTTTTTTTTTTAATTTTTATTTTATTTTCTTCTTTCTTTTTTTTCTTAAAAACAAAAAAGAAAGAAGTACCTAACCATGGCAGCCCTAGTCATGAACCTGGTACCCCGGGCCCTTCTTGATACCACACGCCCGTTCTGACCCGCCTCGTTTTGGACCACTCTTCCAGACATTCCTCAGTCTGTACCTATGCCGGGCTGTTTTCCTCACCCGTTCAGGACTGAGGGCTCGACTGACTCCTTCGATTTATCAGACCTTCGCTCTCCTCTGACTATGCTTCCGGCTCTCCCTCTTACGGTGCGGCAATTTTCAAATCGCCGACCCGTTCAACGTCGGACCAACTCTGGTCCCTCGCTAAACGTCACGACAATTACTGCTGATGATACTTCTCCACCTTCCCTTCTCGTTCTTTCTCAGGAAACATCGACACGTTCTTCACTACCTTTCCACGCTCAGTTTCAGACTGAACAGTGGATAAATTCTTCACTTTACTGACCAACATCCTATACTGCCTATCTTTCTGACCATTGTATTGGAAAGGCACTCCTACGCCATGTTTGGTAAAGATAATTTCTTTTCATGCTCTTAGAGCGGTACGGCGCATCATTACCGTACAGAATGCTTACCAGGCTCGTGAGTCTCTCGTCTTTCCATTATAGATACTGTTCCCGTCACCCTTGAAAAACAATCATTCCTCATTTTCTTGTAGTGGTACAGTTATTCTGCCCCATACCATAGTTCAACAAAATTTCCAGACATGTGGCACCGACATTCGAGAACAGCTGGAACTCCCAAGATCTCCCAATCCTCAAGGTGACACTTACGTTCTCCTGCCCGTGGGCGGAGACGATACCCTGCAATGTGGCTCGTTTAAACTTTTGACAGCCGAGAAACTCCCATCCTCCGTTTATATTGCAGGACTCGGTTACAAGTTCGAAAGGTGATCCCTACACCACAACAGTGTAGAAATTGCTGGCGATTTGGCCATCAGCGAAAATATTGCAGATCTATCGCCGAATGCCAAGTCTGTGGTGCCAGATGACCATTCTATACGTCTTGCAATCGATCTCCCTCTTGCCTTAACTGTCATGAGGCTCACCTTCGTACTCTCGCGTTGTCAGGTCTATTTAAACGAGCGGGAAATCCGTTACCTCAAAGAGACAGAGGTCTCCCTTATGCCATGGAGTTTCTCATCTCCGCCTCCAAGGAGGACTCCCACGTGTTTCTTATTCCCGTGTTTCAAACGTCCCCCCACTTCTGGTTTCCATCTTCTACACCCACCTCTGTGGTTACCTCTCCCATAATCAACTCCTGTATCTTAATCTTTTGCTGTCCTCGGCTTCAGATGTCCCTACTTCAACGCCTCTTTTTTTTTTTTTTTTTTTCTTTTCTTAAGTCTAATCTGCTCTTCGAGTTCTCTCTTACAAGCCTCAGTTATCGACGAGAACTCGTACGCACTTTCCAATTGTCCCTCTACTTCTCAAAAGTCAAAAAAAGGTCCGGTAACACCTCTACCCATCTTCACCTCCTCATTTTACCCTCCCTGTCTCTGTTCCCTGTTCTTCCCCTTCACTGGACTCAGTTACATGTGCAGAGGTTCACCTCCTCCTCGAATGTAACCTTCTCCCCTGTTCCCTCCCAAGTTTCTTCCTCTTCTGCCACCTCCCAGGTTCTGTCTCTTCTGGTCCCCTGCACGCTTCTCCAGTTCCTCTCACCCTTTCGCCCCCCCCTACCTTGTACAGTACACAATACAGTTCCAATCTTACTCAATCCTCCCCCTACATTCCCAATATTGACTCCCATACGACATCTCTGAATTATCCGAAACACTGAAGCAATCTCTGAATATATTGCAGAGACCAAAACCACATGGACACTGATCCACCTTCGCTCTTTCTCTCTCTCTGCTCCATCTGCGCAACTCCTTTCTACACAGCGCACCGTTCCTTCGCTGCTTGAAACATTTTCCACTCCTCGCATGTGGACTTTTCTAACCTTTCTAGTCCGTTAGGAAACCTTACTGCGGATTTCAAGTATCTTTATCATTGCCAATCTGGCCTTTTTACAGTGGAATATACGCGGCATCAGGGGTAATCGGGGTGAGCTTCAGATGTTACTCTCCAGTTTGCCCCTGTTGGTGTTTGCTTACAGGAACCAAAATTACATTATGGCTGTTATTTCTTGCTCTCAGGCTATAATTTATTGTATTCTTCAGTCCTTTTCCTGATGGGACCTTTAATGAAAGTTGCCCTTTTCTCCGCATGATCTTCCGTAACATCAGCTATTTATTCATACTTCGCTGCATTACACAGCAGCCCGTATCCACTTCATAGGTGGTATAGCTCTGTTCTTATATCTCTCCCTTCTCGGGCATTTTCTATTCCGGATTTTGCCTTCCTTGTTTCGTCATCTCTACCGCCACCGAATTCTGTTACTGTGATTTTAATGCCACCATTTCTCTGGGGAGGGTCTCACTCTCCCCCACTGTGATTCCCGTGGAATTCAGTTAGAGGCTTTTCTTGCCACCACCCCCTCCATGTTTTAATACTGTTACTCACACCCCATTTCTGATCCTCGGACTCATCACTCTCTCTTGCATCGATCTCTCAGTTTGCTCTTCCTCGCCGCATTAGACTTTTACTTGGTCTGTTCTCCCGGACTTACATGACAGTGATCATTTCCAATCATTCTTACTTCCCTTCATATTCGCACCTCTTCGGCACCCCACGCTGGCAATTTAATAGGCAAATTGGAACCTTTACTCACACCTGGACTGTTTTTAAAAGAGGTTCCTTCTTCGTCTCTCCAACGATGGGCTTTTACACCTCTGTCTCGTCCTCCGTTTTCACCGCAGCTTCTCATTCTAACCCAAACTCGGGCAGGATTCTCTAGAAATGCGTGCTTGGTGGTCTCCTGCTTGTGTCGTGCAGTACGTTGAAACGCGCTGCATGGGGCAGGTACCGGTCTATAGAACCACAGAGCGGACACTCTTGATTTTAAACAGAAGCGTTCGATCGCTCGCCGTGTATCGTGAACGCTAAACGCACTTGCTGGCGAGATTTATGTCTCCACCAATCCACCTCTGCTTCCCTTATAGAGTGCAGTCTGGAAAAAGACGAAAACTGAGTGGTAAATATTCTCCTGACCCGCTTGTTCTGCGGGTTGCCGGTGTTGATATAGGCAAACCCACTAGATGTTGCCAATGAAATGGCAATCATCTCCGGTCCGTATTTCTCAGGGACTCCATCTATGCCCCTCAATTTCTTTCCTCAAAGTCTGCCAGAGAGTTGAGCCACCCTTGGACTTTTCTTCTCTCAGAGAAGAAACAGTATAATGTGCCTTTTACACTTAAGAACTGATTGAGGCAAACCTCTCGCTTGTCGATCATCGGCAGCTGGGCCCGACGACATTCATATTCGTATGCTACAAATTTACATCAGTCAGCCCTTGCAGATCCTATTACGCCTTTACATCTTATTTGGTCACAAGGAGTTCTTCACAGCTGTGGAAAAAAAAATTTTTCCCCGCCATTGATATTTCCCTTTACCCCCTTTTTCTTCTCCCTTTCCGCAAACCAGGCCAATACAGGGGAATGAAACCTCTCACTATCGTCCCATTGCTCTTACAGTGCAGTTTGCAAAGTAATGGAACGTCTAGTAAATAGACGTTTAGGTGTATTTAGATGACACACAACCAGTCTCTCCATCGTCAATCACGGCCTTTGTAAGGGCGTTCTACCATAGACCCCTTACATGCGCTTGGATACGCATGTTCGTAATGCCTTTGCGAATAACACTTCAGTTATTGCCATATTTTTTGATCTTGAGAAGGCATATGACACACTTGGAGGTGTAATATTTTAGCCCAAGCCATCCTTAGGCCTTCGAGCAATCTACCATCCTCCTTAGAACTTTTTAACTGACAGGCATTTCCGTGTTCGGGGTTAATAATGTGCTCTCCCCGGACTTTGTCACGCTGAAGGTGTCCCCAGTGGATGTGTTTGAGCACAACACTTTCTTTCTCCTTGTATTAATGATTTGGCTCTAGTCTTCATCAAATATTTGGTCATCACTCTATGTTGATGACTTCGCCTATTGCATGTGCAGGCGCTGACAGTCACCTCCTTACAGTTTCTCTCCAGCATGAGGCGACGTGTTTCCAATTGGGCCACCACACAGGGTTTAAAATTTTCCAGCACTAAAACCACCAATTCACTTTCACTAGACGCCTACGTCATCTCTGATCACCCTTTGTACTCTATGGCTCACGTATCCCTGAAACGTTGATACCAGTCAAGTTTCTGGGCCTCTCTTTGATTCGTAGGTTTCTGGAAACCTCACCATTACCTATCTGAAGGCAACTTGTCCACAGCCTGGCTGAACTTCTTAAAACCCTTGTCATTCTTTGTGGAGCTGATCGTCGAAACCACTCCTTCACTACATTCCCCTTATTTTATCGAAACTTGATTATGGTGACCAGATCTATTCAAGCGGGATCTCCTGTACTCTCTCTAGCCTTAACCCATTCACTCAACAAGGATTACGTTTATGCCTTGGTGCTTTTCGCTCTTCCCTGTCGAAAGGCCTCTATGCAGAAGCGAACGTTCCATCTTATCCCGATCGCCGTGACGCCATTGCCTGCGGCTACTATGTACGCTCTCATGATCTCCGCAATCCTTCCATTTATAGAATGGTCACTGATATTAGTAGACATTTTTATTGTTCGCGCCCCTGCCTACTCCGTCCCTTCTCTCTTCGCCTCCATTCGCTCTTGTCTTCTCTTCAACTACCACCTTTCTATGTACATGTAGCATCTCACTTTTCCCTACCCCCCTGGGAAGTTCAGCTGTTCGAGTCTGTTCTTTCTCCCCTCCTGCTCGAAAGCCCAACTGTCTACGGTCGCTTCCCGCTCTCTTTTTCTTGGACCACTTTCACTCTCATTCTCATGCAAATTGCTGTGTACACAGATGGCTCTTAAGTCTTCTGACGGCGTAGGATTCGCAGCAGTGTTCCGGACAGCGTCAGTACAATGGGCATTTACTATCTCCAGCTAGTATTTTTACTGCTGAATTATATGCCATCCTTACAGCACTTATCCCGTATTGCATCTATGCCTGTTTCAATCATTTGTGGTTGTCTCAGACTCCCTTAGTGCTTTACAGGCTTACAAAAATTTGATACACCTCACCCCTTAGTCCTCCGTATCCAACTTTGGCTACGCACGATCTTTACCAAGCATAAAGATATGTTTTTTGTTTGGGTCCCTGGTCATGTTGACGTACAGGGCAATGAACAGTGCGACATGCTGCGCGGTCAGCAGATACATGACCTACCAGTTTTCTTATAGAGGTATTCCATGTACGGACTATTTTGCTGTAATATCTTCCCACCTTTCACACCGTTGGCAACAACGTTGGTCTACTATGCTCGGCAACAAACTTCAGTATATTAAACCGAGTATAGGTTACTGGCCGTCTTCTTATCACCAGTGTCGAGGTTGGGAGACTACTCTCTCCGTCTTCGCATTGGCCATACTCGTCTCCCCCCTTACTCCTGGATATCTCATGGAGAGGCGTCTTGCCTCCTCTCTGTGATAATTGCCAAGCTCCATTATCAGTCAGACCACTTTGTTGACCTGCCCACTTTTATCAACGAGCACGCTAGAATTTACCTCTGTCGTGTTTCGCCCCGCTGGCCTCTCTCACTTTACCTTCCTTTCTCGCTGATGGACTCCCTTTCACCGGACTCTCTCATTGACTTTTTGACAACGACTGACTTACTTCACAAATTCTGATACTTTCAGCCCTTTCTACTTGTATCTCTTGCTACCCTCTACCCCCGTACTATCCCCTGCCCCGCTGTTTTCTGTAACCTGCTGATCATCCCCTCCCTTCTGCCATCCCTTCCTTGCTTCCTTCCCTACCCTGCAGCGCTGTATAGCCCTTGTGGCTTAGCGCTTCTTTTTGATTATAATAATAATATGTTCAGTAATAGAGTAGGTGCTGCACAACTTAACATTAAGATTGACAACACTCTTATTGCCAGACATAATGAGGGCAAATTCCTAGACCTGAACCTCGACAGCAACCTGAATTTTAGCACCCATATTCAACACACAACAAAAAAAAGTATCCAAAACGGTTGGGATCCTCTCCAAGATACGTTACTATATGCCACAATCTGCCCTTCTCACACTATACTATTCACTCATCTATCCCTACCTCAACTATGCTATTTGTGCCTGGGGATCAACAGCAGCAACACACCTAAAGCCAATAATAACCCAACAAAAAGCCACAGTAAGAATAATCATGCACTCCAATCCCAGGCAACACCCCCCCCCCCTTCAAAGATCTAAATTTACTGTACAGAACATCCACACTTACTACTGTGCAACCTACATTTACAGAACCATAAATTCTATTATTAACCCTAAATTAAAACACTTTCTTCATAGTTGTGACAGGACCCACAGGCATAACACCAGGCACAAAAATTTCTGACATTCCCTGTGTCTGGCTAAACCTATACAAAAATTCAATGTACATAAAAGGACTTTAAAAATCTGGAACCACCCTACCTGAAAACTCTAGAATGCAGACACACCAACCACTTTTCAAATACTATCGTTAGAAAACAGCTTATCGCACTGACAGACCCCCCATCAGCTAAACTACATGTGAAAACCACCTATTCTCTTACTTGTATCATACACACACAAAAAACAAGCTAGACCTACTCTCGATATCTGTGATTCCCCCCAATTTACGCTCACCACCCAAATGACTTGTAAACATAAAATTACCTAATAAAGCTATTGCCTAATGATTCTTAAACCCAGTCAAAGTTTGCCTGAGATACTGCAGTATAGGAGTTTTAATAGAAATATGTATCATGCAGGACAAAACTCATTCTCATTGCTAAATTTACAAATATCAATATGCTCCATAACTTGTATCAATATTACGTAGTTTGGATTAGTGGACCCTCGACCAACGATATTAATCCGTTCCTGAGGAGCTCATCGTTATCGAAATTATCGTTAGTCTTGGAGTTAATTTTCTCCATAAGAAAAATGGAAATCAAAATTAATCCGTGCGAGACACCCAAAAGTATTGAAAAAAAAAAATTAACCATATTGGAAATCTTTAATTTTAATACATACAAACTGAAGAAGACATGTACAAATTACCTTTTATTGAAGATCTGGTGATGATTGAAGAGGGATTGGAGGAGGGGAGAGTGTGGATGGTAGTTAGTGTTTAGAAGGGGAACATTCCTCTTCCATTAGGATTTGGGTGTCAATTCCTTTTCTGGGGTTACTTCCCTTCTTCTTTAATGCCATAGGACCAGCTTGAGAGTCAGGACCCTCTGTCGCACAATATTGTCCATAGAGGCCTGTACCTCCCGTTACACTTTATGTCATTCCTAAAAGTGTTTCACACCATTGTCGTGTTCACAATTAAACACTTGTTCAGGTTTCAGTTTTCAATGTCTATGTCACTCCTTAATTCCTGCACATACCTTTTCAGCTGCTTTTTGGTACGAACTGGCAGCCTCACCATGCCTTATCACACTATGTATGCCATTACGATTCTTAAATCTCTCAAACAAACCTTTGCTGGCCTTGAATCACTCACATCACCACTAGTGCAGGCATTTTCTAATTAAATCCTCATGCAACTTCCTAGCCTATTCACATATGATCGCTGAGAAGATGCTAATCTCCTGCTAATCTGTTTTTTGTTTATCACACCAATAACAGTCTCTCAACATCTTTTATCACTGCGATCTCAGTTTCGAAAAACATAGAAAATTGCACCTTTGGCAAGAACAGCTTTCTTGATTGCAGTTTCTTGGCACAATAGTAGCGATGGTAGATTGGTGTTTTGTGTACAACCTGGCCAGCACGGAGACACACACTCCATTTCATACTTAGCATGATCTCTTCTTGATTTTTTTATTATTTTATTTCACATGGCCGTCCCACCAAGGCTGGTGGCCCGAGAAAGAAAAACTTTCACCATCATTCACTCCATCAATATATGTCTTGCCAGTAAGGTGTTGGAGTGAATGATGGTGAAAGTTTTTCTTTTTCGGGCCACCCTGCCTTGGTGGGAATCGGCCAGTGTGATAATAAAAAGCACTAAAAAGCTTCTTGGGGCCCATGGTGATTATTTTGCAGGTGCAATCACTAAAAACGCTGTGATAATATGAAATGTTCTGATTGTGTGTTTGGATGGGACCGCAGTGGTGGCTGCTGGCTTGTAAACACTGGCCACAAGGGACATGTCTCGAACGGGAACGAAGCGTGTTGGTTGAGTTTTTTAGCGCTAGTCGAGGCAAAAATTTTTGCGTTAAAATGTATGCTAGTCGGATTTAACCCAAAAGTTAGACGAATGCCATCGTTGGTCGAGGGTCACTGTACGTATTCTTAATCTGCCCGAAATACCTTAGTCGGATAGCATGATAGTGGTCCTCTCTGTAATTAATATTTTATAATATGTAAAACCACACCATTGTAACCAAATATTTTATAATATTAAACTCCACATTGTAATCTTTATAGAGATTAAACCTTTGATTGATTGATGATAGATGAAACTGGTAGGTCATGTATGCAGATGCACTACAGAGTCTGCTGATCATATCTCAGAAACATCATACATGACCAGGGACCAATAGAAAACAATTTCGTTATTTTGCTAGTAATACGACATAACCAAAGTGTACACACAGAATTTGGGGAATGAGGTGAATCAGTTTTTTAATAAGTTTGCAAAAGCACTAAAGAGTCTGAGATGATACAAACTTTAAAGTAGGCATGCGGATGCAATGCAGATATCGCAATGAGGAATGGCTTGCAATTCAGCTGTAAAAAGGCTAGCAGAGTCTAATAATGACTCGCACTACATTGTAGGAAACACTACTACCAACCCAACACCATTAGAGGATTTAGAACCATCAGTGTACACTAGCAACAGCATGAAAATGAGATTGTGAAGTGATGAAGAAAAAGAGAGCGAGAAGCAACTGTAAGAATTTGGCTTTCACGCACAGCAGTTCAGGAAAAAAACACACTAACTGTCGGAACTTCCCAAGGGGGAAGTGGAAAATTAGATGCTAAATGAACATATAATGGGGGCAACTGAAGAGAAGACGAGCGATTGAAAAACGAAGAGAAAAGGGGATGGAGTAGTAACTGGGGCGTAAACAAAATGACGAACTTCTGCTAATGTTCATTACTAGTATCCAATATGTAGAAGGATCATGAGGTCATGAGAGCGGACAAAATAGTGGAAGCCAATGAGCATCACGACGATCATCAAGGATGGGTCAGTTGCTTCTGCATAGAAGCCTCTCGACCAGATGAGGAGTAAAAAGGCCTCTACACATAACGT
Organism: Cherax quadricarinatus; assembly: GCF_026875155.1. Classification (NCBI taxonomy): domain Eukaryota; kingdom Metazoa; phylum Arthropoda; class Malacostraca; order Decapoda; family Parastacidae; genus Cherax; species Cherax quadricarinatus. Next base: position 13,619,913 of record NC_069427.1, read on the forward strand.
AATCCCTGATGATGGATGGGATCTAGTTAGAAGAGTTGCAGGAAGATGGCCGCAGAATATTCGTCTCCATAATCAAGCTTCAAAAAATTAGGGCTGATTACAGTCAAGGGGGTTTGACAATCTGCGCCCTGAAAGATAAGCAAGGGTTTTTTAAGGAGATTCAGCCAGTATGGCAAATTGCTTTCGGAGTAATGTGAGGTTCCAAGGACAACTGGCGATCAAACAGCAGACCGAGAATTATTATTATTATTATAATCAAAAGAAGCGCTAGCCACAAGGGCTATACAGTGCAGCAGACCGAGAAATGCTGAAATATCGTATTTGAGGATTCGTGAGCCATACAGGTACAATGGAGAACACACACAAACTTTAGGGATTGGGGGGGGAATTGAAACATCTAGTGAAAGTAATTGTTTGCGTTTTTGCACTAGTAAATTTAAACCCATGAAGTAGATGGCCCAGTGGGGAAACAACTGTTCACAGCATTCTGAGTGAAACTGCTACTAAGCGACAGTCAGCAACTAGTAGCAGTAGATGGCAGATCTGAGATTCGTCATTACTGTAGAGGGGAAGCAGAAGCTTGATCAAAGAAATGTGGAGGTCGGATGTACCAAAGGAGTCGGTGAAACCTCAGACCATGGAGTGGTGACAAACTGCACCAGCAGAAGGTACAAGGGCATTAGAAAGGTCCAAATAATGGTCAAATAATGAGATAGGGTTGGAACAGGGTGTGGTAGCAGAAAGGGGCCCGGGAGGAGCTTGGTCTGTACTTGGACTCCATGGCGTGTCACTTCTTTCTTTTTTCGTTTTTTTTAGAAAACAAAAGACAAAAAGGAAGGAAAAAAAGCGAATGAAAAAAAGGGGAAACATGGAGGGATAGCTCCTAGGAGCAATGAAAGGGCTGTAAATCCCCTTCTGCACCTAAGAGGACCCGAGTACCATGAGTAATGCAGATGCGGCAGGAACCCGGCCATCCCCCCTACTCTTAAACCCGGGGAAACCAGCAACGGGGAAGCAACCTACATCTACTGAGCACCTCGGTGGACAAAAAGAGGGGGGCCGGTGCCGCCACAAAGCAACCTCCTTCGACCACCACCACCGGGAATCCGACAGGCGTTTTCCACAAAACACCCTCCCCCAAAAGACACCCAAGCTCCCCCCCCCCCCCCCCCCCGAGAACGGGAGGGGAAATGGGACATCTTCATTTGATCCAATCCACGCAAACTACAACCACTACCAAGGACATCAACAGAAGAGTTGGACCACAGTACCCTTTTTCCCCCTACCTAAAATGGGTTGCCTTGGGGAAAAACCCCCAAAGGTTAAAAAAGGGAAAAGGGATAGAGATGGATAAGGGGGGGTTTGGGGAAAAGGGAATTTGGGGGGGTTTAGGTTCAGTCTGGAAAAAACCCAAAAAGGTCCTTCCTCAACCAATAGCCTCTACCAGATAAGTTTCCCTTTAAGGGTGAGATGGAAGTATTGAAAATCTTTTAGCAGTATTTTGTATTTTAACTTGGTTTTTTGAGATATCACAGGTTTTTTTAGTTTTCCGACAGTAAAAGAGCAGAGAAAGTAAAGGCAAAGAGGAAAAAATATTGGCAAAAAAGGGTAAAAAAAACCACACAGGAAAAAATAAACACAATCAGTTTAATGTGACCTTTTTTGACAACGTTTTTGTCCACCAAGTGGGCTTTTTCAAGTCCAAACGAAACTCCGGGGGGGAAGGTAGGGAGATTTATAGCAGGTTCAAATGTGAGCAGTGGAAATGCGCAAACTTTAATCCACGGGTGGGGTGTAATCTTGGGGACTTGGCACGGGTATTGGGCAAATTTTTGAGAGCCCCTTCCCGCATGTTCAGTCAGGGAAGCGATGAAGAGTTTCTGGGAAGTGGTTCAACTATGTTTAGAAGCCATTGTTCTGGTTTAAATTGTTGGTTTTAGAAAAGCGAGATTCCAGATTCTTCTATTGAGTGTTGCTTTTTGTGGCGTAAGTCTTGGTGTCTTTTGTTAATTAAATGGTTGGTGAATTCGATATTGTACCAGGCTTCTTGTACGTCACCTGCTTGCTATTGGTGTTCTGAAATACGTGTTTTTGGAGGCTCTTGATGTTTCGCCCACTGCCGGAAAAGATGCAGGTCCTCCCCACCACCCATTTTCCAAACAGTTTCCAACAATTTTCCAAAAAATCATTTCCCAAATATCTACCTCCACAACCCCCGGCCATCAAAGGGCACACCCGTAGTAACAGGACAAGCTTCCATCCCTGCAGGGGGATCATAATCCCTTGTAATGACTGCAACAAATTATAGGTGGACGAAACATCAAGAGACCTCCAAACACGTATTTCAGAACACCAATACGCAAGCAGGACTGACGATACAAGGAATGCCTGTGTACAACATCGCAATTCACACAACCATTTAATTACAGAAACTCGAAGACTTATCGCCACAGAAGACAACACTCAATATCGAAGAATCCTGGAATCATCGCTTATCTCTATAACCAACAATTTCAACCAGAACAATGGCTTCTATAACATAGTTGAACCACTTGCCAAGAAACTTCTTCATCGCTATCCCACATAAGAGCATAGAACACTGCGGAAGGTCTACTCACAACTTATCCAATACCCCTGCCAAGCTACCCAAGACTATATAACCCCACCCAGTGGATCATCAGATGCAGCATTCTCCACCTGACCTCAACATTCTGAACCTGACTATAAATACTCCCGTACCTTCCACCCCAGGTAGATCTGTTTGTGACTTGAAAAAGCCCACTGTGTGGGCAAAATGTTGTCAATAAAGGATCACATTAAACTGCATATGTGTTTGTTTCCAGAGATATTGGCAGCTGCCAAGAAGTGATTGAGAAAGATCAGTTTTCTCTTCAAGGGATTTAGTATTTGTATTATAATAAAAAAGAAGTGCTATACCCACTACTTCCATACAGCTCTGCAGGGCAAAGGGTTATGCTGAATCATAGGATAGCAAGGGTAGAGAGGATAACAGAGGTAGTTAGAAAGGGCTGGAGTTCTATTAAATCAAAGCTTAACTTCTTGTATCCAAAACTAGTAGGGGATGGACATGGGATTGCATTTATTTGTCTAGTTGAGAAGTCATAATTGGAGAAAATGAGGTCTTGAGGTTGTATTTTTAAGTTTTGAAGTTGTTGCACAGTTGCAGCTGGAGGAGACTGCTTAGGTGGTGTGTTCCTGTGAGCGCACGCAGGGAATGTGAAAGTTGAAGTTTAATATTAGCATCACCTGTTTGTTGAGGTCTTTGGGCAGGTGGCAGAAAGCATCATGGGAAGGCCAGGTTTATGATAAAGTTGGAGGAGTCAGAGTTACTAGAAAATTTTATTGATGAAAGGTTTTTCCTAGGCTGCAGGCTTTAGTTGGATACAGAGATAAATCACACTCTTGGAGACACCAACATTAGTAAAAGATGAGGTAGAGAGGTGGTCTGATGTAATCATGCCATCACTCCAGGTGCAAGATCAGTCTCTTAGTGATGGACTGATCATCTTGCACTTAGGGTGATGAACTGATTATTTATCACTCTCCACTTCAACTACCTGCTTTATCTTCCACCAATGTTGATGTCTCCAGGATTCTAATCATCTTCAGTATTGTATATCATGCTTAATATGATATAGAGATGAGATTATTTTGCTATGATTGCAACATAAATTGTCAATCCTTTAACCAACACACTGTATTGTTCACTGATTCTGAATCAACTGGGCAGTTTAGTGCTTCTTTTTGATTATAATAATAATAATAATCTGAATCGACTAACC
>NC_069427.1:13624215-13656961 GCF_026875155.1 Cherax quadricarinatus
GGGGGATTTACGCCCTTTCATTGCTCCTAGGAGCTATCCCTCCATGTTTCCCCTTTTTTTCATTCGCTTTTTTTCTTTCCTTTTGTCTTTTGTTTTCTAAAAAAAACAAAAAGAAAGAAGTGACACGGCCATGGAGTCGCAAGTACATGACCAAGCTCCTCCCGGGCCCCTTTCTGCTACCACACCCTGTTCCAACCCTATCTCATTATTTGACCATTATTTGGACCTTTCTAATGCCCTTGTACCTTCTGCTGGTGCAGTTTTGTCACCAGCTCCAGGTGCTGAGGTTTCACCTGACTCCTTTGGTACATCCGACCTCCACATTTCTTTGATCATGCTTCTGGCTTCTCCCTCTACAGTATGACGAATCTCAGATCTGCCCATCTACTGCTACTAGTTGCTGACTGTCGCTTAGTAGCAGTTTCACTCCAGAATGCTGTGAACAGTGTTTCCCACTGGGCCACTACTCATGGGTTTAAATTTTCTAGTGCTAAAACGCAAACAATTACTTTCACTAGATGTTCAATCATCCCTAATACTCCATTGTACCTGTATGGCTCACGAATCCTCAAATACGATATGTTCAGATTTCTCGGTCTGCTGCTGTATAGCCCTTGTGGCTTAGCGCTTCTTTTTTGATTATAATAATAATAATAATTCTCGGTCTGCTGTTTGATCGCCAGTTGTCTTGGAAACCTCACATTACCTCCCTGAAAGCAATTTGCCATAGCTGGCTGAATCTCCTTAAAACCCTTGCTTATCTTTCATGGGCGCAGATTGTCAAACCCCCCTTTGACTGTATTCAGCCCTAATTTTATTGAAGCTTGATTATGGTGACGATATATTCTGCGGCCTCTCCTGCAACTCTTCTAAACTAGATCCCATCCATCATCAGGGATTACGTTTATGTGTAGAGGCCTTTTTACTCCTCATCTGTCGAGAGCTTCTATGCAGAAGCAACTGACCCATCCTTGAATGATCGTCGTGATGCTCATTGCTTCCACTATTTTGTCCGCTCTCATGACCTTCATGATCCTTCTACATATAGGATACTAGTAATGAACATTAGCAGAAGTTCATCATTTGTTTACGCCCCAGTTTACTCCATCCCTTTTCTCTTCGTTTTCAATCGCTCGTCTTCTCTTCAGTTGCCCCCATTATATGTTCATTTAGCATCTAATTTTCACTTCCCCCTTGGGAAGTTCCGACAGTTAGTGTGTTTTTCCTGACTGCTGTGCGTGAAAGCCCAAATTCTTACAGTTGCTTCTCGCTCTCTTTTTCTTAATCACTTCCAATCTCATTTTCATGCTGTTGCAGTGTACACTGATGGTTCTAAATCCTCTAATGGTGTTGGGTTGGTAGTAGTGTTTCCTGACAATGTAGTGCGAGGTCATTTATTAGACTCTGCTAGCCTTTTTTACAGCTGAATTGCAAGCCATTCTCATTGCAATTATCTGCATTGCATCCATGCCTACTTTAAAGTTTGTAGTCATCTCAGACTCTTTTAGTGCTTTGCAAACTATTAAAAAACTGATTCACCTCATCCCCAAGTTCTGTGTGTACAACTTTGGTTATGTCGTATTACTAGCAAAAATAAAGAAATTGTTTTCTATTGGGTCCCTGGTCATGTTGATGTTCTGAGATATGAACAGGCAGACTCTGCTGTGCGATCTGCAGTACATGACCTACCAGTTTCATATATCAATCAATCAATCAAAGTTTATTCTCTATAAAGATTACAATGTGGAGTTTACATATTATAAAATATTGGTTACAATGTGTGGTTTACATATTATAAAATATTAATTACAGAGAGGACCACTATCATGCCTATCATGACTAGGTATTTCGGGCAGATTAAGAATACGTACAGTGGACCCTCGACCAACGATGGCATCGTCTAACGTTAAATCCGACTAGCGATACATTTTAACGCAAAAATTTTGCCTCGACTAGCGCTAAAAAACTCAACCAACACGATTCGTTCCGTTCGAGACATGTCCACTTGTGGCCAGTGTTTACAAGCCAGCCAGCCAGCCACTGCGGTCCCATCCAAACACACAATCAGAACATTTCATATTATCACATGTTTTTAGTGATTGCACCTGCAAAATAAGTCACCATGGGCCCCAAGAAAGCTTTTAGTGCTTTTTATTATCACACTGGCCGATTCCCACCAAGGCAGGGTGGCCCGAAAAAGAAAAACTTTCACCATCATTCACTCCATCACCTTCTGGCAAGACAGTGATGGAGTGAATGATGGTGAAAGTTTTTCTTTTTTCGGGCCACCCTGCCTTGGTGGGAATCGGCCAGTGTGATAATAAAATAATAAAAAAATCAAGAAAGAGATCATTGCTAAGTATGAAAGTGGAGTGTGTGTCTCCGTGCTGGCCAGGTTGTACACAAAACACCAATCTACCATCGCTACTATTGTGGCCAAGAAAACGGCAATCAAGGAAGCTGTTCTTGCCAAAGGTGCAACTATGTTTTCGAAACTGAGATCGCAAGTGATAAAAGATGTTGAGAGACTGTTATTGGTGTGGATAAACAAAAAACAGATAGCAGGAGATAGCATCTCTCAAGCGATCATATGTGAAGAGGCTAGGAAGTTGCATGAGGATTTAATTAGAAAAATGCCTGCAACTAGTGGTGATGTGAGTGAATTCAAGGCCAGCAAAGGTTGGTTTGAGAGATTTAAGAATCGTAATGGCATACATAGTGTGATAAGGCATGGTGAGGCTGCCAGTTCGTACCAAAAAGCAGCTGAAAAGTATGTGCAGGAATTCAAGGAGTACATAGACAGTGAAAAACTGAAACCTGAACAAGTGTTTAATTGTGACACTGACAATGTTGTGAAACACTTTAGGAATGTCATAAAGGAACGGGAGGTACAGGCCTCTATGGACAGATATGTTGTGCGACAGAGGTCCTGACTCTCAAGCTGGTCCTAGTGGCATTAAAAGAAGAAGGGAAGTAACCCCAGAAAAGGACTTGACACCTCAAGTCCTAATGGAAGAGGATTTCCCTTCTAAACACTAACACCATCCACACTCTCCCCTCCTCCAATCCCTTCAATCATCACCAGATCTTCAATAAAGGTAATTGTACATGTCTTCTTCAGTTTGTATGTATTAAAATTAATATTTCATATGGTAATTTTTTTTTTTCAATACTTTTGGGTGTCTTGCACGGATTAATTTGATTTCCATTTTTTCTTATGGAGAAAATTAACTCGACTAACGATAATTTCGATTAACGATGAGCTCTCAGGAACGGATTAATATCGTTGGTCGAGGGTCCACTAATTCAAACTACGTATATTGATACAAGTTATGGAGCATATTGATATTTGTAAATTTAGCAATGAGAATGGTTTTGTCCTGGCATGATACATAGTTTCTATTAAAACTCCTATACTGCAGTATCTCAGGCAAACTTATGACTGGTTTAAGATTCATTAGGCAATAGCTTTATTAGGTAATTTTATGTTTACAGTCATTTGGGTGTGAGCGTAAATTGGGGGGAATCACAGATATCGAGAGTAGGTCTAGCTTGTTTTTTGTGTGTGTATGATACAAGTAAGAGAATAGGTGGTTTTCATGTAGTTAGCTGATGGTGGGGTGTGTCAGTGCGATAAGATGTTTTCTAACGATAGTTTTGAAAGTGGTGGTTGTGTCTGCAGTTCTAGAGTTTTCAGGTAGGGTGTTCCAGATTTTAAGTCCTTTTATGTACATTGAATTTTTGTATAGGTTTAGCCAGACACAGGGAATGTCAGAAATTTTTGTGCCTGGTGTTATGCCTGTGGGTCCTGTCACAACTATGAAGAAAGTGTTTTAATTTAGGGTTAATAATAGAATTTATGGTTCTGAAAAATGTAGGTTCCACGTAGAAAATTTGTGGATGTTTTTTGTACAGTAAATTTAGATTTTTAAAGGGGGGGGGGGGTGTTGCCGGGGTTTGGGTGCATGTTTTTATTTTTAAATTGTGGTTTTTTTTTGGGGTTTATTATTGGCTTTAGGGGGGTTTTTGCTGCTGTTAAATCCCCAGGCCCCAAAAATTAGCATAGTTAAAGGTAGGGATAATGGTAAATTTTAAAAAAGGGGTGAGGGGGCAGATTGTGGCATATAGTAACGTACCCTTGGAAAAGGACCCCAAAAACCGTTTTGGAAAACCTTTTTTTTGTTGGGGTGTTGAATATGGGTGCAAAAATTCGGTTTTCTGTCGAGGTTCGGGCCCCTAGGAATTTGCCCCCATTATTTTGGGCAAAAAGGGAGTGTTGCCCAATCTTAATTTAAGTTGTTGGCAGAAACCTACCTATTACTAAAACATATTATTATTAAATCAAAAAGAAGCCCCTTAAGCCAAAAGGGCTTACAGCGCTGCAGGGTAGGGAAGGAACAAGGGAATTGGAGGGCAAAGGGAGGGGGGATGACAGCGGGTTACAAAAAAACAGGGGGGCCGGGGATATTTACGGGGGTTTAGGGGGTTTACAAAAAGTTTAACAATAAAAAAGGGCTGAAAGTATCAAAATTTGTGAAGAAAGTCATTCTTTGTCAAAAATTTCAATGAGAGAGCCCGGAAAAAAGGGGGTTTCCCTTCAGGGGAAAAGGGGAAGGAAAGAGAGACCCGCGGGGGAAGACGACAAACAGGGGTAAATTCTGCGTGCCCCCGTTGATAAAGTGGGCAGCCCAAACAGAATTTTGGCTGATGAAAATTTGGAGCTTGGCAATTCTCACAAAAGAGGACAAGACGCCCTCCCATGGGGATATCCATGAGTAAGACGAGTATGGCCAATGCGAAGAGGGGAGGAGAGAAAGTCCCCCAAACCTCGACACGGGTGAAAAGAAGACGGCCAGAAAACCTATATCGGTTTAATAAAACTAAATTTTGTTGCCGAGCATAGAAAGACCAACGTTTTTTTGCCAACGGGGTAAAGGTGGAAATATTACAGCAAAATAGTCCGTACATGGAAACCTCTATAAAAAAACTGGTAGGTCATTACTGCTGACCCGGCAGCAGTGTTGCCTGTTCATTGCCCTTGTAAAACATGACCGGGGCCCCCAAAAAAAAAAAACAATATTTTTTTATCCCTTAGTAAAGATGGGGCGTAGCCAAATTTGGGATACGGAGGCCCAAAGGGGTTGAGGTGTTAAAATTTTTGTATAGCCTGTAAAGCACAAAGGGGAGTCGGGGACAACCACAAATGATGACCCAGGCATAGAGCAATAGGGAAATAAGTGCTGAAAGGGAAATTGGCATATAATTAAAGCAGTAAAAATACTAGCGGAGATAGAAAATGCCCTTGTACACGTTTGCCCGGGGAAACACTGCTGCGAACCCTACGCCGCAAAAGGCCCTTAAAAGCCATTTTGTGTACCAGCAAGGGCATGAGAATGAAAGTGAAAGGGGTCAAGAAAAAGAGAGCGGGAACCCGACCGTAGACATTTTGGGCTTTGGGAGCAAGGGGGGGGAAGAAAAACAGACTCGAAAAAGCTGGAACTTCCCGGGGGGGTGGGGAAAAGTAAAAGCTACATGTACTAAAAAGGGGGTTTAGTTAAAAAGAGAAGCAAGAGGGGAGGGAGGCAAGAAAAAAAAGAGAAAGGGAAACGGATAAGAAAGGGGCGGCGAACAAATAAAGAATGTCAAACTAAAACATTTGACCATTCTATAAATGGGAAGGATTGCGGAGATAAAGAGAGCTACAAGTAGCCCCAGGCAAATGGGCATCAGGGGCGACGGTTAAGGTGGAACGTTCGTTCTCCCATAGAGGTTTTTTGGGACGGGGGAAAAAGAGCGAAAAGCCCCAAAGGGGAAAAACCCGTAATCCTTGGGGATGAAGGGGGTTAAAAGGCTAGAGAAAATTTAGCAGGAGATCCCCGCGGGAATAGATCGGTCACCAAAATCAAGTTTCGTAAAATAAGGGGGGAATGTGGGGTGAAGGGGGGTTTCACGATCAGCTCCCCACAAAAAGATGGAAAGGGGTTTTTTTTAAGAAGGTTCACCCGGCTGTGAAAGTTCCCTTTAGAGGGGGAAATTTGTGAGGTTTCCAGGAAAACCCTTTACATCAAAAAAGGAGGCCCAGAAACTTGACTGTATCCTTTCAGGGATACGTGAGCCTTTTAGGGGTAAAAAGGGGTGATCAGAGATGACAGAGCGTTTTAAGTGAAAGTGTTTTTGGTGGGTTTTAGTGTGGAAAATTTTAAAACCCCTTTGTGGGGGGCCCCAAATTTGGGAAACCCCGGTCGACTGCATGGGGAGAGAAACTGAAAGGAAAGGTTTACAGTAAAGCGCCTGCACGGGCAATAGCGAATCATAAACATAGGGGATGCCCAAAAATTTTGATGGAAGACTGGGGGCCCAAAATTTAATAATAAAAGGAAAAAAAAAGTGTTGTGCTCAGAACACATCCCGGGGGAAACCTTCAGTTTGGGGAAAAAGCCCGGGGGAAAAGCACATTATTAACCCGAACAGGGAAATGCCTGTCATTTAAAAAAAGTTTTTAAGGGAAAGGATGGTAGATTTCCCTCAAAGGGCCCTTAAGGGGGGGCTTGGGCAAAAAATATTATACCCCCAAGTTGTGTCATATGCCTTCTCAAGTCAAAAAAAAATGGAAATAACTGAGGGGTTTAAATTCGAAAAGGGCCCTTAGGGAACATACGTACCCAAAGCGCAGTAAGGGGTTAGGGTAGAAACTCCCTTACAAAAAGCCGTATTAAACGAGTGGGAGAGATGTTGTGTGTCTCAAAAATCCCACACAAAAAACGTTTATTTACTAGACTTTTCCATTATTTTTGGGAAAAATGAAAACTGGTAAGAGAAAAGGGGACGATGGGTAGAGGTTTCATGTCCCGAAAGGCCGGGTTTTGGGGGAAAGGGAAAAAACAATGGGGGAAATTTCCCCAACAGCTGGGGAAGAACTCCTTGTGCCCAAATAAGATTGTAAAGGCGTAATAGGACTGCAAGGGCTGCCTGATGAAAAATTTTTGTAGCATACGAAAATGAATTCGTGGGGCCCACTGCCGTTTGATCGACAAGTGAGATGTTGCCCCCAAGTTCTTGAAGTGTAAAAGGACATTATACTTTTTCTTCTCTGAGAAAAGGGAAAAGCCCCAAGGGTGCTAACTCTCTGGCGGGATTTTTGAGGAAAGAAATAGGGGCATAGAGGGAGTCCCTGAAAAAATACGGACCAGATGATTGCCAATTTTCTTTGGAAACCCATTAGTGGGTTTGCTATATAAAACCCCGGCAACCCGCAGAACGGGGCCCCGGGTCAGGAGAATTTTACCACCCCTTTTTTCGTATTTTTTTTCCAGACTGCACTCTTTTAAGAGGAAGCAGAGGTGTGGTGGGCCCATAATTTCCCAGCAAGTGCGTTTAGCGCACGGTTTGACACGGCGAGCGATCGCACGCTTTGTTTAAAATCAAGGATTTCCGCTCTGTGGTTCATTGTCCCGGTACCTGCCCCATGCACGCTTTTCCAACGTACTGCACGACCCAAAACCCGGGAGACCACCAAGGCACGCATTTTTTTGAAAAAGGGCCCTGCCCGAAGGGGGGGTTTTAAAAGAATGAAACTGCGGTAAAAAAGGAGGACGAAAAGAGGTGAAAAATTTCTTTCGAGGGAAAGGACAAAAGAAGGAACCTTTTTAAAAACCACGGGTGTGGGGAAAGGGTTTCCAATTTGCCCGTTTAAAAATTCCAGCGTGGGGTGCAAAGGGGGGTGGCAATATAAAAGGGGGTAAGAATGATTGGGAAATGATCAGGGCTTGTAAGCCCGGGAGAACAGACCAAGAAAAAGTCTAATGGGGCCCCGGAGGAAGAGCCAAACTGAGAGATCGATGAAAGAGAGAGTTGATCCGAGGATAAAAAAATGGGTGTGAGTACCTGTTTTTAAAAAATTGGAGGGGGGGGGTGGCAAAAAAACCCCTCTAATTAATTTCCCCGGGGAATAAACAGTGAAAACCCTCCCCGGGAGGAAATGGTGGGCAAAAAAACACCAAGTAACAAAATTTCGGTGGGGGGTAATGACGAAACAAGGAAGGAAAAATTTCCGGGGGAAAAAAAAAATGCCCGAGAAGGAGAGGATAAAAGAACAGACTTTATACCCCCCATGTAAGTGGATACGGGCTGCTTTTTTTGAAATTGAACAAAGTATGAAAAAAATAGCGATGGAAACGGAATATCAGTGCGGGGGAAGAAGGCACTTTCATTAAATCCCATCGGGGAAAAGGGTCTGAAAAAATACAATAAATTATAGCCCTGAGTTTGTGAAAAAATAAAGCAGAGGGGAAATTTTTGGGTTTTCCTGAAAAGAAAACCCACCAACGGGGGCAAAGGGGAGATTTAAAAATCTGAAGCTCCCCCCGGGAATCCCCCTAGGGCCCGCGTATTTTTAAATGAAAAAAAGGCCATGATTGCAATGAAAAAAGAAAATATTTGAAATCCCCCAGGTAAGGGTTCCTACGGACTAGAAGGGTTAAAAAAAAGTCCACTTGCGGGGGCAGGGGAAAAAAGTTCAAGCAGCGAAGGAACGGTGCGTTTGTGAAGAAAGGGAGTTGCGCGGGAGGAGCAGAGGAGAGAGAAAGAGCGGAAGGTGGATCAGTGTCCATTGAGGGTTTGGTCTCGCAATATTTCAGGGGATTGTTTTTCAATTTGTTTCGGAATTCGGGAGATTTTCCTTATGGGAGACAAAAATTGGGGAAATGGTAGGGGGGGGGATGAGAAAAGTTTGGGAACGTATTGGACTTTTACCAAGGTGGGGGGGGGGGCGAAAGGGTGGGGGGAACCCTGGAAAAAACGTGGCGGGGGAAAACAGAAAAACCCGGGAACCTGGAGGGGGCAGAAGAGGAAAAATTGGGGGGAAAAACAGGGGAGGAAAGGTCCCTTTTAACGAGGAGGGGTTGGAACCTCTGCACTTGAAAACTGAGCCAGTGAAGGGGAAGAACTAGGGACAGGGGACAGGGGGGGGAAAAAATGAGGAGGTGGAAGAGGGGTTAGGGGGTTTTTTTACCGGCCCTTTTTTTGACTTTTGAGAAGAAAGGGGGACGATTGGGAAGAGGTGTTTACGAGGTCTCGTCGTTTACTGAGGTTTGAAAAGAGAGAACTGAAAAAACGAGATTAAAAGGGGGTTTTAAAAGTGGGGACATCTGAGCCGAGGACAGCAAAAGGTTTTTAATACGGGAGTGATTATGGGAGAGGAACCCAAAGAGGTGGGTGTGGGAAGATGGTCCCCGAAGGGGGGGGACGTTTTGAAACCCCGGGAATAAAAAAAAGTGGGAGTCCCCCCTTGGAGGCGGAGATGAAAAAACCCCAGGGCAAAGGGGACCTTCTGTCTTTTTGAGGTAACGGATTTTTCCCGCTCTTTTTAAAATAGACCTGAAAAGGCGAGAGTCCCGAAGGGTGAGCCTCAGCATTTTAAGGCAAGAGGGGAACCCAAATTGCAAGACGAAATTAGAAGGGGTCATCGGCACCACAGACGGGGCTTTCCCGGGGGGGGATAGATTCTCAATATTTCGCTGGGGGCCCAAAATCGCCAGAAATTTCTACATGTTGTGGTGTGGGGACCCCTTTTTCGAACTTGTAACCGATGTCCTGCATTTAAAAAAAGGAGGATGGGGGTTCGGTGTCAAAATTTTAAACGGGGCCCACATTTTTGGGGAAATCGTCTCCGCCCACGGGCGGAAGAACGAAAGGGGTCTCCCTTTGAGGATTGGGGATTTTTGGATTTCCCAGCTGTTCAAAGAAGTGGGGGTGCCCCCATGTCTGGAAATTTTGTTGAATTTAGGGTTGGGGCAAGAATAAGGGTTTTACCACTACAAAAAATTGGGGGAATGATTTTTTTTTCAAGGGTGGGGGAAACCCGTATTAAAAATGGGAAAGACGAGAGACCCTCACGAGCCGGGGTTGCATTAGTAGGGTTTAATGCTGGCGTCCCGCTTTTAAGGCTAAAAAGAAATTTTCTTTACCAAAAAGGCGTGGGGAGTGCCTTCCCAAATTTACTATGGTCAGAAAGATGGGCAGTAGGGGGAAGTTGGTCGTAAAGGGGAAAAATTTTAGTCCACTGTTCGGGTTTAAAGGGAGCGTGGAAAGGTAGTAAAAAGAACGTGTCATCGTTTCTGAAAAGAAGGAAAAGGGTTTGAAGGTGGAAAGTATCATCAGCAGGTAATTGGGGGTTTAAAGTTTAGGCGTGGGCCCAGAGTTTTCCACGGGGAAGGGGTGGGGCGTTTTTGAAAATTCCCCGCACCGAAGGGGGAAAGGGGGGGCCGGAAGATAGTAAATAGGAGAGCGAAGGTCAAATAAATCGAAGGATCAGTCGGGGCCCTCAGTACCGAAGCGGGTGGGGAAAACCCAGCCCCGGCCCAATGGGTTTCGGGGCATGGGGAAAATGTCTGAAGAGTGGCCCCAAAAAACGAGGGGGGGTCAAAAAGGGGGTTTGTGGTTTTCCAAAAAGGGGGCCCGGGGGGTACGGGTTCATGGATTTGGGGTTTGCCAGGGGTTAAGGTTACTTCTTTTTTTTTTGTTTTTGGGAAAAAAAAAGAAAAAAGAAAATAAAATAAAAATAAAAAAAAAAAAAAAAAAAGGGGGGAAAGGGGGGAGGGATAGTTCCTGGAGGAATAAAAAGGGCCCAGAAATCTCCCTCCGCCCAAGAGGACCGACCCCCGCTGTAGCGCAGATGCAGCAGGGAAAACCCGTGCCATCCCCTCCCCTTTTCTGCCAGAAAAACCAGAAATCTGGATAAGCAACCTCCCCCTCTGCCGAGCAACCCTCGGTGGACAAAAGAGAGGGGGGGGCCCGGATATCCCCCAAAGCAAAACCTCCTTCACCCACCCCCCCCCGGAATCCAAAAGGGTGGCTTCCATGATACACCCGTCGCCCAAAAGACACCCAAAGCTACTCCGGGGGGAATACCGGAAAAGGGATCGGGACACCCCTAGGAAATCCAGTTTCCCACGGAAAATACGCCCCCCCAAAGGGAAAACCTAAACGGAATGGGATGGCCCCCGGTGCCCTTTTCCCCCTCCCTGGAACTACCGCCCCGGGGAAAAAACCCCACGAAGGCAAAAAAGGGGGAAAAAGGGCCCAAAAGGGGGGGGGTGAGGGGAGGAGGAGAAGGGAAAAAAAGGGGAGGATGGGATAGGGGGGGGGGGAGAAGGGGGGGTAATTAGGTTCGGTCGGGAGGAAGAAAAACCGCCCAGGGCAAATTTCCCTTCGGGCCCAAAGAGCCTTTTTCACCACGCCAAGGACCCCCCCTTTAAAGGTATTACTGAACAAATATAAAAGTTTTTGGTCGGGGTTAAGTGTAATTTTAAAGGGCTGCCCGTCCCCAAGCAGATATTTTTAGTAGCCCCTCATTAACAATGGGGCTGGGGTGTGGCAAAAACTTGGGTGGGAGATGACACAAGTCTTGCCCGCCAGCAGAGAGAATTGGTTTCAGGTTTTGCAATATTTGGGGAAAAAAATTGATGTAAGGGGGAAAGGAGAAAGGGGGACCAAGGACCCCTTCCCCCTGTGGCACTCCATTTATCAATGGTTCGTGTTGATGGGGTTTGTGTTTTTAAATGGTACGTAATGTACCTATTAGAAGGTAGGATTTGAAATATCCCAAGTGCATGGCTTTTTATCCCAAATAATGGTCAAGGTTGTGGAGTGGGTATAGGGGTATTCCATTCTCAAATTTTGTTTGTAATCTCCCCCCACCGCAACCGTTAGCAACAACTTTGGGTTTCGGGTTTACGACTCAAAAAAAATTACATTCTATCAACCAATTTTTGGGGTTTTTTTGGCCCCTTCTTGGTAAAAAAGTGGGGGGGGGAGACAAACTCGCCCTTCGCATCGGATACACTTCAACTCATGGGAAATCTCATGGAGACGTCCTGTTCCACTTTGTGAGAACGTCTAGTTCCTTTTCAATTTTTCCTTTATTCTTTTGGACTATCCTGTCTAAAACAAGCACGCGATTTTTCCTTGACGGTGTCACCGCTCAAGCCCTTACTTTTTTTTTCCCCTCTCTCACTGCCCCCCTTTTGGGAACAGACTCCCTCTTCGACTTTTTGACAGCAACTGATTTATTACACAAACGTTGATAAACCCTTTCCCATTGGCACTCCCACGCCCCCCCCAAACCCTTTATTTTTAAACTCTCCCCTTTTTTATCCTTAGATCCTGCATCATTCCACTCTTAAAGCCTGTATGATTTTTGGAAAAGTTTGGGCTTTTTCCCTTTTTGATTACAATAAAAATTTTTTCCATCATCAACATCTTTAAAATTTTTCTCTTGTACTTCACAATCCCTTGTACCCCAACAAATTATACCCCTTAGCGCAGTCCCCTCTACCACTCCCATTCCCCCTAGCCCAGTCACCAATACCACATATATTGTAATAAAAATTAAAAAGGGTCTTCGGGTTAGGCTGTAATATTATTATAATAAAAAAGGAAGCGCAAAGGGCCATACTGCTGTAATAATAAAAAATTTAATAATAAAAATAATAAAAATAATAAAAAATAAAAAATTTTTATTCTAAAAATTTACTTTATACTTTTTTGACCTGGTGATATCGTGACATTTTTTATATAGAAAGTCCCTAAATAGACCCTTTTTGGGAAAAATTGGGTTTAAATTTTTTGCCCCCCAAAGAGGGCAACCCACAACAACCGGGTTAACACTCAGGGCCCAGCGAAAGTGCATTTCTCCCCTCAATGATATTTAGCTTTTTGGGGTTTACCATTTATACCCACTTCGGGTATACGCAGTCGTTTTTTTGTGCACGAGGGGAAATTTTGTTGCTTTTTGTACCCCCTTTCCCCTCCGTCTTTCCTTTACCCTTAAAGCTGATTTTGAAACTAATTATTTCCAAATTACACCGCTCTTTTTTATTGGCCCCTTGCTATTTTCGTCATTTAGGGTTTGGGGGGGGGTCACAGTGTGAGTTTTTCTCTCACCTACATTTTGGGTTCAATACCGGGTTCCCAAACACTTTTGGACCCCCAAAAACTTGACCTCTGTGTATCTCCCCCCCCCCTCTCCTCTCCCCCCCTCTCTCCCCCCCCCTCTCTTCAATAACCTCAAAAACCCCCAAAAAAGTAGACTGTTCCACCATCAACTCCCCTTTTTTTCCCAAAACCCAAATTATTTTTCCTTGTCCTTTCTAAATCAAAACTTATCAAATTTTAAAACCATTACTCCCTTTTTTCCTTTTTGGGGAGAGACATCCTCAAGACCTTATTAATTTTCCCCTTTATTAATCCCTTTCTTCCACTTTACACTTCGATCAGGTCTCCCCCCTCTTTCTTCGTCTAACAAGTGAATGTAACTTAAGAGTCTTCAGTTTTTTCTTCATAAGGAAGATTTCAAAAATGTTTATGTAAAATTTAGTCACCCTACGCGGGAATTTTTTTTAAAACAATTTATGTCCATTCTGTAATAGGGAGACCAGAATTTTGAGTTTGCATATTCTGGGTGGGGCCCCTTATAATAAAATGTAAAAAACTGCAGCATAAAACCTCGGGACTTCGTTGTTTTACCACTTTTTTGGGATATAAATTTCAGTAATCTATTTGCCTTATTCGTACGCTTAGGCATTGCTGTTTTTGGTTTTAAGGCTGTCCCTCCCCAAAACCCCCACCCCCTTTTCGCATCTGTATGGCTAAGTTTACATTTTTAAAACTTAAAAGTACTGGGGTTTTGGGCACTCCCCAAGCTTCAAAACCCTTTTTGCTTTTATCTAAATTGAACGCATCTCCCACTTTTCTTGCAAGAATAGAGTTTGTTTTTAAATCCCCTCCTGAAGTTCCTTTAACATCTACTTTGAATAAATTTTATCCAAACCTATCTGTGCATGGGGCGAATTTGCTCATATAAACTAGAAAATTCCCTCATAAAGGGTTTCATTGAAATATTTTTATAAACAAAAGGGGGCCCAAGACTGACCCCCTTTTGGAATCCCACTTGTTACGTTTCCCCACTAAGTTTTAACCCCATTTAGGGACACCCCTGTTCTGTCAGTGAGGCCATGCCCTTCATCCAGGGGAGCATTTTTCCCCCCAATGCCATAGATGCCACTTTCTTAACAGTCTATGGTGGGGAAACTCAAACAAAAAGTCTTACAAAAAAACAAAGAAATTTAATACCCAAATTCTTTATCGTGGTCAACAGCCTAAAAAGCTTTACTAAAGGGAAATTTAAATAAATTAGTTAGACAAGCCCGGGCCTTTTGGGTGAATCCATGCGAGTATCTTTAAAACAAGCTATGCTTATCGAGATGGCTTCTTAAACCCTCAGTTTTTAATTTTGACTCTATTTAATTTTCCCTTTAAAATTTGGAGGCCCAGGCTTATTGGGCGGTAATTTGGGGTTAACACTTGTCCCCTTTTTTAAAAAATGGGAATTACATTACCCATCTTCCAATACCCAGACACTACACCTGTTTAAAGAGAAAAATTTAAAAAATTATTAGTTAAGGGTTCACAGAGTTCCATTTTGCATTCCTTAAAAACCCTTAAAAAAACCCTCTCAGGCCCCGGGGCGACTTATTTTGCTTCAGTCGGGCCCTATCTGCTTCACAACCATTTCATGGTGCTGTGATTTTACAAAATTTATTTTCCCTTCTAGCCCACAAATAAAAATAATTACTGGAATTTTTAGTGTTTTCCTGTTTTAAAAACTGAGAAAAAATAATTAAAAAAATCGAGCCCCTTTCATTCTCTTTGTCAAAAGATGCCCATAGTTTTTTTTAAAGGGGGGCCTATCTTGTCTCTACTTTTGTTCTATGACCTGGAAAAAAATTTTTTGGGGTTGGGTTTTAGAATCCCTAGAAAACTTTAATTTCATAGCCCTCTTTTATTTTCTTATCCCCTTTTTTTAAATGTCCCTCTTAATGTCAATAATGATTCAAAAGATGCCCCTAAACCTGATCTCCTTGTCAATCCTCTTTAGCAATTTTGGCGGCAGTTTTGGATCCCTTCCCATACATGATAAACCCTCTTCCCCTTGTATTAGTCCTGTTTGACCCCTTTACAAGATATTACAATTATTACCCACATGTACTGCCAAAAGGGAAAGAAAGAGGGCGGGGGAAAACTGAAACCCCCCCAAAAAATCCATCCCCCTTTCCTAAAAGCCCCCAAAAAAAAAAAATAATTAAGTTGCTTCAAGAAAATCTCTTACCCTCTTCTATCCAACTGTCCTAATGAAACTTCGGGAAAAACCCCCCTAAATTACCCGAAATTGATCTTGCGGGTAATAAAAGACCTCAGTTAAGTGTACCGGGTGGGTCTACAAAAATTTGTCTCCCTCAGCTCGCTGAATCCGGGCTCCCCAGGAGCGGCTACAAATAAAAACCGTTTTAAACACACGGCTTCCTACTTCCCAAACAAGAGAACATGCACCCGAATTATCCGAATAGATAAAGGGAATTTTGCGTTGAAATCCGATGAAAGAAAAAAGTACATTTTAAAAAACAAATTTTTTGCCCTTACGGAATTTTTTCCACCTCCATAAGCAAACACTTTGCCCTCCCCCTCCCCTTCCTGGGGCTGCCCACACCATAGTTTATAAACCGTTGAAGTGTACAAGGATACCCTGGGTTGTATGCACAACGGTCGCAGTTTCCCTTGGTCCCTATCGTGTCATCTGTTTCCGACCTTCAGGGGTCACCCCCGTGTGTATGCTAGTTTTTCGTCCATGATGTTTTAAACCCAAAAACAGCGTGAGACATTTAAACTTCGCCGCGTCGGAGGTTTTTAAACCCCCGCTCCCGCCGGGGGCATTTAAACTTCCCCGCGTTCGGGGCATTTGAACCTAGTACTCTCTACACTTTTCTCTTTTTGTTTTAATACCAGAAAGGGGAGCCAATTGGGCAAAAAAACCTGGTGTTGCGGGTTTGTGGGGAGCTGGGGGGTGTGGGGGGCGTTGTGGTGTGGGGGTGTTGCTGTGGGGGGGGTGTTCCCCGGGTGTGCGGGGTTTTTTGTGGTTTGCGGGGAGAGCCCCTCTCCCCCACCCCCGCCCTATTTTTTATTATAATAAAGGGGGGAAGCGCTAAACTCGTGGGTTTTATACACCCGCCGGGGGGGGATGTGGAGGGCTTTCCCAGGTTTAATTCGGGGAAAACTGGACAAGATCCAATCCCTTTTAAAATCAAAAACCCCCTCACCAACAAAAGGGAAAACCTTCCCTGAGGGGACCCCCGCTCAGAAATAATAAAACCTAGTAACTGCACCTCCCCCTCCCAAAATTTTAAAATTTTTTCCAAAATCTTGTACAATCAAATACAATTAAATCCTTTGGGATGCACAACATCTTTGTACTTTCCGGAAAAGGTTTTCCATATGTTTTTCCCACTGGGAATTTTTGCAGAAATACATTGAAAAAGTTAGAAATTGAAATATCTTAAAATTCACAAAATTTTCCCATATTTAAATAATTTTTTGTATATCTTTATCCCTTAATTTTCCATCGACTTTTTGAGCTATTAAAATTTTGTATTTTTTATTCTCCAAAACCCCCCGAAACAGCCTACCAATTCTAGGTATCAGTAATTGCAAACGCAAACAGGAACAATGGGGTGTTTGGGCACACAAACCTTTTTTTTTCCGGGCTCAAAATTTTAAAACCCTGTTCTTTTTGGGCTGTGAATAAACCCCTTTTAAAACCCCCGAGTTAGAAAAAAAAAAAGTCAAACTGACCACTGTTTTGCACAATTTCCAGACTAGACCCCATAAAGGACCCCAAAGACACCCCTGGGGAAAATAAATTTATCAATACAAAAAGTTCCCGAGTATTGATAGAAGCACAAAAGAAAATAGGGCAAAAAAAAAGGCCCAAAACTAATGTGGTAAAGGGGGAATAAAAGGGGCTGGGGAAACCTACGTGCAGTTTAAAACCAAACGACGCCAAAGCATGATAGATTCCACAAACAGAAATATGAAAAGATGTAAACACAGGATGACAAAATTTGGATTAAAATTACCTTCAATCCTTTGCTATAGGGTTACTTTTAAATGTTTTCCTTTTTAAAAAACTCAACATAATAAAAGAATCAGGTGGGAAAATTTTTAAAGGTGATTAAAAGAGGCAAGGAGGAAATTTTTAATTTAAATTCAGTGTAAGGGCAGAGAGGGGCCCGAGCCCAAAATACAGAGAGGGGGAGGTCCAGATAATGGGTTCAGTAGTGCACCCTAATAGAAAACCCCCAAGGTAATAATCAAAAAAACGTTAATAGAAGATCGAGAGGGCCGAGCCCCGGGATGTAGCTCAACCCAGTTTCCCCCCAACAAGGCAAAAAGTCAACATGTACATTAACAAGCTTTTTCTTGTCTTCTGCCTGTCCTCCTCCCCCCCCCCAGAAAACCCCCAAAAAACCGGAAACAAAAAATTTTCCCCAAACTTTTTTCCCCCCAGGCCCTTTAACTGGAAGGTCAGATTTAAGCGAGGGGAACCAAACTGAGAGCGGCAGGGTGCACGCTTGTTTTTTACCCAAAAATCCTGCCCCTTTTGCGGCCACCCCGAGCATGGGGCCGGATCAAAAGCAGGTCATATATTTGGGTTTTTCGTTATTACCCCCGCCCCACTGGGGCATAAACCCGGGCAATTTGTCGGGGGCGAGTGAGGGAGGGGGGGAGAGCTCAGTGGGGGAAAGGCTACTGTTTAATTAGGGGGGAGTAAAAGGGGTTTAGGTTGTGTGGAAAAGGAATTTTGAAGTGTGGGAAATGGGAAAGAAGGGGGGTTAAAGGGTTTTTCCTGGCCCCTGGGAAAATTTTTATTTGTATGGGGCGAGTATGGTAAAGGTTAGTTCCCCTACTTAAAAACCGGGAAACCCCTTCATAGAGAGGGCCCGGGGCCGAGACTTTACCTCTACAGTCAAAATTAGGCGAGTACACCTTCGAATTTAATTTCATTTTTAACCTATTTTTTTTTTTTTACGGGGAAACCCAGCGTTTTTAAAATAGTCTTCGTTCTTTTAAAGCGAAAAAAAATGCATTTTTTTTCCCCTTTTAATTTAATCGTTTTTATTTTCCCCCTACTTTGATGGGCGCCAAACCCCACTCTCTCCCTCCCTCCCTCCCCCCTTTTTCCTTTCCTCCTTTTCCCCCTTCCCTCCTTCCCCCCTTCTCTCCCTCCCTCCTCTCCCTCCCCCCCTCCCTCCTTCCCCTCCCCCCTCCTCCTCCTCTTTCCCCCTCCCCTCCCTCCCTTTCCCCCTCCTCTTTCCCCCCTCCCTCCCCCTCCTCCCCCCCCCCTCCCTCCCCCCTCCTCCCCCTCCTCCTCCTCCTCCCCCTCCCCCCCTCCCTTCCCCTCCCCCTCCTCCTCCTCTCCCTCCCTCCCCCCCTCCTCCTCCCCTCCCTCCCCCCTCCTCCTCCCCTCCCCTCCTCCCCTCCCTCCCCCCCTCCTCCTCCTCCTCTCCCTCCTCCTCTCCCCCCTCCCTCCTCCTTTCCCCCTCCTCTCCCTCCTCCTCCTTTTCCCTCTCCCTCCCTCCCTTTCTCCCCTTCCCCCCTCCTCCTCCTCTCCCCTTCCCCCCTCCTCCTCCCCTCCTTTCCCTCCCCCTTTCCCCTTTCCCTTCCCCTTCCCCCTCCCTCTCCTTCCTCCTCCTCCTCTCCTTCTCTCCCTCCTCCCCCTTTCCCTTTCCCCCCTCCCCCCTCTCCTTCTCTCCTCCCCCCTCTCCTTCTCCCCCTCCTCCTTTTCCTTTCTCCTCCTCCTCTCCTCCCCTCTCCCCCCCCTCCTTCCTTCCCTTTCCCCCCCCTCCTCCCCTCCATCTTTCCCCCCCCTTTCCCCCCCCAAAAACACAAGTGGGCAAAAGGTTTAACACTTTGGGGCAGATTGATGATGTTCTGCTTTGGGAAAAATCAGAGGGTCACTGTAATGGTCTTGCTGGATAAGCAAAATTTGTGTTGAAAGTTATTGACTTTTCTTGGGTCATTTAAAAACCGTGATATACCTCTACACTTTCGTCAAAATTTTTTATCAAAAAATGAAGTTTAAGTAAAACTCCCGGGGTTTTTACTTTAAAGGGTCTTTTCGGGGAATTTTTTTTACACAAACCTTTTTCCCTTTATCCAGATAAACCCCCCAGACCCCGGTTTCGGGCGGGGATTTAGGGTTTTTGGGGGTAAACCCCTTTCCCCGGGCCCCGGGCTGTGACCAGGCTTCATGGGGAATCAAGGTTCCGGGTCCAAACCTACAAAATATACAACCCCCTTTTTAGTTTATAAAACAGCCAGATCAATACCTCTTGCATTATTAAAACATCGAGACTTACACCCCTGTGGGAAAGATACACGCACTTTTTAAAGTCACCCCGTTACTGACTCCCAAATTTGGGCAGCCATATTGGACTAGGCAGTAAATTTACAACCCCCTACACGGGGCGCACATACATGGAAAAATTTTTTCCCCTTTTCGATGGTTGGGTGCTTGGGCGCGCTGTTTTATGAAAATAAAACTGGGCCCCGGTACGGGCGAGGGTTTTTAAATTGCGACTATGAGTCATGAAACCCAGACCGGCGCGTTAGCTACTGAGCCAGCTGGCTACAACAAGTCAACCCAAATAAGTGTAAATTTTACACCAAGGAAAGGGAGCAAAGGCCACCACTGTGACCACAAATGAAAATTTTTAAAGATGAAACCCCGCCATCCCCGGGCCCGTGACGAACTCTAATTCAGGGCCCCCAAGGGCCCCCCTCATGACTCCGCAAAACGTAAAGAACCCCGAATGCAATTCCCCTGCAATGGTGCCATTTCCCCTTTCGTGAGTCTGAATCCCGCTACAGGACGATTTAAGTTTTCGATGATTTTTACAGAAAAAAACAAAAGGGCTTCGGCTTTATTCTGTTGAAGGACTCTTGATTTTAAAGGGCTTGAAGTTGCTCCCCTTTCCTTTGATCAAAACCCGCTTAGTGAGTCATGAAGCGTTTGTGAACTACAGAAAAAACGCTTTTGGGAAATTTTTAAAAAAAAAATGAGTCTCAGGACGATCATTGGGGGAAAAAAAATTGACGAAAATTGTGGACGTGGATGTAGTTGTAGTAATGATGATGAAAGATGGTGGGGGGTGGTAGGGGCGGTGGGGCGGTGGGAGGAAAAGGTTTGGGGGGAGGCATCAAAAATTGGCCAAAAGATTCCAACGTGATAGGGTTGAAAAGAATTTTGTGTTGTTTTTAAACGGAAATTTCCCGTTCCCCAAGGCTGGCGAGTCTATAGTGGTGGGGGTGGTGGTGGGGGGCGGCCCCGTATTTGGGGGTGGCGGGTAGTGGTGGTGGCCCGGGTGTAGTGGGGTGGCGGCCGTTTGTGGTGGTGGCGGGGTGTGTGGTGGTGGGGGCTGTAGTGGTGGGGGTGGTTTGGGGATATGATGGATATGGCGATTGTTGATGACAGCGGTGTTACACACAAAAGGGACAAATCTCTGGGTGTATTAAAGTTTTAAATTTTCACACACCCCAAAACACACACACACCCCACACCAAAACTACTTTTTAAAATGA
The DNA here is from genome assembly GCF_026875155.1 of Cherax quadricarinatus. Lineage (NCBI taxonomy): Eukaryota > Metazoa > Arthropoda > Malacostraca > Decapoda > Parastacidae > Cherax > Cherax quadricarinatus. The sequence continues at coordinate 13,644,688 of NC_069427.1, forward strand.
AGAATACACACCTCCCTGCTGTATACAGCCCAGATAACACACACAACCAACTGCTAAGGGACCTTGATACCTCAAAGGCAATGGGACCCGACAAAAAACTCTCCATGGGTCCTTAAAAGGGGGGGGCAAAAACCCCCTGCGTGCCACTAACCACAATTTTTCCAAAACATCCCCTTTAAACTGGGGAACTTTCCTGGGAATTGGGGAAAAAGGGAAAAGTAAATTCCCATTTTTTAAAAAAATAGACCGAAAACCGCACTAAAAATATAGGGCCAGTGTCCCCTGGGCCCTGTATAGTTGCAAAGTCATGGAGATTTCAGGAGGAGAGCGGTGAGCACCTGGAATGGAACAAAGTTTTAAACGCAAAACCTGTGTCAAAAAACCTTTTTAGTTTTATTTATAAAATAACAGAAATAAGGGGGCACGAGAAAGGGGGGTGGGTTTTGGGTGCATTTTCTTTACGCAAGGCCTTCGACACAGTTCGTCACAAGAGATTAGTGCAGAAGCTAAGGATCAGGGGCCCATAAAAAGGGAAAGGGGACGCAATGGGTCAGAAATACCTGACAGGGAGGTAACAATGAGTCATGGCATGTATTGAGGAAACACCCCAGTGGGCCCCCTGTGGCTAGCGGGGTTCCCCCGGGGGCCCGGGCCTAGGGCCTGTGCTAGTTTTTGGGGGATTGAATGACATGGAGGGGTATTCTCAGAAGTGTCCCCGTTTGCAGATGATGTGAAGCAATGAGGAAAAATTAAAAACAGATGAAAATCAGGCAGGACTTTAAAAAAGACCTGGACAGACTGGCACCTTTTCCCCAACTGGCTTTCGGAATTTAACCCCGCCATATGAAAAGGCATTTAAGATCGGGGGGGAAAGGGAAAGAAAACCGCAGATGGGGGTATAGGCTAGGTGGCCCAAAAACCGGGAAACCTCACTCAAGGGAGGAAAAATCTTGGCCCGGGGATAAAAACCCAGCACGTCCCTGGAAAAACACATCAACCAGATAACTTCTGCAGCATATGGGCCCCCTGGCAAACCTAGAATAGCATTCCGATACCGTAGTAAGTAAAGGGTTTATGACCCCTGTACAAAAGTGTACCCAGGGCCCCTACTTTGGGGTTTTGGGAGTACCGTTTGGGGAACCCCCACTTGATCAAGCATGTCAAGAAAATTTTGAGAAAGTGCAAAGGTTTTGTGATGAGGTTAGTTCCAGAGCAAGGGGGAAAGTCCTACTTTGAAAGGTTAATGGAAATCGGGCCCGAAAGACACTGGGGGACTGGAGGGGTTAAAGGGGGGGACATGATAATGACATACAAAATACGTGTGGAATAGACATTTGGACAGAGAAGAATTCCCGAGAGGGGACAAAAGAAACAAGGGGTTTCACTTTTGGGAAATTGAAGACTCAAATACTCTCGGGGTTTAGGAAAATATTTCTTCAATCAGAGTAGTCAGGAAGTGGAAAAATTTTAGCAAGTGAGGGAGTTTAGGAGGAAAATGCATAGGGTTTAAGACGGGTAAAGATAAAGCTCATGGGAAACAAAGGGGGAGGAGAGGATTTTGTAGTGTTCAGTGAAAAAGGCAGGGTCAGGGAGCCGAGTCTCGGGGGCCCCGCAACCACAATTAGGGGAGGTAGTACCCCACACACACCAACCCCCAAAATACCCCCCCCAACCAGAGTTTTTGAAAAAAGTTCAAGGTTTGGGATACAAATGCAGACGGAATAACAAATGGAAAAGTGAGGAGGTTTGGGAGGAAAGAATCAAAACTTTCCCCGGGCATAAAACCAAACCCCACCCAGAAATTTAAACCACAGGGTGAAAAACAGATGCAATAAATTTTCCCCCCGGTTTTTCAAATCCCGAGGAAAATAGAGGGAGCCCGACGGGGCGGGGGAAATTTTCATTGCTCATTAAAAACTTAGGAATTTTAGGAAATGTAAGGATGGATGGAATGGGCACAAGGGGCTACTTTGTGGAAAAATCCGTCCGAGGGCCTTTAAGGGGTAACTGCAGTAATGTTTCAATCCGCCACAGAAACTGCAGGGGGCCAAAATTTAAGAATATGAAGAGAGCAAAGAGCAATGGTAGGGCACACTAGCCGAGGTGGGGCCCAAGAGGGTCACATCATTTGAGGAAAATTACTAGTTTTGGGTGATTTTAATCACAAGGATTTTACGAGAAAACCCGGGCCCCATGGGGGTCCCAAAACATGGAAGCCAAGATGAAGGATGTTTGGGACTGGAAAACCCCCAAAGCATAGACTTTTTTGGGCCCACTACCCGAGAGAAAGGAAAAAAGATCCAGCAAGACTGGACCCTTTTTTCAACCCTTTAGTAGTTTTGGGCCCTCGAAAGAATCTTTTATGAAAGGGCCCTTGTTTGCTAGTGATATGTGGGTTTTGTGCCCTTTTAAATTTGTAGTTGAGCTATAAAAAGGAAGGGGAGCAGGAAAACACAGGAGAAGCAAAACTACAAAAGGGGGGGCTAATTTGGCATTGGGGAAACTTTCTACAAGACGTTCAATGGAAAGAGAACCCGGCAGGGAAAAACCCTAAAAGAAATGATGGATTAAAGTAACAACCCAAAAAGCAAGGAGGCAGGGAGAGGGTTGTTTTTCCCCAAGGGGAAAAAGAATAATGGGATGGTCAAAACGATCCTTGGTTCACCCAAAAAATGTAGGGAGGCAAAAAATAAATGCACTTTGAGAATGGAAAAAAATAAAGAAAAAGGACCCAGGAAAAAAAAAGAATTTGTGAAGAGCCAGAAACGAATAGCTCGATAAGAAGGGAGGGTCAGAGACAATACGAAAATGACATTTGCATCGAAAGCAAAAAACTGACTCCCCAAAACCGTTTTTATAGCCAATCAGGGGGGAAAAAAACAGTGAAAGGGCTAGGTTTAAACAAGCTGAGGAAAGGTTTGGGGGGTTTTACAAGAAACATCAAGAGGGGATTTGAGGAGCTCAGCAGAGAGTTTTTAAAAAAGTATTTAACCCGTGGGGAAAAAGAAGGACCCAAGGGAAAATCAGAATAGGGGGGTACAAAACCCCCCCAAGGGAATTTCCCCCAACAAGGGCTTTGGGTGAAATGCCAAACCAGGAGAAAGTGAAGAAGCTAAAATGAAAATTTTTAAACCCCTAAAAGGCCCCGGGGGGACCCGATAAAATCTCCTTTTATTTCCCTTTAAAAAGGGCAGAGATGCTGTGTGTGCCACTTAAAAAAAATTTTCAACACATTGAAACTGGGCAACTACCTGAGGGATGGAGATGGCAAAAGATTTGGATGATAGAATCACCCCTTTGGAAGACTGGGTTTCATGCAGCATACCCCAAACCCGAACCATCCTATAAATACTCACGAACCTTTTAACAAAGGGGAGATCTGTTTGTGAAATTGATAAAGCCCAATTTTGTGGGCGAAAAAGTTTGGGCAATAACGGATCATATTATACTGCTTAATTTTTTTTATAAATTTTCCCTTTTGTCGGGATTTTTTACCAAATTTTTTCCATTCAAGACAAAGAGGAGAAGGGTGTGTAGATTTTTATATTCTGGGCTGCAAGAAAGCTTTGCCACAGTTCCACAAAAGAGATTAGTGCAAAAATGGAGGACCAAGGGAGGGAAAACAGGGAAAGCACTGCAATGGATCAGAGGGAAAACCTGTCAGGAAGGGCAAAAGCGAGTCATGGGACTTGGCGAAGGGGACGAGGGGGTTTTACAGGGGGCAGTCCTAGGCCGGTTTCTGTTTCTTGGGTTTTGTAAACGGGCCTGGGCGAAAAGGGGGAAAACTCAGAGGTGTCCTTAAATTTTCAGATGTGGGGAAGTTGGGTGGGCAAAAATTTAGTCGGAAAGAGGACCAGGCAGGGAAATACAAAGGGCTGGACAGGCTTTCAGGGCCCGGTCCAGAAACTGGCTCCCGGAAATTTTTAAACCCCCCCAAGTGCAAAACAAAGAAGATTGGGGAAAGGGGATAGAAACCCAAACGGAGTATAAATAGGGGGGGGCCCAACTACAAACCCCACTCAAGGAAAAAAAATCTTGGGGTTTAGTATAACACCCGGCACATCTCCCCGAAGGGACATCAAAAACCCAAAAAACTGCTGCACATACGGGGGCCTAGCAAAACCCAAAAACTGCATTCCGACATCTTAATACGGAATCATTCAGGACCCTGTACAAAACCTGTATGGGTTTGGCCTATATTGGGGGTTTTGCGAAACCCAAATTTTGGGTCCCATACCTACAAGAATAAAAAGGAAACTGGGGAAAATGCAAAGGTTTTCAAAAGGGCTAAATCCCCGGGGCTAAGGGAAAAGTCCCCACGAGGAAAAGGGTTTAAGGGGAAAACGACCTGACGCACTGGAGGGGAGGGGGAGAAGGGGGGGGGGCATGATAACGACATATAAAATCCTGGGGGAATTGAAAAAGGTGGACAAAGACAGAATTGGGTTCCCGAGATGGGGCACAAACAAAAGGGTCACTGTTGGAAGTTGAAGACCAGATGAATCACAGGGATGTTTTGAAATATTTTTTCAGTTACAGAGTTGTCAGGGAAATGGGGAAAAAGAACTAAGAACATAAGAACGAAGGAACACTGCAGCGGCTTACTGGGCCCCGCGGAAAGGGAGGTCCCCAAATCTCCTACCCGGGGTTAAGCAAAGCACCCAAAACCTAGTCAGGTCAGGTCACCTTGCTTAAGGGGAGGAACCGGCAACCGTTCCCGGTAGCACAATCTAAAATTTGGTCCAAAACACACCCACCCCCAACCCACTCATGTATTTATCCCCCAACCCATTTTTGAAGCTACACAACGTTCTGGGGCCCCTATAACTGTACTTGGGAGTTTGTTTTTACTCATCCACAACTCTATTACCAAACCAGTACTTTTTCCCTTTTTTTCCCTTCCCGAATCTGAATTTTTTTAACTTAAAAAACCTTGCTGCGAGTCCCCGTCTAGGCTAGATATTTTCAGCAAACTATTTACATCCCCTTTTTTTTTATTCCTGTTTCCTTTTAACCCCCAATCATACCCCCCCCTAATTCTAAAGTCTTTCTAGAAGTGAAGAAATTTAGGGCCCCCTTTGTCTATCCTCATAGGGAAGGTTTCTGATACTGGGGTCAAATTTGTCCCTCCTCCTTTTTTCATTTTCCGGCATTTATATCCATTCTGTTAATTTCCCGGGGACCAAAACTGTTTCAGCTAATCTAAATTTAGGCCTAACCAAGGATGTATTGAGTTGAAGAACAAAATGAGGGACTCCTATTATTTAAAGTTCCCTTTAATTAAAAACCCCAAAGGAAATTTTAAATTGTTTATTGCGAACACTTATTCACTGGGTTTCTTTTGGGTTTTAGATTATGCTAACCCGAACCCCCAAAATTTTTTTTCGCAATCCCCTAAAATTAAAAATTAAAAATTATTTAGTTTTATGTGGCATGGTTTTGTCCTTTTCCAAAAATTTAGAAAATTTGGGGATTTGTCTATATTAAACTTCAAATGCCACCTCTCCGACCCCCTGCATTAGCTACTCAAATCTTCCTTTTGGGGCTCTAATTTTCCTCGTCAGAAAGAATTCGACGGCCAAAATTTTTTGGGCATCGGGAAAATTGCGATGTCCCCTCTTTTTTGCCCCCATCAAAGTTCCCTTTATGTGATTGTGAAAAACAGGAGGCCCAACCTGACCCCTGTCGAACACCCCCTCCCTGACCTTCCCCCCCTCTGATTTCTCCCCAAAAAAATTTTTGGCAAACTCTCTCTGCCTATTTTTTCAAACCAAAGCCTCTATCCAGGAAAAAAAATTTTTCCTATAAACCCTGTGCCTTTTTTTTCCCTCAATAGTCTCTGATGTGGGGCCCTTCAAAAAACCTTACTGAAGTCCATATACACAAAACATATTAATTTCCAGATCTAACCCCTCAAATACCCCTTTGTAAAAAAAAATTTATTAATTTTTTTGCTTTTTAAGGGGGGTACGAACTGCCCGGCAAATTTTTGATTCCATAAATTTTCCCACTAAAGGAGGTTTGGCTTATTGGTCTATAGTTTGAAGCTAAGGACCTGTCCCCCTGCTTTGAAAATAGGTAAAACATTTCCATTTTTCCCCTTATCTGGCACCAAGCCCCGTTTTTTGGGAGTGAAAATGTTGAAAGAAATTGCCAAAAGGTTTTTTCTAAGCTTTCCCCTTTACATTTCCCTTTTGAAAACCCCTTTCATACAGTTCATAAAGGGCCCCGGGGATTTGTTTTGGGTTTTTAAATTTTTTATTTTCCCCAAGGACCATGTTTATTTTTGACCCTAAACGGCACAGGGGTTTTTTAAACGTCCTGTTCCAATAATTTTTTCCCTTTCTGGAAAATCGCTGGTATCCTCCTGTGTAAAAACTGAGAGGGAAATATGTGTTTAAAAAATTTACACATTTCCTTATCACTGTTTAGTAAACTGACCCGAGGAACTTTTGAGTGGGGGGCCTTTTCTTGTCCCTGATCTTACTTCCCGTTTTACCTTAAAAATTTTTGGGTTAGTCTTCGAATCTCTTGCAACTTTAACCTCATAAACTCTTTTTGCCTTTTTTTAAATTTCCCTTTTTTTTTTTTCTCTCTTTTTAAATTTAAATATTGATTTCTTAAATTTCCCCCCTCCTCTTTTGATTTTCCCCATATATGCCTCTCTTTTGACCCCAATTTTTGGGGTTTTTTTTAATCTTTGTTTTATCCCTTTGGATCATTTTTGTTTGATCTGATTTCCCTAAATTTTGGGAAAAATTTAAATTTTATGAGCAGCAGAACTTTCCCTGGAAAGCCCTCAAATCGGCATCCATCACCACCCACCTGACCCTTAGGGGCAGGTCATTCCAGTTCAGCCCACCTAAGTAATTTTTTAGTCCTATGAAAACAGCCAAGCGGGAAGTCAAAAGGAAAAAAACTTGATTGCCATTAAGGGAATTCCATGATATATTAAAATGATTTATTTGTGACACTTTCCCCCCAAACTATCATTAACCTCAAGATTATTAAAATTTGTGTTTCCCTACTGGCAAGAAAAAGCAAGGAGGTTATTTTTCCCCCAGTTTTTCCTTTTTTAAAAAATGTTTTTAAAAAAAAAACCTGGATTATCAAGAAAATCACCTGACTCTAAATTTCCCTGTCAAAATTGCTCCCGTCCCAAACTGTCTATAGTTGAAAACTCCCATTAGCACAAATTTTTGTTTGTAGATTTCCTTACGAATTTTTTTTCCCATAAAGTTTACTGCACTCCCAATCAGATTTTGGGCCTGTAAATCACACCCAAAAATTTGTTTTTCCCCGGGGCCCCGAGAAGCTTTTAAAACCAAAAAAGGGGTTCATGGGTGACGCTTTTAATTTTTTTATCTTTCTAACACAACCCAAATTTTAAAATTTTCCCCTGACTTCATCCCCCTCTTTCCACCCAAACCCTTTCCCGCTGACCCTGTCCCGTGTGGGAAAATTTATTTGCCTTGGGATGTGACATTCAGAGGGCATCTATCCCTTTTAGAATTTGGGCCCGGTCTCTGTTAAAGCAAAAAATATCTATGTTTCCTGCACTTGCAATAATCTTAGTTTATCTATCTTATTTCTTACCCTCCCGCATTGTATAGTAAACCTTTTAAAGGGGGCTAGTCCCCTTGGGTGCCCCCTGTGTCCCCCTTTGTTTGCCGACCTGATCTAATTTTTTTATTTTTTTTAAATTCATTCTGAATGCCTTTTTACATTTTTCTGTTTCCAACCCTAGTGTTTTTCAACCTGCTTGTTTCCCAAAACCACCCATACCTCTATTTTTCTATTTGTTTTTAAAAACAAGGGATTTCCCCCAATGGGTTTCAATGAGTCTGCAAGTGCTACCACCCCTGCCCCCCGAAGATGTAACCCCCCCCTTGCATACAAAATATGTTTTCCATAAAAAATTGTTTTTCCCGTTTTTCAATTTAAAGGGGTTGCAAGTTTCCCCTTTCAGTAAACCGTCTACCCCAATTACACCAATTTTCCCTAGACAACCATTTATTTTCCCACTCCCCCTTTTAGGCAAAATGCTACATATGATTTGGGGTCCCTCCCTTTTGACTTTAAAGAAAATTTTATAGCTGACCTGTATTATCTAGCAGCTTTTTCTCTCCCTTCCCCAAAAAATCATTTCCACCAGCACTGAAAACAGATAAGGCTTGTTCCAATTACCCGACATGATATTTTTCCAGCCTGTTGGGCTGTCCCCAAACTCCAGCTTCCCGGGAAGCACACTATCTCCATTTTTCTTTTCCTATTACAAAAAGCACGGGCCAATATATCTTACCCGAGAAATCACCAACCACCCAAGGGAAAGTCTTAACCTCCATTTGCCCCGGGGCAGTAATACCCTTTTCCTTCCCCTGGCCACTGAAGTTTAAATTTATCCTGAAGAACAGAAAAAGCGATTTCCTACCTTCAATTTTTCACTCTTAACTTTTCCTTTTCCCCGGGTGGCCCCCCTCCCCTTACTGTGAACCACCGCCATTGGGAGCAGGTGCTGGGCGCACCTCACTGTTTTGGGAGCCGTTGCTACCCCCCCCACCTACACCCCTCAAACGAGGGACAGACTGCCCCCTCACGCTTTGAAACCTCATTTTCCCCAAAAACCCCCCACCTCCACCTCCCCGACCCATTGAAGGGGGACCCTTTACCTCCTAATCTCCTCCTGAGAAGCAAGACCTCCTCCTTCAACTCTCCAAAAACAATTTTTTTAAAAAACTGCAAAGCAAGCCATGCTTTGGGAAAACCCGGGAAAAGTTTGGGGGAAAAGATTTTGTGGAGGCAGGATCCATAAATTTGCTTTAAGCAGAGGGATGATAAAACTCATATGCAGGGGAGTGGGCCCCGTAGCGGCCAGTAAGGGGTGGGGCCAGGGGCTGTGAATCGAACCCCCCGCAACCCCAAATAGGTTTACACAGAGACAGGTTTAGTACCACCTGGGCAAATAATATAAAAAAGAGGGGAAAAAAATTTTTTCAGAGTTAGAGAGAGGGGAGAGAGAAGAGAGGGAGAGAGAGAAGAGGGGAGAGAGAAAAGAGGGAGAGAGGGGAGTGCAGTATCCCCACCACAAATACCGAAAAGGGCGCTGGGGTAGGGGCCCCCCCCCCCAAAAATTTCCCGTCCAGCTTTAGCAACCCTTTAAAAAGCGATAAACCTTCCCTTTCCGGGCTGCTTTGTAAACAAAAACGAAAATGGGAGGCGGAAAAGGAGAAAGAAATATTTCTAGTAGAGAAGAAAAGGAGGAAAAAGGGGGGGGACTTGCAAAAGGGAAGGGGGGTTTAAATTTTAGAAATACTTATTCCACTGAGCAGGGGGACAGCAAAGGGAAAAGAAAGGGGACATGGAGACCATAAAAGGGGGGGGTCCCGGGGCCCGGGGGCAAACCCCAACACTTTTCTCATACACGCCCCGATATTTTAAAAGTATTTATTTGTATAACTCCCCAAATGACGAAGCCCTTTTTTGATATCCCCCGGCAGCACAAATCATCCCCCCGAGAGCTTCACGACTAAATCTTTTGATTTACTTGAGGGGGGGGGGGATGGAAAAAAAAAAGTGTCGAGCGTGTTGATTTGTTTAGCGTTTTTATTAATTTAACAAAATTGGATACATCAGGAGTATGCTGCTTCCTGTTCTATAAATCACACTGAGAACAAAAGTTGGCTATGTTTCACCGTCATATTCAGAGGATGGAAATAAGTCACCGACTTTTATTGGGGTTATCCTAGGTAATTTGCACTATGTATGATAATTGTATGTGTACCTGTGCCTAAATAAACTTACAGCCTGAGTTCAGTTTAATGTCATTATTATACACCTCATACCCATGGTGTATGTGATGGTCAAAAAGATCAGAGGCACATAAGGGTCCAGGGGAGTGGGCAGCAAATTTTGTTAACTGAACAAGTTATAGAGGTATTGAATTATTTACATGTTTATATCTGGTTACAGTCTTAATGAGTTAATTGATTCAGGCATGATTAGGTCAGCTCAGGTCTGTCAGCCTGAGCTGACAGATGTTCGTGTGCCTATCAAGGGTGAGGGATCTGCCAGGTCAGAAGGTCAACAATATGTAAACATGTGACCTCCATACAGGCTCAGTTTTCTTAACGACTCGGAATATATATATATTATATATATATATATATTATATATATATATAATATATATATATATATATATATATATATATATATAAATACAGGAAAGAGCAGCTATCTTACTTCAAGTTATAGTTTTCAAACTAATAGGTGTGTGGTGCCACTGTCCCCCAGGATGCCACCCACAAAACAAATATCTTCTAGGTTCTACTTAAATGGACAGACGATGTCAGGAAACTGGCCCATACATCACATTACCTGGAACTAAAGTATCACTCTCTATGTTATACAGTACCCGCGCATGATGAATAAAGACATTTATACAACACTTGCGTATGTTTATTATACTCATGTGTTGCACATGTGTCTGGAAATCAAACACATTTATGACTCCCCAGTTATGGATCAAAAGCTGTGTGTGACGAATGACAAACTGTCACGAACCCCTTAGAAGAAAAAATAAAATCATACACAAGATTAAATCTGTTTTTACTTTACAGCGTCTAGGTGACTAGATCGTCTCAAAGGTACTTGTTTTTTTCCTAAGAAAACCCCAGAGGGAAGAAAAGTTGCCCTGTCCCAGACTCTCAGTAGGTGGGACGACGTACATGTACAAGGTATACAGTCCTAGCTGGTATCAATAACATACTATTATATAGAAAGCCGCTTGTTATGCTGAGAATTTCGGGCAAATTGGTCAGTTTTGTCTCAGGATGCGACCCACCCAGTCGACTAACACCCAGGTACCTATTTGACTGATGGGTGAACAGAGACACCGGTGTAAAGAAACACGCCCAACGTTTCTACCCTCACTGGAATCGAACCCAAATCCCTCGCCGTGCGAAGCGAGAGCTTTAGTCAACAGGCCACACAGCACAAGAAGAACGGTATCAGGGAAGACATTTCTACACAAAGCCTCTCTAGTAAAAATGTGAACAAAATACTGACATTGAACCAATGTAAATACTATGCAACCCTTGTACTCGTGATGATAGTGAACACAAGTTATCTTAAATCTGTCAAGTTTGGATTTAAATATGTAAGTTTTATTAGTTTGCCAGATAATGAATTGGTGTTTCAGGCGTTTTGGTGTAAACTTTACCTTCTGTATTATTGTTAATATTTGCAATATTTTGCGAGGAGAGATCCTGGTGATATACAATATAAGGAAATGCCATTTTCAGATTGTTAAATGAACTCGAAATAAAAGTTATAACCCAAAAAAATATATTTTAAGAAATAAATACAACAGAAATAATTCTGGAATTAAACATTCTCTAGCTTCATTGTTTCTATCGAAAATTCTATATCTATTATGATGAGTAGACACAGAAGACACCGCAGAGGATTATGAACGTGATGCACACTGATGCACGGACTGTACTCACCTATTTGTTGTTGCAGGGGTCGAGACTCAGCTCCTGGCCCCGCCTCTTTACTGATCGCTACTAGGTCCTCTCTCTCCCCCTGCTCCATGAGCCTTACCATACTTCGTCTTAAAACTATGTATGGTTCCTGCCTCCACTACGTCACTTGTCAGACTATTCCACTTCCTGAACAACTGTGACTGAAGAAAATGCTTCCTAACATATCTTTGACTCATCTGAGTCTTCAACTTCCAATTGTGGCCCCTTGTTTCTGTGCACCCTCTCTGGAACATCCTGTCTGCTCACAGTATTTTGTAGATCGTTATTATGTCTGCCCTAACCCTAGTGTCGTCAAACCGATTTCCCATAACTTTTCTTCGTAAGACAATCACCTTAACTCTGGGAATAGTCTTGTTGCAAACCTTTGCACTTCATTTCTTGACGTGCTTGACCAGGTGTGGGTTCCAAACTATACTACTGCAATTGCTTCTTCTCTTCTGTGTGTACTCACCTAATTGTACTCGCCTAATTGTGGTTGCAGGGGTCGAGACTCAGCTCCTGCCCGCCTCTTCACTGATCGCTACTAGGTCCTCTCCCTCTCTGCTTCCTGAGCTTTGTCCATACCTCTTCTTAAAACTATGTATGGTTCCTGCCTCCACTACATCACTTGCTAGGCTATTCCACTCCTGACGACTCTGACTGAAGAAATACTTCCTAACGTCCCTGTGACTCGTCTGAGTCTTCAGCTTCCAGTTGTGACCCTTGTTTCTGTGTCCCCCTCTGGAAAAC
>NC_069427.1:13657461-13664961 GCF_026875155.1 Cherax quadricarinatus
CATCTCTAACCCACCTCATCTCAATCCCATCTAATCTCAACCCCACCTCATCTCAACCCCTCCTCATGTCAACCCCACCTCACCTCAACCTTACCTCATCTCAACCCTACCTCATCTCAACCCCACCTCATCTCAACCCCACCTCATCTAACCCCCTCACATCAGCAACATTGCTTATTTTCACTTGTAACCAGCTCACACATTTCATTATAATCTTTCGTTATAAGTTTTGTTGATGTAGTTGTTGTAGTTGTTGTGGTTGTGATTGTTGTTGTGGTTGTGATTGTTGTTGTGGTTGTGATTGTTGTTGTGGTTGTGATTGTTGTTGTGGGTGTGATTGTTGTTGTGGTTGTGATTGTCTTGTGGTTGTGATTGTTGTTGGGGGTGTGATTGTTGTGGTTGACGTTGTGGTTGTGATTGTTGTTGTGGGGTTGTGATTGTTTGGTTGTGGGTGTGTTTGTTGGGTTGTGATTGTTATGGTTGTTGTTTGGGTGTGGTTGTGGTGTTGTTTGGTTGTGGTTGTGACTGTTGTTGTGGTTATGGTTGGTTGTGTGGCTGTGGTTGTTGTTTTTTATTATTGTTGTGGGTTTTTTGTTGTGGGGTTGTTGTGGTTGTGGTCGTAGTTGTTGTTGTGGCTTGTGGTTGTTGTTGTTGTTGTGGTTGTTGATATGGTTGTGATTGTAGTTGTTGTTGTGGTTTGCGGTTGTTGTTGTTGTGGTGGTTGTTGTCTCTTGCCTCGCATTTTCTGTTATCAGTCTTTCTACCGCACAATAGTTCTTCACCCTGCGAAGGTCACCTCTCCAGATTGGTATCAAACCAGGTCTCATCTGCTGATTGGTATTACTGTCTCGCAGTGTCCTAAATCGACACCAATCACATATAATGAGTGAGCACTTATGTATGCTCGTGTGTGTATCACCTATTGTACTCACCTAGTTGGGTTGCAGGGGTCGAGTCAAACTCCTGGCCCGCCCCTTCCTGGTCGCTACTGGTCCCTCTTCTCTGCCCTGAGCTTTTCTACCTCTTCTTAAAACTATGTATGGTCTGCCTCCACTACTATCACTTCCCTATTCCCTTCTTTACCCTTTGCTGAAGAAATACTTCCTAACTCCTGTGATTTTCTGGTCCCTTTACTTCCATTGTGCCCTTGTCTGTGTCCTCTCGGAAAATCCTTCTTTGTCCACCTTGTCATTCCCCGATTTTGTATGTCGTTATCATGTCCCCTACCCTTCCCGTCCCCCAGTGTCGTCAGGGCCCATTTCCCTTAACCTTTCCTCGTAGGCATCCTTTAGCTCGGGGAAAAAGCCTTGTTGAAAACCTTTGTACTTTTCTCTAACTTCTTACGTGCTTGACCAGTGTGGGTTCCAGACTGGTGCGCATACCCAGTATGGGCCTAACCCTACACAGTGTACTGTCTTGAACGTTTCCTTATTAAGGTATGGGGAACGTATTCTCAGGTTTTTGCCAGGCGCCCGTATGCTGCAGCGGTTTTTTTGGTTGATGTTGCCCCCGGGTGAGTGCTCGGGTTATGGTCCCCCCAAAGGGTCTTTCTCCCTAGGAGGTCGTAGCTTGTCCACCTACCTTACTCGTCTCCCCGGTTTTCTTTGCCTCCCCCCAATCTTCTGATTTTCTTTTGGGCTGGTTTGAATTCGAAACAGTTCTGGACCCTGTCCAGCCTCTCCGGTCTCTTTGCAGTCCTCCTCATCCTCGTCCGTTTTAATTTTCTCATCAATTCACGCACTGCAACAGGGACACTTCAAGTCTTTCCCTTCCTCATGTCTTTTCACAATATAAAAAATAGCACGGGTCCTAGAACTGACCCCGTGGGCCCCCGCTCGTAACAGGCCCCACGTGATACCTCTTACGACCATGACCGTTGCTGCCTCCCTGTCGGGGTTTTCCCCTTTACCATTGCATCCCCCTTCCTTTTTACGGGGCCCGACCTCCAGCTTCTGCACTAATCTTTTGTGGGAACTGTGTCAAAGGCCTTCCTGCAGTTGGAAAATGCATCTCCCCAAACCCCTCCTCTCTTCTTACTTCGTTACCTTGAAAAACCCAGGGGGTTTGTGATACAAATTTCCCTTTCCCAGAACCCGCTGGTTTTCATTTATAATCTTGTTCCTTTCCGGGTGTTCACCACTCTCCCCCTGATAATCTTCTCCATGACTTTGCACACAATACATGTCAGAGACCGGTCTGTAGTTTAGTGCCTCGTTTCTGTTTTTTTTTAAAATTATGGGGACTACATTAGCGTCTTCCATTTTCAGGGAGTTGCCCAGTTTCAAGGTTGTTAAGTTGTGGTTTGAGGACACACAGCATCTCTGCTCCTTCTCTAAGGACCCATGGGAGATGTTTCCCCTCCCACGCCCTTTGGGTGTCAAGGTCCCTTAAGAGCTTCTTTACCCCTCCTCATTTTTTCGATGCATCCAACATTGTTGGATATTCCCCTTATGTTCCCTTCTGTGTGTCTTCCCCCCCCTTCCGTTTCACTGTAAAAAATTCCTTAAACCCTGTTACTCCCCCCATACCTCCTGATCATTTCTTGTGAGTTCTCCACCTTTGTCCTTAATTTTATACCTGGCTTTGGGTGTTGTCTTCCTCCCGATGTGGGATAAACAGTTTCGGGTCTCTTTATTCCGATGCTATGCATTTTCATACTGACCTGGGCCTCCCCCCTTACCTGTGGTTTTCCATTTCCCGGCTCTGCACTGATCTCCCCATTTTTTGTGGTTTCTCGCCTTCTTCTTTTTTTTTCCCTTCTTTTATTGCACTTTGTTTTTGCCTCCTTACACCGCGGGGGAACCAGGGGGTTTTCTGGTCTTCCCCTTGTTACTTGCCCTTGGGAATGAACCTTTCCACTGCCTCCTTGCATTTTGTTGCTACATATTCCCTCATTTTATTTTTTGGTTTCCTGCCAGTTCTATTCCCCCCTGGACCCCCAGGAAGTTCTTCAACCCTAGATTCCCCCCTTTTTAGTAGGCTTTTCCCCTTAAATCCTTTATTCCTCCACTTGCAGTC
This sequence comes from Cherax quadricarinatus, assembly GCF_026875155.1. Taxonomy (NCBI): domain Eukaryota; kingdom Metazoa; phylum Arthropoda; class Malacostraca; order Decapoda; family Parastacidae; genus Cherax; species Cherax quadricarinatus. Next base: position 13,660,480 of record NC_069427.1, read on the forward strand.
TACTTGTATTCAAAGCACAGAACCACGTGGCCTAGCTCCCAAGGGGCTCTCTACTTGATGCCCAAATTCTGAGCTGCCAGGGTGAACACAAGGTAAAAACTTGCTGGTTCATCCCCCCCTCTCACTTGGTAGTGCCCTTAACATTTTGGGTGAAAGGGGGTTTTTCCCCAGCACCACGCCAACATCCGGCTCTCCTGTTTGGGGACCCCCATTTTTCTCCAGTTTTCCCGTCAATCTCCCTGTGTGAAACCCCCCATAACCGCAATTTTCTTGCTGGGTGAGCTCTCTTGCCACCTCAAAAGTGTGTCCCCCATTGCTCTTTCTCTTCATATTCCTTCTTGGCCCTCCTGCAGTTCTGTGGTGGATTATACATCACTGCAATGACCACTTTGTGTTCCCCAGATGAAGTGTACCTTTTGTAGTCTCTTTCTCCCGACTCATCTTTTCCTTCCATTTTCTCAATTTTCCATTGTTTTTTACGACGGGAGAAACCCCCCTCCCCCCTGCCCCTTCATTTTCCTCATGATTGGTACCCTGGTGGGAAGATTGCATTGTTAATGTCTCCAATTTTTTGTTTCTGTAACTGCTATGATTCTGGGGACTTTCATTGATTCTTTCTTCCCATTCCTCATGTTTATTCGTTAATTTCCTCTGCTTTTGTGACCAAACTTCAACTTCTGTTCAAACGTAACTGGGGTGCGGGGTGGAAACAGAGGGATGGGTGGTGGGGTTGGTTTGGTTGTTCTTTTCCCTTTGGGGGGTTCGTCTGGAGTCCTTCGCAGGTTTTCTGGGGGGTGCGCTTGTCCTTCCATTTGATCCTGGGTCATTCTGCTCTCCTTTTTCTTTTTCCCCCTTTTCTCCTTTCGTTTTTTAACTCTCCTTTCATTGTCTTCCTTTCGTCCTGTGTTCTGTCTCGGTCGAGGGGACACATCCGAACCCTTTGCCTCTAGCCGGCTTTTCTGCAGGATCATGGTTCGGGTTTTATTCTCCTTTAAAAATTTCTTTTTAGAGGCCGTTCCTTTTCTTTTGAACCCCCCAAAATTTTCCGAAAATTTTCCCCCTGGGGCGTCCCCCCCCGCCTATCACCTTCATGTGTCTTAATCCTTTTTCTCCTCCCGCTTTCTTTTATCAAAGTTTCCCCTTTACTTCGTCTAGCCCATAGACAAAAACGGATCTTCCCCTTTCCACCTCCCACTGTGAATCCCATTTCATCCCCTGAGTGTTTTAGTTCCTTCCCGTGGGGTGTTTTCCCTTTCCCTTTATCCCTTTCCCCCGTTATGGCCCCCCTGCTTTTTGGTTTTTCCCTTTCCCTTTGCTCACCTGCTCCTGCCCAAAACGGGTACTGGAAAGGGCCCTTTGCACATGTCCTTTTCCTTCAAATGTCTTCCAACCTCTCTTTCTGGTCCTAGGGGGGCCCCCCTGTCTTTTTTTGGCCTCTTGTGGGTTTGACAGGACCTCTGAAATTATTTTATTTCCAGGGCACCCTTCAAACATGTTGCGTTTTTAAATTTTAGCCATTCCCGATGCTACTTCTGTAATATCTTTGCCCTTGTGCTTTTTTCAAAAGTCTCAGCTCCTCTTCTAATCTCTCTATCTTGTTTTCCCTTTTTCTTTGGCCTTTTTGTTTTCCCACCTCTGAAAACCCTGCTGCAAACCCCTCCCCTTCCATCTTCCTTTCCAGCTCATCTATTCCCCCCTTCCAAAGTTTTTCCTCCCTTTTTTGAGCTCTATCTCCTTTTTTCCCCCCTCTCAGATTCGCCCTGTTGTGTGTGTGTTGTGTGTGTGTGTGTGGGTGTGTGTGTGTGTGTGTGTGTGGTGTGGTGTGTGTTGTGGGGTTGGTTATCACCTAGTTAAAAATTAAACCTATTTGGGGTTTTCCCGGGGCGGGGCCCAAAGCCCTGGCCCCCCCTCTTCCGGTCGCTACTAGGTCACTCCTCTGAACCGTGAGCTTTATCGAAACCTTGCTTAAAGCTATTATGGACCCTTTGCCCCCCAATACATCGTTTCCCCCAAACTTTTCCATTTTCTTGACTTCTCTGGGGCCCCTAAAGGAAATACTTCCTAACATCCATGTTTTTTCATCTTTGTCTTAAACCCTTCCCAACTGTGCCCCTTTGGGTTGCTGTGCCCACATCTCTGGAACTTTCCTCCCTTTGTCCCCCTTGTCAATTCCTCTCAGTTTTTGTATGTCGTTTTATCAGTCCCCCCCTATCTCTCCTGCCCCTCCAGTGTCGTCAGGTCGATTCCTTAACCCTCCTCGTAGGACTACCCTTAGCTCTGGGGCAAATCTTGTTGCAAACCTTTTCACACTCTAGTTTTTTTTACCCTGCTTGGGTTTTGGGGTTTGGGTTTTCCCAAAATGGTGCCCCATACTCCAATATTGGGCCCCAACGTACACGTGTACAAGGGGCCTTTAAAGATTCCTTATTAAGAAGTCGGAATGCTGTTTTGAGGGTTTTGCTAGGCGCCCCTATGCTGGGAGCATTTAATTTTTTGATGGGGCCTTCAGGGGAAAATGCCCGGTGTTAACTCACCCCCAAGATCTTTTTCCTTTAATGAGGGTTTTTAGTCTCGGCCCCCTAGACTGTACCCGTCTGCGGTCTTCTTTGCCCTTTTCCCCAAACCCTTTATGCTTTCAACTTGGGGGGTTTGGGAAATCCAGGGGCCAATTGCTGAACAGGGCTGGGAACCGTCCAGATTCCCCTTTTTATTTCCCCCCGGTCTTTTTGATCGAAGGAAAATTTTTCCCCATCAACTTTACGTCATCTGCAAACAGGGGCACTTTTGGGGTCTATTCCTTCCCCTCTGTTCCAAATACAAGAAACAGCACTGGTCCAAGGGCTGACCCCTGTGGGACCCCCCTGGGCCCCAGTTCCCACTCTGACAAACCCCCCCCCGGTTTCCATGACTCGCTGCTGTCGTCCTTAAAAAGATTCCCCCGATCCCCTTTTTTTGCCTTCCCTGTTTTCCCTGCTTGGTAAATCCAGTTTTTTTTCCATTTTAAACTCTTGTGTGGAACGTGTCAAACGCCTTCTTACAGTCCCCAAAAAATGCAAAGTGTGTTGTGGTGTGTGGGGTTTTGTGTGTTTTTGGTGTGTGGGGGGGTGTGTGTTGTGGTGTGTGTTTTGTGTTGGTTTGTTGTACTCATCAAATTTTCCCCTCTCCTTTTTTCCCGCGTCCGTTAAAGGGGTTTAACTCTAGCTCATGAGCTACAGTTTTAGAGTAACTTACACCTTGCCCCCCTTTCAAAAAACCCGCTGGTTTTTTATTCTTGGCCTTTCCCCTACTGTACATTCCTTACTAAGCAATCCCCTTGGTTTTCCCTTCCCCCCCCCCACCCCCATTTAAAAAAATTTTAAATTTTTATGTCCCCCGGCAAATGAACATCTAATTTTTTTCCCCATTTTTTAATCCCTATTTCAAATTTAAAACTTAAAGAGTTTTTTCTCTTTTTCCTTCCCTTTACCAAAAACGCCTTAGGGCGTTTCGGTCCGCCTGGGCCATTGTTTAGAATGGACAGAAACGCCGCCTTAAGATTTCCTTTAAAAATGGTTTAGGTTTCCCGCCTTTTGGAATTTGGCCTTTTTTATTCTCCTCTCTGTTTTTTTAGTAACATTCTGTACGTTTCGAGTGTGATTACCTAAATTTTTGGGTTTCCTAATTCCAAATTTTCATTGCTGATTTTAATTTATGACGGGCCCCATTTTCATTGATTATTTCTTATTACCTATTTCTGATTACCTATTTTTGATAGCATATTTCTGATTACCTATTTCTGATTACCTATTTCTGGTTACATGTTTCCGATTACATATTTCTGAAGATATATTTATGATTATCTGCTTTTTACTATCTATTTACAGTTGCAAATAAAACCCATGGTGTTCTGTCTATATTATAACATTTGTATTATTTAGAATCAGATCGCATCTGAATGCCTCCCATTCCCCCAGGCACTGTATGACCCCCTGTGATTTTAGCGTTTTTTTTCCATTGAATGTAAGTGTCTATCGAAAAGTGCCTTTGACGGAGGGTAACTAGCAAACACACACACACACACACACACACACACACACACACATAGCAACCAAAAAAGTAGTTTAATATAAAACTGTTACATATATCACTGTTTAAGCGAGGTGTGTGCCTTGCCGACCGTTACCACCAACCACATAATAACCAGCTTTGCTTTCAACATCGTGACGACCAAAGAAAGTAAAAATTACTGCTGGTTTCTGACCATCGCGAATTCTCTTCGTCTTTTCTTTTCCCTACCTGGCTTATTATGTCTTCTCTGGCGTATTATCTGTCTTCCCTGGAATATTATGTCTTTCTTGGCGTATTATCTGTCTACCCTGGAGTAATATTTATTTGCCTTTGCAGGCATATTATCGGTTGTTCCTGGTGTATTATCTTCAAATTTACGCGGACTAAGGAAGTTTTCATTGAACTAAATATGAAGGAATTTAAAGGTAGAGAACT
>NC_069427.1:13667461-13684961 GCF_026875155.1 Cherax quadricarinatus
ACGGAACCGATCACAGAGGGGAGGGGAATGGGAGAAGGAAGGGCAAAATCATGATTATCCATGGGCTTCGGGAGAGAGAGGAAAGGACACACAGAAAAAGCAGGAAAAAGAAAGGAATTTAGAAAACATCACGAAATTTGGGGGAGAAGACATGGATGAGATTCTAAATTTTCAGGAATAGGGGGGGACTGAAGGGGGGAAACCGACCCATCAAGCTATTCTCAGGGCAGAAACAGTGCAAAAAAAGGTCCTCCAAAGAAACCACGTTGAAAAGCTCGGGGAAAAGTCAAAAGGTGTTCCTAGACAGAGACAGAACACAAACAGAGAGACAGCAGTGAGGGAGAGGGCAAAAAACGAAAGGAGCTAGGAAAAAAGACAAGGAGGAACCACAGAGGTCAAGAGCAGAACAGAGAGCAAAAGGGGAACAAAACACACAACTTCCTCGAACCCCACAACCCATACACCATCCCAACACAATACAATCCATCCCCCAGCTTCCACCCCAAACCCCCCAAACCCTAGATCCTACAGTATGCTACAGGGCCCCCCCACCCCCACGGCCCCCCCAAACCCCATGGGAAAGGAAAATGAAGGGAGGTACACAAACGCTGATGGAATAACAAACAAGTATGGTGGCACGAAAGAGTCAAAGAGGCATCACCAGAATCATAGCGATCCCCAAAAACCCAAACTTAAGGGATGAAACAGATGCCATTTTCCAGCGGGTACTAGTCCTGAGAAAAAACAGAAGGGAACAGGGGGGGTGGGGGAGTGGCATTGCTGTTTAAACACCGATGGAATTTTGATGAGCGGGAGAGAGGGACGGGCGGAGAAGAAATGATTACATAGCGGGAACGCTTCACTCTGGTGGTCCCAAGGTGATAATTGCAGTGATGTATAACCCACCACAGAACAGCAGGAGGCCAAGGCAAGAGTATGACGAGAGCAATAGAGCGATGGTTGACACACTGGCTGCAGTGGCGAGAAGAGCTCATGCATGCAGGCCAAAGCTCCTGATCATTGGCGACTTTAACCACAAGGATATCGAATGGGAGAACTTGGAGCCACATGGGGGCCAAGATACATGGCGTAATAGCCCATAAAATACGTGCTAAAGGAATAACTGGGAAAGTGGGGAGATGGATCTTCAACTTCCTAACAAATCGAACACAAAGAGTAGTGGTCAACAGAGTTAAATCGGAGGCTGCCATAGTGAAGAGCTCTGTTCCACAAGGCACAGTACTCGCCCCCATCTTATTCCTTATCCTCATATCAGACATAAACAGAGATATACACCATAGCACCGTATCATCCTTTGCGGATGATACTAGGATCTCATGAGGCTGTCATCTGCTGGGGATGCGGTTAACCTCCAAGAAGATATAAACAAAGTTTTTCCAGGGGGCAACGGTAAACAATATGATGTTCAATGAGGACAAATTCCAACTACTCCGTTATGGAAAACTGGAGGAGATAATAACAGAACAAGTATACTACTGACCTTCCGGCCATACAATAGAGCGGAAAAATAATGTAAGGGACCTGGGAGTAGTAATGTCTGAGGATCTCACTTTCAAGGATCAAAAACAGTGCCACGATCGCACGTGCAAAGAAAATGAAGGATGGATAATGAGAACTTTCAAAACGAGAGATGCCAAGCCCATGATAAATCCTTTTCAAATCACTTGTTCCCCTCGGGCTGGAATACTGCTGTACATTAACATCTCCATACAAAGCAGGTGAAATCGCAGATCTAGAGAGTGTACAGAGATCCTTTACTGCACGTATAAGTTCTGTCAAGCACCTTAACTACTGGGAACGCTTGGAAGCACTTGACTTGTACTCTTTGGGAAAACGCAGGAGGGAGAGATATATCATAATCTACACTTGGAAAATCTTGGAAGGAATGGTCCCAAATCGGGCACACAGAAATCACTCCCTACGAAAGTAAAAGACTGGGCAGGCGATGCAAAATGCCGCCAATAAAAAGTAGGGGCGCCATTGGTAACTAAGAGAAAACACCATAAGTGCCCCGGGGCCCAAAACTGTTCAACAGCCTCCCATCAAGCATTAGGGAATTGCCAATAAACCCCTGGCTGCCTTCAAGAGAGAGCTGGACAGACATACCTAAAGTCGGTGCCGGATCAGCCGGGCTGTGCATCGTACTCGCTGCGAGCGGCCAGCATAACAGCCAGTGATCAGGCCCTGATCCATCCGAGGCCTGGTCAGGACCGGGCCGGGGGGCGTTGATCCCCGGAATAACCTCCAGGTAACCTCCGGTACTGGAAAACTTCATGTACCAACACGTAAGGGACACTACAAGAGAGAGAGGAGAGGATGAACCAGCAAGACTGGACTTAGTATTCACCTTGAGTAGTGCAGATATTGAGGACATCACATATGAAAGACCCCTTGGGGCCAGCGATCATGTGGTTTTGAGCTTCGAATACACAGTAGAGCTACAAGTGAGGGGGAAGCAGGAAGGCCAGGACAAATGAAACCAAACTACAGGAAAGGGGACTACACAGGAATGAGGAACTTCCTGAATGAGGTTCAGTGGGACAGAGAACTGGCAGGGAAGCCAGTTAATGAGATGATGGAATATGTAGCAACAATGTTGATAAATTAGACACATGTGCAACTCTTGGGTATCTTTATTGAGGAAACGTTCGCCCACACAGTGGCTTCATCAGTCCATACAAAGGAGAATCTTGAAGAACAGGAGGAGAATGAGGTAATCAGTCCCTCAACCTTGAGTCGATGTGGTCAGTCCATCAATCAAGGTTGAGGGACTGATTACCTCATTCTCCTCCTGTTCTTCAAGATTCTCCTTTGATGGACTGATGAACCACTGTGTGGCGAAACGTTCTCAATAAAGATACCCAAGAGTTGCACATGTGTCTAATTTATCAACATGTCGGTTCTCTGAACCATTCATCTACAAAGCAACAATGTGCAAGGAGGCTGAGGAGAGGTTTGTACCCAAGGGTAACAGGAATAATGGAAAAGCCAGGATGAGCCATGGTTCACCCAAAGATGCAAGGAGGCAAAAACCAAGTGTGCTAGGGAATGGAAGAAATATAGAAGGCATAAGGACCCAGGAGAATAAGGAGAGCAGTCGTAGAGCCAGAAACGAATATGCACAGATAAGAAGGGAGGCCCAACGTCAATATGAAAACGACATAGCAGCAAAGCCAAATCTGACCCGAAGCTGTTATACAGCCAACATCAGGAAGAAAAACAACCGTCAAGGACCAGGTAATCAGGCTAAGGAAAGAAGGAGGAGAGACAACCCAAGAAATGACCGTGAAGTATGTGAGGAACTAAACAAGAATTCAAAGAAGTGTTCACAGAGGAGACAGAAGGGCTCCAGAAAGACGGAGAGGTGGGGTACACCCACCATGTGCTGGACACAGTACACACAACCGAGGAAGAAGTGAAGAGCTTCTGAGTAAGCTAAGATACTCAAAGGCAATGGGGCCAGATAACATCTCTCCATGGGTCCTGAGAGAGGGAGCAGAGGCGCTATGTGTACCCCTAACAACAATATTCAATACATCTATCGAAACAGGGAGATTGCCTGAGGCATGGAAGACAGCAAATGTGGTCCAATCTTTAAAAAAAAAAAAAAAAGGAGACAGACATGAAGAACTAAACTACAGACCATGTCACTGACATGTATAGCATCCCAAAATCATGGAAAAGATTGTCAGGAGAAGAATGGTGGAACATCTAGAAAGGAATGATCTCATCACCAGCAGCCAGCATGGTTTCAGAGACGGGAAACCTGTGTCACAAACCTACTGGAGTTCTATGACATGGTGACAGCAGTAAGACAAGAGAGAGAGAGGTGGGTGGATTGCATTTTCTTGGACTGCAAGAAGGCGTTTGACACAGTACCACACAAGAGATTAGTGCAAAAACTGGAGGACCAAGCAGGGATAACAGGGAAGGCACTGCAATGGATCAGGGAATACTTGTCAGGAAGACACAGCGAGTAATGGTACGTGGCGAGGTGTCAGGTGGGCACCTGTGACCAGCGGGGTCCCACAGGGGTCAGTCCTAGGACCAGTGCTGTTTCTGGTATTTGTGAACGACATGACGGAAGGAATAAACTCCGAGGTGTCCCTGTTTGCAGATGACGTGAAGTTGATGAGAAGAGTTCATTCGATCCAAGACCAGGCAGAAATACAAAGGGATCTGGACAGGCTGCAGACCTGGTCCAGCAACTGGCTCCTGGAGTTCAATCCCACCAAGTGCAAAGTCATGAGGATTGGGGAAGGGCAAGAAAACCGCAGACGGAGTACAGTCTAGGGGCCAGAGACTACAAACATCACTCAAGGAAAAAGATCTTGGGGTGAGTATAACACCAGGCACATCTGAAGCGCACATCAACCAAATAACTGCTGCAGCATATGGGCGCCTGGCAAACCTCAAAACAGCATTCCGACATCTTAATAAGGAATCGTTCAGGACCCTGTACACCTTTGTACGTTAGGCCCATATTGGAGTATGCGACACCAGTTTGGAACCCACACCTAGCCAACCCAGAAAGAAACTAGAGAAAGTGCAAAGGTTTGCAACAAGACTAGTCCCAGAGTTAAGAGGTATGTCCTATGAGGAGAGGTTAAGGGAAATCAACCTGACGACACTGGAGGACAGGAGAGATAGGGGAAACATGATAACGACTTACAAAATACTGAGAGGAATTGACAAGGTGGACAAAGACAGGATGTTCCAGAGATGGGACACAGCAACCGGGGACACAGTTGGAAGTTGAGACACAGATGAATCAAAGGGATGTTTTGGAAGTATTTCTTTTAGCCACAGAGTAGTCAGGAAGTGGAATAGTTTGGGAAGCGATGTAGTGGAGGCAGGATCCATACATAGCTTTAAGCAGAGGTACGATAAAGCTCATGGTTCAGGGAGAGTGACCTAGTAGCGACCAGTGAAGAGGCGGGGCCAGGAGCTTGGACTCGACCCCTGCAACCTCAACTAGGTGAGTACAACTAGGTGAGTAACACACACAACACACACACACACACACACATACACACACACAAACAAACAAACACACACACATAACACACACACACACACACACCATACACACACACAAACAAACAAACACACACACACACACATACACACACACACACACACACACACACACATACACACACACAGGGTGGCAACGTTGTCTACCCCAGAGTAGTAAAGTTATCTACCCCAGGGTAGTAAGGTTGTCTACCCCCAGGGTGGTGAAATTGTTTACCCCTGTGAGGTTATCTTCCTCATTTCCACCATAATAATAATAATTATAGATCTTCGATATAGGTTTACACAGGTCATCTGATCCGTCTCTCAGAACCCACGTAAATGTATCGTGACGACCCATAAGAATTCTTATCCACTTCTTCCTCAGTAGAGTCATAACATTTCCCTTCGATGCTTTGGATGTTGTGCACTGCTTTTTAGGTCTGTCTCTTCTTTTATTGATCTCACCGTGTGTGTGTGTGTGTGTGTGTGTGTGTGTGTGGTGTGTGTGTTTGTTCCAGGGATCTTATCTCAGCTCCTGTGATCAACTAATTATAATCGTCGATCTGAGTTTGAAGGATTTTTGAGATGCAGGCTCTTAGACCCACCTCTTGGCTTCGTCTTGTCTGTCGCTGTCTGGATACATTTTGTTTAGTTTTGAAAGTCATGAACTGTGCATGATTCTACTGTATAGCACACAATGCTTTCTTTTTTTGTTCTAACCTGACGCTGAAGAAATACTTCCATCGTTTTCTAAACCATATATTTCAATCCTCTTCTACCGACTAGTTATCTGTTCGTTGAGTTTCCATCGGTGACCTCTCGATCCGGTTCCGTTAAATATGAATAGACTTTTTCTGTCTACCTCGTCTATCTCTGAGTATCTTGGGTGTCGGGATGGTGTTCCCAAGGCTTCCTTCGTTCTTCTTATGTCGTGAAGTCTAGTTCATGAAGCCTTTAGTACTGGTACTAGTCATGCTGTGAATCTTTGGACCTTGTCTCTTGACTAGGTGGGGAGTTTCAAAACCAAGGTGTTGCTTATTCTAGAAATGAAATTTTGTTGTATGGAAGGTTCCAAGCATTTTTTTGTTTGCCACCCATGTTATGTGTTTTTATTTATGTGAACCTCAGATGACAATTATAGTAGTTTAACGTTGGTTGTTAGTTATGCGTAGTTGCATGGTTCCTCGAGCTTGGTTCCTCGAGCTGTGCTTCCCCCACGTAGTACTCGCTGTATAATCTTGTGCCTTATATGATCTCCTTGTACCCTCTCTGCATGATCTCTCTGCACCTTTTCCCATTTTCATTATCTTACTTTTGCCTGGGATGAAATCAAGCACCCACTTTTGTGGCCATTTTCTAATGGGTCAAAATAACCTTGCAGTCTCCTCATGAGCTTGGCATCGTCTGCAAACACTGACATATAGAATTCTTAGCCACCAGGGAGGTTATTAACATACGTCAGGCTTAGTATGAGTGCCAGGACTGATCCTAGAGGTACTCCGCTAGTGATATTCCTCAATTCTCACTCATCTATCACCATGGATAGCTGTATGATACTACTTTTGCCTTACCTTTAGATTACGCTAGCATGATTTTAAATGTTGTGGGACCTTATTTGTGTGGTATTGGGACGAATGATTTTTTTAACAGTCAAGGAAAAGACATGTTTCTTATTTTTTTGTCGTCTGTTCAGGAGAATCATTCCGGTTAGAGGCGCAAGACCATTCCTGAGGCCAAGCTGTTACTCTTTGATGAGTCTCGCTCCTTCAAGGTGTTCTACTACTCGTTTTCTAGTCTCTTGATGTATTTGCCTGGGATGCTAATCAGTGAGAGCTGGATGCAATTTTGCACTGACTCTCTTTCACCTTTGTATTATATAGGGATGACGTTGGGTGTTTTTCAGGTGTCTGGTGATTTACGAGTTCCATTAAGTATTGAATATTGTACGTGCCTGCCTCTCTCTGTGTGTGTGTGTGTGTGTGTGTGTGTGTGTGTGTGTGTGTGTGTGTGTGTGTGTGTGTGTGTGTGTGTGTGTGTGGGTGGGTGAGTGTGGGTGGGTGAGTGTGGGTGGGTGGGTGGGTGTACTCATCATGATAATGTTGCAGGGATCAAATGTAGAATCTTAGCTGAAAAAAAATCGTGTATTAAATCTACTGTCATTCCTTACACATTAGAGTCATCCACTTAAAACAATACACAGACTGAAGGCGTGCTTCTAGACACCCCAGTTACTCAACAGACTCATTGACTACCATTACTGCCTACCATCACTTCCAACTTCTCCCTGGTTCTACCATCACTTCCAACTTTTCCCTGGTTCTACCATCACTTCCAACTTCTCCCTGGTTCTACCATCACTTCCAACTTCTCCCTGGTTCTACCACACTTCCAACTTCTCCCTGGTTCTCATCATTCCACTTCTAGGTTCTACCATCACTGCCACTTCTCCTGGTTTACCATCACTTCCAATTCTCCTGTTTACATCACTTCCACTCTCCTCGTGTTCTCATCACTTCCAACTCTCTCTGTTCTACCCTCACTTCCAACTTCTCTGGTTACATCTTCAACTTCTCCTGTTCTACATCACTTCCACTTCTTCTGTTCTACCATCATGCAACTTCTCCCGATTCTCTCGCTTTAAACTTGTTTATCGAAGTCATTATATCTTTTGCATCGTCATATCTCTCCTTGTTCTCTCCTCTTTTGTGCTAGATTTAATTTTCTTTCATCTTCTCGTTACGTCAAACCTCTTGCTCCCGGAAAATTTCGTAAGCGAATCCCCTAGAGTTACTGTATTTCGGAGATTTTTTTCACGTGCTCATAGTGTGATGCTTGCTCTATGATGTGTGAAATATTATACCCAGGTCTGTTACACTTAGGTACCTAGAAACATTTCATTATAACATTTACCCCCGAGTTCCTCCTGTCAGAGATTGTAGTTTCCGTCTCCTAGTCTGTATCCGTTCGGTCTTCTTCAATTCCCCGATTACCATAACTGAGTGTAGCACTCAAGATCAGTCCTGTGTCTAACAGACTCCTGTGTTTATTCTCCGTCTTAGCGATACATCAACTTCGACCAAAGACATGTAGGTCTGTCTTGTCAGTCATGTCATTTGCGTACATCAAGAACAGTACCGGTTCCAGAACCGATCCTTGAGGGCCATCACTAGTTATGCTTGTCAGTACCAATAGCTACATGTATATGTGTTTGTGTGTACGCCTATTTGTGGTTCCAGGGATCTAGTCACAGCTCCTGGCCCCGCCTCTAGCTGCATTTGTATGTGTTTGCATTGTATGTATGTGTACGTGTGCATGTGCATGTGCGTGTGTGTATGTGTGTGTGTGTGTGGGGCGCGCGCGCTTCGCATACACATTGCTTATTTGTCTAGTAAAACCCTCTCGTTTCTTTTTACTTATTTCTTCCTTTTCATTACTCTTATCTTTACCTCCCCCTATTATATATATTATAATTCTAGCCTTATCTTCGTAATTGGTATCTAGACGATAGTTGGTTGTGTAATCAACTGTACTGAACCTTCTCTCATTAATATTTTCAGCCTCTGGACATTAATTGCTGGAATAATTGTATAAATGATATATATAGTGTGTTATTGTTGTTGACGCTTTTGTTGTTATTGTTGTTGTTGACTTCTTGGTGGCGTTGCTGTTGTTGTTCACGCTGTTGTTGTTGACGCTTTTGTTGTTGTTCTTACTGGCGTTATTTCTTTACGTTCATTGTTGTTACTTTATGCAGTTTTGGTCACTGTTGATGTTATTTTTAGTGTCGTTGCATATGTTTGTGTTTTCTGTTGTTTGATCGCTGTTACCGTTGTAGCGCTGTTGTTCAATGACGTTGGACGAATGAACCTGCGGAGACGCGATTTTTTTTATCCCCGGGAAGTGGAAGATAATCAGGTTTGATCTGAGGAATGAGACGGCAGCTCAGAATTCTCATATCATATATATATATATATATATATATATATATATATATATATATATATATATATATATATATATATATATATATATATATATATATATATATATATATGCAATAAAATCACAGTAAACAGATGATTTCAGAATATGCAAAACAACCACTCTGAAAGAATAGAGAAATTCCAAGCGCTTTCGTGACTACTCACATTTTCAAGGAACTATGAAAGTAAAGCATCCAAGGAAGCTATATAAGGGGTCTGGCCAACACCTCACTATCAGATCCCACAACGGTTAAACACCTGACGCGCGCCGACCCAACTTGGATAGGTCCTTTGCACAACTCACCCCACAAACTATTCTACCCAAGAAAATTTAAAAATTGCTATTTGTCCAGTGTATTATTAAATTCTTCCCAAATTCTATTGGGAATTTAATAATACACTGGACAAATAACAAATTTATGTAAAACTGGTCAATTAGCAAGAACTCATTTAAAGTTAAGTCCTTTCTAAAATTTTCTTTTATACGTTTAAAGATATATATTTTTCATTAATGTTAATGTAAAAATTTTTAATTTTACACCAAAAGAATCTTAGAAAACTTACCTAACCTTATTATAACAGGCGCAATTTATTTTAGCCTAATCCAACTAAATATATTTTAAATACGTTTACAGTAATTTAAAACTAAACAAACACAGTGAAATATTTTTTTTTCGTTAGGTTCAGAATGATTTTGGCGAATTATTGCATACATAAATTTTTACTTGTCCTATATGGCAAGATGAACGTTGCTATTTAAGCCAAGATCGCAAGTTCTGCCTATTCGGCACGACATATATATACATTGTCTCTTGGATGCACTGAAATAGAGGATGCTGAGGTTATAGGATACGAGGACACGTTTCTCACATCTCACAGCATCGAAACACAGCTAGCCACTATGGCATTAAAGAAGAAGCACTAAACCCATCAGTTCAGATACTCCTGTGCAATGATCAAGACGTCTATTTAGGGAAACGTTTCGTCCCAAGTGACTTCTTTAGTCCTCGTATTAGAACTGAAGAAGTCAGTTTGGGCGAAACGTTTCCTAAATATGTATTGATCAGCGCATACGTGTCTTGTATCAGAGTCTTGGGAAAACGAGGCATGAAAGTTGATTCAGAGTAGAAAATCGTAGATGTTGATGCCCTTGATGCCCCCCGACATCAAGGGCATCAAGGGCACCAATACAAGTTGAAACACGAGGATATGATGCATCAAAATCTTCGTTGCAAAGACATGTCAGAAGACATGTCTTTGCAACGAGGGACATTCTCATGTTGATCTGACTGTCAGTCCACAAGACAAAGATGACTAGCAAAATATTTGTAGAGTTGCGATGAGAAATAAGCTGAGAATTAAGGAGCTTTTTAGCAAACCACGGGGATTGAACTCGCGGCAAGACCAACGCTTTAGCCACTGGGCCAGCTGGCTACAATAAGATTCATCCAGTTAGGTATATTTATACACCACAGGAAGGTTGGTCTGGAGTTTCACAACTCACTAGCCGCGAGTTTAATCCTCACCCTTATCGTGGTTTGGTTTGCAATCGTTTCATTGCCATTTCGTGAGTCATGAAGGAGTTTTTTTACTTGAACATCTAGGAATATAAAAAATAGTATAACCTAGAAATAGGATAGTTGTTGCCAGAAGAAAAATAGTTTTAGCCAGAAACAAGACAGTTGCGTACCCAGAAATAGTGTATTTGTAGTCAGAAGATAGTTGAAGTCAGAAATAGTAGAGTTGCGGCCAGAAATAGAATAGTTGTTGCCAGAAATAGGATAACTGTAGCCTCAAATAGGATAGTTGCAGCCAAAAATAAGATAGTTGTAACCAGAATCACATTTGTTGTGGCCAGAATTATGATTGTTGTAGACAGTCCCGGAGCTCGATTGTTAGCGCACTAAGCTACCACACTGAGGTCCGGAGGTTGATCCCCTGTACAGGTGGAAACATTAGGACGCGTTTCCTTAAGGTACCTGCTGCCCATATTCGCCTATCAGTAAAATAGGTACCTGGGTGTTAATCGACTGGTGTGGGTCGCGCCCTGGGACAAAATTGACCTAATTTGCCCGAAATGCTCAGCATAAAAAGCTGTCATTGATGTCAGCTAAACCTGTATACCTTGTACATGTACTTGTAGAAATAATAATAATAATAATAATTATTATTAATAATATTATTATTATTACTGTAGCCATAATTCAAATGATTTATATATACAAAATATTTATATATTCAAATGTTTTTAATGTACAAATGATTTATATATTCAAATGATTTATATATCTAAATGATTTATATATTCGAACGATTTATAATTGCAAATAATTGATATATTCAAATGATTTATATATTTCTTTGTACAGAGAGTTTTCACGTGACGATACGTCACTTTATGGTCAGGTCAGCTTAATGAGACACACACTACTGGACTTTCCACATCATTGATTAACAGAACATCAGTGTGTTGTCTCAGAAATAGGCTGGACGTGGAAATCAAATCCCAGATATGGATTCATCACTTTACTGAATTTGCTCGACGAGCTTTGAAGAGCTTTTGTTTTCTGGGAAATGTTTGATTTCTGTGTTTGTACACGGGAAACAAAACACGTCACTAATCTCTGCTGCTGCCACCCTGTTGAACCATCCCAGACCCGCCGGTCCATCCCAGTGACCGATCTCATTTTCAGTCTACAGCCTCCAATATCACACAGCTACGTTCAGCCTCGCTAGCACACTCTTAACTTCCTCAAACCGCCAGTGTCTTCAGGTCACCCCAAATTCTTTAACCATCCCAATCTCTCCCAACCACCCCAACTTCCCTAACCATCCCAATCTCTCCCAATCACTCCAACTTCCCCAACTCTCCAATCTCCCCCAAACCTCCCCAACTTCCCAAACTATCCCAATCTTCCCCAAACACGTCAACTTTCAGAATTCCCAATTTTCCCCCCAACCATCCCAACTTACCCAACCCCTTAATCTCTCCTAACCACCCCAACTTCCGTAGCCATCCTAATCTCTCTCAACTACCTCAACTTCCCACCCCCCAATCTCTCCCAACTACCTCAACTTCCCCAACCCCCCAATCTCTCCCAACCACCCCAGCTTCCCTAGCCATCGTTAAATTAAATTAGACACATGTGCAACTCTTGGGTATCTTTATTGAGGAAACGTTTCGCCACACAGTGGCTTCATCAGTCCATACAAAGGATAAACTTGAAGCAGGAGGAGAATGAGGTAATCAGTCCCTCAACCTTGAGTCGATGTGGTCAGTCCATCAATCTTGATTCTATTCAAGATTGATGGACTGACCACATCGACTCAAGGCTGAGGGACTGATTACCTCATTCTCCTCCTGCTTCAAGTTTATCCTTTGTATGGACTGATGAAGCCACTGTGTGGCGAAACGTTTCCTCAGTAAAGATACCCAAGAGTTGCACATGTGTCTAATTTAATTTAACAACGTGTCGGTTCTTTGAACCATTCATCTACAATTCCCTAGCCATCCCAATCTCTCCCAACCTCCCCAACTTCTCCATCCATCCCAGTCTCTCCCAACCACCCCCCAACTTTCCCAATCCCCGAAACTCACTCACTCACCTCTCACCCACAGCCGACTAGTTATAAAACCTGTTTTATTTCCAGCTGTTGTTTCACTAGTTTAGCAGCTGTTGTCACTGTGGGAATATTAAACAACAGCGACTGATAACTCTGGTTATATCATTTGAAAACATTGCCAAGGGTCAGCGGAAACGTGAAAATTCCATTGAATAATATATGTTACATTTATGAGGAAGATTGCTAGGTGTGTGTGTGTGTGTGTATGAGCGTGCGCACGCGTGCATGCGTGTGTCCGTGTACTTAGCTGAGTTTTCAAGGGTTGAGTAGTAGCTTGTGGACCCGCTTCTTGATTACTAACAATCGGCTTTGCTACCTCGCAAATACGCTTTCGTATCCTCAGAACTGCGTACACTATTTGCCATCACTACCTCTTCATCTTGAAGAGTCAGACATGTCTCTTAATCTTCATCTTGTCCGCCGAACTTACTCTCCCAAATTTCTTTCATGCATAGGAGAAGACCATCAGAATTGAACGTGCAAAACTGATTAGATTAAGAATATATTTGTGAGAGAAGCGCCGTGAGAGCAGTGGAAAGTACCAAGGCTTAACCCAGCTGCTGAGTTTTTCTTTAGAACGCAAATAGTGTCAAGTTCTTAATACGGAAAGTTATATGGCTCTCTGGGGCTGGGCAGCAGCTACTACGGTCAAGGAGATCGGTGTCACTCGCTCGTCAATGCGCGACGCTAAGCTCATGGTCCCTGGAGTTTGCCAGTTGCTAAATTTTGCACAATTTGAGTGGAAAACGGGCTTTTTAAAAGGTCCAGCTCTGTTATCACAGATGAGTGGGGGCGATTTCAGTGTCTGTTAATATTCGTAGATAGTTATCGTGGATGAGCCAGGAAGCTGGTAGAAGGGATTGTGTTTGCTTTGTGACCATCGGATTATCTCGTCCAGGTAGGTCGTCCAAGTGTCGTGGTGGGTTTACCGAGACTGATAAAGCTTCCTAATGTTCCTGTATCCCATCTTCATTTTCTGGGTTCTAGAAACTTCTAGCTACATCCCGTGGCTTCCACTCCTCACATTATCAAATATATCCTCCTTTCATCTAGCGTTGTTAATTTATTTCCTTAATTCTCTCCTTGATGTCCATTTCCCTAAGTTCCGCCTCTTCTCAAGTTTGTTTTTTCCTTCATTGGGAGCGAGTTTATTGCTGGTGCTGCATTTTGTAAGATGAGTGTAACAGTCGTATATAATGTCTTTTATTTTTGTCAATCAACAATACATGGAATTAAATTTCATTGGCATAGGCACAAATGCTGATCCTTGTGGGAATCCACCGTAACACTTTGTCTTATATTCTTCGGATGCTCCAACATCCATTAGAGTGCCCTGTTACTCCTGCCATTTCTCTCATTTTGCAGATTACCCTCCACTGTGGTACTTTCTCGACTGCTCTCATATATTCAAGAAATGTGCAGCCTATCCAACCCTGTCTTTCCTCGTTTATTTCACTTTCTCTATCACATAAAACTAGCAAATTCTTAAGGAAGGATTTCCCATCTTTGAATTCATGCTGAATGTCTCATAAGTAAGTTTACGTCTAGGTTCCACCATTCTTTTTTCCCCTCTAGTTCTCTAGCCAATAGCTTTATGTTCTTGTATTCCATTCCTGCGGTTCAGGACTCCGTCAAGAATATTTTCTTAGATCCTTTCAATGCTGTTTTATCAATTTTACAACTGTGACCACTTAATTTTCTTGTTAATGATGCTACGAAATCTTCTTGATTTTCTTTTTTTTTTCAAATAATTTTCTTATTCATTATGTTTATATCACGTTTACATTCTCTCGACTGTTATTCAACGACACAATTTTTAAATCATTTGTTAGATCGTCGAGCAATGTTACAGCTTCAGTCTTGGAATATTTTTCTGTTTATCTGAATATTTTGTAGTTGTGTACACCTGCCTTCAGCTTCAGCTTCCATATTTCAATCGTTGCTTAGAATAGCGGTTTAGCATTTTTATTGGTAATATATCTGAAGATTATGTGCAACATTTAGCCTCTCCCTTCGTTGATACCTTCCCTTTCCTCGTTGATATTTTACCTCCCCTCGTTGATAACTTCCATCGCTGATAAATATCATTGACACCTCCCTTCATTGATATATCCCCTCATTGACACCTCCCCGTTAACATCCCCTCATTCTCCACTTGCCATAGATCCTGAATGAGTAATGGGACTTATCTCAGGTTCCCTTTCCGGGAGGGAGGGGTGCAATACGGAAGCCACAGACAGCATAGTCCGATATGCAATACCGCAATACCCCTCCTGTCTCTGTCTCTCTCTCTCTCTTTCCGTGATCCGTCTCCATTAATGCTATGGTGTGTGTGTAGGGGTGATCAAATCTGTGTGTGTGTGCCTTGTTAAATTACAGGGGGCTCGAGTGATGGGAAGTGTATTGCGTGACTGGGTCGAAAGAGAGATCGATGACCCCTACAGAAAAAACTCTAGTGGATTTTTATTATCATAATGCGAAAATATCATTCCAGGAAAAAATCATGCAGCACCTAGGAAATTTGTGTTGATCATTGGAAGAAAGTGGCCCTACGCCTCAAGTCACTCCTTTGAAGGGTATTAGGCTGTGTAGGGGATTCAAGGAAGAATGGAAGCCAGACCCAGGAAAGAGACAATTTAAACAAGAAAAAGATAGAAGCAAGGAAAGAGGTTAAGGACAAATGTTAGGTTAGGAGTTGAGGGCAAATATCAGAATAGAGGTTGAGGACAAATTTATGGATAGACGATGACAGAATGCCGATGAAAATACAGTACAAGACGTGTCAAAGCATTGATGATGAATAAGACAAAAGAAAGCGTAAAAACAGATCAAAAAAAATTCTTGGAGATTTTCCGGAATAAAGCTTTTCTCGTCTCATCTCACTATATCTAATCTTATATGAACCATAGGTAAAAAGCTGAGAGAACTGGGGACACCACACTGGGAATGAGAAATGGGACGATGAGAACTCAAGTCAGCAGTGAAGAACTTCATGAGAAAACACCTGCTTCCTCCACATACTGCTCCTCCATGACAGCTTCCTCCACATACTGCTCCTCCATGACAGCTTCCTCCACATACTGCTCCTCCATGACAGCTTCCTCCACATACTGCTCCTCCATGACAGCTTCCTCCACATACTGCTCCTCCATGACAGCTTCCTCCACATACTGCTCCTCCATGACAGCTTCCTCCACATACTACTCCTCCATAACAGCTTTCTCCACATACTGCTCCTCCATGACAGCTTCCTCCACATACTGCTCTTCCATGACAGCTTTCTCCACATACTGCTCCTCCATGACAGCTTCCTCCACATACTACTCCTCCATAACAGCTTTCTCCACATACTGCTCCTCCATGACAGCTTCCTCCACATACTGCTCTTCCATGACAGCTTCCTCCACATACTGCTCCTCCATGACAGCTTCCTCCACATACTGCTCCTCCATGACAGCTTCCTCCACATACGCTCCTCCATGACAGCTTCCTCCACATACTACTCCTCCATGACAGCTTCCTCCACATACTGCTCCTCCATGACAGCTTCCTCCACATACTGCTCTTCCATGACAGCTTCCTCCACATACTGCTCCTCCATGACAGCTTCCTCCACATACTGCTCCTCCATGACAGCTTCCTCCACATACTACTCCTCCATGACAGCTTCCTCCACATACTGCTCTTCCATGACAGCTTCCTCCACATACTGCTCCTCCATGACAGCTTCCTCCACATACTGCTCCTCCATGACAGCTTCCTCCACATACTACTCCTCCATGACAGCTTCCTCCACATACTGCTCCTCCATGACAGCTTCCTCCACATACTGCTCCTCCATGACAGCTTCCTCCACATACTGCTCCTCCATGACAGCTTCCTCCACATACTGCTCCTCCATGACAGCTTCCTCCAATACTACTCCTCCATGACAGCTTCCTCCACATACTGCTCCTCCATGACAGCTTCCTCCACATACTACTCCTCCATGACAGCTTCCTCCACATACTGCTCCTCCATGACAGCTTCCTCCACATACTGCTCCTCCATGACAGCTTCCTCCACATACTGCTCCTCCATGACAGCTTCCTCCACATACTACTCCTCCATAACAGCTTCCTTCACAAAAAAAAAGTCACCACATCTCTCTTTTGAGTCTCAACCCCGGAAGACGACCATGGAATGTAGTGTTTTAGGGAGTGAACGACTACGTTTTAATGAGTGAACGACCATGTTTTAGTGAGTGAACGACCATGTTTTACTGAGGGAACGACTATGTTTTAGGGGGTGAACGACCATGTTATAGAAGGTGAATGACCATTTTTTAGTAAGGGAACGATCATGTTTTAGGGGGTGAATGACCATGTCTTATTGAGGGAACGACCATGTTTTAGGGGGTGAACGACCATGTTTTACTGAGAGAACGACCATGTTTTAGGGGGGTGAATGACCATGTTTTACTGAGAGAACGACCATGTTTTACTGAGAGAACGACCATGTTTTAGGGAATGAACGACCATGTTTTAGTAAGGGAACGATCAAGTTTTAGGGAGTGAACGACCATGTTTTAGTTAGTGAATAAACATGCATTAGGCTGTTCTTGCTATTATTATTATTATTATTATTATTATTATTATTATTATTATTATTATTATTATTATTATTATTATTATTATTCAGTAGCTTCAGTTCTTTTAGTTTATCCTCGTGTCTAGCAGCTGTGGGATCTGTTTTGGTAGCGAGACGGTATTTCTTTCATCTTTTATCCAGCCTAACGTGTTTGGTGAGTTGATGTGTTGATGAGTTGACGTAGTAGGTGCGTCTGAACAGGTGTGTGTATGTGTGCATGTGAA
>NC_069427.1:13687461-13759278 GCF_026875155.1 Cherax quadricarinatus
CATCATTGGAGGGTGTCCAACAAGGAGATCCTCTTGCACCATTTCTCTTCTGTATAGCAGTTAGGGAAATCACAGTCAGACTGACCAGCGAGCTAAACATCTGGCTCCTAGATGATGGCACACTAGCAGGTACAAAGGAGTCCCTCCTACATGATCTTACACAGGTAATGACAAGGGGACAGGAAATGGGTCTCATCCTGAATCCATCCAAATGTGAAATCATATCAGTCAATCAACAAGTGATAAATGCAGTGAGATCATAACTACCAGCAGTCATTGCCCCCACAGCAGTCATTGCCCCCACAAATAGTGTCTTGCTAGGAGCACCTCTGGGAAGCAATGCCATTGACACAGTTCTCAGGAAGAAATTGGAAGAGTTAAGGAGAATGGAACAACGAATAGGCAATCTGGACACCCACGATGCATTGTACCTTCTCACAAAGTGCTTGAGTCTTCCCAAGGTTGACATATTTCCTAAAATGTGCACCTTCATATGATAACCCTATACTGCACGAATATGAACAGTATCCTGAGGCAGATTTTTACGAAAGTACTTAACCTTACTCTAGGAGACGGGCAGCGGAACCAAGCTACACTTCCAGTCAGACTAGGAGACATTGGTGTCTGCAAGTATCACAGATTGCGCTACCTGCTTTTCTGTCCTCATGTATTGCATCCAGAGGGCTTGTAGCAGCGATTCTCCCTGAACATCTTAGGGACAAGATTGGAGTCCAGGACCAAAAGTTCATTGACGGAGCCATGATCTGGGATAATCTAACGGGCTCTGAAACCAGGCCTGCTCCCCCCAACAACTACAAACAATCACACTGGGATGGTCCAATAGTGGAAAATATAGCCTCAACAATGCTTCAGAGTGTGTCAGGGAAGGATAGAGCCCGCCTCCTGGCAGTGACAGCCCCTCATGCAGGGGATTTTCTGTTGGCTGTTCCCAACTCCAGCCTTAGGCAACACGCCTCGACCCATAGACCATCCTCATCGGTGTTGCCCTTCGACTTGCCGCCCCTATTCTCACCGAACACAGGTGTATTTGTGGCAGTGAAGCAGCAGACCGATTCGGGTACCATGGTCTTGTGTGCTGTAAATCCGAGGGAAAGATTGCAAGACATGAGGAGGTTAATAACATTATCAAGAGAGCCCACAACAGCCGGATGCCCAGCAGTAAGGGAGCCACCCCAGCTATGCAATCTGATGGCAGCCAGAAGCGTCCAGATGGTATCACCCTTCAAGCCTGGACAGATGGGAAGCAGGTGGTGTGGGACTATACATGTGCATCTACCTTGGCTGATACCTATCTCCAATACACCAGGGAGGAAGGAGGGGCAGCTGCCAGCTTCAGGGAGTCCCAAAAGTCTAGAAAATATGGAGGACTTGCCCATTTTTATATGTTTGTTCCATAGGCTAAGAGACCCTTGGCTCATGGGGAAAGAGTGCATCTAAATTCCTTAAGGAGCTGGGAAAAGACTTATCAGGGTAACTAGGGATCCCAGGGCAGCTAGTTTTCTGTTCCAGCGGGTCAGTGCGGCTGTTCAAAGGGGTAATGTCTGCTGTATTTTGGGAACACGCCCCAGCTCTGAGGAGCTGGATAAGATTTTCGCCTTATAATCGGTGATACACACGTAACAACATGTACCGTATATGCCACCTTTATATCAACAATGTATCTCTTAAATCTTTTGTACCATATTATGTATAATAAATAATAATAATAATATATAATATATATATATATATATATATATATATATATATATATATATATATATATATATATATATATATATATATGTGTTGTGTGTGTGTGTGTGTGTGTGTGGTTTTGTGTGTGTGTGGTGTGTGTGTGTGTGCGTGTGTGTGTGTGTGTTTTTTTTGTGTGTAACCCACCTATTTACTCACTTACTTGTGTTTGCAGGGGTCGAGTCACAGCTCCTGGCCCCGCCTCTTCGCTGGTCGCTACTAGGTCCACTCTCTCACTGTTCCATGAGCTTTGTCGTATCTCTTCTTAAAGCTATGTATGGATCCTACCTCCCTTACATCACTCTCCAGATTGTTCTACTTCCTGACAATTCTTTGGCTGAAGAAATACTTTCTAGCATCCCTGTAAATCATCTGAGTTCTCAACTTAGTTATGACCCCTTGTTGCTGTGTCCCATCTCTGTAACGTTCCGCCCCGATCCACCCTGTCAATTGTTCTCAGTATTTTATATGTCGTTATCATGTCCCCACTATCCCTTTCGTCCTACAGTGTCCTCAAGTTGATTTCCCTTAACTTCTCCTTGTAGGATATATTCCTTAGCTCCGGGACTAATCTTGTTGCAAACCTTTGCACTTTTTCCAATTTTTTGAAGTACTTTACTAGGTGTGGGTTCCATACTGTTGCTGCATACTGCAATATAGGCCTGACGTACACGGTGTACAGAGTTTTGAATGATTCCTTACTGAGGTATCGAAACACTATTCTTAGGTTTGCCAGGCGCCCATATGCCGCAGCAGTTATTTGGTTGATGTGCTCCTCACGAGATGTGCTCGGTATTTTATTCACCCCAGGATCCTTTTCCTCGAGTGAAGTTTGCAGTCTTTGGCTCCTTAGCCTGTACTCTGTCTGGGGTCTTCTTTGACCTTCCCCAATCTTCATGGCTTTGCACTTGTGGGATTAAACTCCAGGAGCCATTTGCTGGACCAGGCCTGCAACCTGTCCAGATCCCTTTGTAGTCCTACCTGATCCTCATCCGATTTAATGCTTCGCATGAGCTTCACATCGTCTGTAAAATGGGACACCACTGAATCTATCCCTTCCGTCATGTCATTCACTTATACCAGAAACAGCACCGGCCCTAAGATTAGCCCTTATGGATCCCCGCTCGTAACAGTCGCCCACTCTTTCTTGTGCACTCATTTGTTTGCTGAATTGTCGGTTCACTTTGACCTTCCCAAATCTTCAATGCTTGATTGTGGGATTAAACTCCAGGGAGCCATTTCTGAACCACTTGAGGCTGTCCTGTCCAGATCCCTTGGTAGTCCTGGTATCCTCATCGCTTTAAGTTCGCAGACCGTTCACATCCGTCTGAAATGGAACATTCACTGATCTATCCTTCCGTCAGCTTCACTTACCGAAAAGCACGTCCCTATAGATTAGCCCTTATGGATCTGCCGCGTCGTAACTCGCCCACTTGTTGATCTGCACTCAGATTTGTTTGGCGAATGTCGGTCCCAGCTCTGGACCCGTCCTGTATAAACTCAACTCCTGTATTGGTGGTTAGGCCCCTCGGTCTAATAACTTATACTAGTAGCTGTAGTTCCTGTCTGTTCTTACCACTTCAGTACCTAATAACCTGTGAGGATAGTCACCCCATACCCATCCTCAGGATGGTAGTCACCCCATACCCATCCTTAAGTCGTCTGTCTTAGCAGTGAACTCGCTTTAATCCAGTGAACTGATGTGCTTAAATTCCTCTATCATCGTATTACCTCTTTGTCTTAAATTACTATAATAATAATATAATCCTTTAATAATAAAAAATAATAATAATAATAATAATAATAATAATAAATAACATGATGTGATAATCATAACAGAAATAATAAGAGTATTAATATTATGTTAATTATAGTAATTGTTATTATTATTATTAGTAGTAGTAGTAGTAGTAAAATACAGTAGTGCTGAATTGGTTAAATTATTTGTCTATTAAGCCACATGACCACCCACCAACCCTCGTCCTCGAGGCCCCTGGGGGAGGGGGATGAGGGGGAAGGGGAGAGGGGAAGAGGGAGAGGAGGCCCCGGATCGAGCATAACATAAAGAGCATGTTGGTGGGGGAGGGCGGAGCCTCCCCGCCCTCAATTAACCTCCCCCTCCTTCTAACCCTTCCCCTCTGTCACCCCACCTCACCTTCATCATCTCTCCCCTCTCTATCTCCTCCTCTCCCTCACTCTTCCCCTCTCTCCTCTTCATATATAATATATATATATATATATATATATATATATATATATATATAATATATATATATATATATATATATATATATATATATATATATATATATACATATATATTGAGTGTGTGTGTGTGTGTGATTACGCATTTGTGTCAGTGATGTGGTGCGTGGTGGTCCTTGATGTGGTGCGTGGTGGTCCTTGATGTGGTGCGTGGTGGTCCTTGATGTGGTGCGTGGTGGTCCTTGATGTGGTGCGTGGTGCTTGAGTGGTGCGGGGTGGCCCTTTGATTTTGGGGGGCCGTTGGGTGGTCCTTGATGTGGGGGGGCATGGGGTTGGGGTTCTTGATGGGGTGCGTGGGGTCCTTTAGGGGGCGGGGGCCGTGGTGGTGTACCTTGATGTGGTGCGTGGTGGTTCTTGATGTGGTGCTGGTGTCCGTGTGAGGAGTGAGAGGGAAATAAATTGGAGTCTCATCAGGAAGCAGCTGACCGTCCCCAGTCACCGTGATCTCTTCCCTGTCCTCTGAGAGGAGAGGAGAGGGAGAGGGACGAGGACGAGGACGAGGCCCGAGGAAAGAGTAAAACGAGAAGGCAACAAGGACCTAGGAACAACTTGATAATGCCTCCACCGATTGTCTTCAACTATTCAACACTCTGTTTGCCTTCAAGTGTGCGGTGCCATTTCCCTTTTTACAAAAATTTCATATATATTTGAATATATAATTCATATGAATAGCTATTAATACTTAAATGCTGATTATATCTATCAATATCATTATTATTGATAAGTTGTGTTTGATTACATTGTTATGATGTGTCTTCACTGAACGTGATCACAAACAGGGCATCACAAAACACACAAAGCAACACTATCTTTATATTATATATATTTATATATATATTATTTATATAAGATTTATATATATATATATATATACTATATTTTGTGTTCCTTGATGGAGTACTGTGAGATCTCTTCCGTGAATTAAAATCTTCAACACTAATAGTTAAGCTCCTTCAAAATAAACATATGTATTTTCTCCGTAAACGAGAAACGCAACAGGACAAGACGCAGATCATGAGGTAAGGAAAACGATACGCAACAGGACTAGGCACTGAGAAGTACTGACGGTTGCCTTCAGAGGGGGATTTGCACACGCGGGTGGGGTTGCCTTAGGTGCGGGTATTACCAGGAGCGGTTTACAACAATGAGGTGGGATTATCCTCGGGGTGCGTATGACGCTCACGGCTGGGTTGAAACTCAAGGTGGCTGTGTTCTATCTGATCTAAGGGTGATGGTTATGTTTAGGGGTTGGGGTTGATCGCTAAGGGTGGAGTTACACACAACAACAGAGGGCGTAGGGCTAACACAACATCATAAGGTTTATAATAAGTGATTATATATTATATATATATTTTATATAATTTATATTAATTTATTAACTTCCAGTGTCTTTTAGAGTCTTCTTCACTGTTTGCTTAAATCTTCACTACAGATTATTATGGGGCTTCTTCAAAAATTTTTTTCCTAAAATTCACTTGGTATACACCACTGAGTTATTAGATAAGGGTTTTAGCATAAGTTATTTGCACTATTACATTGGGCTTGGGTTATGCACTACAGGGCTTGGGTTATACACTACAGGGGCTGGGGTTATGCACTACAAGGGCTGGGTTATACACTACAGGGGCTGGGGTTATGCACTACAGGGGCTGGGTTATGCACTACAGGGGCTGGGGTTATGCACTACAGGGGCTGGGGTTATACACTACAGGGGCTGGGGTTATGCACTACAGGGGCTGGGGTTATGCACTACAGGGGCTGGGTTATGCACTTACAGGGCTGGGGTTATGCACTACAGGGGCGGGTTATGCACTACAGGGGCTGGGTTATGCACTACAGGGGCTGGGGTTATGCACTACAGGGGCTGGGTTATGCACTACAGGGGCTGGGGTTATGCACTACAGGGGCTTGGGTTATGCACTACAGGGGCTGGGGTTATGCACTACAGGGGCTGGGGTTATCACTACAGGGGGGCTAGGGGGTTATGCACTACAGGGGCTGGGGTTATGCACTACAGGCTGGGTTATGCACTACAGGGCTGGGGTTATGCACTACAGGGGCTGGGCTATGCACTACAGGGGCTTGGGGTTATGCACTACAGGGGCTTGGGTTATGCACTACAGGGGCTTGGGTTATGCACTACAGGGGCTTGGGTTATGCACTACAGGGGCTTGGGTTATGCACTACAGGGGTTGGGGTTATGCACTATAGGGGGCTGGGGCTATGCAGTACGGGGGTACCTTTCCTGGGTAGTGCAGCGACCTAAATACATACTCAAGAAGGTGAGCGATATACTCATGAAGGTGAGCGATATACTCAGGAAGGTGAGCGATATACTCCAGAAAGTGAGCGATATACTCAAGGAGTATACCTTCAAAAGCTAACCAAGCCTACACAGACCTATTCATCAACAGCCATCTTCTTTCCGGGATATGGAAGCTAATCAGATTTAATCCGAGGAAGTGGGTGGACAGCTACAAATTCATAGATAAAGAGCTCATCAATAAAATTCAAAACATCAACTCGTCAGCCTCGTCCTCTTCCAACCAATCGTTTATTCTGTAGCACACAGCTGTAGTGCACACATACACGCGCGCAGGTGACACTGGTGGAAATTGACGAGGAAGACACCTGTAGGGCGGACCACACCTGCTGGCGAAGACCACACCCACCCCACACGTGCAGCAGGTGGTGTTTGATACATCTGTGATGGTCGGCTCACCCCGAGTGTTTTACCTGAGGTAATCAGCTTACAGGTGTTTCTTTTGTGATCTTTGGCTCACATATGTGTTTACCTGAGACTCTGGACTTTACCGCGAGATACTGGGCTCTCTCTAGTCTTACCCTGAAGTACAGGGCTCACTCTAGTCTTACCCTGAAGTACAGGGCTCACTCTAGTCTTACCCTGAAGTACAGGGCTCACTCTAGTCTTACCCTGAAGTACAAGGCTCACTCTAGTCTTACCCTGAAGTACTGGACTCACTCTAGTCTTACCCTGAATCTGGACTCACTCTAGTCTTACCCTGAAGTACAGGGCTCACTCTAGTCTTACCCTGAAGTACTGGACTCACTCTAGTCTTACCCTGAAGTACTGGACTCACTCTAGTCTTACCCTGAAGTACTGGACTCACTCTAGTCTTACCCTGAAGTACAGGGCTCACTCTAGTCTTACCCTGAAGTACTGGACTCACTCTAGTCTTACCCTGAAGTACTGGCACACTTCTAGTCTTACCCTGAAGTACAGGGCTCACTCTAGTCTTACCCTGAAGTACAGGGCTCACTCTAGTCTTACCCTGAAGTACTGGCTCACTCTAGTCTTACCCTGAAGTACTGGACTCACTCTAGTCTTACCCTGAAGTACTGGACTCACTCTAGTCTTACCCTGAAGTACTGGACTCACTCTAGTCTTACCCTGAAGTACTGGACTCACTCTAGTCTTACCCTGAAGTACAGGGCTCACTCTAGTCTTACCCTGAAGTACAGGGCTCACTCTAGTCTTACCCTGAAGTACTGGACTCACTCTAGTCTTACCCTGAAGTACTGGACTCACTCTAGTCTTACCCTGAAGTACTGGACTCACTCTAGTCTTACCCTGAAGTACAGGGCTCACTCTAGTCTTATTATACCCTAGAAGTACTGGACTCACTCTAGTCTTACCCTGAAGTACTGGGCTCACTCTAGATCTGTACCTGGGTACAGGCTCACTCTGCTCTTACCTGGAAGTACTGACTCACTCTAGTGCTTACCTGAGTACTGGCTCACTCTAGTCGTTACCCCTGAGTCTGGACTCACTCTGTCTTACCCTGAAGTACTGGACTCACAGTCTACCCTGAAGTACTGGACACTACTCTAGTCTTACCTGAAGTATCGGGCTCACTCTACTTACCCTGAAGTACTGACTCACGCTAGTCTACCCTGAAGTACGACTCACTTGTCTTACCTGAAGTACTGCACTCACTCTAGTCTTACCCTGAATACGGCTCACTCTGTCTTACCCTGAAGTACGGACTACTCTATCATACCCGAAGTACGCTCACTCTAGTCTTACCCTGAAGTACGGACTCACTCTAGTCTTACCCTAAGTAAGGCTCACTCTAGTCTTAACACTGAAGTACGGACTCGAGCATCTAGGTCTTATGATACAAGGGACTCACTTAGTCTTACCCTGAATATGACTCGATAATAGTCTTACCCTGAAGTTATGGACTCACTCTAGTTTCTTCCTGAATACTGGACTACTCAGTCTTACACCTGAAGTACTGACTACACTTAGTCTTACCCTGAAGTACTGGACTCACTCTAGTCTTTACCTGAAGTACTGGGACTCACTCTCTAGTCCTTACCGAAATACTGGGATCACTCTAGATTACGAGACTACTATGTTGGTCATTTACCAATCTAGTCATCTAATACTGTGTGGCACGTCATTACTAGATGTTAGTCACTGTGGTAGTTAACCACCTCTAGTCCATTTACCCTGTAGTTGAACGTCTCTTGACCTCTGGGTTATCAGAATGCGAAATTTACACTAGAACAGCCTCACGTCTCTAATCTATTCCCAAGTCCTGTAGTCTCAACGTTTCTTGACAAGTCTGTTAGTCGAAACTGCAGCCATTCCTCTAAATGGTAGAGTGATGCCTCTCCTGCATAATCATTCCAACATATTGTTATTTCTTTTCACCAGAGTCACATTTGAGAAGGACATGTGTTGTAGATTACACACTCAAGAATTGTGAAGTGTCAGCTTATAGGAAGTTCGCACAACAATTGCTTTCTTATTTATTTTTACGAAAGATGAATTAGAATATTAAATGGCGGTGAATTATAACTGGATAAAAAGTGACACTAAGTTTTGACGTGTCTAGAATTGAAATATTTTTCTCCTTATTTTTTTGTTTCATGGATGATTGCATTCTCATCAAATGGTTGCCTAATAATGTACTAAACTGTGTACAACACTAGTTTGTACGATCATGAAAGTGTAAAGAAATCTTTTGATTGTTTTGTAATAACAATGAAATGGCGCAGTATTACAAAGATCCCAGTGCTAGTATGTGTTAGCACGTATCAATAATAAAAGGTTCCACAGAATCTTGATATCATATTAAGCAAAGCTTTAGATGAGAGCATAATACTACAGAGTAAATGTGAATCTTTTATATCACAACTATATAAAAAACCCAGGGTCCTTTTAAAGAATTTAAAACTGATAAGGAGGCTAGGAAACCAAAAAAACCCGATTTGGAAAAAATTTTTAATTTTTCCCTCTAAACAATTTTTGCTGTTGGCCGCCTTTACCCTAAGAAAAATTATTTTTAAACCGGAAAAATTTGGGACTGGACAAAGAGAAAGTCACGGAAAACCGGGGAGTATGTTCTTTAGGGCTGGGACCGTGATGCCCCCCTCCCGGAAAATCTTAGCCCGGGGAAAAGGGTTTTAAAACGAAGAGAAGCCACCAAAAATTTTCACAAAAACCCTTGTGTAAGTTTGGACTTTATTAAAGGAAAGGCCCCGAAAGACTAATCTTTCAGGTGGGGGAAAAAGGGTTAATATATAGTAAACATAGCAAGTGAATTATAGCAAAAGGAAGGTGACACAGGGGAAACGTCAAATTGCAAAAAATATTTAAAGTACTATCCTCCTCACCTTTTTTGCTTCAGGACTAATGAAACCACTCATGGCGAAACGTTTCCTTTAATAAATGTACTAAACTGTACACCAGTACTCTTATCTACAGTTTGTCGGTATCAGCTAGATTATTTACAACTGAAATGCATTTTACTGATTGTGGGTTTTGGGTAATGAAACAATGAGATTATTGCTCCATGATTTAGGGAGATCCCCAGTTGCATAAGTCATGTTGCTTAATTCAAGTAAAGGATTTCCCAGGCAATGTTGATTTGCCTTTAGTTAGCTCAAATTTAGTGAAAGGAATGCTATAAATAACTTACTTGCAGAGCATAAAACGAACCCATCTCTCCTTGGTATTATACCTGGCCTTTAATTTCGTCTATGAAGTAGATGCAGCATCCCAAACATTGACTAATCTACTCACTATACATAGACAATGAGGGAGAGCGACCTGGTCAGTCCTCGCCGCTGTCCTTAATTCTGTTTACATCCCTCCATGCCCGGGGTGTGGGCATTGGCATCACTGACAAATGCAATGTTCTCAATAGCATTTTCCACACCAAGTGTGGGAGAGGAATGTATCTGAAAAGAATTATTTCTTCCCGTCTCTAGAAGAAGAAGAAGAAGAAGAAGAAGAAGAAGAAGAAGAAGAAGAAGAAGAAGAAGAAGAAGAAGAAGAAGAAGAAGAAGAAGATGATGATGATGATGATGATGATGATGATGATGATGATGATGATGATGATGATGATGATGATGATGATGATGATGATGATGACGATGATGACGATGATGATGATGATTGATGATGATTGATGATGATGATGATGATGATGATGATGATGGTGAAAATGACGATGACTGTGAACTCGAAGGGTTAGTATCCTAGGCTATTCCTAAGAAAGTCCATCTAGTGAGGCTTTTTGTCACTGGAATCCCTTGATCCTCATCCCCAGACAGCAACCCACAACAGTCAGTCAGCACCCAGAACCTACTTACTTATTGCAAGGTGAACAGGGACAACAGGTAAAACAAAACATACCCAGCCTTTCCATTTGTGCTTGGATCGAATCCGGGTCCTAAGGATGTGAGCCGAATGCGCTAATACTCGAAAATATTTTTACTTGCTTACGCTGACAGAAAAAAAAAGTTTGATTTATTATTGTTGTTGCTGTTGCTTTTGTTGTAATTATTATTATTATTATTATTATTATTAGTAGTAGTAGTAGTAGTAGTAGTAATAGTAGTAATAGTAGTAGTAGTAGTAGTAGTAGTAGTAATACTAGTAGTAGTAGTAGTACTAGTAGTAGCAATAGTAGTAGTAGTAGTAATAGTAATAGTAGTAGTAGTAATACTAGTAGTAGTAGTACTACTAGTAGTAGTAGTATTCCCAAGAATATTCATGGGAAATCTCTAAATCAGTAGGGGTCATACAGCGCCTGAGGAATGTCAGGAAATGACATTGAAGGATAGGAAGGGGGATGGTAGCTCCAGATCCTTGGATTAGGAACCGATCAGAAGCATCAAGACACCCTGCTCGAGGTCATGAAAGGAGACTAAAGATGCTGGTCAGGATCTCTGCTGGGAAACCCCACCAGTGGACACCCCACTAACCTCCCCCCCCCATCCCCCTTCCTAACCTCCGTCCACAAATTGGATTCCAGTTATGTTTTGACTTGAAGGAATGTGGAGAGGAATTCTCCGTGAAATGTTGAATGTTCTCCTTGAAGTATCGTCTCTTTCGCTGCCTAAGTGTGTATGTGTGTACGCTTTATAGGCGGAATTTGCCGGCTTAGCTCAGGGGTGGAAGTGGTATGGACATACCAACAAGTTGTAGTTAAAGGCCCTTGTGCACTGATCAAGACATTTATTAAGGTAACGTTTCGTCATAAGTTATCTTCTTCAGTCCTTATAAAAACAAGTAAGAAACGAGAATATGAACTATATATAATCGTCTCTTAGTTTTCTCTGTATTAGGATCGAAAAAGCCACTTGTGGAGAAACGTTTTACTGATAATTGTTTTGATCAGTGCATACCTGTCTCTTACCTACGGCTTAGCTTATTTGACAACGATCGTTTTGATACACAAGCCGAATTTGCATTCATTTTTTTTCTATACCCTTCGAAAAACATTTCATAATTGATACAGTCATGGTAACCCTTTACTGCCCTCGTAGAGGGTAGTGAAGGGTTACCATTATTCCTACCTTCAGTTCGTCTGGCGCTCAGCAGACACACTCAAGCTTCCATCATGCCTTGTGCTCGATGATCCACATGGGTTTAGAGCTTAATATGAATTATTTATTTTATTTTTGGGGGGACTGTACCGAGGCCGGAACAATTCACAAATAACCCACAATTGCGAGATTTTTTTGTTGTTGGTGGGGAGGGGGAGGGGGTAAATTCTTTTGACTGTTTTCGGTTTGCTTTAGTCGCTTATGGTTAATATATTTTTCAATGATGGCTCGTAATTTTTGCTTCCATTCATTGTTTATCATATTTTTTATAATTATATGAGATTATTTTTTCCCTCCTACTTCCCGTTTTGTTGGAATGGAAACAGAAAAATGTATAGAAGAAATAGCCTCTGTACGTGCGACGTTTCACTGTTTTGAGCGAAATGTTGAGTGAAAGTTCTCCTTGGAGGAAAACGTTGTCCCAGTCAAGTCTTGTTTGGCTCCATGCCAAAACATTCTCATTTTGTTCGATAGGGATGAAACTGTACCTGAGCTAGTAGTTCCATCATTTCTAGGGAAGGAAAAGCCTCTAGTTCATTGTTCCATTGTACTTCTCGTTGGAATTCTCTTCTCCTCCAATCGCTTATAACTTCAGTTTGTTAGTGTCTTACTCTCTACTCGTCTATTATTTTTCGCCTCTAATCACCACTCGCCATGCAGCCTCAATACTACACATGCGGCTACCGCTGCGGCTGGCCACATGCGGCCTCTGCGGCCGACAATGCAATTGCTGCGATTGCCACTTACAACCGCCTCTTGTGACAACTGCTTCTGCCACTTACTGCTGCCGCTTGCATCTGCTACTTACATATGCTACTTGAGGCAGCTGCGGCTGCCCATTTCAGATACCACTTGCGGCCGTTGCGGCTGTACACTTGCGGCACACGGGCCGCTGGTTGGCTCGTTGATTGG
This sequence comes from Cherax quadricarinatus, assembly GCF_026875155.1. Lineage (NCBI taxonomy): Eukaryota > Metazoa > Arthropoda > Malacostraca > Decapoda > Parastacidae > Cherax > Cherax quadricarinatus. The sequence goes on from NC_069427.1 coordinate 13,700,260, forward strand.
GGATTCATGTCGGACCAGCGGTGACACGACTACAATTATGCTGAGTTACCTGTGATGGACCGCCCGCCTACCTGTTGAATGATGATGCTGGCTGTTGTTGTCGTTGCTATTGTTGTTTGTTTTGATGTTTTTGTTGTTATTTTTGTTGTTGTTGGGTGGTGTTGGTGATAGTGGTGGTGGTGGAAGTAGTGGTAGTGGTGGTGGTAGTGGTAGTGGTAGTGGTAGTGGTAGTGGTGGTGGTGGAAGTGGTGGTGGTGGTGGTAGTGATACTGGTGGGCACGAATGTGTGAAAGAATTACTTACAATAGTTAACCCAGGGGAGACAGGCTTTCGCTCTGTCCTCAGTCAAGCTGTGCGAACACGCCAGTTTTCTCTTCCCTCAGGACAGGAGAGCTTTTTTTTTTTTTTTATCTGCTACATTTTATGTCCATTTTGATTTTCGGGTGAGCGAAAGCCAGTCTCCCCTGGGTTAACTATTGTAGGTAATTCTTCCACACCTTCGTGCCCACCAGCATTGTTGTATCCAGACGGCACGAGGTACGTGGCCGAGCGAATGTAGACAGCCCGTACTGTCTGCTAGACAGCCTATGATGTCTGTTAGATTCACATTCCGCGGCACTACGGTGCTGCCCTCTCTAGGCCTGCCCAGGTCAGTGAGACGCGGAGCCCAACCGCCCTCACGCCACGGTCTACCCTCACGGGTTTAACAACCTCCCCTCCACGGACTGGCTATCGGTCATTCCTTCACTTTGCCCGTGTTATACCTAGGTGTTGATTAATACAGTCAAGCCTAGTCTAAGGCCGTATCTCTGCAACCTACCCCTTTTGGTAACCTGCAAGAAATAACAGCATTAACAGGTGTAAGTGTGGGGGTTGGTGGTGGTGGTGGGGGTGGGTTTGGTGGTAGTGGGGTGGCAATGGTGAGGAAATGGTTGGGTGGTAGAAGTGGTGGTGGTAGTGGGGGTGGTAGTAGTGGGGTGGTGGTAGTGGTGGTGGTAGTGGGGGTGGTAGTAGTGGTGGTGGTAGTGGTGATGGTGGTGGTTGTGGTGGTGGTGGTAGTGGTGCTGGTGGTAGTGGGCTGGTGGTTGTTGGGGTGGTAGTACAGTGGTGGTAGTAGTTTGGGGATGGTAGTGGGGGGTGGTTAGTGGTAGTGGGGGTTGGGGGTAGTGGTGGTGGTAGTAGGGGTGGTGGTAGTGGTTGTAATGAGGGTGGTGGTAGTGGTGGTGGTAGTGGGGGTAGTGGTAGAGCAGGCTGTGGGTAGTGTTGGGGGTGGTAGTGAGGGTGATGGTATAGTGGTGGTGGTGGAGGTAGTAGTGGTGGTGGTGGTAGTGGGGGGTGGTGGTAGTGGGGGTAGTGGGGAAGGGGTGTGGTGGTAGTGTGGTGGTGGTAGTGGGGTGGTGGTGGTGGTAGTAGTGAGGGTGATGGTGGTAGTGGTGGTGGTAGTGGGGGGAGTGGTAGTGGTGGTGGTGGTTGGAGGGTGGTGATTGGGGTGTAGTGGTGGTGGGGGGTAGGGTGGTGGGGTGGGGGTAGTGGGGTGGTGCTGGTTGTGGTAGTGAGGGTTTTTGGCGGTAGTGTTGGTGGTAGTGGTAGTGGTGGTAGTGAGGGTGGTGGTGGTGGTAGTGAGCGTGGTGATGGTAGTGGTAGTGGTGGTAGTGAGGTTTGTGGTGGTAGTGGTGGTGGTAGTGGGGAGGTGGTAGTAGTGGGGGAGTGGTATGGTGGTGGTAGTGGGGGTGGTAGTATGGGTGGGGTAGAGGTGATGGGTGGTTGTGGTGGTGGTGGTAGTGAGGGTTTGTGGTGGTAAGTGGTGGTGGTGGAACATTATAGTGCAAGTATATATACCGCGTCTGGGCCGGGAAGTTTACTACGTTATGTCTTAACGTTGATGCAGGAACAAGGTTACACCTGCCACTCCCTATTTTCCCACCACCACGACACCCACCGCTACACCCATCATTACACCCGATCCACTATACCCACACTACAACCACACCTAACATCCACCACTATACAACAAACACTAAACCCATACACTACACCCACCACTGCACACACAACTACAGACCTAAAACACCAATACGCGCCACCACTACACTCGGGTACTACTTTCACCCTCCACTACACCCACCACTACACAATCCCACCAGTAAACCCACCAGTACATCCCACCAGTACCCCCACCACTACACTCGTACTACACCCATCACTACACACCACCCGTCACTATACCCATACAACAACCCACACTACAATCAACCACTACAACCACCGCGCTACACTCGTAACTACACCCACCATTACACCCGTCACTATACCGCATAATGACACACCACACTACAATCACCACTACAACCACAACTACACTCGGTACTACACCCATCATTACACCCTCACAAACCCCATACACACCCCACACTACAATCACCACTACAACCACCCACTACACTCGGTACTAAAACCCATCACTACACCCGTCACTATACCCATACTACACCCACCTACAATCACCACTACAACCACCACTACACTCGGTACTACACCCATCATTACACCCGTCACTATACCCATACTAAAACCCACACACAATCACCACTACAACCCCAAATACACTCGGTACTACACCCATCATTACACCCGTCACTATACCCACACTACACCCCACACTATACCACCACAACACCGGTACTTCACCCACCACACACCCATCACTAAAACCCCACTACGCCCACCCCCTACACCACCACTACACCCATCACTACAAAAATCACTACACCCACACTACACCCATCACTACCCCCATCACTACACCCATCACTGTACCCACCAATGCACCCACCTCTACACCCTCCAATACACCCCCCACCACTACACCCACCACTACACCCACCACTACCCCCACCAATACACCCACCACTACGACCATCACTACACCCATCATTGCACCCATCACTACACTCACAATGCACCCGTCACTACATCCATCACTACACCCATCACTACATCCATCACTACACCCACACTACACTCATCACTACACCCATCACAACGCCCACTATATCTTCAAATATATAAGGGGGATTACCAATAGACGCCTGGTTGTCCTCAAGAAGGCCCTGGACAGGCACCTAAAGTCAGTACCTGATCAGCCGGGCTGTGGTTAGTACGTCGGATTGCGTGCGGTCAATAGTAACAGTCTGGTAAATCAGGCCTTGATCCACCATGAGGCCTGGTCACAGACTGGGCCACGGGGTCTTTGGAACTCTCTCCAGGTATATATATATATATATATATATATTTTATATATATATATATATATATATATTATATATATATATATAAATATATATATATATATATTATATATATAATATATATATGTCTTTGCCGAATGGGCAGAACTTGCGATTTTGGCTTAAATAGCAACGCTCATCTTCCCATATAGGACAAGCGAAAATTTGTGTATGCAATAATTTCTCCAAAATCATTCTAAACCTAACTTAAAAAATATATGTCGTTGTGTTTGTTTAGTATTAAATTATTGTAAACAAATCTAAAATATATATAGTTGGGTTAGGCTAAAATAAATTGTTCTTGTTATAATAAGGTTAGGTAAGTTTTCTAAGATTCTTTTGATGCAAAATTAAAAATTTTTACATTAACATAAAAGAAAAAAATATATCTTTAAACATATAAGAAAAAATTTTTGAAAGTACTTAATTTTAAATGAGTTCTTGCTAATTGACCAGTTTTACATATTCGGCACGACATATATATAATATATATATATATAAAATATATATATATATATTATATAATATATATATATATATATATATATATATATATATATATATATATATATTATATATAACGTATTTAGAAATATAGTGAAGTAAGATAAGATAAGATTTCGTTCGGATTTTTAACCCCGGAGGGTTAGCCACCCAGGATAACCCAAGAAAGTCAGTGCGTCATCGAGACTGTCTAACTTATTTCCATTGGGTCCTTAATCTTGTCCCCCCGGATGGGGACCCACACCAGTCGACTAACACCCAGGTACCTATTTGGCTGCTAGGTGAACAGGACAACAGGGTAAGGAAACGTGTCGAAATGTTTCCACCCGCCGGAATCGAACCCGGCCCTCCGTTTTGTGAAGCGAGAGCTTTAGCCACCAGGCCCACCGGGGGGACCTCATGGCTGGAAATGGGGACCCTCATCCTCAGAGAAGACAATAAACGTACCTCAGGGAAAACTCAAGGTTCTCCCCCGGAGCTGTTTGAAATATTTTCTTCCCCCTACCACCCCCCATATTTTGATATTCTATGTGAACATTTATTAATAAACAGAATACATTTACAGAAAAACATAAACATGAATACAATGGCACAATGTATCAAAGATCATGAATTTCCTCCAGCTCCTCCGAGGCTGGACGCGAGCCAAGTATGCAGCAAGCATTTCCCCTCTGGATGGCTACGCTGAGCGCTTGAACATGAAAGTGGCTGCCCTTGGGTCCCTGGTGGTGTCGATGAGTCTGGAACCCAATTCTTTAAGGAAACGTGTGGCATTTTTTCCCCATGATCCCAAGGTCTCTGATCCCACTGGGACAAATTGATACTGTTGGCTTATGTCCCTGTACTTGCTGATCTTGTACTCCTCCCTGTGGTCAGCAGCTCCTCCCTGTCGCCCCACACTGTGATGGATATAGGTGTCAGCCAGTGTGGACACACAGGTATAGTCCCATGCTAAGAGCTTGCCATTATTCCAAGGATAGATGGTGATCCCATCGGGGCAGTTTGCTGGGTTGTGGGCATTGTTGGCTGCTAGTGATCGGGGCTTCCTCTCGGCTGGGCATCCAGCTGTAGCAAGGGTTCTTTTAATGATATCATTGACCTCATTGTGTCTTGCATGCCAGCCCTTGGTTTTGGAACGGTTAAGACCATATATATGTATGTATATATTATAATATATATATTATATATATATATATTATATATATATATATATATATATAATATAAATATAATATATAAATATATATATATATATATATATATATAATATATATATAATAATATATATATAAATATATATATATATATATATATATATATATAATATATAATATATATATATATATATATATATATATATATATATATATATATATATACATACATTAATATATATATATATAATATAATATATATATATATATATATACATACATATATATATATATATATATATATATATATATATATATATATATATATATATACATACATATATATATATATATATATATATATATATATATATATAAATATATATATTTATATATTATATATATATATATATATATATATATATTAAATATATATATATATATATATATATATAGATAGTTTAGCATAAGTAATTCAGTGTCATGTGAGGTGAACAGAGAGTCGAACTCCATTTTTAGGAATCAATATTGTCATGGTTTCTCTAATATATACCATATACCGAGGGAGAAGCCTGCCTGCTAGAGTAACGTTTCTCGCTATTAGCGAAGGGAGGATCGAACCTTGCACCACCACAGGTCAAACTTGGTCTAAATATAAAAATAATGATTCCCTTATTATCTGGAAGGCAGAGAAATAAAAACAATAAGCGGTTAGAGGGAAAAAACATGCACATAGCTGCTTGTGACAGGGGAATTTTTTCATGGGGGGGGGCGGCTGGGCACGTCGTTAGCTAGACATAACAGGACACAACTCCGGGGGGCCCCTGCCGCTCATCTAACAGCTTCTGGGTTTCTTCATGATTTAATGTTCGTTAAAAGAGCTCTTGGGTCTTTTTCAGGGGATAATGTTCAGTTTCAGACCTTTTTGGCTCCCTTTGTGTTGATTTTTTATTTCAACGCCCCTGGTTCCTTTTAACCACCCCCATGAGAGCATACCGGGACATCGTAATGAAATACGTATGTATTAACTTTCTCGAGGTCCAGGGCTGTAGTTTAAAACATTCATGCGGGGGTCAGGAGCGTATCCAGAATCCTTAAAAAACCCATGACTCTGAAATCACATTTTTTATGCGAGGTCCAGGAGTTTTAAATCAACACACTTAAAAAGCTCGGGCGTGTAGACAATATTATAAATCAAGGATCGTTGAGCACAAGATTTTAAACACTATAAAGACCAAGAGCTGTAGATCAATTCTTTCGAGGCCCTGGACATATTGGGGGAACACCTCTTGAAGCCGGGAAACCACAGATCATGGCCCAGGCCCTGCAAAATCAACGCTCTTAAAAGTCCCGGAGAAAGGAAGGGAACTCCCCCCAAACCCTTTACTTGAAAATTTTAAAAGCATATCACTCCAATATACACAAAAGTTCACTTGCAAGTCTCCCGTTGACGTGTTCTTGCCCCTGGGGGGAACGGGAGCCCCTTTGAGAAAGCGAGACAAAAACCCGTCAAGGTGGCGCTGCCACCTCTCCCAAATTGCTTATCTGCCGCCTTGTAGAACATATTTAATTTATGAGTCGGCGGCTTTCGCCCAAAGATGAAGAATCCAGGGGGCCCTACGACCTCCCGGGAGGTGGAAGTTTTAAGGGCCGACCACCCTTTTTTTTGTTTAAATTTTTTAAATTTTAAAGAGAAAGAATACTTCAAAAAATGCTGCTACTGGGACTGTTGATGCCTTTTAGGGGGGGATAAAAGTTAACCACTTTTTTTTTGTTATATTCCATCATACATCAAGTGATGATATCTGCGCCTCAACGGAAAAGTTCAGCGGGATAATTGAAGACATGAAATAGTAATTACGATAGCAAGCAACCACAGACGGGTGGGTTAGAACCACCCGTACCGTGTTTGATAATGGGATTCTCAAGCACCCACGAAGGTTTGTAGCTCTAAATTTTAAAAGGTGTTCCAAAAGTGAGGGGAAAAGTGGGGTTTGGGGAATGAAGGAAAAAAAAAGGTGATAAAGGAGTGACCAGCCCAGAAATCATTCCAAAAAAACAAAAAAATTGCACATTAGGTTTAACGGGGGAACTGCAACGTTGGCAACAGTGTAGGTGGGGGGTAAAGTCTAGGGGGAACCACTCCCTTTTTGATTTGGAGACGTAGTCTGCTCATAAAACTTTGTTAATATTTTACTATCACTTCTATTAATATTAAACCCGCTATTACTACTATTGCTATTTTACTACTACAACTAAACTACTACTACTGCTATGTTACTACTAACTACACTAATAAAGTCCTACTACTACTACTATACTACACTCCACACTATCACTACTACTAAAACTACTATTACTACTACCATTCAACGATGACAACAAAAATAACAAAAATCCCATATCGTCCCCAAAATATCGCCAAGAAAACCTACCTTACACTGTCTCACTCACATATATGATGTAAAAAATATATTATTATTATTTTATTATTTTATTAAAACTGGCCGGTCCCACCAAGGGAGGGTGGCCGAAAAAGAAAAAAAATTTCACCATCTTCACTCCCCACTGTCTTCCAGAAGGGTGCTTTTCACTACAGTTTTTAAAATGCAACATTAAACCCCCCCCCTTTGGATATTTAAGAGAAATTGCCTTTGAAGCCCCAAAAAGGGATTGGGGACGGGGGTTTTTACATTACGAATTTCCTCGAATTTATTTAATAATAAAGGTAATTAATATCAACAAGTTTTATCAATAAGACACATCACAAAATTGGGGATCTTTATTGCTGCAACGTTTTTACCCGACAGTGATTTCTTCAGTCGAATACAAAAGTGGAGACGTCAAAAAAAATAGTTTTTGGCTTTCAGCTGTCAGTCTAGGTAGGAGGTGGGCAGTATTCTTTTTTGCAAAATTAAATCTTGAGATCAATTTTTCCCTAAATCACTTAATAGGGGAAAGACACTAGGAGTAAAGGAATTTTCACAGACAAGAAGTATTGAAGGAAACAGTGAAAGTGACGGAGGAAGTGTCTAGTGATGGAGTATACAAGGGACCCACTGGTTCCCTTACTCTTGTCTGTTAAGTGAATGACTGTTCAGAGGGCACCAACCCCCCCTTTGGAACCCCATGCACAACACACATGTTTCACTGACACCAGCACACACACACCACACACACCACACACAACAACCCCACACACACACACCCACCACACACAACACCCACACACACACACATACACACATAAACACACACACAAAGACAGGGTGTTCCCCAGATGGGACACAGCAACAAGGGGGACACGTTGGAATTGAAGACACAGAGAACACGGGGTGTTAGGAAGTACTTTTTCAGCCAAGATGTCAGGAAGTGGAATATTGGGAAGCGAGAGTGGAGGGAAGGGCCACACAAGCTTTAAGCAAGGTAGATAAAGCTCTGGTTCAGGGGGAGTGGCCTAGCAGCGACCAGGAAGAGGGGGCCCGGACTTGACTCGACCCCTGCAAACCCCAACTAGGTGGTACAACTAGGTGAGTACATACACACAAACACACACACACACAACCACCCACACAGGGGTCCATCCTAGCTTTTAAAAAAGGTCGGGAAAAAGGGTCTTTTAGCCGGAGGGGAGGGATCTAGTAGCGACCATCGAAGAGGCGGGGGCCGGGGGCTGTGACTCACCCCTGAACCAGATAAGAAGTACATGTGGGGGAGTACACTACACCGACAACACCTGGCTAATAATACCCAAGACGAACGTAGGTTTTTTTTTTTTCCTGCTTTATAAATAATTATGATTCGCACTGTGTTATACTGTGGTTTATTGGGGGGATGAAGAAGGGAGGGAGGGAGGGGGGGAAGGAAGGGAGGGGGGGAGGGAGGGGGGAGGGAAGGAAGGTAGGGGGGGGGAGGGGAAGGGAAAGGGAGGAGGGAGGGAGGGAAGGAAGGTAGGAGGGGGGGAGGGAAGGAAGGTAGGAGGGAGGGAGAGAAGGGAGGTAGGGGGAGGGAGGGAAGGAAGGTAGGAGGGAGGGAGGGAAGGAAGGTAGGCGGGAGGATTAACGAAAGAGGAAGAAGACAAAAGGAAGATCACTGTGACATTGGGAGTGATGGTAGTAGAGGAGAGTTTAAAACAGAATAAAAAGTCACAATACCGTGACTGGAACAATACACAAATAACCCCGTCCTTAAGAGACTGTAACTTGTGACAACGTTTCGGTCCAATGTGGACCATTAACTAGTCACACCTGTGGCTAGTTAATGGTCCAAGTCGGACCGAAACGTTGTCACAAGTTTCACTCGGGTTTCTGCTGGTTATTTGTGTAGGCGAGTTTTAAGGCAGGAAGGAAGCAGTGACGAAGCTCGAGGAACATATAGGTTCTCCATCCCCTCGAGAAGGACACCTTGATGCTGATGGTGGGTTTTTGATCCAAGAAAATAGTGTTACCCTCCACTTTCCGTGTGACCTCTACGGGGGTTTGGCGTTTCCCGATCATAATAATAATAATAATAATAATAATAATAATAATAATAATAATAATAATAATAATAATAATAATAAATAAATGAATAAATAAAAGCTGAAATAAGTGAAAATGAAAATAATATTAGTTATAATAATAATAATAATAATAATAATAATAATAATAATAATAATAATAATAATAATAATAATAGGTTGAAGAGCAGATTCCTCCATTTATAAACATCCTGCGCCTGAAATTTAAAGCAATTTCTTTAAGCATCCTCTGTTGCTTAAGAATGTTAAATATGGTAAATATTGGAAGGGAACACAGGCCAAAACCAGGTCGTACCAATATAAGTTTAGCCCAGCCAAACAACAAATCCTAATTAATTGCTCATCAAAATAGAGAATTTGTAGTGATTCAGATTTCGTCTGATTATGTCTGGGTCATTTTTTTTCCCCCAGTGTGATGTCAGACGCTGACGATTTATGGGTTATTCGGTGTGTGCTTGTGTGTGTGTGTGTGTGTGTGTGTGTGTGTGTGTGTGTGTGTGTGTGTGTGTGTGTGTGTGTGTGTGTGTGTGTGTGTGTGTGTGTGTGTGTGTGTGTGTCTTTGTGTGTGTGTGTGTGTGTGTGTGTGTGTGTGTGTGTGTGTGTGTGTGTGTGTGTGTGTGGTGTGTGTGTGTGGTTGTAGTGTGTGTGTGTATGTGTCTTTGTGTGTGTGTGCGTGTGTGTTACTCACCTAATTGTGTTTTGCAGGGGTCGATTCATAGCTCCTAGCCCATGTGTGTGTACTCACGTATTTGTGGTTGCAGAGGTCGAGACTCAGCTCCTGGCTGAGTGTTTGTACTCGCCTAGTTGTGTTTGCAGGGGTCGATTCATAGCTCCTAGCCCCATGTGTGTGTGTGTTGTGTGTGTGGGGTGTGTGTGTTTGTTGTGTGTGGTGTGGTGTGTGTGTGTGTGTGTGTTGTGGGTGTGTATGTGTGTGTGTGTGTGTGTGTGTGCGTGTGTGTACTCACCTAATTGTACTCACCTAATTGTGGTTGCAGGGGTCGAGACTCAGCTCCTGGCCCCGCCTCTTCACTGATCGCTACTGGATCCTCTCTCTCTCTGCTTCCTGAGCTTTGTCATACCTCTTCTTAAAACTATGTATGGTTCCTGCCCCCATTTACTTAAACTTGCTAGGCTATTCCCACTTGCTGACAACTCTATGACTGAAGAAATACTTCCTAACGTCCCTGTGACTCGTCTGAGTCTTCAGCTTCCAGTTGTGACCCCTTGTCCCTGTGTCCCCTCTCTGGAACATCCTATCTCTGTCCACCTTGTCTATTCCCCGCAGTATCTTGTATGTCGTTATCATGTCTCCCCTGACCCTTCTGTGTGTGTGTGTGTGTGTGTGTGTATGTGTGTGTGCGTGTAGAATATTTCGTAAATCTTCCACACTTTAGCATAATTTGTTTTCTATTAATTATGATAGTTACTATAAGCACTTTACCGTTATGTAACAGTTAGAATAATGATACTAACTAACATAACTCACGCGTGAATAAAGTACATAGATAGCTTTAAGCTTTATTATTTTATTTTTAGATGGGGAAGGAGGGGGGGAGGGGTTATCCTGGGTTTATGTCCTGTTACATTTTCGCTCATAAAGGTTCAATAGAAAATATATTGTGTAGGGAGAAATGTACCAGCAGTAGCAAACTACAGTTAGCCTTAACTACCACTGCTGTCAGGCGGGTGGAGTGTGAGGTACTGCTTGGTTGCTCTCATATTATCATTCTTTAGTTGGGTGTAGAGAACCACTGGGAGTGGGCTGGTTCACACGATATATTCATGGAGATGTGCGTTTCTCTCAGAGTATATATACTGAGAGATTACTTTGATTCCTATTTTAGGGATCACAATATTTTTATCTGATAGTGAGTAAGATACGTGCAGCCGTAATGACCCTAGTGTAGTGGATGGGCTTTAAAACCCATTATCCAGGGATCCATAGTGCTCTCTTGGCGGCGGTGATCACTTGTGTGCTTAACTAAAAGTCACATTGGGATTGAGACCATGGGTTACCTGGGCTTCCTGCTGGGTGACCTGACAAGTGTCTACTCTACATGGTCTAACTAACTCCCATCATACTCGACACTTTGATTTGTTGTAAGTTGTAAACTTAAATTTCTATCAGCTTATTTTGAGTATTCTGTTCTATGTGTCACAGCCTCCGATACTGTTGAATCATGTTTCTATGAACGTTGTTTGAAAGGCAGACGTGTAATTTTTTTCTAAAAATTTTCACCGGGTACAGCTAGGCTGTGTTGTCATGTATGTTTTGAGTTAAGGTATCGGCTGAGACGGTGTACAGTCTAGGCTTTCTAATTAATGTATAGTTCGCTGGTTATTTCATACCTCTACTCCAAGTATGTTTCTTCAGTATTATGATTTAGAGCATAATGTTCTGGCTAACTTGTATTTTGTTACTGTCGTTCATCCTAGGTGGGATATTCTCGGATTTCTAGCCCCTGAAGGGAGGTTCCTTGATGCTGGTGAAGGGTTCTTGATCTAGGGAACTGGATCCGGGCTCAATTCCCTGAATTCAGCCTGTATGCCTTCCATACCCTCCACCCAGGCATTGTATAATCCCTACGCGTTTAGCGTTCCCCCGTGATAATTCAGATTTGCAGTATGGTCTAAGCAGTATTTTTTTAATTCTGTTTGTTACTCCAAATTTGTAGCTAAATTTTATGGAATAAATCTTATCTCTGAAAATGAATAAAAATCTCTTGTTAAGCAAATGTAATGCTTTTATTTAAAATTAATTACTCCTTGGGTTTAATTTATTTCATGCTGCTGAAAAAAAATCATTCGTAAAAAAGCTGAATCTCGGATGACTGACTTACATTAATTAACGCTGACCGAACTCTTTATGCTTAATCAGAAATCTGAAATACTTATGACTGTAAGAGATCATGTATAACTCATGATGGCTGTCATACTGAAGTTCAATATTGTTATTTTAACTTATGAACGTGGATCTTACCCGAACAGGCGTAACTTCCTGGTAAAAAACCATCATGGGTGGGCATAGAACTCGCGATCAGAGAGTCATAAGATTCAGACCGACGCGCTAGCCACTAGGCCAGCTGGCTAGAATAAGATTCATCCAACTAGGTATATTTATGCATTTGCGGTCTCAGTGGTGCCTATGCTAACCTTCCTATGGTGTATAAATGTACCTAGTTGGTGAATTTTTTTATATCCAGCTGGCCCAGTGGCTAGCGCGTCGGTCTGGAGTTTTATAACTCTGATCGCGGGTTCTATCCCCGCCCGTGGTATGGTTTGTTTGCATCGTGTCATTACGTCTTCCTGGTAGGAAGTTATAGGTATTTGTACTTGTATGCATTCATGACTGCAAGGAGGGGGTGGGGGTTGAGTCTTGGCTCCTGGCCCTTCCTCTCAACTTGCTGCTTGGAGAGGCTCCTTCCTAGCCTTGTGGTACCTATCACACTTTTTTTCCATACTGATCCTGCTTTCACTTCACCCAGGTTTTTTGTTCACAATCTGATCACCTTTGCTGAAGTACTAATGACATCATTTCTTTCGTTTTTAACATCTATGTCCTGGGTGCACTTGTTTCCCCATCTCAGTTTCTCCCATCTACACCATAAATTCCTTCGTATTTTGTACCTTCCCTGATTCTGTTCCTTTAACCTCTCCATATAACTCGTACCTCATAGCTCGGCAGGGCCTATGAGGTGGGGGTCAACCAGTAAATTGGTCCGGGGCCCGGTTGTGAATCTCTAAAGGGGCCCCATTGCTTTAGACGTTCTATTTTGACTTTTTTTATTTTTTATTTCAACTATTTTTAGGTAATTTATAAAAATTATGTAAATTACTTAGACGGGGGGGGCCTCGGCCTGCCCCAGGGGCCCCAAAACGGTCTTGTTCCACCTTGCAAAATTCCTCTTGAAGGCCTTACAGCTCAGGAACTAGCATCGTCGCTTACTTTTCCACTCGTGTTCCTACTTAGCAGGTGCACGTTCCCAGCTGGTACTGCATTCTTAAAGATGGGAATTAATGTGTAGTATAAATGGCCATGTGTCTGTGCGTCTTTGCGTGAGAATACTCTTAACTTTTTTTTTTTTAAATATGGCACTGGATAATATTAAGAAGCAACAGAAAATCTTTCACATTTAGTGAAATATTTTCACATCTATGGGGGACTTTTTTTTTTAACGCTCGCGCTCATGCATATATTGAAATACCCAGGAATGACACGTTGTCATACAAGGGTTAACGAGTGGGTTGGCTTTCTAATTACTCCTAGCAGAGCTGCTTAATAAATATTTTAAATGGACACTTATGTCCCGTGGCTCGGTTGGTAACGCTCTCGCCACAAACCCGTCAGTTCCGAGGGTAATGAAATTGATTCTTTATTAACACGAGATGTGGAGAAAGCTAGGGAAGTTGTCGAACAGAAGAGAGGCAAATTTTACGAATGAGCTGACGTCAGACCAAGCAAGAACTCTCCCTGACTCGAGACTGATCAGTGCTCTAATCAAAGCCCCACCTTGACATTCCTGGGCGCCTTCCCCCTGATTTATCCTGTGTCCGCACCTCAAGTGAGGTGCCTTGATACCAGTGAAGAGATTTTGATTCTCTGGATCAAAATATCTCCCTTCATTGCCTGGAACTTGTCTCTACGGGTTCTGAAGAACCCCTGATTGAGTTAACCCTTTCCATTAATTAAAATAAAAAGCCCCCGTCCGGTAGTACCTCCCTCATTTTCATGTACCTGTCCCCTCAGGAGGTGGTGCCTTGAACGACTCTGATCCAAGGAACTCCTCCTTATTGGATTTAGTTCTCCATGAATGTAATTACTTCTCACACACACTGGAAACTCTCTCCTTAACCTTGATGAGCTTTGAGTCTTGCTACACTGAGCCCGGCCATGGGCCAGGCTTGTCTGGTGTTAGCTGTTCAACCAGGCTGTTGCTGCTGGAGGCCCGCTGCCCCACATATCTATCACAGCCTGGTTGCTGCCCTGCCCTGCCACCAGCTCGTACATCCACTTACTCAAACCATCCCCTACCTTCCCCCCTCTTGACACTTCCAAAATCCAGTGGCATCAATCATACGAGCTTCAACAATCTATTTATAAATGCCGACAGACCCTCAGAGCATGAAAATGAAGGAAAATGTATGGGCCACATGCGTAAGTAACAGCAGAATAACATTAATGGTTATATCGGACGCATCTTACCTGATATGAGATACCAGAAATATAGGGTAGGAGAATTCACATTGAAGATTTCAGGAGCAAAATATAGAGGGTTCGGGCTAAATTTTGGGAGAAATAATAGGAGGATCTGCCTATAATACAGAAATTTTAAAATTACCCATTCATAACAATAGGGACTGACAAGATATTAGAACTACCATGAACACCAAGGCAGCATTCACAGCTCATGGTCGTGAAAGCAAAAAAATATTAGATCCTAGATGAAATCTGAGAGAATTAAGGAGGTTCGTGTAGGTTAGAAGTGACATAGCGAGCAAAACTAGAAGATTCAATAAATGTAAAAATTAGATCCAGAAAATCTCAAGTATGCAACGCCCCGTCAAGACAACGCAGTTCGTGCCCTGAGCACTCTCCTGGTCATGCATTGTTAGAAAAAGTTCAAATATTTGCAAAAAGATTTGCCGCAGATTAATTCAAGACTATCATAGAGGAAGGAAAGGAATGAGTGTCACACAGAATTTTAATATGCTTGCTAGAACACGGACAAGCTGTTCGAAAATGGATTAGGGACACAGGATAGTGGAGTAAGTGAAGTGAAATGCCATTCACAGCTTAAGTTAGCTGGATAGATATTTGTTAGATTCTGGCTTCCCGGGCTGTGTTGTACCTGCTGCTAAGGTCCAGTCAGCTGCAGTTCGACCAAGGTGCTGGCATAGGTAGGGATAACCCCCAACCCTCACACACGCGCCTCTTTCCCACCCCCACTACCTCCACACTCGTCCTTGCATACTGTCGCACCCGTTACTCTCCCCTTCATTCTCTCCCCTACACCCCTACCTTCATCCTTAACACCATCATACTTCGCCCCTTTCCCTCCAACTATCCAAAACAATCGTCGCCTCTACCTCAGACCACCACCTTGATCCTAGCTTTCCCCACCCTGGTACACTCCTCTATTCACAGGCATAAGATTTAATATAGTTATATATTTTAGGAACTTTGATATATTATTTAAATTTCCCTCCTTCCTGGAGTTTACCTGGAGAGAGTTCCGGGGGTCAACGCCCCCGCGGCCCGGTCTGTGACCAGGCCTCCTGGTGGATCAGAGCCTGATCAACCAGGCTGTTGCTGCTGGCTGCACGCAAACCAACGTACGAGCCACAGCCCGGCTGATCCGGAACTGACTTTAGGTGCTTGTCCAGTGCCAGCTTGAAGACTGCCAGGGGTCTGTTGGTAATCCCCCTTATGTGTGCTGGGAGGCAGTTGAACAGTCTCGGGCCCCTGACACTTATTGTATGGTCTCTTAACGTGCTAGTGACACCCCTGCTTTTCATTGGGGGGATGGTGCATCGTCTGCCAAGTCTTTTGCTTTCGTAGTGAGTGATTTTCGTGTGCAAGTTCGGTACTAGTCCCTCTAGGATTTTCCAGGTGTATATAATCATGTATCTCTCCCTCCTGCGTTCCAGGGAATACAGGTTTAGGAACCTCAAGCGCTCCCAATAATTGAGGTGTTTTATCTCCGTTATGCGCGCCGTGAAAGTTCTCTGTACATTTTCTAGCTCGGCAATTTCACCTGCCTTGAAAGGTGCTGTTAGTGTGCAGCAATATTCCAGCCTAGATAGAACAAGTGACCTGAAGAGTGTCATCATGGGCTTGGCCTCCCTAGTTTTGAAGGTTCTCATTATCCATCCTGTCATTTTTCTAGCAGATGCGATTGATACAATGTTATGGTCCTTGAAGGTGAGATCCTCCGACATGATCACTCCCAGGTCTTTGACGTTGGTGTTTAGCTCTATTTTGTGGCCAGAATTTGTTTTGTACTCTGATGAAGATTTAATTTCCTCATGTTACCATATCTGAGTAATTGAAATTTCTCATCGTTGAACTTCATATTGTTTTCTGCAGCCCACTGAAAGATTTGGTTGATGTCCGCCTGGAGCTTTGCAGTGTCTGCAATGGAAGACACTGTCATACAGATTCGGGTGTCATCTGCAAAGGAAGACACGGTGCTGTGGCTGACATCCTTGTCTATGTCGGATATGAGGATGAGGAACAAGATGGGAGCGAGTACTGTGCCTTGTGGAACAGAGCTTTTCACCGTAGCTGCCTCGGACTTTACTCTGTTGACGACTACTCTGTGTTCTGTTAGTGAGGAAATTATAGATCCATCGACCGACTTTTCCTGTTATTCCTTTAGCACGCATTTTGTGCGCTATTACGCCATGGTCACACTTGTCGAAGGCTTTTGCAAAGTCTGTATATATTACATCTGCATTCTTTTTGTCTTCTAGTGCATTTAGGACCTTGTCGTAGTGATCCAATAGTTGAGCAGACAGGAGCGACCTGTTCTGAACCCATGTTGCCCTGGGTTGTGTAACTGATGGGTTTCTAGATGGGTGGGGGATCTTGCTTCTTAGGACCCTTTCAAAGATTTTTATGATATGGGATGTTAGTGCTATTGGTCTGTAGTTCGTTGCTGTTGCTTTACTGCCCCCCTTTTTGGAGTGGGGCTATGTTTTGTTGTTTTTAGTAACTGTGGGGCGACCCCCCTGTCCATGCTCCCTTCCATAGGATGGAAAAGGCTCGTGATAGGGGGTTCTTGCAGTTCTTGATGAACACAGAGTTCCACGAGTCTGGCCCTGGGGCAGAGTGCATGGGCATGTCATTTATCGCCTGTTCGAAGTCATTTGGCGTCAGGATAACATCGGATAGGTTTGTGTTAATCAAATTTTGTGGCTCTCTCATAAAAAATTAATTTTGATCTTCGACTCTCAGTATGGTTAGCGGCTTGCTAAAAACTGAGTCATATTGGGACTTGAGTAGCTCACTCATTTCCTTGCTGTCATCTGTGTAGGACCCATCTTGTTTAAGTAGGGGCCCAATACTGGACGTTGTTCTCGATTTTGATTTGGCATAGGAGAAGAAATACTTTAGGTTTCTTTCGATTTCATTTATGGCTTTTAGTTCTTCCCGCGATTCCTTACTTCTAAAGGATTCTTTTAGCTTAAGTTCGATGCTTTCTATTTCTCTGACCAGTGTCTCCCTACGCATTTCAGATGTATTGACCTCTTTTAGCCGCTCTGTTATTCTTTTCCGTCGCCTGTAAAGGGAGCGCCTGTCTCTTTCTGTTTTACATCTACTACTCCTTTTTCTTAGAGGAATAAGCCTTGTGCATACATCGAGTGCCACCGAGTTAATCTGTTCTAGGCATAAGTTGGGGTCTGTGTTGCTTAGTATATCTTCCCAGCTTATATCGGTTAGGACTTGGTTTACTTGGTCCCACTTTATGTTTTTGTTATTGAAGTTGAATTTGGTGAATGCTCCCTCGTGACTAATCTCATTATGTCGGTCTGGGGCTCCGCGCATACATGACTGAACCTCAATTATGTTGTGATCTGAGTATATTGTTTTTTGATATGGGACATTTTTTTATCAGATCATCATTGTTAGTGAAGATGAGGTCTAGTGTATTCTCCAGTCTAGTAGGCTCTATTATTTGCTGGTTTAAATTGAATTTTGTGCAGAGATTTAAAAGCTCGCGTGAGTGTGAGTTTTCATCAGAGCTGCCTCCTGGTGTTATTACTGCAACAATATTATTTGCTATATTCCTCCATTTTAGGTGCCTTAAGTTGAAATCCCCCAGGAGCAAGATGTTGGGTGCAGGAGCTTGAAGGTTTTCCAGACAGTGGTCAATTTTTAACAGCTGTTCCTGGAATTGCTGGGATGTTGCATCCGGAGGCTTGTAGACTACCACAATGACTAGGTTTTTGTTCTCGACCTTTACTGCTAAAACTTCCACTACATCATTTGAGGCATTTAGCAGTTCTGTGCAAACAAGTGACTCTGCAATGTACAGGCCAACCCCCCCCCCTTTTGCCTGTTCACTTTGTCACATCTGTATAGGTTGTAACCTGGGATCCATATTTCGTTGTCCAAGTGATCCTTTATGTGGGTCTCAGTGAAAGCCGCGAACAATGCCTTTGCCTCTGCAAGCAGTCCACGGATGAAAGGTATTTTGTTTGTTGCTGGCTTTAGACCCTGTATATTTGCAAAGAAGAATGTTATCGGACTGGTGGTATTGTTGGTACTGGGGGGGGATTTTTTTTCCGGCATTAGTATCTGTATCTGTTGGTTTGGAGTGGAGGCCATCGACTGTGGTTCCACTCCAGGAATGACTGGATTTGGTGTACGATTTCTGCCATTTCCTGCCAGTTTTTTTTTTTTTTCTTCCTGGCACTAAAAAACCTCTCCCTCTTGAGTGGCTGTGGCTACCCAGGTTTTCCCATGGCCTGGATGTTTTGTATCTTTTTGTCCCCTTTAGATGGTATGCCTGGCAACTTTCGCCCCCCCCCCCAGTCTCTCGTATATTAAATTTGTTGTTTCCCGCTCTGCATTTATCCTACGTATGGTACAGACCTTGCTGAGAGAGGGGAAACTCTCGTGTAATAACTCAGCCTGCTGAAACAAACCTATTGAAGCTCTTACAGGTGATGAACAAACAATAGAATAATAGAATACTTAAAAAAAAGGCACAATACCATAACTGGAACACTACACCCTCTGTGTTCTTGCTCCTACCCACTGTGGGCCCCTAGCCACTGCTACCACCACCACCACTACCTCTTGCTCCCGTCATTGCCTGCTGGCCTATGTATACTTCCTCTCCTTTCTGTTAGTGACTTTGTAAATGGTCCAAGTCGAACCGAAACGTCGTCGTAAGCTCCTCTCTCCTATGTGCGGGTTATTTGTGTAATAGAATACTTGACGATAAGCTCATGCCACTGCTGAAGTCTCCCAGCTCAGTCTGAAAGATTTTAAGTCACTCATACTGTGTGATGGAATGTGACAGGGAAGCAAAGCTTTTGCTACCGCTGCGTAGCTATCATACAGAAACAGCTACTTACTATTGATGCATCCAGTATTGCTAAATAAAAAATAATCCATCCTTACCAGTCCCCCCTTCCCTCTTGGACTCTCCCTTCCCCTCCCTCTTTATCATGCGAGAAACTTCAAAACAATTCATGAGAAGGCACGCAAGTTTTATTGCTGATAATTACAGGTGCCACCTACTGACCAGACTATGAACCACTCTGACCTGGCCAGCAGTGGGGGCTTCCTGCCGGGGTAGGTAGAGAATGAGGGGGGGGAGCATATCGGAGGTACATACAAGAATTTTTTTCCCTACTCCCTTCCCCTTTGAATGAAGAAGTTAAAAGACAGGATTGAGGTTGCTCACAACGTACTGCTGACGTCGAAGAACTTAATGATTCGTGGAGAAGTTCTAACCACACGAGTCACCAAGGGACTCGTGTGGCGATGCATGTTTTATGGTTATACTCGTAGGAGCCACCTAAATCATGCTCCCACCTCTCCAGACAGTCTTGCCTCTAAGGTAGAGAAATTATGAAACGGACGCTTTCCACAGTGCAACAAAGCGTAAAATGATTTCGACCTCCTCCACTCAGAGGGAAATGAACACGAGTGTATTCACCTGACACTTTACTGAAAACTTTAAGATCCTTGGACTTTATTTCAAATACTTAAATACCAAAGATAACTTAAGGTAACATCATAAAACTCGAGAGCCATTATTAGTGCTCGTTGGGACTAATTCAGACAAAAGTTTTGTTTCATATTAAGAAATATTCTACGAAATTCATAATCAGAGAGCACTTGTACCTCACGTTTGCCTTCTCCACATCAACTTTTTTTTTTTTTACACAGGGTTTTGCAAGGTTAGGTTAAAGTTCCTAACTTTATTGACAAGGTAGAGCTGTTACCTACATCAGCTCATCTGAAAGCCTTTTCATTGTTAAGAGACATACAAATATGCATCAGGATGAAGTTGGAGTCATCTGTGGATCAGCAATTTAATTTGATCAACTGACTTTATTTCGTTGACATCATTATGCTGTACTATCATGTTCCAGACTCGAATCATCATAGGAATAAATGATCTCGTGCTTTAGAAGTTCCTTGATGCTGGTAAGGGGCTCTCGATCTACGAAACTGGATCTGTGCTCCGGTTCCCTGAATTGAGCCTCAATCCCTCCCCCCCTTACAGGTGCTTTATAATCCCTACGGGTTTAGCTCTCCCCCGTGATAATTTAAAAGAAAGATCCTGAGCAACTGCTTAAAAATACTTAATTGTAAGAATATTTTCTTAGGTAAGTGGAAGTGTATCTCTGTGAGATGTCAATATTGTTTAATAGTTTACCTTCCCACTGATGGAATAGAAAACTGGATAAGGAAAGGATATAGATTTAAAAAAATTGACACCCAGAAAGTTATATTCTATATCCAGTTTCCGTGGCTCAGACATGCATGCAATTTGTGCTATAGTAATTGCTTGGCAAAGGGCATTTAAGTGATATTAGAATATACCATTAAGTTGATGAGCAAGACATGTACAGCAGTAAAGTATCTTTAGACTGCAACACTCCTATCAATGACTGACAAAATCCTAGTTAGTCGCTTTTTTCTGTCCACTTTTCACTTGCTGTAACACATTGTTGATCACTTCCAGTGATATTACATGGCTGAGAAGTGGGACACTGAAGGACGATTCTACGAGATTTTTATATCTGAACTGCTCCCTGTTGCTATCTCTGGGTGACCTGATGGATGGTGGGGAAGAGGAGCTAACCTGAAGCAGTAAAAAAGGGGGCCTGTTGGAAACACAGGCTAAGAGGAAGGCACATCCTGCTTCCTCAATAGGTCACATGCCCTCTTCCGAGAAGGGGCTTACAATGCCACCATTTGCTGGGACTTTCTCCTCTGGGATGCCTGGTCAGGGAAGCCGGTTTCAGTTGCCTCCGACAAGGGTTGAAGACTTGAGGACGGTAGTTTGCCCTTTAAAGGGGCCTAGGTCATCCTCAGTCACTAAGCATGGGAAAACTGAGACAAAGCATTTGCAGGAATCTCGGAAAGGTGCACAGGAGGTGAACAGTTTGTAAATAGTTTACTCCCAGAGAAAGTCCCCTCAAGGAAGGTTCCTTGATGTTGGTGAGGGGCTCTTGATTTAGGGAATTGGATCTGTGCTCCAGTTCCCCGAATTAAGCCTGAATGCCTTCCACATCCCCCCCAGGCGCTGTATAATCCTAACTACCGTGTTCAGAATGGTCTGGTTCCCAGACTAATGAAGTAGCTCATTCCTCAGAAAGAGGGACCCCTCCCCAGAGAACCTTTTCCCTTTCCAACTGTTTAGGGCATTTAAATGACTAAGAGCCAGGCAGCAAAAGTAAGGCCACCAACTTCTTCCAGCCTTCCCTTTTGGAATGTTGCCAGGAACACTACTTGCTAACTCTCCTCTTGACTTAATGTTTTCTCTTGCAAGGAACTAGCAGACCATTAGTGTCCCTTTTTCGGGATTAGGTCTGATCTATGTTTGCAGATTAAACTAAGGAACGAGGAGTTGGCTTCAAATTTGCCTTTTATGCCTCTACACCCCTCCATGTACAGTTGCAGGGTATCTTGGTCCCTGCTACTGCCAAAAATGCAATTCGATTGCATTCCTTCCTGCAAGCTGTCAGTTCTGAGTTGGTTATGTGGAGGGAGTTAGCTCTAACGCTCCTCCCAGAAGTGGATGGAATAAGATCAAAAAGATATCCGGGAAGTACTTTCTCCAACAGTTTGTCTAGCAGATCTTTCAAGATGAGGGTTCGTGTTACTCACGAGTTTTCCCCTGGAAGAGTGGGAATGGGGGGGTTGAGGAGTGGGGATCCCACAGGGTAATATTTTGAGCATCACTTGCCGTATTATAGCCATGATCACTGTTATTCCTGATGTTAAATAAAAGGACACAGATGCAACTAATGTCATTTTATTGTGACTCTCAAGGAGCGAAGTCCCCTCAAGGAAGGTTCCTTGATGTTGGTGAGGGGCTCTTGATTTAGGGAATTGGATCTGTGCTCCAGTTCCCCGGCCCTCAGGGAAGGTTCCTTGATGTTGGATGAGGGGCTCTTGATTTTAGGGTTGGATCTGTGCTCCAGTTCCCCAAATTAAGCCTGAATGCCTTCCACATCCCCCCCCCCCAGGCGCTGTATAATCCTACGGGTTTAGCGTTTCCCCCTTGATTATAATAATAATAATCCAGTTCCCCGAATTAAGCCTGAATGCCTTCCACATCCCCCCCCCCAGGCGCTGTATAATCTCCGGGTTTAGCGCTTCCCCCTTGATTATTATAATAATAATAATAATCAAGGAGCGAAACTTTGCCACAAAAAAGTCACATTAGTTGTATCTAACATTTTGTCGGTAATTTTACCATTATTATTTATCCTTGATGGTATGTGAGTGATCTTGCACTCTGCTCCTCGAGAGACCTGACACTGATCTCAGGACATTTATTTTACCTGGTCCTGCTTCAACGGTCTGTATTTTTCTTCAGTAATAAGTTCCGCCAATCGTGAACTTAACCACATTTTGCTAAACTAAAGGACCGTTAAAACTGAACAATAGTAATGCTGAGCATTATTTCTGTGATGCACAAATAACCCGCATATAGAAGACAAACTTATGACGACGTTTCGGTCCTATGTGCGTGTTATCTTATTGTTCAAATCACAGTATTGTGCCTTTTTATATTTTTGATTTGGCTTCTGCATCCGATTTCCTTAACTTTAGATTGTTTAGTATTTATGGTGGTGATCAAGTGACATGCAGACTTAATGACCCTCGTGTAGAAGTCAGCCTTTAAATTCAGCCAACCAACCTTTGTACATGACACTGAAGAAAACATTGGCACCAGGCCCGGTGGCTAAATCTCCCGCTTCACACACGGAGGGCCCGGGTTCGATTCCCGACGGGTGGAAACATTTCGACACGTTTCCTTACACCTATTGTCCTGTTCACCTAGCAGCAAATAGGTACCTGGGTGTTAGTCGAATGGTGTGGGTCGCATCCTG
The DNA here is from genome assembly GCF_026875155.1 of Cherax quadricarinatus. NCBI lineage: Eukaryota > Metazoa > Arthropoda > Malacostraca > Decapoda > Parastacidae > Cherax > Cherax quadricarinatus. Next base: position 13,723,812 of record NC_069427.1, read on the forward strand.
GGGGACAAGATTGAGGACCCCAATGGAAATAAGTTAGTCCTCGATGACGCACTGACTTTCTTGGGTTATCCTGGGTGGCTAACCCTCCGGGGTTAAAAATCCGAACGAAATCTTATCTTATCCCAATTGCGATGAATCCTCATGATCAGATGACATTATCTTCGAGAAGTGGTTAGCCTGTTTTCTTATCCTAATCGATATTTAAGATAAAAGTATACAACTGGAAAAACATCATTCCACTTCTACGATGAAAGCGGTCCAGGGACATTTTGTGACAACCTCCCGTTCCAAAAAGTCCATTCGATGCAGTTCGCCGATACAATAGCCGCGCCGTAGCCGCCACTGGTGAGGCGGGTAATGATGCGCTGACGGTTCCAGCCGTAAGTTATCCCGGCCTGACATCGCCCGGGCGGTTGCCATGGGAACACTGGAGGTAGCCAACCAGAGACGTCCATCTGTTATATAGTCTCCGCCCACTGTCAGGATCATGGGGATTTCTTCGCGACGGGAGGTTGTGATTGGTCGGTTCAGGGAAGGAGGGAGGTGCCACGGGAGGTTGAGATTGGTCAGCGCCGGGAGCCAGGTAGTAAGTGCCAGACTGCCGTTCATAGTCTCTGCTGGACTGCAAATGGCTAGTTAACTAAGATGGCATTTAAATATATTTATTTTTATTTGAGATGGTAATTGAAACATCACGTGATATTAAAGAAGTGCAAGTCACTTCGACATTTTTAGTTATCCTATGTATGCTAATTGTACTTAATTGTACCTGTGCCTAAATAAACTTAATTAACATAGCACATTGTACGCCGACAAGTAGAGACAACCAATATGGTGCAAGTAAACTTGAAATTGCTGTAACGTTATATCCACGACTGGACTTTATAAAGTATACAAGAGATACACAGCCTTACAAAGGAAACGAGTATCTGAAGTAATGCTCCTGAGAGGTCAGAGATGTCAAAGACAGAGTAATGGAAGAAATCCAGAAGTGAGATACGATGTCAGGGTGGCAAGCAAGGCAAGGTGGGAGGGAAGAGGAAGATAAGATCAATGCACTAAGTAAAATAGTTAAGTCTGGGTGTGAATGATGAGGCTGGCAAGAACAATGTTGCCCAAATACATCATTCATTCTTCAAAATAAGATTTGTTGGGATTGTTAACCCGGAGGCTTAGTCACCCGGGATAACCCAAGAAAGTGAGTCTTCGAGGACCGTCTTATTTCCATTGGGGTTCTTCAATCTTCCCTAGGATGTGACTCGCACCAGCTTACTAACACCCAGGTACCTAACTGCTAGGTGAACAAGGACAGCAGGCATAAAGAAATATGCCCAACGTTTCCACCCGGCGGGGAATTGAACCAAAGATACTATGAGGCGAGAGCGTTGCCTAGTAAACTAACACGATGCAGATAATTCCTCTTTCCCTACTCTTATAAGTTCTTCCAGGCGAGAGATTTATGTTGAAGTGAGGTTTTTTTAAAAACAATCTCAGCACTGCACGTTTCTTCATTTTGAACAGTCCAGTAAATGAATCTGCTCTCTCGTCATCAAGACAGAGCATCAGAGGTTGTTGAAGATGAGAGACAGAATACCATCACATGAGAATGCAATGTCCCGGAAAGAAAACTATATTCCATGGACATCACTAAGTAGGGCAGCATCAGGTATAAGAAAACAGCAACAGAAGCTAATAACTGGCAGAGCTTTCTTGATCGCATCCTAAACGTTACCATTTTCAAGTGGGGCTAGACTCTGGTTGGTGTCCCCTCAAGGAAGGTTCCTTGATGTTGGTGAGGGGCTCTTGATTTAGGGAATTGGATCTGTGCTCCAGTTCCCCGAATTAAGCCTGAATGCCTTCCACATCCCCCCCCAGGCGCTGTATAATCCTCCGGGTTTAGCGCTTCCCCCTTGATTATAATAATAATCTGGTTGGTGTATGACACTTGTAGGTTTAGCGCTTCATTTTTGGTTATAATAATACTCTGGTTATACTAATACCTTTGGTATTTTTGCATATACAGATATACCTTTGAACAGTTTCGAGAGGCCTGGTCACAGACCGGGCCGCGGGGGAGTTGACCCCCGGAACTCTCTCCAGGTAAACTCTGAGCCCTGCCATGGGCCAGGCTCCTCTGGTGCTTGCCTGGTCAACCAGGCGGCTGCTGCTGCTGCGGCTGCTGCTCCTCCTCCTCCTGCTGCTGCTCCTCCTCCTGCTGCTCCTGCTCCTCCTCCTCCTCCTCCTCCTCCTCCTGCTCCTGCTCCTGCTCCTGCTCTCCATCACAGCCTGGTTGATGTGGCACCTGGTGAATATACTTGTCCAGACTTCCTGGTCACAACTGAGCTCCTCAGCAAATATACCCCAATTTTATCCACGCATGCTAAACTCATAAGAGACTCACAAGAACCAAAATAATACATATTTCCAGTCTTTTCACACTGATAAAAAAAAAAAAGGTTCTTAACGTGTTTCATTTGCACAAGCATTTCCTGATGAAATTTGTGCAGATTATTTTTCAGTTTGTATTGATGCCACTCCCGAATGTTCTAAGAATGAATGGATTACTATGGTTGTTCAGTGTATTGAGGGTAATTACAGGGTATAGAAAGTTCTATATTTTCAGTTGGAAAGCAAGAATTAATTTTATAAATTGACGACAAACTGGAAAAGGCATTGCTACGCGAATACTAACAGTATAAGATCATGTTTATAACAATTGGTCACGTTTATGACCTTGACTCGAATATGGTTGAAAAGTATAAAAGTGTACACGAGTATAATTAGGTTATGAAGGGGAACCTTGAAATGGTTCCCTGAATTTTCTTCCAACTTTTCGTGTTTTATTTCATAACACTAGAAAGATTCATCCGATAATCTTCAAATTCTCAACAACTGGTAAACAGGAACTAGACCAGATTTTTAGGGACAATTGGCACGTGGGGGGTGTTCTATAACCCAAGTTATTGCTCCCAATCCCACTATCCTGAAATGGCTCCAACAACTTCCCAAACCCTCTGATGTGTAGCTTCAAACGATCAATAAACTGATAACCCTTTAATGACCTCGGGGTGAAAGTGGACGAGCAAATCTAACAATTTTGTTGAAAATGATGATTAATTCTTAATCCCTCATATTAAGTACATTTGAACCTAATTTTTCTGAATGGCTTCAGTATTTAATAACTGATGAATCTTAAGGGCATAGTCCCCTCAAGGAAGGTTCCTTGATGTTGGTGAGGGGCTCTTGATTTAGGGAATTGGATCTGTGCTCCAGTTCCCCAAATTAAGCCTGAATGCCTTCCACATTCCCCCCCCCCAGGCGCTGTATAATCCTCCGGGTTTAGCGCTTCCCCCTTGATTATAATAATAATTAAGGGCATAATACTTTATTCTGTGTGGGCAAATTGGTCATAGTGCTGAAATAGTTTATAAAACTCGAAATTGTTGAAATTCATGTGAACCTTCGACTGCTGTACGACTATTACTAAGTGAACCTTCATAGGATAGTTGAGGATGTGCCCTCTGTACAGTTTTGCATAGACCATTCCGAAATTTTTCCTGAGATAACGTATTGAAAGAATGTCTTTTTTTATCTGCTAAAATATATCAAGGCTTGTGTAGCATTCTACTGAGAAGAAAGTCTGTATTAAGTTTATTTAGGTACAGGTACACACAGTTATATAAATTATCATCCATAGTAACGTGTAAATTACATAGGATAACCCAAAAAAGTCAGTGACTTGTTTCCACTGGAGTCCTTGTACTAATTACTGTTGTCAGTAGTGAAGATGCAATTTTGCTACTAATTAATCTCGATGTGGTATGGTATTTTGCATGACTGCGTAATTTTGCCCTGATGCTGGTGAAGGGATCTTGATCCCAGGGAACTGGAGTTATCTCGCCTTAACATGGATCTGAATGTCTCCCCATTCCCAGCTGCTATCGACCCCCCTACGGGTTTTGCGCTTTTCCCTGGCTAAAATAAAAAAAACTTCTGAGCGACATCAATCTCTAATATGATTCATTTTGTGACGGATGAAACTTAACTTTTCTTTTAATGGAGGGGGAGGGGGAGGGGAGGGGAGGGGAGGGGGAGGGGAGAGGGGAGAGGGGAGGGGAGAGGGAGGGGAGGGGAGGGGGAGGGGGAGAGGGTGAGGGGAGAGGGGAGGGGGAGGGGAGAGGGGAAGGGGAGAGGGGAGGAGGGGAGGGGGAGAGGGGAGGGGGAGGCAATGTAGGTGCACATTTCTGAGCCTTTAGGTCTAGCTTTTGAGCCTTCACATTAACTTATGAACCGTGCTATTCTTTATACAGTACCTGCCCAAAGCAGTCTCTCTCTCTCTCTCTCTCCTCTCTCTCTTCTGTCTGTGCATCTCTTCCAATTTTCCTATACGTTGTACGAATCTCTCTTTTTTATCTCTCAATTTCAGTCTCTGTCTTCTCTCTGAGTCTCTCATTTCTTTGGTACAGGTACACTCAGTTATTATTCATCTCTAGTACGTGTCATCTCATTGGTACCAACAAGTCCATGCTTGTCTCCTCTGGTCTCTCTCTCTAATTACTGTTCTCAGTACTCATTCTTATCTCAATCTCTCTCTCTGGTATTCTTTCTCTCGTAATTTTCCTCTGCTCTTGTAAGGTCTTGTCCTCGGGAACTGGTCATCGCTCTCTTGGTCTGATCTTCTCTCCCTTCCTCATCTCTATCTCCTCCCCTCGGTTTCTCCTCTTTCCTGGCTCAAATAAACTTTCTGCACTGTCTCTCTCTTATTCTTCTTTTTCTCGGACTAAACTTACTTCTCTTGTATGCTCTCGGGTCGGGGGCTCGTCCATCTGCGAGGTGCTCTGTCTCGTCGTCTCGTGGTTCCATGGCTCTCTGCTCTGTCTGGCTCGAGGGGCGCGGGGGGTCTGGCTGGGCTCGGGGTGGGGGTTTGCTGTGGTGGCTCAGGTGGCTCGCGTCGTCCTGGGTCGTGCTCTCTGTCTCTCCTCTCTGTCCTCTCAGTCTCTTTTGTCCTTTCACATCTCTGTCTCCGCTCTCTCTTTCTCAGTCCTGTCCTCTACACTCTGTCTCTCTCTCTCTTCTCTCTCTCTCTCTGTCTCTCTCTCTCTGTCTGTCTCTCTGTCTGTCTCTCTGTCTGTCTCTCTGTTGTCTCTCTCTCTGTCTGTCTCTCTCTCTCTCTTTTCTCTCCTCTGTCTCTTCTTCTCTCTCTTTTCTCTCTCTCTCTCTTCTCTCTCTCTCTCTCTCCTCTCCTCTCTCTCCTCTTTTCTCTCTCCCCCTTCCACAAAACCAGTAGTGTGTGCCTTGCTAGAGCTCATTGCTAGTGACTGTATTTATATCTCCACAAGGCAGGTGAATCTGGACCGTGTGTGATGCTGTAATGTCTGAAATTTTCTCGTAATCCATATTTCAGAATTATTTGTGTTCACAAGTGCAGTAGATGCTATTTTCTTACTGTCGTTTTGTATTAATTACTATCAAACAAAAACAAAACGTTTTTGTTAATTGTTTAGTGTTGTAAACTCTTGTCATCTCCCGTATATATTTAACTGTACATTCTTTACTCTAAATTTGTTCCTTTGTTCATTTCAAATGCACAGAGGATTCTTTAATCATCATTTATTTCAATGTTAAAAATGTTGTATGATGCAAGGGGCAAGGCAGACCTGAGGGAAAAAGTCAAGGGTCTCTGCCCCCTCGCCCCACATTATTCAATCATTGTATTTCCCTTTAATTTCAAAGTTCAGAAGCACAACTCTTGTATAACCCTAATTCACTTTTTTTTTTACAGTGCAGAGCAGTAGTCCACGACCTTCTAGAAGGGCCACATGTGGCCCTCGGGCTGCAAGTTGAGGATCCCTGGTGTAGAGAATTGCAAAGAGGGAAAAAGTGTTTATCATCCTCCATGCAACAGCTTTCATGCCAGAAGTGCCTGAGCAACAGTCACCATCCCTACCCACCCGTCCTTCAGAATGCCGGCACAGTACCTCCTACTCCAACACTTAAGTCCAGGTAACTGTACAGTGAGTTATGTAAAGATTACTCCCTTAATAGCGGGAATTCACCGTATGTCTCTTAAATCAGACAATGTTAAAAAAAATAACAGAAAAAACACTATACTCAGTGCCTAATATGTAATGTGTAGTACAGTACACACAATACATATTGAGGTATACTGCAATAATTTTAAAATAAATGCAAACTAAATTTACCAGTGAATTTTGTCCTTTGTCAGTAGGCCATTATATCAGTCCTTTATAACGAGGATTCACAGTTTACCTTAGTGATAGCCTATATACAATATTTCAATTTGTTTTTTATCCATTCTTTGTCAGTGCTAATGCCCCCTTGACAATTTTTTAACATAAATAAGATAAAAGAGTGATAGGTAGACCTCTGGCTGTACATGTTTTCATAGGAGCGACATATATCAGATCATTCAGTGGCAGCTATAGAAAGAGGTAGATGGAGCACAAGAAGAATGGCATCACTGGGTAAGAGAGGTGAAAGAACTAAAGACAGCTGGGGTGAGATATAAACAACTATTGGGAGGAAGGTGAGCTAATGAGATCAAAGAGGTATTGGGTAGATTTAAGAATGCAGGGCTAGAGAGTGCAGCAGAGGTTTGTTGTTACAGAAAGATGGGAAGAGAAATGTATGGTGGAATGATGAAGAAAAAAAAAAGAGGGAGAAAAGGGAGAAAGTTAGCATATGAAGGGTTTCTAAAATTTAGAAATGATATACAGAACAGTACAGTATTATTCTTTTAACATACTGGCCATTTCCCACCAAGGTAGGGTGACCTGAAAAATTAGAAACACTTTCACCATCACTCACTCCATCACCGTTTTGCCAAAACACATCGACATTACAGCTCAGGCTGCCCCTCCAAACTGCAGTATTTCCATCCCTCCTTCACATTTGGATTCACAGTACTCCCCGCTGTACTTGGTCGATCTGACATAAAGGCATGTACATGCAACCTTGTATGATGGATTTGAGAAAGACGTACCAGGCATGGGCTAGTATGCCTGCTGCAGTACTCCTCAGTTTCCTTTTTCTTACTTGCACTACTGGATCTTGTTTTCTGCATTTGCCATTCCCATTTACACACCTCACATCTGGCTCCGGTGTGTAAGTCTCCATCCATATGTCTCTTAAGATTATTCAAGGCTCACGGGCTAAACACCTCAAAAATACCTCTTTACTTCTTTCAGGTCTGAGGACTGAACACCTCAAATTACCTCACTTATTCAAGTCTCCAGTAATTTAGTTACTTGTGTATTTAATTGAAAAAAAGAAAAGCCTGCTGTGCAGGCAAAACATTTCAGCAGTAAAGTTACCTAACTGCTGCACATGTTTCATTCATAAGGCAGAGAATATGAAAAAATGAGAGGTTAAAAGAGTTGAGTGCAAATGGAGAGCCAATCAGAGAATGGGTGACTTTTCTATTATTAATTTATTAACACATCAGCTGTTTCCCACCAAGGTAGGGTGGCCCGAAAAAGAAAAACTTTCGCCATCATTCACTCCATCACTGTCTTGCCAGAGGAGCACTTACACTGCAGTTATAATTCTGCAACATTAACACCCCTCCTTAAGAGTGCAGGCACTGACTTTATTGGCACATTTTACTGAGAATAATAAATAATTTGGGAAAGATTAAAAAGTTAAGAGCACGAGAAGCCAATGGACAGGATGTTTAAAATTAGAGAACATAAAAGAGATGTTAGATAAATAGGTAGAGGTAATAGATGGATGAAAAGAATATTTTAAAGTTATATGTTGCTCATGAAAAAACAAAGGCAGTGATTTTATGCTTAAGGATTGGCAGAGAGCAGGAATAGTTCTTTGTACAAGGCAAAAAGGATGAGGGAGAATGTAAGAATATGAGAGTAAGTTTGCTGAGTATATCAGGTCAAAGTAAAATGCAGAGGAACAAGGAGGATTTAGGAAGGATAGGGAATGTGTAGATAAAGTGTTTACACTGAAGCACAGAAGTGAACAGTAATGTAATAAGATAAAGGAGAGGAACTGTTTGTCACATTCAAGGATTTAGGAAAGGCATATTATAGGGTGGCTGGAGCAATATAGCACATATAGGGAATTGGAAGTAAGGTCACTAAAATCAGTAAGTTTTTTTGTAAAGAGAATGACTCTGTTTAGGGTTAGTAGGAGATAGGGATATTATTTTCCAGTATAATTAGCCCTTAGACAGGGATGTGTGATGTCACAATGGCTATTCAATATATTTTGGGATAGCACTGTAAAAATAGTGAATGCTAGGGTGTTTGGGAGAGGCATTGGATTAAACAATAATGAAGTTAATACAAAGTGGGAGTTGTCGTGATTGCTCATTGTTGAAGTTTTTCTTTTTTCCTTCAGAAATTTTGAAGAGTAGTTGCAAAGGTAAGTGAATGATTTGAGGAGTGTGTGTAAAAGAATTAAGTTAAAAATGAACAAAGAAAAGAGCAAGGTGCTGAGAGTAACAAAATCTCAGATTGAGAAATTAGACATCAAATTGAAAAAAAGAGAGCACGGCAGAAGTGACTGCATTTAGAAGTGCCAGCATATGATCCTATGAAAGAAGTGATGAACCATGGCACAGATTAGAGGGACAAGTGCAGGCGTGTTGGGGCATTTATGGAAAGAAAGAGATTTATCTATGGAAGCAAAAAAAGGAATGTATTTTTAAATGGGTGTAAGGCAAGGAGACTAGATGCAGTAGAGATGTCAAGTGTGAATTTTATGCAAGGAATTCAACGCATAGAAATCAGAAGACAATGTGAGGATGCCAAAGGCACAATTCAGAGGTGAGAGGTGCAACCTTTCTATAAATTAATTTTTTTCATTTGTGTATCTACTGAAAAGAACCTGAGTTTCTATGTGGGTTATTATTGAACAAAGACAAGTATTCACTACACTTTCCTTATCACTGGGTGCAATATTTAGTTTAAATGCAGCAACATTCACAAGGTGTTATTCTTGCCAGGCAGTACACTGTATGAGCCATAAGGGTTTAGCACTTATTTTTTTACAATACAGTAATAACACTGTTGCATGCTAGGCAGTATTAACTCTTGCCTGGCATGCAAATACTCATTACTAAAGTAGCTAATTATGTGAAGGCTTCAGTGCTGCATGACCCTTGTCAGTTTAGTGCTTTGTTTGATTATAATATGTGAAGGCTTCATGAACACCTTAGTTATCTTGTATTTCTAACAACCTCAAAGAAATTCGCCTCTTTTCTGGCTCCCTGGACATAATGATGTTCAGACCAGTCAAAATGTATATTCTTCCTTCAGTCCACTATTCACAACCTACCAATTTCCCCACAGGCATACGTTCTCAACTGCAAAACTGCTGGTAACAACCTTAGTCCAAGTTAAGAGCACAGCTGATTAATTTCCGTCAACCTACAGCTAAGTTCATGGTCAAACCTTCAATGAGTTACGAGAGTAACCTGGTCTTGGACCAGGCTTGGCTGGTATCTGGTGCTTCTCTCCATCACTGCCAGGTATGGAAAACTACACACTCATGAATATGAAGACACGCATGACTACTACATGGAAAGGCCTAGCACCTCTGTGAGGACTGCTAGGTTGAGCTATCTCTTCCCTGTGTCCTTTCAGAGATCACACAGAATTTTTCAAGATAAGCAACACCTTGATGAGCTCACTAACTGATTTTGCTGACTCTCAATTTTAATAGAGACTTGCTTTTTTACAACTGACTTGCTGCACTAACTTAAACATTGATTTTGCACCCATAGTAACCTCTTCTCTCCGCTTGCTTCAATGAATGATGTATGCCCCATGTAAGTTTAGTGCACTTTAAATATACGTATACATAACAGAAATGTTAAAAGCAGGGGGGGATATAGTGTTGGAGTGGATGGTATTTTTGTTTAATAAATGTATGAAAGAGGGGAAGGTACCTAGGGATTGGTGGAGAACATGTATAGTCCCTTTATATTAACCCTTTCAGGGTCCCCAGGCCCTCTCCCAGACTTGGTCTCAAGGTCACCCAAATTTCAAAAAAAAAAATTATTTTTTCTTATGAAAAGATAGAGAATATTTTCCCGACCATAATGACACCAAAAGTATGAAATTTGATGGAAAACTTACAGAATTATGCTCTCGCGAAGTTAGCGGTCTTAACGATGTTTACGCATCGGCGATTTTGCCCACTTTGAGCCCTATTTTCAACCAATTCCAGTGTACTAGTCGACATAAATCATAACCATTTCGCTAGAACTCCATTTTTTCTATCAAATGAGTACAAGAAACCACCCATTTACCGATTTCAGCTATTCAATACAGTGGTCAGAATTTAGCAATTTTGCCAATTTCACACAAATTTCAAAAGATGCCAATTTCCAAATAGGGTCCAGAATAAACAAGAAAGACATTCCTGGCACTAAAATAACATTTCCTCTGTTCATTAGTCATGTCCCCATGCCCCTCTTACATTCTTTTGCCTTCCACTTTGAATTTTTATTCTCACAAAAAATAGAAGATTTACTGTTATGCAGACTACTTCATTAGTATAGAAATGGTATAAATAATATCAGCGCACTTGTGTAAGAATATTAGACTCGCCAGTTGACGTGTATTGGACACTTAGCATGATTTGTTTACTTTTTAACTTTGGTAAAAATCGAACATTTCTGCTACTTTGAGCTCAATTTCAAGGTACTTTTCATTGTAAAACCAGTCAAAATCATCTCGATTTCTGTAATATGTTTTCCATTCTATAAAATGAGACCAGGAAAACTAGAATACAACAATAAATACCATACGAAAATACATTGCAAAGTCGCTGTTTTAATCCAAAAACACTGTCATAGCTTTTTTTTTTCTCATTACGCACTGTGTGCTGCAAGATTTTTTTTTATACTGCACCCATTGACCACATTTACCCATTCTTTCATATGTAGGCCTACCAGCTTTCTCTCACTAGATTTGAGGGCGCTAGAATTTAGGCGTACTAGTACGTCAAAAACCCTGGTGCGTAAGCTGTACTAGTACGTCCGAAACCCTGAAAGGGTTAAGGGAAGGGGGACAAAAGAGATTGTAAAAATTATAGAGGAATACGTTTACTGAGTATACCAGGAAAAGCGCATGGTAGGGTTATTGAAAGAATTAGAGGGAAGACAGAATGTAGGATTGCAGATGAGCAAGGAAGTTTTAGAGTGGGTAGGGGATGTGTAGATCAAGTGTTTACATTGAAGCATATATGTGAACAGTATTTAGATAAAGGTAGGGAAGTTTTTATTGCATTAATGGATTTAGAAAAGGCATATGACAGAGTGGATAGGGGAGCAATGTGGCAGATGTTGCAAGTATATGGAATAGGTATTAAGTTACTAAATGCTATAAAGAGTCTTTATGGATAGTGAGGCTCAGGTTAGGGTGTGTAAAAGAGAGGGAGACTACTTCCCGGTAAAATTAGGTCTTAGACAGGGATGTGTACTGTCACCATGGTTGTTTAATATATTTATAGATGGGGTTGTAAAAGAAGTAAATGCTAGGGTGTTCAGGAGAGGGGTAGGATTAAATTATGGGGAATTAAATACAAAATGGAAATTGACACAGTTACTTTTTGCTGATGATACTGTGCTTATGGGAGATTCTAAAGAAAAATTGCAAAGGTTAATGGACGAGTTTGGGAGTGTGTGTAAAGGTAGAAAGTTGAAAGTGAATATAGAAAAAGTAAGATGAGGGTATCAAATGATTTAGATAAAGAAAAATTGGGTATCAAATTGGGGAGGAGGAGTATGGAAGAAGTGAAGGTTTTCAGATATTTGGGAGTTGACGTGTCAGCGGATGGATTTATGAAGGATGAGGTTAATCATAGAATTGATGAAGAGGAAAAAAAAAAAAAAAAAAAGGCGAGTGGTGCGTTGAGGTATATGTGGAGACAAAAAAACGTTATCTTTGGAGGCTCTTTTTGATTATAATAATAATAATAATATCTTTGGAGGCAAAGAAGGGAATGTATGAAAGTATAGTAGTACCAACACTCTTATATGGGTGTGAAGCTTGGGTAAATGCTGCAGTGAGGAGGCAGCTGGAGGCAGTGGAGATGTCCTGTCTAAGGGCAATGTGTGGTGTAAATATTATGCGGAAAATTCAGTGTGAAAATTAGGAGAAGGTGTGAAGTTAATAAAAGTATTAGTCAGAGAGCTGAAGAGGGGTTGTTGAAGTGGTTTGGTCATTTAGAGAGAGTGGATCAAAGTAGAATGACATGGAGAGCGTATAAATCTGTAGGGGAAGGAAGGCTGGGTAGGGGTCGTCCTCGAAAAGGTTGGAGGGAGGGGGTAAAGGAGGTTTTGTGGGCGAGGGGCTTGGACTTCCAGCAAGCGTGCGTGAGCGTGTTAGATAGGAGTGAATGGTATTTGGGACCTGACGAGCTGTTGGAGTGTGAACAGGGTAATATTTAGTGAAGGGATTCAGGGAAACCGGTTATTTGTACATAGCTGGTCTTAGAGTCCTGGAAAGGGGAAGTACAATGCCTGCACTTTAAAGGAGGGGTTTGGGATATTGGCAGTTTGGAGGGATATGTTATGTATCTTTATTACGTATTTGTTTCTAAACTGTTGTATTCCGAGCACCTCTGCAAAAAGTGATTGTGTGAGTGAGGTGAAAGTATTGAATGATGAAAGTATTTTCTTTTTGGGTCACCCTGCCTCAGTGAGAGATGGCCGACTTGCTAAAAAAACAAAGAAAAAAAGCTGTGTATAAGTATATACCAAATATACATACAATCCCCAATTCAATTTCATGGAAGTCCATCCCCTCAGGGGTCATAAAGCACCTGAGGGGATGGAAGGTATTTAGGGTCAATTCAAGGAATTGGAGCATAGGTCTGATTCCTTAGATCAAATTTTACTATTTGATTACTTTCACTGTAAAATTAAGACAATAATCAAAATAATATATTTTATTACATACACTTATACAATATTTTCATAGCAGGTTAACAAGGTCTGCAATATTGACCAAAATAATGTATTTAAAATTGCAGCTCATTGATATTTACACTAATATCCTGAAATATACTGTTACTGTAAATAGATATTTTTCTTTATATAAAGCAGCCTTGACAAAAGCGTTTATATAATACACAGACATTAAATTTCCTTGCACTGGAAGCTTGACATAAACCATTAATGAGTCAAACACGACATTTTCACTTGTCTAAATACGTAACAGGAGCCATTCTAAATATGGGCACAAAACTTAAGACATATCACAATTGCACAGGGTTTGTAAAAAGTATTAGAAAATGAGTTAGGTAAATAAGTTATAAGAAATAAAAGTTCTACAGAAGATTGGTTAAAGCTTCATCTCCCAAACGACAATATGTGCATCTTTGTCATTGGAATAAGGAGGTTGGACGTCCTGGAACTGCCTCAAGTTGATGTAGCCTCGTCCACCCATCAGTGTCATAAGTGTGCGTGACTGATCATTTTCTTTGCGGCGTCCAGAAATGGTGGACCTATTTGTTGTGCCACCACTTGTTGTCGAGTGAGACACGGTGTCGTGTGCTGCTGTGGAGACATTATTCAATGCGATAACACTATTCATAACTCCACTGCCATCTTCTGATCCTGAGGATGTGGTACAGGCTGAGGAGGCCCTGGAATCCATGGACCAGGTTGATAGATCCAAGGAGCGAGGACGTGAGGCTTTCAGTCTAACGCGCCGATCAAGAGTACTAACTTGAGAGGGAACAGCCAATTCTGGATCACTGCGGCGCATAGAATCATATCGGGAAAGCAAAAATCCTTCTCCTATTATCATTGGCTCATCTTCGTACTCGTGAACGTTTAACAGATCGCCATAGAGACCATATACATCACACTCCTGACTACCTGCTAGAGTTCCTAGCCCTAAACCACGTGGTAGTGTCTTGGAGAGACGCCGCACGTGTTGCTGGGTGTCTCTTGGTTTACGTCTCAGTATTACAGGAGAACTCAGCTGTTGCCGCAGGCGAGGTGGTACACGTTTTGGTGGTACAAGACTGCCATCGCTTTGTTGCTTTTCAAGTCGTGACGCAGGTGTTGGTGTAATTATAAAGCTTCTGATGTCATCAGAACCATGAGATCGGGAGCCATCTTGTTGAGGATGACTGAGGTTATCTTGTAAAGATTGACGAGAGCCAGGCCGTAGCTCGGGAAGAGTAGCCTGTGGTCTGGCATGAGGTTGTAGTGCAAGAAGGAATGTTATTGGTCCATTATGAGCATGATAGCTAATATTTGCACGTCCACTAATTATTGGTACACCCTCTAAGCGAGGCAATGGAATAGTAAGAGCAACGCCTACATTTGTCCCCACCCAGAGGAGTCCTCTTGAGGCTAACAAAGCTGTCACATTTATACTGGAAACAGCAATCCCTCTTTCACCCAACACACGATTAACATTTGAAGCAACATTGATATCTTGAAGGTGTCGGAAAGTTTCTGTGTGATATAAACATATGGTTGAGGTGTTCTGCTGGGCAATCCAGAGTCCAATGCCAGAATGTGCCATCAGTTGTACACCACCAGCACCTTCGTGATGTACAGAGAACTTCTTCTGTGGAGAAATAAACTGCACTGAAGTAACAAAGAATAATAATCTAGCTAGGATTTGTACATTAGTAATATAAACAGATATTTTATAAATGGCACTTTTTTTTAACATGTTGGCTGCTTCCCACCAAGGCAGGGTGACCCAAAAGAAAGAAAAAAAAAAACTTTCATTATCATTCAGCACTTTCACCATCACTCATATGTAATCACTGAATCGCAGAGGCGCCCAGATACGACAGTTTAATCACTCCAAACTTCCAATATCCCAAACCCCTCCTTTAAAGTGCAGGCACTGTACTTCCCATTTCCCGGACTCAAGTCCGTCTAGCCGGTTTCCTTAAATCCCTTCACAAAGTATTACCCTGCTTACACTTCAACAGCTCGTCAGATCCCAAAAACCATGCGTCTCCATTCACTTCTATCTAGCACGTTTGCTGGAAACCCAAGCCCCTCACCCACAAAACCTCCTTTACCACCTCCCTCCAACCTTTTTGAGGACGACCCCTACCCTGCCTTCCTTCCCCTACAGATTTATATGCTCTCCAAGTCATTCTACTTTGTTCCATTCTCTCTAAATGACCAAACCACCTCAACACCCCCTCTTCAGTCCTAATTCTTTTAGTAACTGCACACCTCCTCTTAATTTCTACAATAAGACTTCTCTGCATAATATTTACACCACACACTGCCCTTAGACAGGACATCTCCACTGCCTCCAGGCAGTTCCTCCCCCATACGAGTGTTGGTGCCACTATACTTTGTACATTCCCTTCTTTGCCTCCATGGATAACGTTTTTTGTCTCCACAGATACCTCAATGCGCCATTCACCTTTTTTCAATTCTAAGGTTAACCTCATTCTTCATAAACCCATCTGCTGACAAGTCAACTCCCAAATATCTAAAAACATTCACTTCTTCCATACTCCCTCTCTCCAATGTGATATCCAATTTTTCTTTATCTAAATCGTTTGATACACTCATCACCTTACTCTCATCTATGTTCACTTTCAACTTTCTACCTTTACACACCCTCCCAAACTCATCCACTAACATTTGTAATTTTTCTTCAGAATCTCCAAAAAGCACAATATCAGCAAAAAGTAACTGTGTCAATTCCCATTTAGTATTTGATTCACCCCTCTCCCAAACGCCCTAGCATTTACTTCTTTTACAGCCCCATCTATAAATATATTAAACAACCATGGTGACATTACACATCCCTGTCTAAGACCTACTTTTACTGGGAAGTAATCTCCCTCTCTTCTACACACCCTAACCTGAGCCTCACTATCCCCATAAAAACTCTATACAGCATTTAGTAACTTAATACCTATTCCATACACTTGCAATGTCTGCCACATTGCTCCCCTATCCACTCTGTCATATGCCTTTTCTAAATCCATAAATGCTATGAAAGCTTCCCCACCTTTATCTAAATACTGTTCACATATATGCTTCAATGTAAACACTTGATCTACACACTCTAAAGCCTCCTTGCTCATCTGCAATCCTGTTCTGTCTTGCCTCTAATTCTTTCAATAATAAACTTACTGTATACTTTACCTGATATACTCAGTAAACTTATTCCCCTATAATTTTTACAATCTCTTTTGTCCCCATTCCCTTTATATAAAGGAACTATACACACTGCCAATCCCTAGGTACCTTCCCTTCTTTCATACATTTTTTTTTTTTTTTCTTCTTCAACAAGTCGGCCGTCTCCCACCGAGGCAGGGTGACCCAAAAAAGAAAATACTTTCATCATCATTCAACACTTTCACCACACTCACACATTATCACTGCTTTTGCAGAGGTGCCCAGAATACAACAGTTTAGAAGCATATACGTATAAAGATACACAACATATCCCTCCAAACTGCCAATATCCCAAACCACTCCTTTAAAGTGCAGGCATTGTACTTCCCATTTCCAGGACTCAAGTCCGACTATATGAAAATAACCGGTTTCCCTGAATCCCTTCACTAAATATTACCCTGCTCACACTCCAACAGATCGTCAGGTCCCAAGTACCATTCGCTCCTATCTAACACGCTCACGCACGCTTGCTGGAAGTCCAAGCCCCTTACCCACAAAACCTCCTTTACCCCCTCTCTCCAACCCTTTCGAGGACGACCCCTACCCCTCCTTCCTTCCCCTATAGATTTATATGCTTTCCATGTCATTCTACTTTGATCCATTCTCTCTAAATGACCAAACCACCTCAACAACCCCTCTTCTGCCCCTGACTAATACTTTTATTAACTCCACACCTTCTCCTAATTTCCACACTCCAAATTTTCTGCATAATATTTACACCACACATTGCCCTTAAACAGGACATCTCCACTGCCTCCAACCGTCTCCTCGCTGCTGCATTTACCACCCAAGCTTCACACCATATAAGAGTGTTAGTACTACTATACTTTCATACATTCCCTTCTTTGCCTCCATAGATAACGTTTTTTGACTCCACATATACCTCAACGCCCACTCACCTTTTTTCCCTCATCAATTCTATGATTAACCTCATCCTTCATAAATCCATCCGCCGACACGTCAACTCCCAAGTATCTGAAAACATTCACTTCTTCCATACTCCTCCTCCCCAATTTGATATCCAATTTTTCTTTATCTAAATCATTTGACACCCTCATCACCTTACTCTTTCTATGTTCACTTTCAACTTTCTACCTTTACACACATTCCCAAACTCATCCACTAACCTTTGCAATTTTCTTTTAGAATCTCCCATAAGCACAGTATCATCAGCAAAAAAGTAACTGGTCAATTCCCATTTTGAATTTGATTCCCCATAATAATCCACCCCTCTCCCAAACACCCTAGCATTTACTTCCTTATAACCCCATCTATAAATATATAAACAACCATGGTGACATTACACATCCCTGTCTAAGACCTACTTTTAACCGGGAAGTATTCTCCCTCTCTTCTTTTCACACCTTAAACCTGACCCTCACTATCCTCATAACAATCTCTTTACAGTCATTTAATAACTTACCACCTATTCCATATACTGCAACATCTGCCACATTGCTCCTCTATCCACTCTATCATATGCCTTTTCTAAATCCATAAATGCAATAAAAACTTCCCTATCTTTATCTAAATACTGTTCACATATATGCTTCAATGTAAACACCTGATCTACACATCCCCCTACCCACTCGAACACTACGCCTATCCCCCTGCTTTTAACATTTCTGTCATGATCCTGTCAGTTCCAGCTGTTTTACCCCCTTTCATCCTATGTAATGCCTCATGCAACTCCCCCACACTCACATCCTGCTCTTCTTCACTCCTGAAAGATGTTATATGTGCCTCCCTGGCCAGTACATGAAATTACTGCCTCCCTCCCTTCATCAACATATTCCCGCCATCTACCCAATACCTCCAGCTCCTCTACTCTGTTTTTAGCTGACAAATCCATTGGTTCCCTAGGCTTTCTTAACTTGTTTATCTCGCTCCAAATTTTTTTCTTATTCTCCGCACAGGTAAACAGCATTTCTAAAATGACACTGCTCCACCCTGCTACTTTACTAGTTGTGGTATACAGTGGACCCCCGGTTAACGATATTTTTTCACTCCAGAAGTATGTTCAGGTGCCAGTACTGACCGAATTTGTTCCCATAAGAAATATTGTGAAGTAGATTAGTCCATTTCAGACCCCCAAACATACACGTACAAATACACTTACATAATTGGTCGCATTCGGAGGTAATCGTTATGCGGGGGTCCACTGTATTTAAAATCAGTAGGATTATATCTGTACAAGTTCAGTAGCTTTTAAAGAAATCTTGAAATAAATTTAAAGTATAGAAAATAAATCTGTAGACTATAAAAGAATGAAAATAAGAGACTGCAAAGCCACCAGGTAAAACTGTTAATTTTGTTGTACTGAATTTTAAAATGTAAATATATAATCCAGTAGGACCCCAACTAATCATGTTATATTTTTATGATGCCTACCCTATGGAACTAATTACAAATGAGCAACTTTTATTTCAATATAAGCATTTAACAACCAAACCAATGCACAATGTATATAGGGACACTGTATTGCCATGATACTCAGTTTCTTCTCATTCTAACCCTGATTATGGGAAGCAGAGGTTATGCAATATATTATACAAACTGTAATGTGCTTAAGTCCATATGCAATATATTGCCAAGTAGATAGATGACAAGGAAGAATGAGCTAAATAAGGAATGAAAATTGAGAGATATGGGAGGAAAGTGCAAAATAGACAGTGAAAGCAGGGCACTGTGGGCACAATAAGGGAACATTGTATCAACGTCCATGACCCCAAACTATATTAGAAACACTGCTGGGACAAGTATAGAAGTCTTCAAGAGGAAAGTGGACAAGTATCATCAGGTGCCAGGCTGTGCTGGATATGTGGGTCAGAGGACCAGCAACAGCCTGGCTGACCAAGCAAGCACCAGACGAGTCAGACTCAACACCTGGCTCTGGGAGTAAAAAAAACACTTTGAAACTCAAAGGTACGATACTAGAAGAGTCAGAAGGGATAACTGATATGTTAAAAAATGGCACAGTTGCAAACAAATCATGGAATAGGTGGGCTTTGAGCCCATGGCAAGCCAGTCTTATAACTAACAGGCCAGTGTATTGTCTACTGGAACACAGTGCACTGGCTTGCATGGATTCATACTTCCCCTGTTCTAGGATTAGTTTGCAATCATGTTAGAATTTCATTAATAATGACAGTGGCTTTGTGGGGACTTGAGCTACAGCCATGCTGGTATGAAATTCATCTCTAAAAACCTGCATTTGCAGTCACAGTGGGGTCCATGCTAACCTTCCTATGGTGAAGGAATATACCTAGTTTGATCAATTGTAATTATTAGGCTATCAAGATACAGTGGCTAACACACTGGACTGCCAGTTTTAGGACTGGCTTATCATGGGTTCAAACTCTACCTGTTCCGTAAGTTGACAAAATGGCCAGTTTTTATATATTTATTTTATACCTCTCTCTCCCCCTTTCTCATTCTCTCTTAATGGTATTTACTTACAGTAACTTCTGCTGTAAAGCAATCGATGACATGCACATGGTCTCCACAAGCAGCATAGACATGAGTGTTGATGGGAAGGAGTGCCGAGACTACTAGTGAGCCGAGGACAATATTATGAGGTTCACGGATTTGCCAGGCACCATCAGCACCTCGCCGGTATACCTGCACACATCCGTTACACAAACCTACATATACCTGCAATATATACATACACACACTTAAGAATCTGTGAACTCTAAAATGTACTGAACTACAGTAAAAACACAGTAAACAAGCCCATCTTGAAATCTCTTAAATTAACTGTTCAAATCTTAGAAGTACTTTCAAGGGTTTTTTCTAAACCCCTAAGCATATAAAAGAAAATTAGACCTTTTATATCATTAAAGAGAAAAGATAAAGGCTAAGAAATTCTTAAGTATTGTAGTTCAAAATGCCTCAGTGCAATCATAATATATAAACAATGGTAGACACTGAAACCTGCACAGTATTTACTAATAATTCGTGTTATCAAAAATTATGCAATATATTGTACTCTAGTAGTAGGGTTACTTTGTCAGTTTTGTTTACTATACTTATTAAAATGTGCTTCATTAATTTTTCTGTTCTATTACCTAAATTTTATTACCTAGCTGTTCTACTGAGAATAATGTATTACCTATTCTTGAGCACTATTCTAATTATAGTCAGACTCCAGCGAACAGGCCTTCCCAATATACTAACTCTTGTTTTTCCAATTCAATTTCCAGTTTTTTTATTTTCTACAAAATTTAGGGATATTTCGCATTATTCTTAGTTTAAACACTGTGCTTGCCGGAAGGTGGTGTACTCAACAACATGGAAGAACACTACTTAGTTTGTAATTAAGGTAAATTTTACATTTTTAATGTACTAGGTATATATACTGTTGATTATTCGTCCAGTACAGCAGTGCTGAAAATATATTTTATCTCAAAAGGGCTCCTGGTTCCAGCAATTCTGATTCAGGTAAAAGGGACATAGATGCAACTAATGTGACATTTCATTGCACATTAGTTGCATCTATCCTTTTTACCTAAAAATTTGTAATTTTACCATTATTACTAAGTCTGATTCAGTGGGGTTAGACTGTAGTGCAGTGTTATTCACTAATTTTTGCAAGAGAGCCACTTCGGTTAAACACATTGATTGAGAGAGCCGCAGCTACTGCAAGTTAGCGTAACTCAACTAAATTAAATAGTACTGAGCTGCTAGTGCAATATAGTAAATGAGAAAAATTAGACATGGTAATATTAGCCTGCATATCTTGTTATTAATAGCAAAATAAAGACCAAACTTACTTAATGCTTCTTTTCTACTGGTCGGGTCTGGGATGGCTGTTCATCACTATTGCGTTTTTGTTTAACCACAAATCGATCCATCATAACGGACACTACTTGACTGCACTTTGGTTTCAAGTAAAACTAGCCCATCGCAGCTAGCTTCCACAAGCAGCAACAGTTAAGTCGTTACTTTCATATATGTTGCCGCAGTCTCAAATATCTGTTGCCTATTTTCAAACACAAATCTCCAAGAGTAACGAAATACATCCAGTCTCCCCCGAAAGCTTGAACTCAACTGATTCAGTGAGACAACCGACGCCTAGAGCTAGACGTGTCCCTGATCAGTTTCCCGTAGTGGACACGTATGATTTCTGTACAACTAGGGTAGGGATGTTAGAATGTTATCTCTTACTATGACTTCATCTTCCATCTCACCTCATGAAAATATGTATCTTACTTGAAAAATTATTTTTCTATATTTTTTTTTATTAATTAATTTACATATTTTTTGAGAGCCATGAATTGAGTCATCGCGAGCCGCACAATGAATACCACTGCTGTAGTGCATTATCCTCTACCAAACTACAAGGGATCTTTGAATCCCTCTCAGAATATTAACCTCATTCTTCAAGCATATTCTTTACATTCACTCTACTCTCTTCATTCCTAACCACTCACCATAGTTACCATCTCAAAACTCTAGTGCCCTTCCCTTTGATCTCTTAAATATATTAAGTTATATACATCATGACAAAGGGACCTCAGAAATATTTTATGTAAAAAAATACATTAAAGGAATCACATCTAAGCAGACGTTTTAACTTGAGATAGGGACTGGGACAATAATATTTTATTTCTAATTCCTATTAATTTTTTTTTCAATAGTGAAATTTACAAATAACGTACTCACAAGGGATGGGTCCAATGTTTAATTGGACCGGTGGTAGTGTTATATCCCTATTTTATGAGTGCATAAAAAAAAAAAAAAAAAAAGAAAATACTAAAATATTGAGAAAAGTATCACATCGTATTTTTTATACTGTTGGGTTGAGGGATTGTGGCAGCACCTGTGCAATGGCCTTAAGACCATTGCAACTCTAACTCAACATTTAAACAAAAATATTTGATGGCTTAGGGGCCATCACAACCCTTCACTGCAACATTACCAAAGGCACGATGTGATAATTTTCTAAATATATATTTTTTTTTTGTTATGGGCCCAGAAAATGGGGGTATAACACTAGTACACCTTAATAAACAATAGACCCATCTCTGGCATAAGGAAGGAGGAATGGTGGGAACTACAGCAAGTAATATCACGTTGCTTCCCTTTCAAAGCCAAAACCTACCTACCTACTTATCTCATTCTCTCCAAGCTTGATATACAATTTATATACTATCTAAACATTTACCTATTTTCCTCACATTGTAACTGATGATACAGGATGATTTGGTCCTACTTGTCTAAGAGGAAGTGGTCATTAACCCTTTGACTCTTTCAGTTGTATATATACGTCTTACGCGCCACTGTTTCTGACGTATTTATACGCGTAAATTAAGCGGGAGAAAACTGGTAGGCCCACATATGAGAGAATGGGTCTGTGTGGTCAGTGTGCACCACATAAAAAAAAATCCTGCAGCACACAGCGCATAATGAGAAAAAAAAAAACTGACCGTTTTTTTGGATTAAAATGCCGACTTGGAGGTGTATTTTCGTATAGTATTTATCGTTGTATTCTCATTTTCATGGTCTCAGGTGATAAAATGGAAAACAAGTTACAGAAATAGAGATGATTTTGATTACTTTCACGATGAAAATGACCTTGAAATTGAGCTCAAAGTAGCGGAAATGTTCGATTTTTACCAATGTTCAAGAGTAAGCAAATCGCACCACACGTCCAATACACTTCAACTGGGGAGTCTAATATTCTTTCACTAGTGTACTGATATTATTTATACCATTTTTTCAATAATGCAGTAGTCTGCATAACAGTAAATTTTGTATTTTTTTGTATGAATAAAAAATCAAAATAGAAAGCAATAGTAATATAAGAGGGGCCTAGAGACATGACTAATGAACAGAGGATATGTTATTTTAGTGCCAAGAATGTCTACATTGTTTATTCTGGACCCTATTTTGAAATTGGGATCTTTTTTAATTTGCGTGAAATTGGCCAAATTGCCAATTTCTGACCACTTTATTGGGCAGTTCAAATCAGTAAATGGGCAATTTCTTGTACTCAACTGATAGAAAAAATGGAGTTCTAAAGAAATAGCTATGAGTTTGGTCAACTGAAAGAATGTAATTGACCAAATACAGGGCTCAAAATCACCGATGCATATATGTTGCCAAGACCGCTAACTTCGGGAGCGTAATTCCGTGCATTTTCGACCAAATTTCGTACTTTTGGTGTCATTACCATCGGGAAAAGATTTTCTATCATTTCATGAGAATTTTTTTTTTTCCAGAAATTTATTGACATAGAATGAGTTTCAGAAAGGGACCTGCGACAGTCAAAGAGTTAAGGGAAAGTTTGGGACATGGGTAGCCTAGAATCTGGTCACTCTGAGCAGGAGGTAGTTGTTTAGCAGTGGGAGGGCCCTATGATTCTCTGTTTTGGTTGCTATTTGAATTTGTATTATGCAAACTTATTAATCAAGAATCTACTGCACTTAGTACATGGTTATATCTCCTTGCATGTTATATATATATGTACTGTATTTTATATGTATTATATATGTACTGTATTTTTTCACCATCATTCACTCCATCACTGTCTTGCCAGAAGGGTGCTTTACACTACAGTTTTTAAACTGCAACATTAACACCCCTCCTTCAGAGTGCAGGCACTGTACTTCCCATCTCCAGGACTCAAGTCCGGCCTGGGAAACCGGCAGGCTGGACTTGAGTCCTGGAGATGGGAAGTACAGTGCCTGCACTCTGAAGGAGGGGTGTTAATGTTGCAGTTTAAAAACTGTAGTGTAAAGCACCCTTCTGGCAAGACAGTGATGGAGTGAATGATGGTGAAAGTTTTTCTTTTTCGGGCCACCCTGCCTTGGTGGGAATCGGCCAGTGTGGTAAAAAAAAAAAAAAAAAAAAAAAAAAAATTAACAAGTCGGCCGTCTCCCACTGAGGCAGGGTGACCCAAAAAGAAAGAAAACCCCCAAAAAGAAAATACTTTTATCTTCCTGAGGTGAAAGTGTTGAATGATGATGAAATTGTGACTTATAAATATAGTACTTTCATACCTTCACGTTATCTTTAATATTTCAGCAACTATCTTCAGTCAGCCCAACAAAGATAATAAAATTTTCTCTCTCCTTCCTAACTTAAACTAGACATTAAGGCAAAAAATCTGAAAAATATCTTGCCTGATCACAGTGGTATTTGATTGTTGTGATAGCAGCTGGTACGGTAGTGGCACCTAATTCCGTCTGCCGTTCCGGATCTAATCCACTGTACACCAATAATCTGTTCATATAAAAACAAGCACAGTTAAATAACTTTACAATAAACATTAAGAATATTTTTTATTTTCAATGACCCAAACGTATCCCACCGAGACAGGTGACCCAAAAATAGAAATGAACGTTTCTCTTTTTAATTTTAGTAATGTATACAGAAGGGGTTACTAGCCCCATTCTCCCAGCATTTTTGTCGCCTCTTACGGCACGAATGGCTCACGGAGGAAGAATTCTGTTCCACTTCCCCCACGTTGAAGAATATAGTTATGGAATATATGTATATCTATATTTTTTCTTAACATATCGGCCATTTCCCACCAAGGCAGGGTGACCCAAAAGAAAGAAAAAACTTTCATCATCATTCAACACTTTTCACTGTCTTTACGAAGGCACTCAGATATACATTGTATATTTCTTGATTAAATATATGCTGCTATGACAATATAAAGTTTTACGCTGTAACACACAGTTCATTTCCTTTCAACAAGAAACCTAATAAAGTACAACCATTCACTGTCAGTCACTCTAGAAGAGTGAAGGCTTCACAGTCCCATGTTGACCCAACATGGATAAAGGCAGTGAAGATGCAGCATTTTTAAGAAAAATAAGTCATAATAATACTGGCTGGATCAATTCACAAATAACCCACACTTAGGAAAAGAAACTTTATATGATATTTCAGTCTATTAAAAAAAAAATCAGCCTACAAAACTTGCTCATAATTAATAAAATTTTGTATTTGACATTGTCTGATATTTCCCTATGCTGGCAGCAGCACTGTATGACCCTTTTGGGTTTAGCACCTAATGATGATGATAATAATAATATGTAAAGTAAAAGGACACAAGTGCAACTAATGTGACATTTTATTGTGGCAACGTTTTGCTCTCCAGGAGTTTTGTCAAGCCGGATAAAGCTCCTGGAGAGCAAAACGTTGCCACAATAAAATGTCACATTAGTTGCACTTGTGTCCTTTTACTTTACATATTGTCGGTAATTCTACCAACATTATTACAATAATAATAATAATAATATAATCCTATGTTAGTAGGTTACAGTACAGACCTTTTCCTTATAATTCTTGGGTTCTTTCAGATTCTGGATTGTATTTTATAACTTTTTTGGTGGCAAAAGAATGTTTAAGGAGCAATTTACATTTACTTACAGGCTCCATACTGTACTGGGTATACATGAATGACCTACAAGGCAAGAGAAAGCACTGTCATTGTTTGTGGATGATGAAAACTACACAATACAAACAGAAAATGAAGTAGTAAAATAAAAAATAGTCTCAACGCAGTGACTGGAACAATTCACACTACAGTGGACTCTCGGCTAACACCTGCATCGGATAACGCCAAAATTGGATAACGCCTCGCTTTGGCGTAAAATATTGGCTCGGATAACACCTAAAAACTCGGTGAGGAACTTTCGTCCCGAACGTGTCCCTATGGCGGCCTGACCGAGCCCGGCCACTCACCTCATGTACCAGCCAGTGTGCCACTGTTTACAAGCCACTGAGGACGATTCCACGCATACATGCGATATATTTTGTATTATTCCATTGTTTTTAGTGCTTGTAACTGCTAATAAGCCACCATGGGCCCAAAGAAAGCTTCTGGTGCCAACCCTGTGATAAAAAGGGTGAGGTGTATTATCGAATTAAAACAGGAGATAATAGAAAAGTACGAGAGTGGAGTGAGTATCTTGGAGTTGGAAAAGTTGTATAACAAACCCCATTCAACCATCGTTACTATCTTGTGCAACAAAAAGGCAATCAAGGAAGGTGGTGTTGCAAAAGGTGCAAGTGTGCTTACAAAACAGAGATCGCAAATACGTGAAGATGTGGAGAGACTGTTGTTGGTGTGAATAAACAAGAAACAATTGTCAGGAGATAGTATTTCTCAGTCAATAATATGTGAAAAGGCAAGGCAGCTGCATGAGAATCTCATTAAGAAAATGCCTCCAAATAGTGCTGTTGTTGATGAATTTAAGGCCAGTAAAGGCTGGTTTGAGAGATTTAAAAATTGTAGTGGCATACACAGTGTGATAAGGCATGGTGAGGCTGCTAGTTCTGACAAAAAAGCGGCTGAAAAATATGTGCAGGACTTTAAGGGGCACATAGACACTGAAAAATTAAAACCCCAACAAGTGTTTAATTGTGATGAAACAGGCCTGTTTTAGAAGAAAATGCCAAAGAGGACCTACATTACTCAGGAGGAAAAGGCACTCCCAGGACACAAGCCTATGAAAGACAGGGTAACTCTAATGTTGTGTAGTAATGCTAGTGGGGATTGCAAAGTGAAGTCTTTACTCGTGTATCACTCTAAAACTCCTAGTGTGTCAAGAAAAACAATATTGTCAAGACTAAATTGTGTGTGATGTGGAGAGCAAACAGTAAGGCATGGGTCACTAGAGACATGTTTATTGACTGGTTCTACGACATGTTTGGCCCCACTGTGAAACAGTACCTCCTGGAAAATAAATTCACTCAAGTGCCTCCTGGTAATGGACAATGCTCCTGCTCATCCTCACAACTTGCAAGAGCAAATTGCGGGGGAGCTGAGCTCCACCAAAGTGAAGCTTTTGCCTCCTAATACTACTCCTCTCCTCCAGCCCATGGACCAGCAGGTCATTTCAAATTTCAAAAAACTGTACACCAAAGCAGTGTTTCAAAAGTGCTTTGAAGTGACCTCAGACACTGAACTGACCCTAAGAGAGTTCTGGAAGGATCAATTTAGTATCCTCACATGCATAAACCTTATAGGTAAGGCTTGGGAGGGAGTGACTTGCAGGATTTTGAACTCTGCTTGGAGAAAATTGTATCCACAATGTGTACAAGAGAGGGATTTTGAAGGGTTTGGGGCTGACCCTAAGGAGCCTATGCCAGTTGTGGAATCTATTGTGGTATTGGGAAGTCCATGGAGTTGGAGGTTAGTGGCGAGGATGTGGAAGCGTTGGTGGAGGACGAAGATGAAGAGCTAATCATTACAGAGCTGCAAGAGCTTCAGGTGCAAAAGCAACAGACCAAAGCTCAGGGATTTCCTTCTGAGGAGGAGAGAGATGGAGGAAATTGCCTTCATCAAAGATTAATTAAGGAAATGTGTACAATGTTCACAAAGCTGCAAGCATTTATGGATGAATATTATCCTGACACAGCTGTTGCAAGCCGTATTGGCAACTTGTACAATGACACTCTTGTGGCCTATTTTAGGGAAATCTTAAAGGGACGCGAGAAACAGAGCTCTCTGGACAGATATTTTGCGCGACAAGGGTCCAGTGACTCTCAAGCTGGTCCTAGTGGCATTAAAAAACAAAGAAAGGAGGTAATCCCAGAAAAGGACTTGTTACCTGAAGTCTTCATGGAAGGGGATTCCCCTTCCAAACAATAAAACACCTCATCCTCTGCCCTCCTGCCGTCTCATCACTCATCAACAAGTCCACAATAAGGGTAAGTGTGATGTTATTATTGTTTTATGTGCATGTATCATTGTTTTCTGTGTAGGGAAATTATTTCATGTAAAAAAAATTATTTCGTTTAATACTTTTGGGTGTCTGGAACGGATTAATTGGATTTCCATTATTTCTTATGGGGAAACTTAATTCAGTTAAAGGCTAAATCGGTTAAAGCCTAGCTCTCTGGAACGGATTAAAGGCGTTAGCCGAGGGTCCACTGTAACCCACAACTTGAAGCAAAAGATCTTCATTAATATGGCATTTCACCTATATAAAGCCTTGTGTAGTTTAAATCTCATACTTGTAAGTCTCCTTTTGCTGTACTTGTTTTACCATGATACAACAAGAGCTGAGTCCATAGAGTACATGGATTCAAAAGATAAATATGAAAGAACTAAATACAACTAGTTCATCAAAATTTGATAGGCCAAACAGCTTGAATTTAATGCTTCAAACTCTGCTAGGTAAACAAACACACAAACTGTAATGTACATGAATACACACAAAAGTTTTTCTTTACTGACAATAGTAAAACCAGGGTATGGTTTACAAGAGGTAGAAATGGAAATATTATGAACTACTGCATATGAGACTAAATACTGAAGATGGGATGCCATGAGTTTAGCTCTGCTCCAATAGACAAATAGATAATACAATTTGTAACTACCCAGTGGTATAAGAGAAATACCATGCTGAAATCCATGGCTTACAATACACACCTGTGGGAGTGTGTGCCCATCCAAACAGTGTGAGCTCGCAAGGAGGGCTCTTCTGTGGTGGTGATACCAGGGACATGATGCAGTGATGTTACACAAACTTCAACCATGTCTACACGAACAACCTCCCTTAAGCCAACCTTCAAAACAAAGAGCATTCATGTAAGCAATAAGTTGAATTAAATCATTCATTAAATTATAATTATTCTATAGTTATCTTTTAAGAAATGGTTACCTGTTGCATGAGGTAGATGGTGATGTGTGAAGAGACACCATCAGTGGAACACAGCCAGAGATATGTGTGATGTCGACCAGTTCCTGACAACCTGCTTGGCCGCGATAGAGTTACAGTGTAGCAGCACCCACATTTAACCTGGATAAAGATTTCATTGTTACTTTATAGTGTATAAAATATAAAAGTATCTCAAAGACCATCTAAATACAAAAGAAAATTCATGAAACTTGGCTATGAGCTATTTTAGAGTTGCAGTTAAAAATGTCAAAATATAGGTTACTAGAATAAACCATGTACCTATACTGTGCTTAAGAATTGTATGGGTGATATTTGTCCAGATAGTATTTGATGGGTTTAACCCCTTGACTGTCGCAACTCCAAATCCTGAGGTATCTCCTGGTGTCAAAAAAAAAAAAAAAAAAAAAAAAAAAAAAAAAAAAAAAAAAAAACTTATGAAATGATAGAGAATCTTTTCCCGATGGTAATGACACCAAAAAAACGAAATTTGATGGAAAAATGACGGAATTACGCTCTCACAAAGTTAGCGACCTTGGCGATATTTACGAATTGGTGATTTCGCCCACTTTGAGCCCTATTTTCGGCTAATTCCATTGTTCCAGTCGACCAAACTCATACCTATTTCTTTAGAATTCCATTTTTTCTATCGATTGAATACAAGAAACTGCCCATTTACCGATTTCAACTACCCAATAACATGGTCAGAAATTTGCTATTTGGCCAATTTCACGAAAATTAAAAAAATGACAATTTAAAAATAGGGTCCAGAATGAACAATGCAGACATTCCTGGCTATAAAATAACATTTTCTTTGTTCATCAGTCACGTCTCCAGGCATCTCTGATATTATTCTTGCTTTCTATTTTGAATTTTTATTCAAAAAAAAAAAAAAAATAGATTTACTGTTATGCAGACTACTGCAATATTATAATAATTTTATAAATTATGTCAATCCATTCATGACTGCATATCAGAATGGCTAGTTGGACATTTATTGGATAATGACATCATTTGTTTACTTTTGAACATTGGCAAAAATCAAACATTTTCCCTACTTTGAGCTCCATTTCAAATTCTTTTCATAGTAAAACCAATCAAAATCACCTCCATTTCTATATTTTCTATGTTTTCCACTCTATCAAATGAGACCAAGAAAACGAGAATACACCCATAAATACTACACAAAAATAGACCACAAAGTCGGCATATTAATAAACCCTTAAACTGTCCAAACGTAGATCTACGTTTTTTCAACATTTGAAAGCATGTAAAAAAAGTAGATCTTCTTTTCTTTTTTTACATTTGAAAAAGTGTAAAAAAACTTTGATCTACGTTTTTTTTTTTTTTTATATTTGAAAATATGTAAAAAAAAACATAGATCTACTTTTGGAGCACTACGCATGTGAACGTAGATCTGCTTGGACAGTTTAAGGGTTAAAAACGGTCTGAGTATTTTTTCTCATTATGCACTGTTTGCTGCAGGATTTTTTTTATATGGTACGCACTGACCACACAGACCCATTCTCTCACATGTGGGCCTACCAGCTTTCTCCTGCTTGATTTGAAGCCGCTAGAATTTGAGTACATATACGTCAAACAAGGTGGCTCGTAAGACGTATATATACGACCGAAACGGTCAAAGGGTTAATATCTCGGGACACTATCCACCAGGAAGCCTAGTCTGGAACTGAGCCACAGGGGTTAACTCTTGAAAACATCCTTTTGGTATCCATACTCTTATGTAGATGATAGGATTGCAGAGTGGACATAAGTGAAGTACAAGAAACTACAGAGTTTATTAATAATAAATATCCATTTCTGATGCCAGACTTCTACGAGAAATCTCCTTCATTGTAAGATATAACCTTATGTAGATTTTTACTACCTAGATTATGTTCTTAAGCACTTATAAACTTTACTCAACCAGAAATTTTATTAATAATATAACTGTACATTATTACTAGTATTTCAAATTATTTAATATACAAT
The DNA here is from genome assembly GCF_026875155.1 of Cherax quadricarinatus. Lineage (NCBI taxonomy): Eukaryota > Metazoa > Arthropoda > Malacostraca > Decapoda > Parastacidae > Cherax > Cherax quadricarinatus. The sequence goes on from NC_069427.1 coordinate 13,754,613, forward strand.
ACTGTAAGTCTTTAGCTAATTTACAAATACATCTACCATACACTGGATCATGATCCTCTTGCAGTAAAATCAAATCACATTATAACAAGATATTGGAGAGGGTACAACCTCTAGCTCTTATTCTTTCTTCTTAACTTTTGACTGATTGACATGGACTAGTTTGTTATATCCATTTTTCAACCCCTGTCAAGAGTCCTCTTCTGATGTTAATAGTCAATTCATTTCACTTCTTTCCACTATCATGCTGAAGGAATGATTTCTAATATAACTGTAGCTCATTTAGCTATATAACTTTTAACCACATCCCCCCTAGTTACTGTTTCACTGCTTCTAAAGAGTTTATCTTGATCTACCCTAAACTTGCCTTCACTGACAAAAGGACTAGCTCACACAGCCTTCACAGTTCATTTCCCTCAGTTCAGGTAGTAGTTTGAATGACCTCTACTGAACTTTCTCCAGCTTTCCTTTGTGTCTTACTAGACAAGGATTCTGCATTACTCCATGGGAAAGTGGAATAGAATTCTTCCTTCATAAGCCATTCGTGTCATAGGAGGCAACTAAAATGCTGGGAGTAAGGGGACAGTAACCTCTTCTTCTGTATACATTACTAAATTTAAAAAGAGAAACTTTCGTTTTTCTTTTTAGGTCACCCTGCCTTGGTGGGATATGGCCAGTTTGTTGGAAAAAAATAAAAAGAATCCTGAATTAGTCAAGAATGAATCACAGGTATGAGGTAGTTTGTTTTGAACAAGACAGTATTTAGGTTCCTGAATGCAACTTCAATATTCCAAGCTTTGTCTGTTTTGCCAATGTTATTCTGTTTTAGGATACAGGTTTGAGGCCATGGTTATTTCTATCTCATTTTGGTTTTTCTATTTCCTCCGGCATGGTGCTCTGTCTTTCCTATTGTTTCCCAAACTCCTGCCTTCATAACTCTGCTTTAATTATGAACTTACCTCAGTGTCATGAAGAGAGGAAAAAACTGGAAGTGTCTTGACAAATAGAGGCATTTTAGTCGAGGGTCGCTTCTCTTGTTCGGGTACATCCCATGCAGGAGAGTTAGAGATATCAAGAGCCAACTGAGCTAATCGAAGTTCTGGTGAAAATAACAAAATCACTATTTTATTGAATGCTGGAGATTAAAATTTGATTTCTTCCTATTTTTTATGAATTTGTAGAGATTATTTTTCTTGATCTGATATGTCTCATTTGTAAGGGAAATTACTTTTCTTGTATTAAGTATTGTTTATGCACTGTGAACACTTACCCACAATCCAATCCTTCTTGATAACAGGATTATTCGTCTGGAAAGTGAAGGTCTCTTTTTCCCGACCTTCTTTGTTTTTCACTGTGAACTGCAAGCAGCAAGCATCCACCCATGCCATCTGCTCATCTCTGATGTGTAAAGCTCTCTGGATGCTGCTGGACACTTGCTGCAGGTGCTCTGCAGTCAATCCCTACCAAAGGATAAAGTCTTTTAATTATATACAGTCTATATCTGACTCAAAATCGTTCTCTGATTCATAAAAATCATGAAAACTTTTTTGCATGACAGTAACAAAGACTATTTTAATACAGAATACACAGTTATTTGTAATAGCAGACTAATAATTATAGAGTTATGTTCCAACTTTACTGGTGAGTTACTTTGAAAACTCTTCATACCAGAGATGACTATGGTATACATTGCACATTAATTTCTCAGATTTAAATTATCATTATTATTACTATTACTATTATTACTTTTATTAGAAATTTCCCATATGGAAGTGAGTGGTTAACCACTACCCTCTAATGACTCACCAAAACTATGGCAGGAAATAAAAAAAAAAATCTTTGCTGCTCTGCTCTGCATCAAGGGGGCAGTGACCTGGAACAGTCTACAGGTATTCTTGCTAGTTTCCTAACACAGAAAAAAGTGACCAAAACAAGAAACCACACACACACCCTCATTCTTTCTATAATGTTTTTGCAAGAAGTGTATGGACATCACAATTCAATAACACTGCAAGCTACAACATCCCCTGCCATTTTTCAAGTGCAGGCAATAAACTTCCCACCTTTATAATTCATTTCCAGCTGACTGATTCCCGTGACTCCCATTATAAATGTTGCCTTTCTCGCACTCCACCAGCACATCATACACCAGAAACTGCTTGCTTCCACTTGCTCTTAATTCAACACGCACACACATGCCTGCTGGGTGCTCAAGCCTACATCAAAGCCATTTTCCTGAACATCTCCTCACCTTCTATTCAAATCAGATTTATAAACCCTCTGGGTCAACCAGCCTTACTCCACCTTTTCTAAATGACCAAGCCAGCTCAGCATCCACTCCTCAACTCTTATGAATTGCATCTTTCAGAGCACCACATTAAATTTCTACACTCCTTATTCTTTGTATAATATGCACACCAAACATTGCTCTCAATTATTATATTGAAGGGGAAGTGCTAAAATCATAGGGGTTATACAGCACCTGGGGAATCTCAGGCAATCAGGACAGACATAAAGAGACAGGGGACAAGCATAAATCCTTGAATCAAGAGCCCCTCATTTGCATCAAGGAACCCCTCAAGAGAAAACATTACTATCAAACAAATGACATAATCAATACTTCAAACCTTCTTCTCACTGCAATCTTTAAAGACCATGCCACACACCTATATAAAAATTATTTTATTATTAACACATCGGCAGTTTCCCACCAAGGCAGGGTTGCCTGAAAAAAACAACTTGCATCATTCACTCCATCACTGTCTTGCCAGAGGCATTCCTACACTACAGTTATAAAACTGCAACATTATCACCCCTCCTTCAGAGTGGAGACACTGTACTTCCCACCTTCAGGAATCAAGTCCGGCCTGCCAGTTTCCCTGAATCCCTTCATAAATGTTACCTTGCTTACACTCCAACAGCACTTCAAGTCCTAAAAACCATTTGCCTCCATTTGCTCCTGTCTAACACGCTCACGCATGCTTGCTGGAAGTCCCAGCCCCTCGCACACAAAACCTCCTGTACCCCGCTCCCTCCAACCTTTCCTAGGCTGACCCCTGCCCTGCCTTCTCTCCACTACAGATTTGTATACTCTCGAAGTCATTCCATTTCATTCCATCCTCTCTACACGTCCAAACCATCTCAGTAACCCCTCCTCAGCCCTCTGGATAATAGTCTTGATAATTCCACACCTCCTAATCTCCAAACTATGGATTCTCTGCATTATATTCACACCACACATTGCCCTCAGACATGACATCTCCACTGCCCCCAGCCTTCTCCTTGTTGCAACACTCACAACCCATGCCTCACACCATACAAGAGCATTGGTATAACTATACTCTCATAAATTCCCCTCTTTGCTTTCATGGATAAAGTTCTTTGTATCCACAGACTCCTTAGTACACCACTCACCTTTTTCTCCTCGTCAATTCTATGATTCACCTCATCCTTCATAGACCTATCTGTTGACACGTCCACTCCCAAATATCTGAACACATTCACCTCCTCCATACTCCCTCCCTCCAATCTGATATCCAATCTTCCATTACCTAATTTTTTTGTTATCCTCATCACCTTACTCTTTCCTGTATTCACTTTTAACTTCCTTCTTTTACATACCCTACCAAACTCATCTACCAATCTCTGCAACTTCTCATCAGAATCTCTCAAAGGCACAGTGTCATCAGCAAAGAGCAACTGTGACAACTCCCACTTTGTGTTAGATCCTTTATCTTTTAACCCCACAACTCTTGCTAACACTCAAGCATTCGCTTCTCTTACTACTCCATCTAAATATATTGAACAACCATGGTGATATCACACATCCCTGTCTAAGGCCTACTTTTACTGGGAAATAATTCCCCTCTTGCCTAAGTACTCTAACCTGAGCCTCACTATCCTTGTAAAAACTCTTCACTGCCTTCAATAACCTACCTCCTATTCCATACATTTGCAACATCTGCCACATTGCTTCCCCTATCCACCCTATCATATTCCTTTTCCAAATCCATAAATGCCACAAAAACCTCTTTATCCTTATCCAAATATTGTTCACCTATGTGTTTCACTGCAAACATTTGGCCTACACACCCCCTACCTTTTCTAAAGCCTTCTTGTTCATCTGCTATCCTGCTCTCTGTCTTACTCATAATTCTATCAATAATAATTCTACCATACACTTTACCAGGTATACTCAACAGACTTATTCCCCTACAATTTTTACTCTCTTTTTTGTCCCCTTTGCCTTTATACAAAGTAATTATGCATGCTCTCTGCCAATCTCTAGGTACCAATATACATACTCTGTTGTATTTCCGTATTTTGTCTACATTTATAACCTCTTGTAATGTGCAGATGCCTCAGACCTTCACCTATCTTTATTTTGCCTCGTCTATTCTATCTTTCCAATACCAAACTGCCAGGACATCCTTTCCCAAATGCCTAAATAATATACTAAATGCAATATTGCGAACTGTAATTATAATGAAATAGTAAGTCAATGACAACATATTAAAAGTGGTAGATGATTTTAATATGCTGACAGAAGTCACAAGCTACAAAAAAAAAAAAAAAAAAAAAAAAAATGCTGAAAAACAATAATAAAAAAGTCAACTCCCGAGTGGAAAAAAAATCAAAACAATTACATTAGGAGAATCTCCACGACTAC
>NC_069427.1:13759778-13897305 GCF_026875155.1 Cherax quadricarinatus
GATCTAGATCCTTTAAGGTGAATTTACTGGCATACCAGTTCAGTGGTTTGTACTCTAAATTAGTGTGATCCAAGTTAATATCTGTAACATAGATAGTCAAATGAAGGCACAATTCCATGAATTAAATAAACACCCTGAATTGATAGTACTGTATCAAAAGATCATTCAAGATCAATTTATAACTTGACTGTAGATTATACTAATGACTAAGCCAAGGCAAAAAAAAAATAAAAAAAAAACTACAGATTTATGCTGTACATATATATTACTGGTTTCTCATTAACCCTAAACCCTTTCAGGGTCTGTGCCGTAGTTCTACGGCTTTGAGTTGAGGGTCCAAACCGTAGATCTATGGCATGAAATCAGCTCACTCTGATAAGCTGTGAGTGGGAAATTTGGGCCTAGATATGAGAGAATACATCTATGTGGTATGTGTGCACCACATAAAAAAGATCCTGCAGCTCACAGTGCATAATGAGAGAAAAAACTGAGACCGTAATTTTCGATTAAAACAGCGACTTTGCAGTGTTTTTTCATATGTTTTTTATAGTTGTATATGCAATTTCTTGGTCTCATTTGATAGAATGGAAGATATGTTACAGAAATAGAGATCATTTTGATTGGTTTTGTTAACGGAAATGGCTTGAAACTGAGCTCAAATTAGCGGAAATGTTAAATTTTTGCTGATATTCAAGAGTAAACAAATGACCTCACATGTCTAATACACTCCAGCTGGTGGGTCTAATATACGTTCACAAATGTGGTGATATTATATATACAATTATTACAATATTGCACAACAGTAAATCTTCTATGTTTTGGTTTGAATAAAAATTCATTATGTAAATAAAAAATAAAAATGGAATTCATTTGTAAAGCCTGAAAACGTAACTAATGAACAGAGGAAATGTTAGATTAGTGCCAGGAATGCCTGCATTGTTTATTCTGGACCCTATTTTGAAATTGGAATATTTTGAACTTTGCGTTAAATTGGCCAAATTGCCATTTTCCGATCACTATTTTATAGTTGAAACAGTTGACTTGGCAATTTCTTGTGCTCAATCAACAGAATAGAAGTAATACTAGTGAAATAGCTAAGAATTTGGTCAACTGGAATAATGTAATTGGCCTAAAATGGAAGTCAGAGTCGGCAAAATTGCTGATGCGTGTATATCGCTGACATGTCAAAATACACGAGAGCATAATTTTGTCAATTTTCCATCAAATTTTGTACTTTTTGTTTTATTGCCTTCAGAAAAAGATTCTCTACCATTTCATAAGAAAAAATAACAAAATTATTTTTTGAAAATTCTTGGACCATGGTGCACACTTTGAAATTTGGCTTCTGGACCCTGAAAGGGTCAAACCTAGATCTATGTTCATGTGCGTAGCACTCCGAACATAGATCTACGCTTTTTTAACACTTGAATAATCATAGCAAACAGGTATTGCTTTACTTTAATTAAAATTCCTTTTATGTGATTGGAATTAAATTCAGCAATCAATGCCTGTCAATGCAATAATTCTTGTTGATTCACTGTCAACGTTATGTAATCATCATCTTTTCATGTTTTTGTAAGTTTAAAATGATCACTATTTGTTATATGTATATTTTATAACACACTGGTCATCTCCCACCAAGGAAGGGTGACCACAAAAAAGGAAAATCACTTTCATATCACATACTCCATCCTCATCTTGCCAGCTCTGATACCCCTCCAAACTACAATATCCCCATCCTCCTCCAGAGTGCAGGCACTGTACTTCCCACCTCCAGGACTCAAGTCTTGCAGGTGGGAAGTTCAGTGTAGAGTAGGAAATACAGTATACAACATTTTAAATAAAACAAAAAAAATTCTTGTTAAATATACTATGTACGGGTGACCCCTCAGAAACAATAACAGGTAGATGGTGATCTCCACATTACAAAAAACTTTGTCTAATGATCTACAGAGCTTTTTCAAATAGACTCATATTTCTAGCTGACAACACAAATAAGTAGCAAAAATTTTCCAAGCTGAAAAAGAAAAAATACCTGGAGGAAGAGAATAAACTGAGGGAAGCGCTGGACAGGCTTCACCATAAGTCCAAAGAATGACAGTCGATCAGGCGAGGTGATCTGACGCATCTGCAAGGGTTAATGTTCAATTGCTTATAAAAATAAATTGTAAAAACATTTACTCGAGAGTTTAATTCTCTTTATAACCATGTCCTATATGCAATTATATTATTCACACAAAAAAGTTAAATCTATATGGATCATTCAATGTTTCCCCTATAATCATGGCACATTAAAAAGGTAGAATTAGCGACTATGTTAGGTAAGAGGACACAACTTGTGCAACTAGTGCGACATTTTATTGTGGTAACATTTCGCTCTCCAGGAGCTTTGTCAAGCTGTTACAGATTGACAAAGCTCCTGGAGAGTGAAACGTTGCCACAATAAAGAGTTCCATTATTTGCATGTGTCCTTTTACCAAACATATAATCATGGCTTTTTTAACATATAATCATGGTTTCATGAAAACACACTTTTATACTGACTGCATGAAAACACACACTGCTGAATATTAAGTAAGCATTTACATATTAGTTACAATATATGCAATACAAAAATTATGTATGCAATTCATATCAGCACAGCTCTCAAAGAATACATTTTGGTACTGATTCAAATACTATACCTTCAGGAAATCAGCAAAAGCGGATTTCTTTTTGGATTCTTGCTTTGCAACTTCCATGGCACGTGCAAAGTTGTTGATAAAGTCGCTGTAAATATCCAAGACAATCGCCTTGGAGAAAGAAGCAACAAAGACATCTCCTATCTTCTCCTCTCGATCCCACTGTCGTACACACTCAGCCAGAGCAATACGGAATAATGTGTGGCACTGAAGAATCTCCGATAGTCTATGAAATAGTGTAGAAAGCTTGGCTGCATTAAGAATTGGTGGTTTCGAGTCTTCTATAGGTTTTTTGTAATCCTGAAATTGCAATAATATTTATTTTTCATATCTTGCATTTGGAGATATATACACTAAGTTTGTGACTGCACCTTCTAACAGTGAAAATGACACTGTAAAAAAAAGCAGGATTCAACAAAACAGACAATGTGCAATTACAATACTAAGACATACATATACAGAGGATGCAAAATAATGTGAAGAGAAAAATCAATAAATTTCTTGTAGTAACTTGATATTGCATTTTTTCTAAATTAACATATGTATCTGGTCAAAGATTTAACATGATCAGGCACAGAATATAGAAATACAAAATAAATTCAAGAGATAAGAATTACCCATACTTACATTGACTAGTCTCTGGAGAGTTGCTACATAATTGTTTTCACTATGAACTATAGATGCAACAATATGTCGTCTTTTAATCTGTTCTGGAGTGAGGCTTTGTGGCATGGGAGGCAGAGTTGGGGGCTGGTGTCTGCGCTGGAAGGTGTGTGCAAACACTCCCCCATTCTCAGAAAACAGCCCTCCATGCTCAGAGTCCCCCTCTTCCAAAAGCTTTGGCATCCTGTTGTTAGTATTGGCATTGGTACCATTACTGGTGGTGGTGTAGGAGCTGGTGCGTTCTGTATTAACAATGGTGCTGCTACGACGCTCCACATCATAATTGACACTCTTGCGCAAGGAAAACCATCTGTACAATTTATTGTCTGGTGTAGGTGGAGCATCTGTAAAGGAATTAAATACAGTAATTTAAACTGGTAAAAATTATGAAAGTACATAAAGAGAAAAAAGTCTCAATAATACTGTGGCCTGAACTTTCAAAAATAAATTGTACTTAGGGGAAGAAACCTACTATAAAAGTACAGTATGCGTAATTAAGATCCAGCCTCCAGCTTTCTCTCTGTTGCCACATTCACAACCCATGCCTCACACCCACTCTTGTATGGATGGTTTGTGAACGTTGCAACAAGGAAAAGGCTGGAGGCAGTGAAAATGTCATGTCTGAGGGCAATGTGTGGTGTGAACATAATGCAGAGACCTCATAGTTTAGAGATTAGGAGGAGGTGTAGAATTACTAAAACTGTTATCCAGAGGGCTGAGGAGGGGTTATTGAGATGGTCTGGACATGTAGAGAGGATGAAACGAAATAGAACGACTTCGAGAATATACAAATCTGAAGTGGAGGGAAGGCGGAGTAGGGGTCGGCCTAGGAAAGGTTGGAGGGAGGGGGTAAAGGAAGTTTTGTGTGTGAGGGGCTTGGACTTCCAGCAAGTGTCTGTGAGCATGTTAGACAGGAGCACATGGAGACAAATGGCTTTTAGGACTTGAAGTGCTGTTGGAGTGTATGCAAAGTAACATTCATGAAGAGATTCAGGAAACCAGCAGGCCGGACTTGATTCCTGGAGATGGGAAGTACAGTGATGGCACTGTAATGTTAATGTTGCAGTTTTATAACTGTAGTGTGAGCATACCTCTGGCAAGACAGTGATGGAGTGAATGATGATGAAAGTTTTTCTTTGTCGGACCATCCTGCCTTGGTGGGAAACGGCCGATGTGTTAATAAATAAAAAAATTATTGCATTATGAATCATTACAAATAATATGTGGTATTATTACTGTATTCATGAGTAATTGCTAAGACTGTCATACAGCACCTAGGAGGGATGGGAGAATCAGGTTGAGCTGAGAAAAGGGATGGTAGTTTAAACTCCTTGGATCAAGCGACCTTCTTCACCAGCATCAAGGTACCCCCTAAGGAGATTAATCTGTGGTATGGCTTAATACCATGACCCAAACAAATCATCATCTTTCAACAAAACAGCCATATCCCACCAAGGCAGGGTGGCCCAAAAAAGAAAAACAAAAGTTCCTCTGTTTAACTTCAGTAATGTATACAGGAGAAGGGGTTAAGCCAAACAAATTAATGTTATTCAACAAAATGAGTGCAATACCGTAATATGGGAACAATTTATACTGCAATGTCTGTTCACTCCTGGTAAGACAGTAACTGAATGATGATGTATGTGTTTCCTTACTTTGGGTAACCCTAACATGGTAGAGGATGGCCAATGTGCTATAAAAGAAATGAGAGGAATTGTATGGGTCACAGCCTGCCAGCCTACTGCACATTTGACATGAAATTTCAAACCAGAAATCTCAGAGTTCTAGGAATGTTAGAAGCTTCACTGTGACCCTTGATCATGTTTTACACAAATATTAGAGTCAACTCCAGCGTCAAGTTACACTTGCTTCTATGAACCTACATTCCTATCAGTATGAACTGAACTTTTAATAGAGATATTAAGAATATAACCATGCGTGTCGTAAGAGGCAGTTAAAATACCAGGAGCAAGGGGCTAGTAACCCCTTCTTCTGCATACATTACTAAAGTTAAAAAGAGAAACTTTTGTTTTTCTTTTTGGGCCACCCTGCTTCAGTGGGATACGGCCGGTTTGTTGAAAGAAGATTAAGAATATAACAAAGCATGGAGGGAGGAATGAATGTGCTTAGAACAAATGAGGAGAGTTTATTACCCCTATACCACTAACATTGCAGGGAATACCAACCAAAATTCACACAAGAGTCCTAGGATCCTTATAAGCCCCCAGTGCTGCTCCAGATCAGATGGTCAGAGACTACAAAAACTGTTATATAGTAAATGGTATACAGTACTGACAAGCTGAACCTAAAGGCACCCAAGTGTTGCACAGTTGTCTTACTCAACAATTAGAACACTGGCTGGAATTCTATTAATTTTGGTGGAGTAAAAACCTAGTAACATGCTCACCTCATGCTTGAGAGGCAGACAGCTCACAGCTTCCCTTCTTATATTATTACTGTGGTGTGAAATTTTCTAGTTTGTACTGAGAGAGAAGAATACAGGGTCACATAAGTAAATGCTACATGGCACCAGAGCTGGCATTGGTGCCATGGGAGAAAAGGGAGGAATCATGGATGATTATCAGATGTGAGACACTCATTACTACACCACCTAGTAATGGACTGATAAGTAGTAAAAATTAATGGAACCCTACAGTCATTCTGCACTTAAAAGAAATTAAAATAATAAAGATAAAATATCCAATAAAAAGTTAAATAATTCTGCAATTTCAAAATTTAATTATATTACTTTTAATACAGTATAGTTTCTTTGCATGAACTCTTATTTAGAAATATTATATATATATGTATATCAAAATTAGTTAGCTCACCAGTACCCTTCTCATTGGTATTCTCATGTGTGTTTGGAATATATGCAATCATGAATGCCACAAAACTGCAGCCTTGAATATTCATGTTGGCTGGGACTTTAAACTAGTTGCCAAGTAAAAATTTCTCTAGTACGTTACAAGGGCATTAAATTGAGAACATATACGCACTTGCCATTGATATTGTACATCATGCCAAGTTCCCAAATGAACATAAAGCTCTAGCCATGATGAATTAGGGATGAATCAATTGGGCAACATTGTTACTCACTCTCTTCTGTAGGTTTAGCAGATTCTTTTGCCTGATCCTCTTTGGAGTCCTTACGTGAGGCATCCTTGAGGCTCTTGCTCGACTGCCGCCTTTCTCGCCACTGTTCTCTCTTTCGCAATAAGCGCTGCTTAAAGTTCTCCAGGCTGTATCAAAAAAAATACAGGTTTTTAAATGTTTACTGAAACATTAGGGATTAGCATATATAGTACTGTATTGTATATGAAAGTAACAGTAGTGTAGCATATCGAACTTTTAAAGGAAAAAATAAACAGCATAATGCATATTACAAAATACGTACTTGCACATGCGGTTAGGAATCCAAAAAAATTATGAAAGATAATTAATACTGTAAATAATTCAAAGTAAAGTACTGTACTCATGAAATTGCAATAACATAATTGCAAACAAATAAAAAAATGGGTAGGACTCAAATCTATGGAAGCCACATTCTAAAACTCGCAGGTGAGTGTGCTGAACCAATGGTCAATTTACCATGGCAGACAAGTTTTAGGACTTGTTCTGTGATTTGATTTACAGTACTGTATGATAGTTTACTGAAATGAATACAAAAATATCTTTAATTGTTGCTACTCCACTCAACTGTAATAGTGCATGTTCAAAATCTTATCAATTACTTTTTTTCTGGTACAAAGTATTTAATGCTTTTAATTCAGGAGATGATATTTGGGTTAGTCACAAAGATTAGTGTGCTAAATGCCAATTTCAGGAAAAACTGCAGGAATAGCATGTGGTATACAGTACCTCGATATTCTTGTGTTGTAAGTACGGTACTATAAATATTAGCAATAACTATTCAAGGCACTTGTATATTCTCTAAAATAAATAGTGCTATACAATAATAGCCCTATTTAACTGCTTATATAGAAAACATATAGAGACTATCCACTGTCTACAGTAAAAACATCAAGCACCTAAATTACTAGGAGCACTAAAAATTCCTCTGAATTTTATGCCATGGAGCAAAAGTAAAAAATATGTCAATTCCTGAGTGACTGGTTCTAAATCTGCACTATGAAATAATGCACTCCCATCAAATATCAGTACATGTACAGATTAATTATCATCAGACCCCCCCCCCTACTTATCTTATAGAAAATATTTTACAAGTTGATCTAAGTAATAAATGATCAACAACATTACAGTTTCTACAATACATCAGAGAATGAATTGCCAACTGCCAACAAAAACAACCTGATTAATCACACCATCAATCAGGATGTCTCAATAAGTACAAAAGGTTCAATGGTTTCATAAGGCGAATTACTAACAGACCTTTAACTCACATCAAGAAGAAACTTGATAAGATAAAACAAAGTAATGACCACCTGGGTTGTGATGCTTATAATGGACTGCATACAGTTAAAACTAATAGCCTGACTGATTAGGTTATCACCCAAAAAGCAATGGTACGAGACTGGGCCACAGAGTTTTAATCCCCCTAACCATCACAAAGTAGATTATAGGTAGGATGGGACTAGGCAATATTGATAGCAGAGGCCTCAGTCCCAAAAAGTAAGGTAGTCCCAAAAAGAGGTGAAGGTGATGTTCAAAATTCAAACATTTATGCTCTCTATAAATGCATGGAGTAGCCTGAACTGGATTTCCCAAAATGTAAGTGAAAAACTGGCCCTAAGTTTGCAAGCCAAAATCACTTCCTACAGAAACAATAAGTTTAGCAGATGGTGCAAAATACCTCCAGTGTAAAAGGAGAGGTACAATGAGTACACTAAGAGAGAACTCAATAAGTGAAAGAAACCAAAATTTTTTATTACCCCTCCCTTCATACATATGGAAAATTATCAACAGACCCCCAGCTGTCTTCAAGAATATGAGAGGGTAAAAATTTTTAATCTGGCAATTAGGCATGCTAATGAAAATTTAATGTAATAAAACTCCTATGTTATGTAATCCATGCACAAAGTTATACCATACAGTATTTGTAATTTTGCTCATTCTTTTTTTTTTTTTAATACACACAGTAAAATAGTACATTTTTTCTTAAGCAACTACTGAATAATACAGCATTAAGATTCTGTTCAAACTCTAAATAAATGTGTTCATAAAAGCACCAGTCAGTGATATGGGGTTGATAAAATAATCAAGGTACAGAGCAACAGCTAGTTTTAAATTATTAGTTAAGATAGTTAAATATTCCTTACATTATTTGCATCAACAGTTATAAATGCAAGTGACTAATTTTTGCACACATTTCTAAAGTACAAGAGTCAAGGTACAAAATTATAATACGGTACCCTCGATTTAACAGACTGATAGGAGAAAGCAGGTGGCTGGTAATGGTGATTGTGGGGGATAGAGACGAGATTGTTTTGCCGTGATCGTAACAATAGTGGATAATTTTGTAACAAATAGACTGTTCGTTGTTTCTGAATCAACTGACCCTGCGGATTTTGTCCCATATTCCCGAAGTGCATTAAATCGAGGTCCATTAAATCAAGGGTATACTGTAATTAAAAAGTTAAATTTCAAAACACAAAAAATAGTAAAAAAACAAGGGGGGGAGGGGCCATATTAAGTCTTGTAAATGATTCCGGAAATGTTGCAAGCACACGAGTGAGAAAATATTGTAAAATATACATATATCAAAGTCATTCAAAAAATATGAGAGATTAATTTTGGATGACAACTTTCTCATACCAAATTTCCTGATAAATCATACAAAAATATTAGTGTAAAGATGTAGATAATTAGAAATAAGACACATTAGCAAATAAATAAGAAAAGGAAGAATGAACTTAAGAATCATGTAGATGTAGAAGTGAAGAAAGAACTTAAAAACTTTAAATAAAAATATGACAGTATCACATATCATCAGAAATAAAAATTGAAAGTAAAGTAATTACAAACTCACAGAAAATTGACTGGAGATACAATACTAAGGAAAACCAAATCTATTACTGGAAAATCCAAGTAAGGATAGAGAGAAGTGTAGTAAAAGGAAGATTTTGAATGCACAAGCACTGGAGGGGATAATGACTGGAAGGATTTTGTTTGTGAATACACCTTGCAATTAAAAACATTACAGTATTTAAAAATAAAATGAATGAAAAAGAGGAAAGAGAATGCTACTAGTGCAAAAGCCAATGAATAATGAAATTTTGGAGAACAGAAATGTAGGAACAGTACTGTATTATAAACAGAATTTGTTTACTATGAAAACAAGATGATATGTCAGAGACTTAGCTTATATTCTTACTCTGAAAGTAAGAATATAAGCAAAGCAACTCGTATAGCATTTTGATAATGCTGCACCATTTATAAAAGCACCACTTTCATGGATCATGGGCAATTGGCCAGCATTAAGACACTCCACTGAAGGGGAGGCAGAGGGGAGTGTATAACTATGGTCCACTCCTCTACCATATTTGTAAAGATATAAGTTGGATAAGGGAAAGAAATCTGTTGGACAGCAAGTGCAAGAGTTCAAAAGTGGTGATTGGAGCAATAAATGATAAAAAAAATGGTTTGCTCAAAAGCAAATGGATGGACCACATTTCAGACAAAATGTCAGTATTATAATCAAAAAGAAGGGTCTCTGAATGAATAGCAATTTTTTTTTTTTTGTAAGCTCAAATTACTGCATCTTTAACCCCATGTTGATGACTTTCCAAAATAAACTGGAGAACATTCATCCCCTATGAAATTTTATTTCAGTACAGGTACTCCTCACTTAATGACCTACCTGTTTAATGAATTTTGAAAATCGGCCAAAAATGGTGAAAAACACTAAACTGTAGTTCAGGGATTTTTTGAGGCAAAAAAACTTTTCCTCTCAGCTTTCATTGATGGTTATGAGAGAAAGGCGTAGAATTAGGGGGATATGATCGAGGTGTATAAATGGAAAACAGGAATTAATAAAGGGGACATAAATAGCGTGCTAAAAATATCTAACATAGACAGGCCTCACAGCAATGGCTTTAAATCGGAAAAATTCAGATTCAGGAAGGATATAGGAAAGCAATGGTTTGGTAATACAGTTGTGGATGAGTGGAACAAACTCCCAAGTACCGTCATAGATGCTGAGACGTTGTGTAGTTTTAAAAATAGGTTGGATAAATAAATGAGTGGGTGCGGGTGGGTGTGTGTTGGACCTGACTAGCTTGTGCTACTAGGTCGGATGCAGTGCTCCTTTCTTAAGTGACGTGTCTGACCTCACTTGGTCAAGGCATTGGCTTAAGCCGGTGGGAGAATTGGAGCTGCCTCGCATAGACCAGTAGGCATGTTGCAGTGTTCCTTCTTTCTTATGTTCTTATGAGGGCAAATATTCTATTAGTGGGATGGATTTGTGAAGGACCTGCTTAGTATGAGCCAACAGGCCTGCTGCCGTGTTCCTCCTTTCTTATGTTCTTAAATGTGCAGTAAAAAGTGCCTCAGATGGGAAAGAAACAGACGAAAGAAAACAGCCTTGTATCATGCTAAGACTGTCTCTTTTCAGTTATTTTTAGGTATTTTTCATGATTTCTAGTTCTTTTCTGTAATGAATAGTCTCAATGAAAATATCAGCTTCCTCCCTTAGGAATTACCTGGAAATTAAGGCCTCATATGATGCTAAAATTATCTAATTTTACATTTTTAAGTGTATATCCTGAATCAGCATAGAAAATAGTATACCTGATGTGATTTTAATGAATTTTGAAAATCCGGCCGAAAATGGTGAAAAAATACTGAACTATAGTTCGGGGATTTTTGGGGGTGAAAAAACTTTTCCTCTCAGAATGGAAAATGGCCATGACGACACTGTTTCTTGGATCAATTTATCCCCACAAACATGAAAAAATCCTGAGTTGTATAAGTTAAATGTGCCATAAAAGGTGCCTCAGACAGGGAAGAAACCAGTGACAGAAAATAGCCTTGTATCATGCTAAAATTCTCTTTTCAGTTATTTTTAGGTATTTTTCATGATTTCTGTAATGAATAGTCTCAATGAAAATATTAGCTTCCTCTATTAGGAATTACCTGGAAATTAAGGCCTTGTATGATGCTAAAATTATCTCCTTTTACATTTTCAAGTATATATTCTGAATCAGCATAGAAAATAGTACACCTGATGTGATTTTAACGACCACTCGAACTTATGACCAGCTCTCCAACCAGTGAACTGTATGTGTATTTTACTTTTATATTGTTTTTAATGATTAGCTCTATTTTTAATTTACTAAAAATGTTATAAATAGACCAAAGGTGACATAAAAACAATATCTAAAGAGTTTATGCCAACCATCTAAAGTTGGTTGGCATAAACTCACTACCGGTACAGAGTGCTTGAAATATCAGTAAGGGGCAGCTCTGCACTTTACGACCAATTTGCTTACCAACCTACTCTTAGGAACAGAACTTGATCGTTAAGTAAGGTATACCTGTATTACATTAAGGGGAAGTACTAAACCCATAGGGGTCAAGCAGCACCTGGGAAATGGAAGATCAGGTTTTTATTTGTAAAGAAATATTTCCTGCTACACATTTTTTTAACATTTTTTTTTTCACAATTTGAGATTATGTCCCATCTTCCTTGTTGGAATTTTCAAAATAGTATTCATTTTTTTTTGTTGCCTATCACAAGCCTAGTGATCATCAGTCCTGCCAGTGATACTATTTTTCAATATTTTAACATTTTTTGAAAGTGTGTATAGAGTTTGCCTCCACCAACAGTAACAGCCTGGTTGATAAGACCCTGATCCACCAGGAGGACTGGTAAAGGACTGGGCTGTGGGGACAATGACCCCCAAAACGACTTCCAGGTAGACCTTCACGAAGAGACCATTTCTCAATCAGCTCATTCTACATTTTTATTTTTTAACAAAATATGTACAGAACAGTATAGTACTTCTCAACATCTCTATGGTTTATTACTATCTGTAATCTGCACCCATGTCTTCTTGATCCTGATTCTATTTAAACAATGCCATTATCTGCTCTGTTAATACCATTTAGTATTCTTACACCATAATTATGTTAATAGTATCTATTTATCAGTCTCCTCTAAGGTCGCATCTCAAGGGAGGTTCCCTAATACTGGTGAGGGGCCCTTGATCCAAGGGATTGGACTTATCCTTCCTCTTTGTTATCAAACCCGATTGCTTCTCATTCCTCAGGCGATGTATGACCCCTACGAGTTTAGCTCTTATTCTCTATACAATAAAAATAATAATAATAATAATAATGTACTATATTATTATTACATTACATTTATGGGAGCACTAAACCCATAGGGATCATATAGCACTTGGGGAATGGAAGACATGCAGACTTTAATCAAGGAATTGGAGCACTGATCCGATTCCTTAGATCAAAAGTCCATCACCAGCATTAAGGAACATCCCTTGAGGGAAATAATCATCATCTGTAAGGAAGCCAGGTTTAGTTCATGCAAACTATCCAAGCAGTGTTCCTCAAAGTTCTAGGACTATTTTAGTTGTATACCTTTAGTAGTTCGGTGGGATACAGCCGGTTTGTTGAAAGAAGACCTTTAGTAGTTTTTGGCTGCAATATTTTGTGAACATGAATGTAGGTGTGTAAGTGAGGGTGTGTGTATATGTGGTCTTACATGCGTTTTATGCAAGGTGTATGTGTATATGTGTGGGTGGGTGTGGGGCTATTTACCTGGTCTCAGCTCCTGGCCCTGCCTCTGATGGCCACTACTTGTTTCACTCTTGGCTGCATGAGCCTTATTATACCTATTCTTATAATCAAAACTAAGTGCTAAACCCAACAGGGTCATACTGTGCTGTGAACCTATTCTTAAAGCTATGTATGGATTCTGCCTCTACCATTTCACTCAAGGTTGTTTCACTTCTTAACCACTCTAAACCTAAAGAAGTATTTCCTAACATCCCTGTCAGTTCCTCTGAGTATTTTGTATATCATAATCATGTCATCTTTGGTCTTTCTGTCCTCTAGCCTCTCACAGTTCATACCCCTCAGCTGAGACTAGTTTTGTTGCAAACCCTTTGCACTTTCTCCAGCTTCTTCACACGCTTAACCCAGTTGTATACTCCAAGATGTGTCTAACAATTGCAGTGTATACTGCAGTGTATTGTTGTGGGTGTACGTGAGTGTTGGTGTGTATGAATGTGGGTGTATGAGTGAGTGTATGTTGCACCTGTGTTCATGCTTGTGCATTGGTATCAACACTTTACAAGGAACGTGAATTATTATTTATGACTATATTTCATGAGGAAATACCTCCCATTCCCCAGTGCCTGGGGAAATAGAAGGCATTAAGGTTCGATTCAAGGAAGGGGAGGATAAATCCCATTCCTTGGATCAAAGAACACTACAAACACTAACTTCTCACTACTGCTATGTAGACTGATGCTGAGACTGACACTGCGACGCAGCCCCTGAGGTCTAGTGGCCTTTTCTTCTCTTACAGAAAAGGAATTACTCAGCCCCTTTCTCGAAGCCTTCTGCTGGAAACACTCTTGCAGATCCATCATACTATGGCTGGTATTGAGCGGCAGGGAATCGCTGGGAGAGCCATATGGCTTACCAAAGGCTGCAAGATGGTCTGTCTGGCTACTTCTGGATGTGTCGTGGTGGATGATGTCTCTGGATATGTCGTGGTGGATGCTATCTCTAGATGTGTCATGGTGGATGCTGTCTCTGGATGTGTCGTGGTGGATGCTGTCTCTGGATGTGTCGTGGTGGATGCTGTCTCTGGATGTGTCGCGGTGGATGCTGTCTCTGGATGTGTCGTGGTGGATGCTGTCTCTGGATGTGTCGCGGTGGATGCTGTCTCTGGATGTGTCGTGGTGGATGCTGTCTCTGGATGTGTCGCGGTGGATGCTGTCTCTGGATGTGGCGTGATGGATGCTGTCTCTGGATGTGTCGCGGAAGATGCTGTCTCTGGATGTGGCGTGATGGATGCTGTCTCTGGAGGCAGCACAGGGGTCACAGTGGAGCTGGTGGTGTAGTACTTCGTCAGGAAGGTTAAGAGACTCCACGCTCATTGAGCTGTGGACTGAATCCCAAAATCTGAGAGGTTCATGGATGTCTGTGCTAGCAATACTCCAGCGGGCGGTGGCCAGGCTGCTGCCTGGGTTTATGCGACATCGTAGGAGCACTGCCTGTGGTAATGCAGCCTGCTCAGTGAAGTCTGCAGTGTCCACCTCAGTCTCTTCTGGGAAACTTGCTGTGTTTGTTTCAGTCTGCTCGGCGAAACTTGCTGCGTTTTCCTCAGTCTGCTTAGCGAAACCTGCTTCAGGCTGCACTCCGAAGCCAGATTTGTCTGCTTCAGTTTGTTCAGCGAAGGCTGCAGTGTCTGTTTCAGTCTCTTCAGGAAAGAATCCTATTTCTTCTTCACTCCGCTCGGTGGAGCCTGCAGTGTTCGTTTCGGTCTCCCCACCAAAGCTTTCTTTATCCATAGCGTCTGCTTCCGAATGCTCAGCGAAGCCTGCAGTGTCAGCCTCAGAGTCGTTTACAGATGTGACCTGCTCGACTTCATCGTTGTCAACTCCCTCTTCGTTTATAGTGAAAAGCTCACCTGCGCTGCAACAGCAGTTAACATCTTTCCTGGCCTCCACCTCGCGCCAGTCACTGTCTGTCTCCCACTTACTCCAGTCATTGTTTCTCTCCCAGTTACCCAACCCCACGCACACTGTTTTCTCCCTCATGTCACTTGGCAAGTTTTTCTCACTGACATCACTCGACAATCCGTCAGACCATTGCAATTTGTCCTCTCCCTCACTGACTGTATCCTTAACATACCATACTGTTAATCTGTCAGGGACATTGTCTTCAAGTTCACGCTTAATGTCAACCTTATTTCTCTCGACAGTAACTGCAGTAGGGTGAGGAGAGATCCCTGAGTCGAGTGCTTGTTTTGGCAGCACCTGCACTGACTCACCTCGCCCTTCATCAACAGGTGAACACTCTCCTGCATCTCTGCCATTAATTGTGCCACCACCTTCCACACCAACTCCATTTTCTTCAGCCCGTTTGTTAGTTCTTCTACTCAGCATTTGCTGAAATGTTTTAAGAAATAGTGAGCTAGACGAGGGGCTTTTATTGGAGGCAGTTTTCAAAAGAGGTGTCTTATTTCTTGTGCCCTTGTCATTTTCAGAGTCACTTAGTGCTTCACAGCTACCACGTAGGGTCGTCCTGCCCAGAGTTTCATTAAATTTACCGGCTGAGATGTCAGCTGAACTCAAACTCTGGGACCGTCGCACTTTGTTCCTTGATTTTGGAGCAGTTTCCTCCACCTTAAATTTTCGACTTAAATAACTTGGCGGAGCCATTGCCCAAATCTATTTTTCCGTCTTTAACAAAATATATATACACACTCGTGAACAGATATTCAAGCATTAGGCAAGTCCGAATCAACGCTTCTTTCCTAGACAACACAAAGCCGACCGCCTGTCCATTACAGGTGGTCTCGGAGAAGGAAGGGACACGCTATGCCCAAACACTATTAACGTGTTCTTGCATACACAATAACAGGCAGTGAGTGCAGCAGCACACACTAGCAGCCACCACCGGCCTCCCATGACAACTGGGGTCCGTTATCGCCTCAGTCTATCACCTAGAGAACACCACACTGATAACATAGATACCACAGCTGGCTCTTAGCAGTTTTTTTTTTTTATAAAAGATACATCTTGGTATCATTCATTATTTGTTCTTAAGTTAATCTATAAATGCACTGATAGAGCAAAAGTGTAACTATAACGATTAAAGTTTAAAACATATGTTAAGCATCATCCGTGCTGCCTCTCAGTAATGGCATCAAGGTTGGCTATACTTTTGAATTCATAGGTGACGACATTTTTACAACCTCTAGCCAAGTTCACATTCATCATGGGGCGACAAAGACGAGAGTTGCGTCTGGTCCTCGGTGAAAAGCACTTATTTTATATTTAAAATATCGAAATATTTGGAGACCACATTTTCACAATATATTTTTTTTTCTATTGTCTAGGTAATAATTCTTTCCATGGTTCGGAGAACACGGATCTAACTGCTTGGAAAACGACACACGTCAAAACGGAAAAATATTGTAATAAAAATTCTATTGACAATTTTAAGAGATCCTATTATCCGTAGAGACACGAAAGAAATGATGGAAGGCACGACTCTCTAATATTAAAACTTAAGTACTGTTGGAATAATCACATTGTTACATCCGTAAAAGAAAAGGCGTAATGCTGGGTACATGACTTTCTTATATATAGAATGGACAACAGCAGACAAAATTTTGCCTACTCATTAATGCCTAACCAGTGTGGTTTAAGATTTCTCTTCAGTGAGTTCACTAGGCAAGTTCACTCATCCTTTGAGTGAACATATCACTATAAAGATTATATTACAGCCTAAATAAGCTACAAAGAGTTCCTAGATGCAGTGTGAAGGGCTGTTGATCCAAGGAAGTGGTGAAGGGCTGTTGATCCAAGAAAGTGGTGAAGGGCTGTTGATCCAAGAAAGTGGTGAAGGGCTGTTGATCCAAGAAACTGGTAAAGGGCTGTTGATCCAAGAAAGTGGTGAAGGGCTGTTGATCCAAGAAAGTGGTGAAGGGCTGTTGATCCAAGAAAGTGGTGAAGGGCTGTTGATCCAAGAAACTGGTAAAGGGCTGTTGATCTAAGGAACTGATGAAGGGCTGTTGATCCAAGAAACTGATGAAGGGCTGTTGATCCAAGAAAGTGGTGAAGGGCTGTTGATCCAAGAAAGTGGTGAAGGGTTGTTGATCCAAGGAACTGGTGAAGGGCTGTTGATCCAAGAAACTGAAGCTACCCAGCCATCCTTGGGATCAACTCTAATTACCTAACATTCTCCAGGCGAGTTTTTTAGTGCTTCCTCATGAATATAATAATGATAAATAAACAGCACCACTCATCATGTTGGTGAACATGCAGCAATAAAAATTATTTTACAGCCTAAATAATTAATAAAACGAGGATAAAGATGTAATATGCAGAACAAGCTTTAACTGGAATCGGGTAATGAAATTTACAGCCTATGGACTACAAGAGAATCATTAAGGCTACATATAACCTTTCCACAACCAGTCAAGAATATTTTAATTGCTAAAACAAAAAATAAAGTAAACCTTTAGCATATAAACGCTGAAATACACATTTCTGCGATATATTTTGTCGTTCATTGGGACTAAGTTTGGTTCAAGGTAGAAATGGTACTGAATATTGTTTCGCTAAAGACATCAGCGTTGCATGACCCTTGTAGGTTTAGCGCTTCTTTTACAATAATAATAATAATAATAATAATAATAATAATAATAATAATAATAACAATAATAGTAATAATCTATACACATACCTGTGCGTATTAAGTCTGTCCATCCAGTTAATATTCAGGAATTACTATCTTCACAAATTATCGTAATGTAATTCCTGCCAATGCTGCATATTTTATTGTAAAATACAACGAGCCTTTGTTATAATCTAAACTTGACATACTTTGACAACCTATTAGCGAAGCTGTTGGTGCTCGTTGTACGCAGTCTGACGTAAGCTTCACATTCTGGGTAGAATATAGGTGAGTACATATAGGAAGAATGTCCGTCTCGCGCTCAGCAGACGGAGGATCAAGCCTCCATCACGTCTTGCACTAAATGACTCTCATGGATTTAGCGGTTAATTGTACTGTCTATTTATTATCACATTCTGGCTAATCACGAATTGCTCAGATTCCCTCTTAAATGCTTCATAAATGTTAGGATCATGAACATAATCAGGTGTCTTATATGTTAATGGAAAGAATCACACACTTCTGTACCTAGTCATTTTATCAACATTTTTGAGGCACTGGTACCAAATGAAGGGAAAATGCTTGGAGAGAAAGGCCTCTGACTCGACACCTTTCTTGGC
The DNA here is from genome assembly GCF_026875155.1 of Cherax quadricarinatus. Taxonomy (NCBI): domain Eukaryota; kingdom Metazoa; phylum Arthropoda; class Malacostraca; order Decapoda; family Parastacidae; genus Cherax; species Cherax quadricarinatus. The sequence continues at coordinate 13,778,080 of NC_069427.1, forward strand.
TTAAACCTTATTCCCCAGGCGTTGAATGACCCATATGGAATTTAGCGCATCGTTTGACTACAAAAAATAATAATCAGAGGGTTTGGGATACGGGGATAAAGTATAGCTTGAAACACTTACTTTGGCGCCTGTGTTTTGACTGATCCACCTCCGTTTTCTTCCTCGTTGCTGGAATACGACTCGAAGTCCTCGGAGCCCCAGGAGTCTGAGGAGGACAACTGACGGTGCACGTGGAGGCGGCGAGATACCCACGTCTCTTCGTTGACACCACCGCTGACACTGCCACCACCTCCACCACCGCTACCACCACCGTTGCCGCCGCCACCGCTTTCACCACCACCACTGCCGCTGCCTACGCCGCCACTGCCCAGATCAGAGATGTCCTCGTAGATGCGTTCCTCGCACCAGGGGCCGCTCAGGGTACTCGACCGACTAGACCTACTCGACCTACTCGACCGCGAGTCTGCAAGAAAAATGTGATTGGTTAGTGACGTAGATCAGGGCTACACAAGATAATATAATGCACAAACAAGGCTAAGGGGCAGTAAATCCAGCAAGCAGCAAGCTAAAAGGCAGAGCCAGGAGCAGAGACTCAACCCCTTCAACCAAAAAAAGTGCACACAAACACATGTTTTTAACTTGTATAAATAACTTACCAGAAGGAACAGAAAACTATACGTGATCACAAACGATCCAAAAAAAGGGTAATAAAATAAAATAATTATATATTTCTACAGGAAGATTTGGATATGGAGAAAGACAGTTATGTACAGTTTAGGACATTTATTAAAGGAAACGTTTCGCCACGAGTGGCTTCTTCAGTCACTCGTGGCTGAAGTAGTGACCTAGTAGCGACCAGTGAAGAAGCAGGGCCAGGAGCTGTGACTCGACCCCTGCAACCACAACTAGGTGAGTATATAATAATTTAAGCCAAATTACATACCACAGACAGAATGTCAGCTTGAGGGAAGAAATAAAGAAAAATAGTATAACGAAAACAAATGCATAACTTTAGTCCTGAACCAATCAGCACACATGGTAGACCTAAGACCCTGACGCAAGTATATATATGAGGGACCCCCTTGAAAGCAGCCATATATACACGCGTCACCCAGAGGTAAGTTAGTGCTGGTATTGAAGCCTTTAGTAGCAATATATTCTAAGTGTCATATAGAGATAAAGATTCCCACCTGGCTTACATACCCATGTAGCTCTGGGTAGGTGACATGGGTCTGGCGTAACTGTTGGTTAGGTGTGGTTTGGGGTGGTAGGTGAGAGTCGTGGGGAGAAGGCACTGGGGCAGGTCATAGTAACCCACGACCTTGTCTAGGTCTACCATGTGTACCACAGCGTTAATAAATGAAGGACACGGACAAATTAATGAGAAAGAAAGGGTTAACTACCCTCACAATATATATTATATATATATATATATATATATATATATATATATATATATATATATATATATAATATATATATATATATATGCATCATTCACAAGGATGAGGAAGCAAGCTGGGTAGCGCCCCCCTAACTTACACTTCCGAGGCCCTCTGTCTTACCACAGTCCTGGACGATTCTTTCATTCCTATCGTCGCTTCTTTCATTCCTAACGCCGGTGCTTTCATTTTTATCATCGATGCTTTCATAGATTGGCTCGGGGACCCTCCGCAGGTTATTTCTATTATTTTCCTTGCGTTCGCACACGCCCCTTTCAGTTTCACTTTGCATGTTACAATCAGTCAAACTTCCGGCAACAGTTTTCTCCTCGCCGGCAGTGCCGCTGCTGCTTCTTCCACTGCTACTGCTGCTGTTACTGCTGCTACGACTCAGTCTGCGTTCCTTCACTTCACTCGGAATCTCATAAACATGTTCAGCAGCGTTCTTCATAACCTCTTCTTTGACACTGTCGCTGCTTCGTACTTCAGATTCAGTCACCTCACAGCTTTTCTCCCCTCCTTGAACCACCACGGGTACGGGGTCACCCTCTCCTACTGTGGCATAATATGGCTCGGCACAAAACACTGTTCCTAGATGATGGGGGTCTATACCAGTTTCTGGTGGCAGAATCTTGTCTTCGTCTGCTGCATTCTGATCTTCCGTTTCAAAGTTCTTGGCCGGAGTTTCGTTTGTAACAATATTTTCACCACTGGCTTCCTCTCTTCTCATTGGCACATGCAAGCTTAAACTCTCGCCGTCACTCTCCATTTCCCCTTGACCTTTATCCTTGCCCTCTCTCTCTCTTAGTCCACTATCCTTGGTTTCATTCGGTTTATTTTCATCTATAACTTCCCGTCCCTCATCATCTGAGGCGTTTTCTCTCTCTCCTGAATCACACTCAGTCTCTGGTTCTCTCGTCGGTTCCTCTCTAATCTTATTCTGGAGGAATTCTTGCTGTCCCTCATTTACGGTTGGTTCCTCTGTCAGCTCATTACCCGCAGCGGCGGACTGCACAGCAGTCTCCCTCGCCTCTGAGTGCTCGGCGCAACAGGGACGTGAATGTGTATGTTTAATGTCTGCTTCTTCACAAACATGGGAGTCCTGGGAAGCATCAACCTTTGGCATGCAGACGACATACGGATTTTCACACGGAGGGTCAATACCAGTAGAGTCCTGGCATTCAGATATGGGTGTACTGGGATGCTCTTGTGATTCACTAGAAGGGTCGATGATAATCGGGTGCTCGGGTTCTGTGGGCGGCTCCGGAGGCGGTTCCATGGGCGGTTCCATAGGCGGTTCAGAAGGAAGTTCCATGGGCGGTTCCATTAGCAGTTCCGTAGGCGGTTCCATGGACGGTTCCGTAGGTGGTTCCATGGGCGGTTCCAAGGGTGGTTCCGTGGGCGGTTCCATGGGTGGTTCCGTGGGAGGTTCCATGGGTGGTTCCATGGGTGGTTCCATGGGTGGTTCCGTGGGCGGTTCCATGGGTGGTTCCATGGGCGGTTCAGTAGGCGGTTCCGTTGGAAGTTCCATGGGCGGTTCCACAGTCAGTTCCGTAGGCGCTTCCTTGGTCACTTCCGAGGACATGTCCACGGGTCCCCGCCCGTCACTCACTCGTTCCGTGACTTGTCCCTGGGAACTTTTTACGTCCGTCAACACCACGTCGGAGTGACGAATCACACACAGGGGGTTCACGGTCTGCAGCTCCGGCAGGACACGACAAATGGCCGCCATTAGGTCGGTGGCACCCTCTTCATCGTCACTGGTGAACCTAAGACAAGCATCAGTCTCGTCCAGAATGTCGTGTTCAAGGGCAAATACTGTCTTTCGCACGACCTCCTCCGCGTTGCAAGACGATCCATTATCTGCAGTGCTCATTTCGCTCCCGTGGTCTGTGTTGTTGTTGTTGTTATCGTCGTTGGTATTTGTAAGCTGCTCCTCTAGCAGCGTCTGCTCCTGCAGGCACCGAGGAATTTCTAGTAGTGGCTTCACTGCCAATACTTCCTCGTTGCCTTCCAGCATCATGCTGAGAGCACCTGTAGAACACTTCTCGCTAAACCTTTCCTCGTCTTCTGGTGCAGAGGGGGCAGAGGAATGCTCCTCTATGTCCTCCTCTTCGCCAGATTCTTTCCTGATGGTGTTCTTCATCTCAGCCTCCATCTGTGGGTGGAGGACGCCCCTCTCACTCACTCCGGGGCGCCACCATCCTCCAGATTCACATGCCTGCAGCGGTAACAATGTTGTTTACACCACTAATCACAAGACCTTGCCCATCCCTCACATGAGGATGTTCATACACTCTAGCCTTCGTCCAAGAATGCAACACTAAACTTTGGTTTCAGTGTCACTATGCGATCACTGTCTTTTTCCAAAATGTCTTCTGAATATTTTATAACTTTCTATGCATTTATTTGTATATCATGTTGCACACAACCCAAATACCTGTTGCCTGAAATAAAAATAACAGAATAAGAAAACAAATTTCATTGTAAATTCAGTAAAAGAAAACAATACAGTAATGGTGAAAAAAGCTGTTTTGGAACGCAGGACGACATCCACTATCACCCTCACTGTCGTCCTCCTCTTCTTTCTATTATACTTCAAGTCTTCCTCCAGTTTCCCTTCTATTCCTGCTCCTCTGTCAATTCCCAAAATTAAAACACAAGATGTTGTCACGGAAACTTGGACGAGAGACCAACACGCACCATCCATCCTATTACTTCTTATGTGAAGGAGACCCCTTAATGCTGGTGACGGGCTCTTGATCCAAGAAAATGGAGCTGTCTTCCCCCCTCCCCCATCTCTTAGATGAAACCTAACTATTTACCGTTCCTCTGACACTCTATAACCCTTACGTGTTTTGCGCTTCCAGGAATAAAATATGAAAAGAAAGGAGTAGCACTGACAGCAACAAAATCACACCTTTACAACACGCAAGAAAAAAAAAAAGGCGACAGGAAGCATTAAATTATAACCATCGTCGCTGATAAGCATACTGGCTAACGTACTGAGCCACAGATGACAACAGAGCACATGGAAGGTAAACTGTATATATTAAACATCCAAAACGGATTCAGAGTTGATTTCTTACGAATGTTTTCTTAAGCTGTTGGAAAGTAACATTTATAAAGAAAAAGACGGGAATGGGTAGTATGTATATTCCTAGACTGTAAGAAAGTCATTGACACTACCACACCGGAAACTGAACTACAAATTAGAAGAGAGAGCAAGGGCAATAGTTAAGGTGTGTTCAGTGCTTCCCAATAATAATAATAATAATAATAATAACAATAATAATAATAATAATAATATAATAATAATATTATACAAGAAAGATACGTATCAGAAAGGGCGTATTAGCCCGACCTTTGGCCAATATTATAACACTCTGTATACACCTTTGGTGGGTTCCGAGAGTTTTTCTATTCCGAGAGCCCGGCCTTGGGCCAGGCTCTGGGAGTATCCCTCTTGATGTGTATGCACTGAGAGCAACAGTGTCTATATGCACTTGGAGTGGTGCATATCTTAAAACTTACTTTAATCACTTTACAAGGGATTAGAGTAAAATCCAATGTAAATCCCTTTATAAGGGATTAAAGTAAATTGACGGTGAACTGGTGACGACAAGCAGCCCTTGGAACCATCACGTAGACGATAGGCTTTAAATCTAATGAACCAACCAGCCAACCATCCATCACAGCAATTACTTAAGAGGGGCGTGTAAACAGTATCACAACGGCGTCATGTGCAAGGCTAGCAAGCACGAGAAGTATCTGGAGGAACCTTAACAAGGAACGGTTCAAGACTCCACACACCACGCACGTCACACCAATCAGATACTCGGGAGCATTACCGAGGTGGACAGAGATTGACTGACATGGGAAAGACCAGAACAAGGAGGCACAGATGGGAGCTGCAAACCAAAATGGGCCACGGTGACGTTAGCATGGACATGCATCATGAGCTGGTTGCTGCCGGTGAAGACAGGCAGTGACTAACGCAAATCGTAATAAGAGGATTTCAAACGACTTTAAGGGAACGGAAAGGAAGGGAACCCTGAGGTGAACGCACGTGTAGCTTGAAGCCTCTTTTGGGGTTCTTTCTGGCCCCCTTGAGGGGCTGTCGACTGAAGAAACTAAATCTGCTCTCTTCTTCCTTCAATCGAGCCCGATTGCCTCCCATTTTCCAGGCGCTGTATGGCTCCCATGTGTTTACAGCTTCCCAATAATAATAATAATAATAATAATAATAATAATAATAATAATACCCGGAGGGTGTTTTGGGGGTCAATGCCCCCGCGGCCCGGTTCTAGCGCAAGATAGGATCCAAATGCCGCTTACCCGGATACGGTTTCTTTGGTCATTGACCCCACTGCCCGGTCCTAGACCAGGGTGCAGAGCAAGCATTTACTGGTACAACGTTTCACCCTGTTTAGCTAACTTGATGAGGTTCTGCACCAGGGATTCTCAACTTTTCTTCCATCATTAACCCCCTCGGCTTAATATATTTCTCCATTTACCCCCTTACATCCATACAAAAAATTTATCACCATCATAAAGAGACAGAAAAACAAGGTCAGAAAAATTTTATTGAATTATTATTCAATTATCAGGTACATCAAATATATACCCCTTGCCATGTAATTTTATACCCCTAAGGGGTAAATTTACCCCTGGTTGAGAATCACTGTTCTACACAGAGATCGACATGTTGTCCCAACGAAAGTTTGTTTTGCTTGCTTCATCAGGTCTTCAAACATGAGGCCTGGTCTGAGACCGGGCTGCGGGGGCAATGACCGCCCAGAAACGTCTTCAAGCAGCCTTCAGGTAAGGTCTCATACGGATTTCATGCTTCCTCGTGAATATAATCATTCTAGCGTGAAAGCAGTAAAATGGTGAACCTGGATGATGGTGGATCCGGATGGTAGTAGACCTGGATGACAGTGGACCTGTATGATAGTGGACCTGGATGACAGTGGGCCTGGATGATAGTGAACCTGGATGATAGTGGACCTGGATGACAGTGGACCTGTATGATAGTGGACCTGGATGATAGTGGACCTGGATGATAGTGGACCTGGATGACAGTGGGCCTGGATGATAGTGAACCTGGATGATAGTGGACCTGGATGATAGTGGACCTGGATGACAGTGGGCCTGGATGATAGTGAACCTGGATGATAGTGGACCTGGATGACAGTGGACCTGGATGATAGTGGACCTGGATGATAGTGGACCTGGATGATAGTGGACCTGTATGATAGTGGACCTGGATGAAGAAGTAGTGAATGGCAACTCTACTCCCTACATGATAAACTGGACGGGATCTGAAACTTGACACTCGCAAGCATAAATTTAGTCAAGGATTATTATTATTATTATTAATCACTAGGAGGTTATACAGTATCTGAGGAATAAGAAGCAATCAGGTTTGATCTGAGGAAAGGGAGGTGTAACCCCAGACCCCTTCATCAGCAAGGAGGCTTCCCCAAGTTTGGCGTAGGATTTTCAGGGCTTTTCAAGCATATATATATATATATATATATATATATATATATATATATATATATATATATATATATATATATATATATATATATATATATATATATATATATATGTCGTGCCGAATAGGCAGAACTTGCGATCTTGGCTTAAATAGCAACGCTCATCTTGCCATATAAGACAAGCGAAAATTTGTGTATGCAATAATTTCGCCAAAATCATTCTGAACCTAACGAAAAAAATATATTTGATTGTGTTTGTTTAGTATTAAATTATTGTAAACAAATCTAAAATATATTTAGTTGGGTTAGGCTAAAATAAATTGTTCTTGTTATAATAAGGTTAGGTAAGTTTTCTAAGATTCTTTTGGAGCAAAATTAATTTTTTTTACATTAACATTAATGGAAAAAATATATCTTTAAACGTATAAGAGAAAATTTTAGAAAGGACTTAATTTTAAATGAGTTCTTGCTAATTGACCAGTTTTACATATTCGGCACGACATTATATATATATATATATATATATATATATATATATATAATATATATATATATATATATATATATATATATATATGTCTGTTCCGTGGATTTCTCTGTCATTGCTAACGATAGTTCACAGACCGGGCCGCGGGGGCGTTGACCCCCGGAACTCTCTCCAGGTGTACAAGGATAACTACCTGATTCTTCTCGACTTTAATGCCTAGTACTTCTACTGTAGTGCTGTAGTATTTGATAATATCAGCAGTTCTGTACAAAATGAGTTTCTTGCAGTCCTCCTCCTTCCTGTGATCCATTCTCTCTCTCTCTCTCTCTCTCTCTCTCTTACCTCTGTACAGAACTGAAAATGGTATAAAATACCGACAAGTTGAAGATTAAAACACATGTGCAACAGTTGGGTATCTCTTTATTGATGAAACATTTCCAGACCATGAAGCTGAACTCTTCTCCAGGCTGAGGGACTGACCACCTCAGATGCTTTTTCTCCAAGGTTGATGGACTGATTACATCATCTTTATTTCATTAACATTTCTCCCTTTGTATTTCACTGAAGAAGCCTACTGTGTAGGCGAAACGTTTCATCAATAAAGATACCCAACTATTGGATATGTCTTAATCTTCACCTCTAAATAAACCACAGTCTTGCGCCTATGGAGAAGACGGCATAACATAAAATACATTATACTAAGCGTTATAAGATCAGTCATGAAAACCTAAATAACTAACACATTTATCAGTTGTTGTAATTTACTAATAAACAAACGTTGTTCCTGGGCTACGTTTTTTTTTTTTATGAACACACTACATATTTCACTGGTTTTGTCTTTTTCTGTGGAAGTTACAGTCACTTTTTAGTGTTGGGTGGACTGAGTTTTGTACATCTAGTAAGACATATTATTGCTGCAGTTTTCGCTCTCCAGGAGCTTTATCAAGCCAGTACTGTACTGGCTTAACGAAGGTCCTGGAGAGTGAAACGTTGCACAGAATACGTTTTTGCATATAGTTATCTCATCAATGTTTCTGCCTCACCTGCGCTGCTCTACTCAATTTATTCCGCCCTTCCAATAGCTGTGTATTGTCTCTAATTCACTTTCTTTTTTTCATTTTAAATATAACTTGTAACTTCTCAAAGAAAGCCCTTGTGATCTGTGTTATCACTCAGAACATATAACTGTCCAGAGCTCTTAATTTACCATACAACTCCAGCAACATTTCCTTGGTCAGTTTCATTGCTACCTGGAGGGTGTTCCGGGGTTCAACGCCCCCGCGGCCTGGTCCATGACCAGATCTCGGACACAAATCTGCAAAATTTTTAACTTAAAGCTTATAGCAAGAGTGTGGCCAGGGACAAAAATAACAAGAGACAAATATAGCTACGCCAGTGAGTCATAATGCACGCAGCATCAGTGACATAAAATACTTTTCACAATGTACAATGTTTTCTGTTTTAAGAAAAATCAGTGAGAAAAAGAGAGCAGGATTTAACGCCACGCCCTTGACACTAAGTAAAAGATGGAGAAACGGGAGAGAGAGGGAGGAAGAAGGAGGGAGTGATGGTGGAAGGGAGAGGGAGAGGGAGAGAGAGAGAGAGAGAGAGAAAGAGAGAAAAAAGCGCAGGCCTAAGAGTGGAGTTCCACTATCACCAGTCAGACGGGGAAACTGTATTAGCTCAGCTAGCGAAAATAAACTCGCAGTCATAATAGTCTCAAGCAGAGGCGTGTACGTCACGGTGGAATCTGAACTATTTTTGCTATAGTTATCTGTGAATGAAAGGATCGTGGGAGTATGGATTGGAGTGATGTTGAGCAAGAATCTACAACACAATACAACACAGTGTTTTCAAGCAGTGGCAGCAGAATATACACCAAGAGATGTATCTCTCTCAGTGTATGTCCGCTGATCGCTTACTTTATAGGCTATTTTAGGAATTAAAGTATATTTGGCTCAAGGTGTATAGGTGGTATGCAACCTTGAAGATTATCGCGTGGTCAATAGGCTTTAAAGGATAATAAACCAATCAACAAAGACATTCCTCCATAAACAGCCATGCAACGGGCACAGTTTGTGTGGTCAGGAAACCAAAATAAACTTTTGGTCACAACGGCCACCGTCAGAGGCGAATTCTTGCGCACGTCAGAATACAACTGCCTGCCCTCTCTGTCTCATCTCCGACTTATAAACAAGGACAGTCCAAAGTTACTCATCTTTCACCTCAATCTGTCATTTTAACACAGCCTTCAGGCTGGACAAATTTCGGTTTTATGGTTATGCGTCTAATATTCTGAAGGTCCTACACTTGACTCAGTTTTGCAGACGCAAAAACAGCGTGTCGGTGTTGGATATCCAGTAAGGGTATACAACACCCTTACTGGATATTGTAGGTACTGTATACCCAGTAAGGATATAACAATACCTACAAGTTAATGAAAGAGATACATGCGTAACACCTGAGTATTATTTATTCTGAAGACGTTTCGCCCACCACCAGCAATACGTCTTCAGTTTCAAGAATTCAAATAATCTCCGTATTGAACTGATAAAGCCACTGGATGGCGAAATATCTTTAAAGTTACCCAGGTGTTGTACATGCGTCTTATTCTTCAGCTATTCCACAACAAGACGGACAGCTACCACCAGTCTCACTCCAGCTATTCACTGCTTATTGAAATCACTCCATCAGTAATTTTTCATTTTCGACAGAAGGATAAATAACAATGTCCCAAGGTTATGCTGTAACTATACATATATATATATTATATAGTATATTATATATATATATATATATATATATTATATATATATATATATATATATATATATATATATATATATATATATATATATATATATATATATATATATATATATATAATATATATACCGTTCTAATCTCCACATTATAAAAAGGTACAAAAAATAGGCTGGAGAATACTAAGAATAATGACATAAATAGTTCCCCGTATCTGTCTTGAGAAAATAGGTTAAAAATCAGTGAATTTATACTCGCTAGAAAGATGCGGATTAAGAAACAGGGAGGTAATAATGGTCGAATACTTAATTCAGAAAAACAAAATTAAGTAAATTAAGAAGAAGTGTTCAAGATCCCAGGACCGAAACACCTTCTAATAATAATAATAATAATAATAATAATAATAATAATAATAATAATAATAATAATAATAAAAGAGTTACAGAGATGTGAAAAACAATGGGTTTTAAATGGAAAAAATCACATTCAGAAAAGTAACAGGTGTCAGTAGTGTTACTGTGTACTTGTGTAGTATACTTAGATAATCCCAGCTACTTTACAGCAAGGGTCCCTTCTAGCTGTGACGTCACGAGAGGCCAATTACAGGCCTCTCATTTCCACGCTAGACATAGACTGGTCGAGGCAAAGGCCTAGGTTTTCTTCAAGACTCTCTTAATTATCTCCTAACAGATTCCCACGACACAGGAAAACACATGTTTGGTAATAATATTGAAGAGTAGAGCAAACAGTGGGTTGTGCACTTCAAACCAGTACTTTGGGCAGCTTATAAATAAGATTAATAAGCTTAAAAATATGTTAAATAGGTACGTGAGTGTAAGTGGGTGTCAGTAGGACGTGTCTAGCATTAGTCTGATTCAGTATTCATCACGTCTTGTCTTCCAGTGAATCACTTTTGTAACTTGTTCTTAAAACCTATGCATGATACAGGAATATGTGTGTGTGTGTCTCACCTAGTTGTACCCACCTAGTTGAGGTTGCAGGGGTCGAGTCCGAGCTCCTGGCCCCGCCTCTTCACTGGTAGCTACTGGATCACTCTCCTTGAACCTTGAGCTTTATCATAACTCTGCTTAAAGCTATGTATGGATCCTGCCTCCACTACATCGCTTCCCATACTATTCCACTTCCTTACTACTCTGTGACTGAAGAAATACTTCCTAACATCCCTATGATTCATCTGTGTCTTCAACTTCCAACTGTGTCCCCTTGTTGCTGTGTCCCATCTCTGGAACATCCTGTCTTTGTCTGCCTTGTCAATTCCTCTCAGTATTTTGTATGTCGTTATGTCCCCCCTATCTTTCCTGTCCTCCAGTGTCGTCAGGTCGATTTCCCTTAACCTCTCCTCGTAGGACACCCCTTAGCTCTGGGACTAGTCTTGTTGCAAACCTTTGCACATTCTCTAGTTTCTTTACATGCTTGGCTAGGTGTGGGTTCCAAACTGGTGCCGCATACTCCAATATGGGCCTAACGTACACGGTGTACAGGGTCCTGAACGATTCCTTATTAAGATGTCGGAATGTTGTTTTGAGGTTTGCTAGGCGCCCATATGCTGCAGCAGTTATTTGGTTGATGTGCTCTTCAGGAGATGTGCCTGGTGTTATACTCACCCCAAAATCTTTTTCCTTGAATGAGGTTTGTAGTCTCTGGTCCCCTAGACTGTACTCCGTCTGTGGTCTTCTTTGCCCTTCCACAATCTTCATGACTTTGCACTTGGTGGGGTTGAACTCCAGGAGCCAGTTGCTGGACCAGGTCTGCAGCCTGTCCAGATCCCTTTGTAGTTCTGCGTGGCCTTCAATCGAATGACTTCTCATCAACTTCACGTCATCTGCAAACAGGGACACTTCGGAGTCTATTCCTTCCGTCATGTCGTTCACAAATACCAGAAACAGCACTGGTCCTAGGACCGACCCCTGTGGGACCCCGCTGGTCACAGGCGCCCACTCTGACACCTCGCCACGTACCATTACTCGCTGCTGTCTTCCTGACAAGTATTCCCTGATCCATTGTAGTGCCTTCCCTGTTATCCCTGCTTGGTCATCCAGTTTTTGCACTAATCTTTTGTGTGGAACCGAGTCAAACGCCTTCTTGCAGTCCAAGAAAATGCAATCCACCCACCTCTCTCTCTCTTGTCTTACTGCTGTCACCCTGTCATAAAACTGTGTGTGTGTGTGTGTGTGTGTGTGTGTGTGTGTGTGTGTGTGTGTGTGTGTGTGTGTGTGTGTGTGTAAGGATCGGGCAGGTAGCCAAGGGAGTCGGTGATGTCACTCTTGATGAGCTACGCTCAAAACTTTCCACCCCACCATCACTACTACAGACTCCCCACCATTACCCTACTCTCCAATTTCACCGCTACAGACTCCCTACCATCACCCAGCTCCCCAACATCACTGCATTCCTCAACACCCAACAACAGAAATTCTTAGGCAAACTCCATACTCGACCCCTTCAAACATAAATGGGTAACACACAAAAAACAACAATAACACCAACAACAATAACAACAACAAACAACACCGTTACCTCTGATATACCTTTGATGGGTTCCGAGAGTCTTTTTTTTTATTTTGCACTCCCAGAGCCCGGCTTTGGGTCAGGCTCGTCTGGTGCTTGCCTGGTCAACCAGGCTGTGACTGCTGGTGGCTTGCTGACCCAAATATCCATCACAGCAACAACAACAACAGCAGCTACACGATCCGTTAACTTTAGGGAGACAGATCATGCCAGAGTCCTTCAGAGACAAATAAGCTTGCCATGCCGCCAATAAAAAGTAGGGGCGCCATTGGTACACTAAGGGAAAACACCATAAGTGTCCGGGGCCCAAAACTGTTCAACAGCCTCCCATCAAGCATTAGGGGAATTGCCAATAAACCCCTAGCTGCCTTCAAGAGAGAGCTGGACAGATACCTAAAGTCGGTGCCGGATCAGCCGGGCTGTGGCTCGTACGTCGGACTGCGTGCGGCCAGCAGTAACAGCCTAGTTGATCAGGCCCTGATCCATCGGGAGGCCTGGTCATGGACCGGGCCGCGGGGGCGTTGATCCCCGGAATAACCTCCAGGTAATCCAGGTAAAAAAATAAAAAAAAAAAAATGGCCTCAGTCATGCGCAAACCTGACGAACGATCGCGCGCACTAGAAGGCGGGACTACTGGTGTGATGTGTGAGTGTGTTACAGTGTAATACGAGATAAGAGAAATATCTCCTTCCGGTGAATCAAGGAGTTACTCCAGCGGAGTTCCGTGATGACTGTACCCTCCCTACTCTGCTCGGATCACTGAGTCTGACCAGTATGTCAGCGGTCATTCTGCCCTGGTCCACGGCAGGACTAGCTGGCGGTTGGATCAATTTGCTTCTGTGTTAGTAGACATCACTGTCCATTACAGAACACGACACCGGTTGCATCTTGCCGCGCTCCTCCATAGTGCCACACACATACCACACAGGAATTGCGACTAGACCCCTGTAACCACAAATAGGTGAGTACACACACACACACACACACACACACACACACACGCTGGAGGACCATGCAGGTATAACAGGGAAGGGACTGCAATGGATCAGGGAATACCTGTCGGGAAGACATCAGCGAGCAAGCAATAAGGGGCATTACCCCTGGTTGTCTTCAAGAGGGAGCTGGACAGGTACCTCAAGTTGGTGCCGGATCAGCCGGGCTGTGGTTCGTACGTTGGACTGCGTGCGGCCAGCAGTAATAGCCTCGTTTATCAGGCCCTGATCCACCGGGAGGCCTGGTCTTGGACCGGGCCGTGCAGGCGCTGATCCCCGGAATACGCTCCAGGTAGAGTCATGGTACGTGACGAAGTGTCAGAGTGGGCGCCTGTGACAAGCGGGGTTCCACAGGAGTCAGTCCTAGGACCAGTGCTGTTTCTGGTGTATGTGAGCGACATGACGGAAGGAATATACTCAGAAGTGTCCCTGTTTGCAGATGATGTGAAGTCGATAAGAATAATTCAATCGGACGAGGACCAGGCAGAACTACAAAGGGATCTGGACAGGCTGCAGACCTGGGTCAGAAACTGCCTCCTGTAGTTCAACCCCACCAAGTGCAAATTCATGAAGATTGGGGAAGGGCAAAGAAGACCACAAACGGAGTACAGTCTAGGGGGCCAGAGACTACAAACCTCACTCAGAGAAAAGGATCTTTGGGTGAGTATAACACCAGGCACATCTCCTGATGCGCACATCAACCAAATAACTGCTGCAGCATATGGGCGCCTAACAAACTTAAGAACAGCATTCGGACATCTCAATAAGGAATCGTTCAGGGCCCTGTACACCGTGTATATCAGGCTTATATTGGAGTATGCAGTACCAGTTTAGAACCCACACCTAGCCAAGCACCTAAGGAAATTAGAAAAAAATGCAGAGCTTTGCAACAAGATTAGTCCCGAGGAGAGGTTAAGGGAAATCGACCTGAGGACACTGGAGGACAGAAGAGATATGGGAGATATGATAACGACATATAAAATACTGAGAGGAATTGACAAGGTGGACAGAGACAGGATGTTCCAGAGATGGGAAACAACAAGGGGTAACAGTTGGAAGTTGAAGACCCAGATGAATCACAGGGATGTTAGGAAGTATTTCTTCAGTCACAAAGTTGTCAGGAAGTGGAGTAGTTTGGGAAGTGATGTAGTGGAAGCAGAATCCATACATAGCTTTAAGAAGAGGTATGATATAGTTCATGGAGCAGGAAGAGTGACCTAAAAGCGACCAGTGAAGAGGCGGGACCAGGAGCTGTGAATCGACCCCTGCAGCCACAACTAGGTGAGTACACACACACACATCAATCATCACGTGACAATGACCTGTGTTATGTGGTTTTCCCTAAGGGAATGTTATAATAATAACATTCTTCCGACCATTTAAACCTTCCCTCCACTTAAACCGCGAGTTACCTGTGGTTTACCCGTTTCCGATTTTGAGGGTTCTTATAACTCCCACCCCACGGCCCGTCGTTAGGTTAGGCTTTCCCGTTGACTGTCTTGTAAACTAGGCTGTTTGTGCTAGTGGCTCGCATGGCCACATTCCCATCACAACCCGGCTGATCAGAAAGTAGCTTTCTTCTTACCTATTCTTCGTTTCAGGTCTCCAATCTCCCTTTCCTATTCGCACGATCTTGAATTTGTTCCGGTTGAGCTCCAGGATCCACTCTCGTGGTCGGTACTTTTGACTTATCACAAGTAAATCGTAATTTCCGTGGAGCCGGAACCCGTCCCTTCATGGGGCTTATCTATCAGCAGAGGCAAAGAGGAACACATGAGACTGGAGTCCCTCTGGGATAATAACCTAAATTTGGAACAGCAGTGCCTGAGGTACCGATCCGTGTGTGTGTGTGTTAGTTACCATTTTGTCCTAGGCACATGTCGATTAGACACTAGGCCTGTTGTATGTGTGTGTGTGTGTGTGTGTGTGTGTGTGTGTGTGTGTGTGTGTGTGTGTGTGTGTGTGTGTGTGTGTGTGTGTGTGTGTGTGTGTGTAGGTGTGTATGTGTATATGCGTGTGTGTGTGTATGTGTGTATGTGTGTGTGTGTGTGTGTGTGTGTGTGTGTGTGTGTGTGTGTGTGTGTGTGTGTGTGTGTGTGTGTGTGTGTGTGTGTTACTCACCTAACTGAGGTTGCAGGGGTCGAGACTCAGCTACTCGTTAGTTAGTTACCATTTTGTCCTAGGCACATGTCGATTAGACACTAGGCCTGTTGTATATACGTACATGTGTGTGTGTGTGTATGTGAGTGTGTGTGTGTGTGTGTGTGTGTGTGTGTGTGTGTGTGTGTGTGTGTGTGTGTGTGTGTGTGTATGTGTATGTGTATGTGTGTGTGTGTGTACTCACCTATTTGTACTCACCTATTTGTGGTTGCAGGGGTCGATTCACAGCTCCTGGCCCCGCCTCTTCGCTGATTGCTACTAGGTCCTCTCTCTCCCTGCCCCATGAGCTCTATCATACCTCGCCTTAAAACTATGTATGGTTCCCGCCTCCACTACGTCACTTTCTAGGCTATTCCACGGCCTGACTACTCTATGACTGAAGAAATACTTCCTAACATCCCTTTGATTCATCTGAGTCTTCAACTTCCAATTGTGACCTCTTGTGTCTGTGTCCCTTCTCTGGAACATCCCGTCTTTGTCCACCTTGTCTATTCCGCGCAGTATTTTATATGTCGTTATCATGTCTCCCCTGACCCTCCTGTCCTCCAGTGTCGTCAGGCCGATTTCCCTCAACCTTTCTTCGAAGGACAATCCCCGTAGCTCTGGGACTAGTCTTGTTGCAAACCTTTGCACTTTCTCTAATTTCTTGACGTGCTTGACTAGGTGTGGATTCCAAACTGGTGCTGCATACTCCAGTATGGGCCTGACGTAAATGGTATACAGAGTCTTAAACGAATCCTTACTGAGGTATCGGAACGCTATCTGTAGGTTTGCCAGGCGCCAGTATGCTGCAGCAGTTATCTGATTGATATGCGCCCCAGGAGATATGCTCGGTGTTATGCTCACCCCCAGATCTTTTTCCTTGAGTGAGGTTTGCAGTCTTTGGCCATCTAAACTATATTGTGTCTGCGGTCTTCTTTGCCCTTCCCCAATCTTCATGACTTTGCATTTGGCAGGGTTAAATTCAAGGAGCCAGTTGCTGGACCAGGCTTGTAGCCTGTCCAGGTCTCTTTGTAGTCCTGCCTGATCCTCATCCGATTTGATTCTTCTCATTAACTTCGCATCATCTGCAAACAAGGACACTTCTGAGTCTATCCCTTCCGTTATGTCGTTCACATATACCAAGAACAGCACAGGTCCTAGGACTGACCCCTGTGGAACCCGCTTGTCACAGGCGCCCACTCTGACACTCGTCGCGTACCATGACTCGTTGTTGCCTCCCTGTCAGGTATTCTCTGATCCATTGCAGTGCCTTTCCTGTTATGTGTGCCTGATCCTCTAGCTTTTGCAGTAACCTCTTGTGAGGAACTGTGTCGAAGGCCTTCTTGCAGTCCAAAAATATGCAGTCGATCCACCCCTCTCTCTCTTGTCTTACTTCTGTCACCTTGTCATAAAACTCTAGTAGGTTTGTGACACAGGATTTTTCCTTCCTGAAACCGTGCTGGTTGTCAATTATACACTTGTTTCTTTCCAGGTGCCCCACCACTCTCCTCCTGATGATCTTCTCCATGACCTTGCATACTATACACGTTAGTGATACAGGTCTGTAGTTTAGTGCCTCATGTCTGTCTCCCTTTTTAAAAAATTGGGACTACATTTGCCATTTTCCATACCTCAGGGAGTTGCCCAGTTTTCAAATGATGTGTTGAAGATCTTTGTTAATGGCTCACACAATATCTCTGCTCCCTCTTTTAAGGACCCATGGAGAGATGTTGTCTGGTCCCACCGCCTTTGAGGTGTCAAGTTCGCATAGCAGCTTCTTCACCTCCTCCTTGGTTATATGTACCTCATCCAGCACTTGCTGGGTGTGCCCCCCTGTTCTGATTTCCTGGAGTCCTACTGCTTTCCACTGTAAATACCTCTTTAAATCTTGTGTTGAGCTCCTGACATACTCTCTGGTCGTTTCTTGTGAATTCCCCATCCCCCTTCCTCAGTCTGATTACCTGGTCCTTGACTGTTGTTTTCCTCTGATGTGGCTGTACAACAGCTTCGGGTCAGTCTTTACTTTTGATGCTATGTCATTTTCATATTGTCTCTGAGCCTCCCTTCTTATCTGTGCATATTCGTTTCTGGCTCTTCGGCTGATTTCTTTATTTCCTGAGTTCTCTGTCTTCTGTACCTTTTCCATTCTCTAGTACACCTAGTTTTTGCCTCCCTATACCTTTGGGTGAACCAAGGACTCGTTCTGTTCTTCCCATTATTTCTGTTTCCCTTGGGAACAAACCTCTCCTCTGCCTCCTTGCATTTTGTTGCTACATAGTCCATCATTTCTTGTACTGGTTTTCCTGTCAGTTCCCTCTCCCACTGAATGTCTTGAAGGAAGTTCCTCATGCCTGAGTAGTTCTTCCTTTTGTAGTTTGGTTTTTCCCAGCCTATTCCTGCTACTCTCTCCACTTGGAGCTCTACTATGTAGTCGAAGCACAGAACCACATGATCACTAGCTCCCAGGGGCCTTTCATACATGATACCTCGATGTCCGAACTACTCATGGTGAATACAAGGTCCAGCCTTGCTGGTTCATCCTCTCCTCTCTCTCTCTGGTAGTGTCTCTAACATGTTGATGCATGAGGTTTTCCAGTACCACATCCATCATCTTGGCTCTCCATGTTTCGGGACCCCCATGGGGCTCCAGGTTTTCCCAGTCAATCTCCTTGTGATTGAAATCACCCATAACTAGTAACTTTGCTCCCCCAATATGTGCTCTCCTGGCCACCTCGGCTAGTGTGTCGATCATTGCTCTGTTGCTCCATTCGTATTCTTCTCTTGGCCTCCTGCAGTTCTGTGGTGGGTTGTACATTACTGCAATTATCACCTTATGTCCCTCAGACTGGATTGTTCCTACTAAGTAGTCTCTTTCGCCCATGCCATCCATTCCTTCCATTTTCTCAAAATCTCACTGGTTTTTAATGAGCAGTGCAACTCCTCCTCCCCCTCTCCTCCCTCTGTCTTTCCTGAGGATTTGGTATCCGGATGGAAAGATTGAATCTGTTATTATTCTGGTGAGTTTTGTTTCTGTGAGTGCTATTATGTCTGGGGATGTCTCTTTGATTCTTTCATGCCACTCCTCATATTTGTTTGTTATTCCATCTGCATTTGTATACCACACCTTCAACTTCTTTTCTAAGACTGTGGTCTGAGAGGTATATTGGGGTTGGGGAAGTGGGAGACCTGGTAAGGAACTATGGGTTGTTGCTGTGGGGGTGGGAGTTTGTAATGTAGTGGGTGGGGGCATTGGATGTGGCATGGGTGTTTTGATTTAGTGTGTTTGGTTGCACTGGGGTTGACCTGGTTGGGAGGCTTCTATAGGAAGTTGTGAGGGAGGCTGTATTTGATCTTCTTCCTGGGTCTGGGATCTCCTGTCTTCTCCATCCCCTCTCTTTCCTCCTTTCACCTTTGTACCATCTCTCTCAGTTTCTGCCTTTCTTCTTGTGTTCTGTCGCGGTCGAGATACACCTTCCTGTATGCCGGCATGTCCCTTAATCGTGCTTTCTCCTGCAGGATCCTGGTCCGAGTCGCTTCTGCCTTGAAGGTCACTTTCACTGGCCGGGTTCTTTTTTTTACAAACCCCCCTATTCTCCGAAAATTTTCCAGCTGGGTCATGATGCTTTCAATTGTTTTTTTTCCCCTTGTTTTCTTGCTTCATATGTTTCCCCTTCAACTTCCTGGAGCCCATACACAAAGACTGACCTCGCTCTTTCATTCTCCCACTGTGTATCCCTGTGTATCCCCTCATTTAATTTGGTTTCCTGCACTGCAGCTTCCTTTCTTCAGTTTCACTGGCTAATGTACTTGGGCTCAGTGGCCTGTCATTTTCCCTTCTCGGCTTTCCTTGGGCTCTGTTGATGTCTGTTAGGGCCTCCACATAAAGCTTAGCTCTTTCATTTACTACAGTCTCCTCTGATAGAGCTTCCCATGCAGTTGTGCCCCTTCTTTCCCTACAGTCCCCTTATTTGTGGCTGAGGTAGCAGTCTCTGTTGTCAATCCCAAAATGTTCTTTAGTTCTTTAGGCTGTTTCAGATTTTTCAGTTCCTCTTCTAAACTCTGTATCCTAGCCTCTGCTGCTTTGACATGCACCTCCCACTTCCTGCTTTCCATATCTATCCTCTCTTCTATTCTCATGCTAAGTTCTTCTAGTTTCTTTTCCCATTCATGATCTCTTTTTATGAGCTCTGCTGCCCAATCTTCCTTTGCAGCTTCCTCCTCCTGTCCCTTGGTTTTTCTTGTTGCTCTCTGACAACCCATTTTTGTTTTATCCTGATTGCCTCAGAGTGGGAAACCTATTAGTTCTGTATGTTGTGAGCAAAATTCACAACACGTAATAAAGAAAGGTCATGACTTCTATAGAATTGTCTTCACCAACACTGAGAAGCCAGTAACACTTGCGAGTGTCTGTATCACTTGCGAGTGTCTGTAACACTTGCGAGTGCCTGAGTGTGTGTGTGTTGTGTGTGTGTGTTGTGTGTGTGTTGTGTGTGTGTTGTGTGTGTGTTGTGTGTATGTTGTGTGTGTGTGTATGTGT
The DNA here is from genome assembly GCF_026875155.1 of Cherax quadricarinatus. NCBI lineage: Eukaryota > Metazoa > Arthropoda > Malacostraca > Decapoda > Parastacidae > Cherax > Cherax quadricarinatus. The sequence continues at coordinate 13,798,476 of NC_069427.1, forward strand.
GTGTGTGTGTGTGTGTGTGTGTGTGTGTGTGTGTGTGTGTGTGTGTGTGTGTGTGTGTGTGTGTGTGTGTGTGTGTGAAAGAGAGAGAGGGGGGGGGAGGAGACGAGGAAGAGAGGGCAGGAGAGCACTATACAGTGGAGGAAGTATTGGGCAGGGGTTCTAATGGCTACAAGGGGTGTTATGGGGGGAGGAGGGGAGAGGTGGCACTTTGGTACCACCTGGAACCCGGATGACCAATATCCTGGGGGGAGAGGAAAGGCGCAGGGTTAAGGGGGAGGAAAAGAGAAGGGGATGGCCCTCGTGCAGCTTCCCCCTCCTACTTCCCTCCTCCCAACACAAATACCCCAGAAACTCTCCTATCCACACATCACAACAAACCCTCTCCCAACACACAAATATAATCCACTCACATACACATACCCCTTTCTCCCCCCCCCCGCCTCCCCGTTTCCTAGAGATCCATCCCCAACATTCCTTCCTTTTTCTGCCCTCGCTCACGTACATGTGTTGTGAGCAAAATTCACAACACGTAATAAAGAAAGGTCATGACTTCTATAGAATTGTTTTCACCAACACTGAGAAGCCAGTAACACTTGCGAGTGTCTGTAACACTTGCGAGTGCCTGTAACACTTGCGAGTGCCTGTAACACTTGCGAGTGCCTGTAACACTTGCTAGTGCCTGTAACACTTGCGAGTGTCTGTAACACTTGCGAGTGCCTGTAACACTTGCGAGTGCCTGTAACACTTGCGAGTGCCTGTAACACTTGCGAGTGCCTGTAACACTTGCTAGTGCCTGTAACACTTGCGAGTGCCAGTAACACTTATGAGAGTGCGAGTGTATGTTTAGTGCGTGTGAAGTATGACATACGACACCTCACGCAAGTGTATTATGCTCGCGTTTGAGGTGTCCGGAGAATGAATCTAAATACACATGATTAAGGCAAGAAGTGTATCATGTGGCACACGTGCATCATGGAATCTAAGAGCATAGATACGTGCTCTCGAGCACAGAGCACGTTGGCACTAAGGGAATCGAGGCACCCGTGATTGTTGATCAGGCAGAGCACACTGGCACCATGGCACTGTGACGTCAATAACACACAGGTTGTTCAATTACCTTGAACCAGTCACGAGAAACTGCGGAATGTGTGTGTGTGTGTGTGTGTGTGTGTGTGTGTGTGTGTGTGTGTGTGTGTGTGTGTGTGTGTGTGTGTGTGTGTGTACTCAATTGTGGTTGCAGAGGTCGAGCCACAGCTACTGGCCCCACCTCTTCAGTGGTCGTGTGTGTGTGTGTCTGGGGGGGGTTGCAGAAGTTGATCCTCAGCTCCTGGCCATGTTTCATAATTATTAACGAGTAGCTTTAAGGAGTTCTGACACTAAGACCAGATCGTAGTTGTTCTTGAAGCTATGCCGAGTGTTTACCTGTTTACCACCACCACCACCACCTCTTCATCCACCTCATTCCACTTCCTGTCTTGAGACTGTTACAGTACTTCCTTATGACCATTTGGCTCATATGCGACTTGAGTTGCCCCGTCCTCTCTGGCTTCCTCGCTCTGTCTTCTCTGGCTCCCTCGCTCTGTCTTCCCTGGCTCCCTTGCTCTATCTTCCCTGGTTTCCTTGCTCTATCTTCCCTGGTTTCCTTGCTCTATCTTCCCTGGTTTCCTTGCTCTATCTTCCCTGGTTTCCTTGCTCTATCTTCCCTGGTTCCCTTGCTCTATCTTTCCTGCTTCCCTCGCATCAACAACAATCTTAATCTGGTTTGTTAGGAAGTGTGTACAGCATAATCATGTTCTCGCCTCTCTTCAAAGTCTGTCAAAATCACCTACTTAATGTTTTCTTCGTAGTCCATCTCCCTCAGCATCTCTACCAACCTCTTCTCTTAACATATACATAAATATAATTAACAAAATCGATAAAAGAACCTTGCTATTGTATGACGGTAGGTTTTTTCAGTCTTCCGCCAAGGTAACTCACATGCTTATGTTGGTATCGTCCACAAAAGATGACACGAAGCTGTGGTTCGTGTTTTGTCTCTGCGGATCAGAAAGAGTGAAGGTGCAAGGACAGTGCCTTTCGGAACTGAGTTTTTTTTTTTTATTATTTTCAGGCTGGAATTTGCTTGTTTTACTATCAAGCTGAGAGTAGGATTATCAACTATCGTTAAGAAATCCTTTCACGTGGTAATTTGAAGGTTTCCTTCACGTAGTTCTTGATTTGCCGAAGTGTTGTATTGGACGTAAATGCTCACTGCCAGCAACCAGAACAGGTCTGATATCAAATCGCTGGGGCAGTTAGAGGGGCTTCCAGTAGCAACAGCCTGAATGACCAGGCTAGCTAGCACAGACGATCGTGGCCATGGTAGAAAGACTCTCGAAACTCATCAAAGGTATATCAAAGGTAAAGGTAAAGATAACAATGGGAACTTTCAACAGGTAGTAAGCATTCAGGCAGTAGCGTACTGATATACCTTTGATGAGTTCTGAGTCTACTCCCGGAGCCCTGCCATGAACCAGGCTTGTCTGGTGCTAGCATGGTCAACCAGGTGTCGTTAGGGAGTGTAATCCAGCTAAATATTTTTTAGATAAATTTACAGTAATTTAATAATAAGCAAACACAATGAAATGATTTTTGAGAAATTATTGCATACATAAATTTTCGCTTGCCTTATTCCGCAAGAAAAGCGTTGATATTTAAGCCAAAATCGCAAGTTTTAACTATTCGGCATGACATATATATATATATATATATATATATATATATATATAATACAACACACACACACACACACACACACACACACACACAACACACACACACACACACAAAACAACCACACACACACACACACACACACAAAACAACCACACCACACACACACACACACACACACAAAACAACCACACACACAAAACAACCACAGGGGAAGCTGAATTATAGCTCTAGGCCTTTCGTGTTGCAATCAACACATCAGGAGCTTGCAGTGTTACAGAAATGAGTAAGAGATCTCGCCCAGAGGAACGCTCTTGCTGAGAATGAGGATGGGGGGCAGGAAACGCTCAGTGCCCCAGGAACACGAGTGTCCAGTGCCAGAGATATTGAGTATTATAAGAATAAAGAACAGTCAGCCCACATGCAAAGGTAATGGAGTGATTGCCTAACGAAATTAACATTGGTAACATGACAGTTACCAAAAATTCAGTCAGACTTTAGGACAATATAAAGGACTTTACATTCTGAATATAGGTGTGTCTAGCGACTGCAAACAAACCATACCACGGGTGGGGATAGAACCCGCGATCAGAGTCTCAAAACTCCAGACCATCGCGTTAGCCATTGGGCTAGCTTGCCCAGTGGTTAACGCGACGGTCTGGAGTTTCGAGACTCTCTGATCGCGAGTTCTATCCCCACCCGTGGTATGGTTTGTGTGTCTAGCATTTGTCTTAGGAACTTTCTACACAGTTAAGAAGAATACGGGTCTACGGCAGACTCACTTGAAACTAGAGGGGGACATCTAAAGGCTGTAGACAGCCCTAGTTTATCTATCCCACCACACTCTTCATACCAAGAATGTGCTTTTCCTGCCATACAAAAGAGAATTTATCAGTCCTGCCGAATGCCCTAAAGAGAGTCAATATACAAGTTGTTTTTACGAATTCACAGACTTTTAAGAGTATGTTGGTCACGAATTCCTCGCAACACTGTATAGGTGGTGTGTACATGGGACACACTGGCAAACCTCTAGATGTTAGAATAACGCATCAGTATTCAGCAAGGAAGGCTCAAGAATCAAATGCAGTATTCAACCACACACGAGCTTCCAACAATTCTGCTAACTGGTAGGAAGCCAAAATCATAGATCCATGTACTTCATGGCTAGAAAGAAATATTTTAGAGCCGGCAATTATTAAGCATGATAAATATTCATTATATAATGGTAGTTGTGGGTTATTCAAGCTCGATTCATTTATAATTAAGGCTTTGATGCATAACCTAAAACCGGATTAATGTACAAATGCTCTGGATTGTCTTAAGTGTCATGGTGCCACTCCAAGGAATTAAAGCCTGTTTTTCCTGCCATCCTGGGTTCGACCAGCGTCTGCCCAAGAGTGTGGTGGGATAGATAAAATATGGCTTTCTGCCTATAGATGTCCCCCTTTAGTTGTAAGTGAGTCTGCCAGAGACCCGTGTATTTATGTGGAAAGTCCCTAAGACAAATGCCAGACACATCTATACTCAGAATGTGAAATTTTGATAATGTGAATGTGAAGTTTTGATAACTGTCATGTTACCAACGTCAATTTCGCTAGGTAATCACTCCATTACCTTTGCTTGTGGGCTATCCTTTATTTCTATAATACTCAATATTTCTGGCACTAGGCACTCGTGTGCCTGGGGCACTGGGCACTCGTGTGCCTGGGGCACTGAGCGTTTCCTGCCTTCCATCCTCATTCTTCTTCTGAACGAATCTGAGATCTCTTACTCGTGTCTGCAACATTGCAAGCTCCTGATGCATTGATTGCAACACGAAAGGCGTAGAGATATTATTCAACTCCCCCTGTGGTTGATTTCCATCTTACATGCAATCACCATACGTCCTCTCTCTCTCTCTCTCTCTCTCTCTCTCTCTCTCTCTCTCTCTCTCTCTCTCTCTCTCTCTCTCTCTCTCTTTCTCTCTCTCTCTCCTTCATCCACGGCACTTACAGACACATCCTACTCTAATTGGCACTGCCTGAGAGTCCGATAAGAGTTACCTCCCTAAACGGGGTTCTCCTGGTGACTCGCCTCACCCCAGACACCACCGTACCAACACTGCTCTAACAACACTGCCATAACAACACTGCCATAACAACACTGCCACAAACAACAACAAAAAACAGTGCAACAAGTACGGCAACAGCAACAAAAAAGAAGCATTAGTTATGCAGAAACAACAATGGTGCCCCCAACCACAAGAACAACAGTGCCAGAATACAAGAGGTAACAAGCACACAGAGGAGAGTGCCACCCTCGCCAGAGTGGCACCACTCTGGCGAGGGTCATAATCCTCTCACCCATACACATACCAGGACAGACATACCTGTGACGTACCTGAGACCAGTTTCGAAGGTTCTTCTGCCCCCCCCACCCCCCGGTAGCCCGGTCTGGGACCACGCACCATGTTACCACGTGATCAACCAAGATCTTTGTGAATAACACGCATGTGATGAGCCTGGCCCAAGGCCGGGTTTCTGAAGTAAAACAAAAACTCGGAATTTATCACAGGTATATCAAAGGTATGCCCGACTCTAGGGCAAAGACGGAAGTTTTCAAGAAGATGGTCAGGTTCCTTCTATAAGCACTTGATCAACTGGGCTGTGATGGTTATGGTCAGCTACGGGGGAAGCCAGTGCAAAAAACCTGTAATCATATTATTGATGGTTACTGATGGTATACAATACCGACAAGTTGATGAATGAGACACATGTGCAACATTTGTGTCCCATTATTTGCCGAAACGTTACTCCTGCGCAGCAGAATTATTCAGTTGAATCCAGAGGTGATTAAATACCGGAGACAATGGATGTGAAGATAATTTTGGAGTGTTCACTCCTTCAGCCATTATTCCATGTTAAACACCTGTTGAGGCCGAGGGACTGAACACGTCAATATTGTCTTTTTTTTCCCCTTTTTACCACCGATTCTGGTATTTATTCACCCTTTTATTAAACTGAAGAAGCCAGCTACGCAGTCGAAACGTTTCGGCAGATTAAGATAAATAAGTGTAGCACATGTGTCTTATCAACTTGTCGGTGACGTGTACCATAAGTGATATGATACAAGCTAATCATAGAACGGGTGGGAATGGAACCAATGGCAGTGTTCGATCCTCACCCGTTCTCTGATCTGTTTGTAATCGTGTAATTACGATTCCGTGAGTTGTGATGCAAGCTGTTAGTGCTGGCGATCCGCAGCAGAACACAACCATCAAAACTCAGCTGATGCAGCTGATATAAAGGGAAACACGGTCCAGCTTCTTGAAGACGTCTTGTTAACGTTCCGGAAGTATTCCTGATATCTGCTGATACCTGAAAGATACCCGGGGGTCAACGCCCCCGCTGCCCGATCCCAGACCGAGCCTCCTGGAGGGTCCAACGTAAGAACCAGTGCTGGTAGTATACTGAAGAGCCTCTACTCCCCTAATTATACTCAGCTAGGAGTGTTTGTACTCGCCTAGGTATGTTTGTACTCAGATATACTCGCCTAATCACTCTCGGGCCGCGAAAGAAACCTCCTAAAACAGGTCACAAGTAAATCATATGAAAAATCTTGTGCACTTCCCACACAGTGTGTATGTGTGTGTGTGTGTGTGTGTGTGTGTGTGTGTGTGTGTGTGTTTTCTTGGAAGAATTCATATAAAAACCAGTGAGGATTAAGTTGTGCAGGCACCGAGAGAGCCCCAGTGCTACAGTATGTGGGTCAGGTGTTGAACAGTCAGGGCCCTCACACACACACACCCCTGACCCCCTTGCTCCATCCATTCACACTACTCGCACCTCTTCCTCTGCCCTTGCGTGTGTCTCTCTCCCCTCTCATCCCCCTTCTCTCTCTCTCTCTCTCTCTCTCTCTCTCTCTCTCTCTCTCTCTCTCTCTCTCTCTCTCTCTCTCTCTCTCTCTCTCTCTCTCTCTCCATTCTTTTGCCCTTCGTTTCTCCCTTTCACTCCCATCATCTCATCTCGTGCCCACGCCTCCCTCTAACTTTCTCCAGTGCTGTCCTTCCCTCTCTTTTCTTACCTTTGCCCCTATGGCCTCGTTCCTCTACTTGGAAAAAGACCCAAAGAATAATGCAGAGGAATTTCCCTTCCCGCATCAATTCAAACGCCTAAATTATTGGCAACGCCTAAAAATCACTCAAAACTGTACATCCTGGAATGCACGCAAGGAAAATTTACCATATTGTGCCCCTGAAATATAGTGGAGGAATTGTATTCAAATTTGCACACTGAAACTACTCCTTGCGAGTGCTGGAGGAACGACAAAGGATGCAAAATGCCTCTGTGAAAGACACTGGTCTAATAAGATCACTAAGAGATAACTCAGTAGTTGCAAAAGGCCTAATGCTCCACTAAATACCTTCAGTATGGAAATTGATGAGTTCCTTAGGGAAGAAGAGTCACAATACCATGGCTGGAACTTAGGAGACCGAAACTTGACGACGTTTCGATCCGACTTCTCTTATATGACTAGTTAGTGGTCCATAAAAAGCGAAACGTTACCACAAGTCTCTGTCTCCTAAGTGTGGGTTACTTGTGTATTCCTTAAGACAGTTTCTGATCAGCAGAGCAATGGCGACTGTGTTGCAATGCGTACAGATCGAACGTTCACATTAAACGAGCCTGGCCCATGGCCGGGCTCCAGGAGTAGAAAGACTCAAAACTCATCAAAGGTATATATCAAAGGTAGTGACTTCCAGATAAGTCAAGAGTTTTTTTAAATTTAGCGACATTAGATACGCCGGCAGTATGCTGCTATCTTGGCCTATATAATAGATACACAGAATGTACGAATGCTATGCCTTTAGCTTTGATATACCTTTGAAGAGTTTCGAGAGTTTCACTACTCTCGGAGCCCGGCCAAGGGCCAGGCTCGTCTGGTGCTTCCCTGGTCAACCAGGCTATTGCTGCTGGAACCCCGATGCCCCACAGATCCATATCATATGCTTTTCTTGTTTTCCATTATACAGGATGGGTCGCATACATAATTTTAAAATCTGTCAGCTTGAGCTGAGAGACTTCAGTAGGGCAATGATGATACCGTCCAGTTTTTCATTAATGAACCAGCAGGTACAGGAGCAGAACCAGCAGGTACAGGAGCAGAACCAGCAGGTACAGGAGCAGAACCAGCAGGTACAGGAGCAGAACCAGCAGGTACGGGAGCAGAACTAGTTACTATTACACGGGAATTACCATTTCTCAGGTCGGACCTGAGAAATGGTAACCTCTGAGCCATCACCATATAAACAAGTCAATAGAAGGCTAACACGATAACTGCTTACACAAACAACCCGCACATAGGAGAGAGAAGCTTACGACAATATTTCCAACCGACTTAAACACACACACAAGCGTGTACTTGCTGCATATAACAACAAAGGCCCAGCTGCCATCACAGGGTCACATATATACTCTACACTCGAAGAGATACACATTGTTATACCTAATAATATTTGTCTCGTTAATATTGGTATTAATAGTTCCGGGGACCGTCGCCCCCCCCCCTCGGCCTCCTAGCCAGGCTGGGTGTGGAGGATGAGGAGAGGCTTGGAGAACACCTTTCTGGCTACCTGGAGGGTGTTCCGGGGGTCAACGCCCCCGCGGCCCAGTCCTTCACTAGGACTACCGGTGGATCAGGACCTAATCAACCAGGCTGTTACTGCTAGCCGCGTATAGTCCAACGTATGAACCACAGCCCGGCTGGTCGGGTACTGACTTCAGGTATCTGTCCAGCTCGGCTGGGTATTTCATAAGATCATAAAAAAAGGAGGAATATTACACAAATAACCCGCACATAAAAGAGAGAAGCTTACGACGACGTTTCGGTCCGACTTGGACCATTGACAAAGTCACACTAACCAGAGGTGGAGCAGGACGGCTATATATAGGCAGGAAGAGGTAGTGGAACATTGCAGTGGGCCTACTAGCTCATACTAGGCAGGTCCTTCTCAAACCCACTAACAAAAATATTTGCCCAACCTATTTTCAATGCTACCCAAGGAATAAGTTTTGATATCCCTATTGACTCAGGTGTCCAGCAGTACTATTTTCATTGTACCGAAGGATACTTGATTTATTTATCCAGCTTAATGGTGTTGGCAAGAGAATCTTGGTATCTCTCTCTCTCTGTATCTCTCTCTCTCGTCTCTCTCTCTCTCTCTCTCTCTCTCTCTCTCTCTCTCTCTCTCTCTCTCTCTCTCTCTCTCTCTCTCTCTCTCTCTCTCCCATAAGTGTGAAGCGGAACCTATAGAAAGATTCACCAGTTCTGCCTCGATCACAGTTTTTTTTTTCACTTAAATGTAAATACATAAGATGGCAGGTAAATCTTACAAGGTAAACATTTTATTCCGTATTCATTTAAATTTTGTATCATGTGTGGTTTTATTATGTGTTTCTTATGCTTATATTTGCAATATTTCATGACGAACGAACTACCGACACTGTGAAGACCGAACACTTAATTCTGTGTGGACGGCTTATGAAGCTCTACACTAGCACCAGACGAGCCTGGCCCATGGCCGGGCTCCGAGAGTAATAAGACTCTCGAAACTCATCAAAGGCATAAAGGTACAAAGCCAAACCTTATCCCCCCCCACCCCACCCAAAAAAATGCTTTTTATGCCACTTGTATCCGTGGAGTTCTGGTCTGGGACCGGAACTCGGGGCCAGTGAACCCGAAATCATTATTAAACCGACATCAGATAATACTTAAGAATAAAAAAATATCCAAGGTGTTATTCCCTTTATCCTTAAAATGTTTTATGCATATCAAAGGTTAAGAGAGAAGTGGACCACTGATAAGAGAATCAGGACAACTGCCTGATAATGATCAGGAAATGTATACTTTTTCTAAACACGAATTTCGTACGAGTCTTTGCTAGATGAGCACTAGACGAATTGTTAGAAGACAATGAAGTTTATAAGGAAGCGACTAGGAATAATATTCGTAAATACAGAGAATAATGAGAGAACCACATGAGCTACACATTGACTGTATGGGTAAAATATAGGAGCCCGGATATATTATATATATATATATATATATATATATATATATATATATATATATATATATATATATATATATAACAGTCCTCTACTCCACAGCAGGGTACCGAAACCAGAAAACTTTCATAATTTAATTCAACACTATACTTTATCATCGGATAGCAACTCGAATAAGTATTGTTACTATCGATACAGACATTGTTCTCTACATACCCCCGGGACTCAACCTCACTTTATGGAAAGTATTTCCACGAAGATCCCGCTAATATTCTCCCCCGAGGAATTTTAAGCCATTTGAAATTCTCATTTTGTTGCCGAATAGGTAAAATATCAGCCTTTGAAAAATACACTATATTTTCTTCTCTGCTACTGAGGATGGTTTATTCGTACACAAAATAATTATATGACGTAACTCGGCGGATGTGAGTCCAGATTGTATCCGTCATGTGACTGCTGTAACAATGATATAATGGGTCAATGGTCGCATGTTCCAATGTTGTTGCTGCTGCCTTGGCTTGCCACACCCCTCGTGTGGGTGCTCAAGACACGTACATAAAACAAATTACTACATTTAGGTATCTTCATTGTTGAAATGTTTCGCCTGCATAGGAGGCTACTTCAGTCGAATACAGGTGACTAATACAGTGGAGACAATTGAGGTGTTCAATCCCTCAAAATTGGTAGAAGTGAAGAAGTTACAGTAGCAACAGTACTTGCCAGTATTATGTACTATTAAAATAATGATAGTGCACATGGATAGCGTCTTATAACAAACGTAGTATCAGGTCATTCTTTCTGAAACATAAACCAACAGCAACAACAACTCATATGTCAATGATAATGTTGAGCCTCACAATGAAATTCACCAATTTCACTAACCTTAACCCTTCGCATTCACAGTCATTATCTTTCAAATTAACTTCTTAATCTTAAGAGAAAGCGTTAAGACAAAACAAAAGGAAATGTCGATAATAAAAAAAAAAACTAATGAAAATGGCTGAATCAGAAACTCAGTAGACTAAAACATAACTCAATGATCCAAGGTTTATCGACATCCTCCCTTTAAGTGTAAGAGGAATTATAACTATCAGGGTTATTTTCGTTCCCAAGGACTAGAACCTTACACTTGTCCACAGTGAATTGCATCTGCCACTTTTCAGACCATGACACTAATCCTTTCATGACTAGTGTCGACCTGGTGTTGGTCCCGGGATCCCCCCCCCCTCCCCGTGTTCCAGTCTCAGACCTGCCTCCTGGTCAGACTGCTGGTGTCTGCAGTAACTACAAGACAGTTATCCACTGGTACTTCCTCTTATACCGCGCTCGTCTAAACCCCAGAGATCACCTCCAAATCCATTTTACGCGTTCCTGATAATTTAGGTCTATGAATTCATACAGACAAAAGTCTCCGCACAGTTTCCAGATCCGTATTTTCGCTATTCTTAAGCAGGGTTGATCGTGAGCAACAACATTCCAGCCCACGGAGTGTAAGGGTCTTTAAAAGTGCCATCACTCGCTTAGCTTCTCATTCTTGAGGTTTCTAAATGCCAGAGGTTGTATGTTCTTTTATACCTATATATACCTATACACACACACACACACACACAACACACACACACACACACAAGAAAGGGGACTACACAGGAATGAGGAACTACCTGAACGGGGTTCAGTGGGACAGAGAACTGGCAGGGAAGCCAGTTAATGAGATGATGGAATATGTAGCAACAAAATGCAAGGAGGCTGAGGAGAGGTTTGTACCCAAGGGTAACAGGAATAATGAAAAAGCCAGGATGAGCCCATGGTTTACCCAAAGGTGCAGGGAGGCAAAAACCAAGTGTGCTAGGGAATGGAAGAAATACAGAAGGCAAAGGACCCAGGAGAATAAGGAGAACAGTCGTAGAGCCAGAAACGAATATGCACAGATAAGAAGGGAGGCCCAAAGACAATATGAAAATGACATAGCAGCGAAAGCCAAATCTGACCCGAAACTGTTGTACAGCCACATCAGGAGGAAAACAACAGTCAAGGACCAGGTAATCAGGCTAAGGAAGGAAGGAGGAGAGACAACAAGAAATGACCGTGAAGTATGTGAAGAACTCAACAAGAGATTCAAAGAAGTGTTCACAGAGGAGACAGAAGGGACTCCAGAAAGACGGAGAGGTGGGGCACACCACCAAGTGCTGGACACAGTGCACACAACCGAGGAAGAAGTGAAGAGGCTTCTGAGTGAGCTAGATACCTCAAAGGCAATGGGGCCAGATAACATCTCCCCATGGGTATTGAGAGAGGGAGCAGAGGCGCTATGTGTACCCCTAACAACAATATTCAATACATCTATCGAAACAAGGAGATTGCCTGAGGCATGGAAGACAGCAAATGTAGTCCCAATCTTTAAAAAAGGAGACAGACATGAAGCATTAAACTACAGACCAGTGTCACTGACATGTATAGTATGCAAAATCATGGAGAAGATTATCAGGAGAAGAGTGGTGGAACACCTAGAAAGGAACGATCTCATCAACAGCAGCCAACATGGTTTCAGGGACGGGAAATCCTGTGTCACAAACCTACTGGAGTTCTATGACATGGTGACAGCAGTAAGACAAGAGAGAGAGGGGTGGGTGGATTGCATTTTCTTGGACTGCAAGAAGGCGTTTGACACAGTTCCACACAAGAGATTGGTGCAAAAACTGGAGGACCAAGCAGGGATAACAGGGAAGGCACTACAATGGATCAGGTAATACTTGTCAGGAAGACAGCAGCGAGTCATGGTACGTGGCGAGGTGTCAGAGTGGGCACCTGTGACCAGCGGGGTCCCGCAGGGGTCAGTCCTAGGACCAGTGCTGTTTCTGGTATTTGTGAACGACATGACGGAAGGAATAGACTCTGAGGTGTCCCTGTTTGCAGATGACGTGAAGTTGATGAGAAGAATTCACTCGATCGAAGACCAGGTAGAACTACAAAGGGATCTGGACAGGCTGCAGAACTGGTCCAGCAATTGGCTCCTGGAGTTCAATCCCACCAAGTGCAAAGTCATGAAGATTGGGGAAGGGCAAAGAAGGCCGCAGACGGAGTACAGTCTAGGGGGTCAGAGACTACAAACCTCACTCAAGGAAAAAGATTTTGGGGTGAGTATAACACCAGGCACATCTCCTGAAGCGCACATCAACCAAATAACTGCTGCAGCATATGGGCGCCTAGCAAACCTCAGAACAGCATTCCGACATCTTAATAAGGAATCATTCAGGACCCTGTACACCGTGTACGTTAGGCCCATATTGGAGTATGCGGCACCAGTTTGGAACCCACACCTAGCCAAGCACGTGAAGAAACTAGAGAAAGTGCAAAGGTTTGCAACAAGACTAGTCCCAGAGCTAAGAGGTATGTCCTACGAGGAGAGGTTAAGGGAAATCAACCTGACGACACTGGAGGACAGGAGAGATAGGGGGGACATGATAACGACATACAAAATACTGAGAGGAATTGACAAGGTGGACAAAGACAGGATGTTCCAGAGATTGGACACAGTAACAAGGGGACACAGTTGGAAGCTGAAGACACAGATGAATCACAGGGATGTTAGGAAGTATTTCTTCAGCCACAGAGTAGTCAGTAAGTGGAATAGTTTGGGAAGCGATGTAGTGGAGGCAGGATCCATACATAGCTTTAAGCAGAGGTATGATAAAGCTCACGGCTCAGGGAGAGTGACCTAGTAGCGATCAGTGAAGAGGGGGGGCCCCAGGAGCATCAACTTAGACCCCACCACACCTCAACCCAACTAATATATAACAAATATACATCATACATCACATACTAATATTATATATATATATATATTATAATTTATATAATATATATATTATAATATATATTTTAATATATATATACTATATATATTATATATATATATATATATATATTATATATATATATATATATATATATATATATATATATATATATAATATATATATATATATATATATATATATATATATATATATATATATACATGTATATATATATATATATATATATATTATATGTATATATATAATTATATTTATATATATATATATATATAATATATATATATATATATATATATTATATTATATATACATTTTATATGTTCGTACAGACCTTATTCAATGTTTATTTTATATATTCTTAAAGCTCATAACAGTGTTTCTTATATTCTTACCATCGACGTGAAAAAAATATGTGGAAAAATATTGACGCGTGAGTAACAAGTGATTATAAATATTTGAAAGAGTTCAATAGTTCACAAGTTCCTTAGAAGAACTATACATGTATAGGTATTGATACGAGAGAGAGAGAGAGAGAGAGAGAGAGAGAGAGAGAGAGAGAGAGAGAGAGAGAGAGAGAGAGAGAGAGAGAGAGAGAGAGAGAGAGAGGAATAATTTAGCGACCGTAGTCTAATGACTCGAGCCTGACAGCCCCTCAAGGGAGGGTCCTTGAAGCTGGTGAGGGGTTCCTGATCTAGGGAATTGGATCTGTGCTCCAGTTCCCTGAATACCTTCCATCCCTCCCCCACCACAGGCGCTGTATAATCCCTACGGGATTATACAGCGCCTGTATAATAATAATACTAATACTAATAATAATAATCTAGCTTGACAGTTAAGTCTGGGAAATGTTGAAACGAATTTCTTTCCCGCGATTTACACGAGAAAATTTTTTACCTCCACCTCCACTTAAAACAAAATGCTACTAAATTTCTCCCTAATTACCCGACATTATCTCTTCATCGTGGCGCTGGACACATCTGCCTGGCCTTACCAACTCCATAATACCAGAATACGCTTCAAGAAACGCACCACAAGAACGGAGTGCGCACACGGTGTAAGTCCTCGCCTCCCTTCATTTGTAGTAACGGTGTACTGCATTACAGTCTACACAAAACACACTTGCAAAAACAGGATCATTAACCTCATCACACACTGTACTTTGAGAGGTATTATCCCATGGTATTTACACACAGTTTATTTATCGGGTTAAAGTATGATTAAGGTTATTGTACAAGTGCATAAGAGATAAACAATGTATATTCACGGAAAATTTATTTTAATCTCTGAGATAATACAATATGACTTAGGTTTTATTTAAGAATGGCTTACGCTCACATAGTAGCCACCAGTACATTCACCAAGTGATAACTCAGTAAGAGTAAAGGGCCCAAGACTTCGACACCCTGCCTTCATACACAAGGGGAATTACCGATAGACTCACAGCAGTCTTCAAGAGCGAACTTGATCAGTTCTTACAGTTGCTGAGAAGGCAGGTTGTGTTGCATTCACTGGTTGTGGTCCAACGATGGCCTGACTGATCAGGTCATCAACCAGGAGGTCTGGTCTTGGACTGGTAGACTCAGGCGGCAACCCACATTCCCGGAATCAGCCGCAGGTGGGCGACAGGTAAATCCTAAACCTAACGAAGCGACTAAAACCAGTGTCAACACGGCCCGAGATGACAGACGTCCCCATGACCCTTGTCCTTCCAGCCATGGTTGAAACACAAACACACACACAAACACACACACACACACACACACACACACACACACACACACACACACACACACACATACACACACGTGGTTGTGAGCTCCGCCAGTGACCAACACGAGGCCAAACATACACAAAAACTCCTAATGAGCCAGACAAACACGCCACAGGTATCAAACACTTCCCTGATAACACAATCCTGGTTTCAAAACAGCTGAGACACAGGTAGTAGGTACCTCCCCACACGAGCGCCCAACAAAAATTTTCAAGGATATGGAGCTAAATACATTTTGATTGGATAAATAGCTTTTGAAAGCTCTAAAGATAAATGCTTAAAGCCAAGCTATACAGTATACCGATATACATCTTGCTGGCGATAGATCTGATAACCAACTCACTCTCATTGCTCACAATGAGAGTGAGTTTTGTTGAGAAATGTGCTATGTAGGAAATGCCTCTTCAGGTGTCCCGTAGCTCGATCGCTAGTGCACTCAACTCACACACTGAGGTTCGGAGAACAAATCCCCGGTACGGCTGGAAAACATTAGGACGTGTTTCCTTAAGACACCTGTCCATGTTCACCCATCAGTATAAAATGGGTACCTGGGTGTTAGTCGGCTGGTGTGGGTCGCATCCTGGGACAAAACTGATCTAATTTGCCCGAAATGCTCTGCATAACAAGTGGCTTTCTATATAGTAGTATGTTATTGATGTCAGCTAGAACTGTAGACCTTGTACATGTACTTATAGAAATAAAGATATTATTATTATTATGTACCCACGAGTACAAACCCACAGGTACATAGTTTCCTACCACCCTCGTACCTAAAGGTACAAGGTACCTTACCACCCACGTACCTACAACTCCGGCAAATACCAGGCGCTGATGCGTGTTTTCCTCCGCAAGTGTGTTAATTCTCCAATGACAAGACCTTAAAATGTGTACCAAGCCAGCAGAACCGTTGCTTAATACAACGGCAGTACCGTTGCTTGATACAACGGCAGGTGAAGGCATATCGTCAACCTGTCTTCATTTACAACATCAGTTTCCTAACGAAGTTCCCAGAATCAATTTCCAAACGCTTCCTGGATTTGTTTCCAATATTGTTTCCTCTTATTGTAGGTTAGATTATGCTAGGTTAGGTTAGGTTAGCTTAGAAAGAGTGTACATTTAACATTGATTCATTTAACAGCGTCTGTGGACTTGCTGCGTCGGAGTTAACTGTTCTGTTCATGAGGAATGTTCACAAGGTTATGTTCACTGTTCCCTTTCAAAGGGGGGGGGTGACGTTGCCTGATGATGGTGCAGGGTTCTTTATCCAAGGGATTGGAGCTGCTTTTCCTATTCTCTTATCAACATCTGATTAACCAACATTCCCCAGGGGCTCCTTCATGAATACTGCTACTACTACTACTACTAATATTATTATTATTATTATTATTATTATTATTATTATTATTATTATTATTATTGGTTTTCTATCTTGCAGAGCCTTTATCTTTCAACACGAATATATCACAACTCTCCTGCCGTATCATAACAGCAACAGCCTGGTGGAACAGATCCTTAACAAGGAAGCTTGGCCAGAGGTCGGGTTGGTAGTGCAGCAAAACCCTCGACATGGGTCACAGGTATCTCACAAGCACGCTGTTGGCAAGACCCGTGACCTCGTGAACCTCACCCTCAGAGCAACCTCAACCACACACAGTCACTACTCTGCCAACCTCCCCACGGCTGTTACGAACCTCCTTACCACTAATGAACCTCCCCACTCCCAATATGAACCTCCCTACCACTAATATAAACCTCCCAATGCCTGATATAACCATCCCCCCAATGCTAATATCCTGCGAGCAATCGGCCCTGACTGTGAACTGACTCAGTGGGATTCCCCCCTCCAGATCTCTGCAAGGCAGACAATCACCTCCCCCCTACTCCACTACCCCTTCCCAGCATGACTCCGCCAGTACACACGATAATTCACCCCCCCCATTACCACCCCTACCCACACTATCACCCCAACCACCACGACCAACACCCCCTCCCCCAGGCGCCACTGTTCCATTGTGTTAACTGTACTGGTGGTGGTGGTGGCGGCGGTTGTACTCTGATCTCTCAAGTTATGCAGTACCTGTCCAGTGGAAGGCCTCGGTCAGATGACCAAAAGCTTCAGTGGCAGGTCATCATATAACTAAGACCAACATCAGGAAACACTTGTCCTGTTTCCTGAAGAATCTTACGTAGCCTAACCTCCTTCACCTTCTTACACGATGGCAGAGACTAGCTGAGTCTAACAGAAATATGGGTCCCCCCATGATGCTTATGGAAGGATCTTGACTAAAGGAATATATCAAAGGAATGGACATCACTGTATACTAGCCTTCCAAATACTCGCAAAAGGAAGAACTGGCGAAGTAGTGCCGTAGGCTGATTTATACTCAGCTTTCTAGCAAACCCGACCAAAAGAGTGATAATCAACAAGGTAAAACCAGAGGCTGACTGCTACAGTGGAAACCTGCGTTCCACGAGATTCGTTTCTCGCCCCAGTTCACTTATTAATTCTCATACCTGACACAGAGATAAGTTCCAGCACTGCATCATCTTTTGTAGACGATACTCGTATCTGTGAGAGTGGCGTCTGTCGAGGATGGGACAAATCTCTTAGGCAAGATAGACTTCCAGTGGACCACTGGAAACACTACGAAGCTCAACGAGGATAAATTTCTCCACTACCATCACCACCATTCCAATAAATAACAGTATCACTCCAATAAATACCACAACCACCATCACCACCACCACTCCAATAAATATTAAAACCACCATCACCACTCCAATAAATACCATAACCACCACCACCACTCCAATAAATACCATAGCCACCTTAATCACCACTCCAATAAATACCACCACCACCACTCCTATAAATACCAAAACTACTACTACTCCAATAAATACCACACCCACCACCACCACCTTTGATGAGTTCTGAGAGTTTTTCTGCTCCCAGAACCCGGCCTTGGGGCAGGTTCCTGCCACCATCTACCACCACCCCTGCCACCATCTACCACCACCCCTGCCACCATCTACCACCACCCCTGCCACCATCTACCACCACCCCTGCCACCATCTTCCTACAAGGATGTCAGAGTCAATTTTCATACTGGTAATTACTGTTTCTGGTTAATAAGACACACGCTATCCTGCGTCGCAATCTTGGATACGTGCGTATTACCCTGTGGAAAAGTACTACCAGGCTTTCACCTTGAATTGACTTTCTGGGACCTGGCTCTGCTGCCCCCTGGGAACCTGCCGCTGCTGCCCTCCTGGGAACCTGCCTCTGCTGCCCTCCTGAGGACCTGCCTCTGCTGCCCTCCTGCGGACCTGCCTCTGCTGCCCTCCTCACCCCTAGCTCAGCTAACATACCCCCTCATCCCCTCAGCCATGGTGAAGGCCTCTTGATTATCTGAAGGATACCTGAAGGATACCCGAATACCTAAAGGATGCTTCCGAAGGTCAACGCACCCGGAACTGGTTCTAGACCAGGTAAACGTAGTGAGACCAGGAGCTGGAGTTGAGCATAGTTGTGTGAGACCAGGTATTTAGCTCGTGAGATCAGGTGCTAAACACAGTGATACAAAACAATCTTAACTTTGTGTGTTCTAGTTATTAATATCATCAAGGTCACCACTCATACCGTTGCCACTGCTAAGTGACGGTATACAGTGGTCCACTTGAAGTGCCAGTCCTCTTATCTGGCTTCCTTTGTACTTACTGAAATATTTTCACAATAACGGGGAAGCGCTATACCCGCAGGGATGGTCACAGAGCGCCTAGGAGAGGCGATCTGGTTTGATCTGCGGGAACGTCAGGTCGCTCCAAATCTTTGGATCAAGAATCCGTCAGTAGTCTCTTGGACACTTTTGTGGCCTGACTTGGACTGGCTCCATCTCGTGTGTGTGTGTGTTTGTGTGTTGTGTGTGTGTGTGTGTGGTGTTGTGTCGTGTGTGTGTGTGTGTGTGTGTGTGCACTCACCGATTTATGCCTCCCAGGAAAGGGGGATGGGGTCGGGTTTCAGCTTTCTATACCCCCGTATGAATGGAATTACCGATTTCTGGCTTCTCGGGCATTATCATACCTGTTCTTGAAGCTGTGTAGGTGGGTTGAGAGACCGGAACCCTCCAGGTTGGTACTACCGACAAAGATAAATCAAAGTTTGTGATTAGATTGAGCAGGATTGCTGTTGCGTCTCACTAATATGATAACAGGTAACTCTTCCCGTTCTCAGTTTTCTGAGTGGGAAAATTATCGCCCCAATGTGGTACCCTTAACCTTATTATAGCACCCTTAACCTCATCCTGGCACCTTTAACCATACTGTGGAAACCTCACCCTGGCACCCTTAACCTCACCCTGGCACCCTTACCCTCACCCTGGCACCCTTACCCTCACCATGGCACCCTTAACCTCACATTGGCACCCTTAACCTCACATTGGCACCCTTAACCTCACTCTGGCACCCTTACCCTCACCCTGGCACCCTTACCCTCACACTGGCACCCTTAATCTCACCCTGGCACCCTTAACCTCACCCCTGGCTCACCCTCACCCTGGCACCCTGAACGAGACAGGGAGCATAAATAAAGCGTCACTGATCAAGACTTATAAAAAGGTTTAACTAGGCCAGCAGTGTAGGAGATACCTGGAGTCGTGACACTTAGGTGTCAGAGGCACCTGTCTCGCCTGACACTCAGCTGACGCCACCACCACACCACGAGAGGAAGGAAGGGAAGGAAGAGAGATTAAGGGAGGGGTGGGAGAGTGGTGAAGGAGGGACGGGAAAGAAGATTGGTGAAGGGAGAGGGAGGGGACAGTGAAGGGTTCCCGGGGCTGGTCACTGCTTGGTAACAAGGGTTAACGAGTGGCACCCAAGGATAAGGGGCGGCACCTACCCTTTGTTCCCCTCTCCTGGACTCGGTCTATTCCACCCCCTCTGTTCCCCTCTTTTGGACCCAGTCTATCCCACCCCCTTTATTCCCCACTCCTGGACCCAGTCTATCCCACCCCCTTTGCTCCCTTTTCCTGGACCCAGTCTATCCCACCCCCTTTATTCCCCTCTCCTGGACCCAGTCTATCCCATTCCCTTTATTCCCCTCTCCTGGACCCAGTCTATCCCACTCCCTTTCTGTTCTCTAATCGTGCACACATCTTCCCCTCCTCCTCACTGGATTGATTTTACACGTTCTTCACATGTTTCACTGCAGCACCTTGTTATATTAGTGTACGGATAACAACATGGACCTCAAACATCATCCACGGCTGCCTTCAAGAGGGAGCTGGACAGATACCTAAAGTCAGTGCCGGATCAGCCGGGCTGTGGTTCGTACGTTGGACTATGTGCGGCCAGCAGTAACAGCGTAAGTGATCAGGCCCTGATCCACCGGGAGGTGTGATCATGGACTGGGCCGCGGGGGCGTTGATCCCCGGAATACCCTCCAGGTAAAAGGGTTTAGAGCAGGTTGCTCCTCGCAATTACTGGACCATCATGACACGGTCTTGGACGCTGTAGGGAAACACTGCTACAAGTATAATCACGGGGTAATATCGATAAAATGCGTATAAATTAATTAACCGGAAAAGTAAGCAGAGGAATATTTAACTTTCTGGGAAATAGAACCCAAAGAGTAATAGTAAGGAAAGTAAAATCAGAGGCTGTGAAAAGCGCTGTACCTCAAGGCAAAGTTCTCGGCCCAATTATCTTTCTCATATATACGTATATATATATATATATTATATATATATATATATATATATATATATATATATATATATATATATATATATATATATATATACATACATATGCATGTTACAGAGGGCCATAGAAACAGTCTGATGAAACAGACTGATGTTACTAGAGGACAAATTTCAGGTACTCGGTTACGAGAAAATTAAGGAAGTAAATGCTGGAACAGATTATAAAACAAATTCAAACCACTTAAATGAGCGGAAGATTAATGTAAGGGACTTAAGAGTGATAATGTCAGACGATGTTAGGTTCAAGGATAACAACAGTATTACTGTTAATGATGACACGTTGGATAACTTGAACTTTCATAACTAAGGCAATGATGACGCTCTTAAAGGTCTGAGAATATCATTAATTTATAAAGCACTGTCACTGGGAGATCAGCCGGGCTGTGGTTCGTACGTTGGACTACGTGCGGCCAGCAGTAACAGCTTGGTTGATCAGGCCCTGATCCACTGGGAGGCCTGGTCATGGATCGGGCCGCGGGGGCACTGATCCCCGGAATACCCTCCAGGTAGATTCCAGGTAGGTAGACTATCACGGGCGTTGCTCCTCTGTGAGAATTCTCATAATCTGCACTTTCATTTTCCTTGCCATTTATTTATTTGTCTATCTTTTCAAACTGACGGAATTGGCAACAGCCTGGTTAATCGGGTCATTAACTGGGAGGCTTGGTCTGGGACCGGGTCGTGGGGGCGTTGACCCCCGGAATACTCCAGGTGAACTTCGATTTATAATGACAACTTAATCCTTTGATTCAACCGTGTCCGAAACAAGCTACCCCCCCCCCCCAATCTCTATAACCATATAACCACTAGCAGTCCTTTGATATACCTTTGAAGAATTTCGAGAGTATATCTACTCTCTGAGCCCGGCCATGGGCCAGGCTCGTCTGGTGCTCGCCTGGTCAACCAGTCAACCATCAACTACCACTGCTATTATCACCATCAACACCACTGCAATCACCACCCCTCTCAACGCAACAATACATCACCACCACCAACACCACCACAACAGCAACGCCACCAACACCACCACAGCCACCCAGTACACTCCCACCACTACTATCACCACCACGTACACACCCCCCACTACTACCACCACCACGTACACACCCCCCACTACTACCACCACCACGTACACACCCACCACCACTAACTACTACCACTACCCGTGACGAAGGAAATGCTTAACACACTGCTTCCTCGGATCCAACCACCCATTGTTTGGTCATGACCGTCCCTCGACCTCATCCATATTTCATCCCCACCCACACCAGGGACCCACCACCCACAGCAGGGACCCACCACCCACAGCAGGGACCCACCACTCACACTAAGGGGTCCATCACCCACACCAGGGACCCACCACCTACATCAGGAACCCACCACCTACATCAGGAATCCACCACCTACACCAGGAACCCACCACCCGTACCAGAGGCTCTCCACTCACACCAGTTCTTTGGATCAAGAGCCCATCACCAGCATCAAGGTACCTCCCTAGTAGGGACCAAGACGATCCATCAACAGACACAGACATTGAATTTATGATACCTGTGACAAGCCTGTAACCATTTCCAAGAGTTCTTATATCCTACCAGCTCGGCCTGATGTATTGGTGAGCGTTAAGAGGAAGGGGAGTAAAGAGGAACAAGAGTAAAAAGGGAGGAAAAAGTAAGTAGAAGGGAGAGGGGAAGGAAGAAGAGGTGGCAACCAGCGTGTAAAAAAAAATATTGGAGACGGAATTTAACATAGTCTCACAAGTGGAACTAATACGACGCGTGACAGGTGTGTGTGTGTGTGTGTGTGTGTGTGTGTGTGTGTGTGTGTGTGTATGTGTGTGTGTGTGTGTGTGTGTGTGTGTGTGTGTGTGTATGTGTGTGTGTGTGTGTGTGTGTGTGTATGTGTGTGTGTGTGTGTGTGTGTGTGTGTGTGTGTGTGTGTGTGTATGTGTGTGTGTGTGTGTGTGTGTGTGTGTGTGTTGTGTGTTGTGTGTGTGTGTGTGTGTGTGTGTGTATGTGTGTAGTGTGTGTGTGTGTGTGTGTGTATGTGTGTGTGTGTGTGTGTGTGTGTGTGTGTGTGTGTGTGTGTGTGTGTGTGTGTGTGTGTGTGTGTGTGTGTGTGTGTGTGTGTGTGTTGTGTGTATGTTGTGTGTGTGTGTGTGTGTGTGTGTGTGTTGTGTGTGTGTGTTGTGTGTGTGTGTGTGTGTGTGTGTGTACTCACCTAGTTGTACTCACCTAGTTGAGGTTGCGGGGGTCGAGTCCGAGCTCCTGGCCCCGCCTCTTCACTGATCGCTACTAGGTCACTCTCCCTGAGCCGTGAGCTTTATCATACCTCTGCTTAAAGCTATGTATGGATCCTGCCTCCACTACATCGCTTCCCAAACTATTCCACTTACTGACTACTCTGTGGCTGAAGAAATACTTCCTAACATCCCTGTGATTCATCTGTGTCTTCAGCTTCCAACTGTGTCCCCTTGTTACTGTGTCCAATCTCTGGAACATCCTGTCTTTGTCCACCTTGTCAATTCCTCTCAGTATTTTGTATGTCGTTATCATGTCCCCCCCATCTCTCCTGTCCTCTAGTGTCGTCAGGTTGATTTCCCTTAACCTCTCCTCGTAGGACATACCTCTTAGCTCTGGGACTAGTCTTGTTGCAAACCTTTGCACTTTCTCTAGTTTCTTTACGTGCTTGGCTAGGTGTGGGTTCCAAACTGGTGCCGCATACTCCAATATGGGCCTAACGTATACGGTGTACAGGGTCCTGAACGATTCCTTGTGTGTGTGTGTGTGTGTGTGTGTGTGTGTGTGTGTGTGTGTGTGTGTGTGTGTGTGTGTGTGTGTGTGTGTGTGTGGTGTGTGTGTGTGTGTGCGTGTGTGTGTGTGTGTGTGTGTGTGTGTGTGTGTGTGGTCACCTAATTGTACTCATCTAATTGTGGTTGCAGGGGTCGAGACTCAGCTCCTGGCCCCGCCTCTTCACCGACCGCCAGTAGGTCCTCTTTCCCCCTGCTCCATGAGCTTTATCATACCTCGTCTTAAAACTATGTATAGTTCCTGCCTCCACTACATCGCTTGCCAGACTATTCCACTTCCTAACTACTCTATGACTGAAGAAATACTTCCTAACATCCTTTTGACTCATCTGAGTCTTCAGCTTCCAATTGTGACCCCTTGTTTCCGTGTCCCATCTCTGGAACATCCTGTCTCTGTCCACCTTGTGTGTGTGTGTGTGTGTGTGTGTGTGTGTGTGTGTGTGTGTGTGTGTGTGTGTGTGTGTGTGTGTGTGTGTGTGTGTGTGTTTTATTCTCACCTGCTAGTAGCCACAAACATGTACCAGCTCCTGGCCCTACCTCTGAACTCCTGCAGAAGACACAGAAACATCACAAACAAATATCTACTCAGGTTTCTAACTGGCAAATGAAAAACAATATGAAGTCTACTGGTGACAAACTTTAACTGCCGAGGTATGGAACAACTCGAAAACTGACAACGAGTCAAGTATACAGAACGCAGACAGAACATACCATAGAACGTGTGCAACAGGTATGAAAGACTATGGAATAATTCTATCAGAGGATCTTCCATTTAAGAAACACAATAAGGTAAATGTATGAAAGGCCATGAATCTGATAGGGCAGAGTATGAGAACTTTTCAAAGAGATGTGATGCTAGTATACTTGGGGTATACCTGGAGAGGGTTTCGGGGGTTAAGGCCCCCGCGGCCCGGTCTGTGACCAGGTCTCATGGTGGATCAGTGCCTGATCAACCAGGCTTTTACTGTTGGTCGCACGCAACCCAACGTACGAACCACAGCCCAGTGATGATACTTTCCAAATCAATAATGCACTCACGACTTAAATATTCTGTGGTCAAAGCGCTGTTCAAGGCAGGAGAGAGAGAACGGCTGGAAAACGTTCAGAGGTCGTTTACTATCCATAAAGAATTAAAAATAACATTGAAACTAATAGGGAATGACTCGAAGCAGTTCGATTTTTACCCTGAAACGGAAAAGAGAGATACCTGATAACTTATAAACATTATCTCTCAGTCCACAGCAAGATTCGAACCTGCACACTCTGCTTCAAAGTACTCAGTACTTTGATGGCTATGTGAGACTGTGGGTCGCTAGCACAAACAGCCTGACTGACCAAGAAGTCAGCAGGGAAGCCTGGCCTCAGGTAGGGCTGCGAGAAGTCAAAGAACATTTGGAACTGGTCACAGGTGTGTTACATGTATGTGTGAAGGTTGAGGTGGTGGTGAGTGGTGGTGGTGGTGGTGAGTGGTGGTGGTGGTGAGTGGTGGTGGTGGTGGTGGTGGTGAGTGGTGGTGGTGTGGTGGTGGTGGTGGTGGTGAGTGGTGGTGGTGGTAGTGGTGGTAGTGGTGAGTGGTAGTGGTGAGTGGTGGTGGTGAGTGGTGGTGGTGAGTGGTGGTGGGAAGTGATGGTTGTAGTGTGTCTAAGTTTTGATGGCTGGTTGCTGTGGATGGAGATTCGTAGGTGGGAGCTGTTAAAGGTCACTGAAGTGAGTGGGTGGCAGACAGGTGCTGACGTGGTCAGTCATTCCGGTAATGTCGTGGGTGGAAGATGATGGTGGTGGAAGTAGCAGAGGGGATGTGGATGTTCAACAAGCACTTGGTGAGTACTGATGGAAGGCAGGTACTGCAGTGGGTGGAAATAATAATAATAATTATAATAATAATAATAATAATAATAATAATAATAATAATAATAACTTTTATTTCTACAAGTACATGATACAACTTATACAGACCATAGCTGACATCATTGACATATTGTACAGAAAGCCCCTTGTTATGTAGAGCATTTTGGACAAATTAGGTTAATTTTGTCCCCAGGATGCAACCCCACATCAGTCAGCTACGACCCAGGCACCTATTTACTGCTAGATGAACAGGAACAACAGGTGTCTTAAGGAAACACGCCGCAATGTTTCCACCCGTACCGAGGATGTAGGAACAGGGGTATGGAAGTTCAGACAGGTACTGTGGTAGGTGGAAGTGGTGGTAGTGGGTGTGGGCGGACTGGGAGGTTCTCGGGTGGGTGTAAGGAACCAAGGTCAGTTGAACAGCTAACACACACATCTCAAGCTTCCTGCCACATGTACAACCATTGTTTGACAACCTCGTCCAGACGTATCGTCTTCCTGCAGTAGCACGTCTCACAAGACACGCCGCTAAAGTATGGCTGTAGGAATGGTGGCAAACATGGTGATAAGGGCCAGGAAGGCGGCCTAAATCCAAGGGTCACACCAAAGGTGGCCAAGAAACATAACTCCACCCTATTGCCTCACTCCCTCCCACACTGAAGCTTAAACCTCACTCACAAAGTCAGCATCTGATCCACTCCAAGACACCCAACCCAACCAAACACCAATTTCCTTTTCCTGATGATACTGACATAAGAACCAGAGTAAGCCTTTATTATGACAAAGCTTCGCATAATGTGAGCTTCATCCATTCCATTATAATGTGAGCTTAATCGGGTACTCAAAACATGAGAGGAACGGTGTTACAACAAGGGCTAGCACAATTTAACATATCTTTGTCATGTGCTCGTCGGTTCGTTGCCTCCTCTACCTTAGTTTCCTAGTGTGTAAAAGCTTCCCATGCGTCCATTTACGTTACATGATTATTCCTTCCTAGAGAGACCAGCTGGTGCAGACCCGTAGCTCAGCTCTCGAATCACTAATTTTCAACAAACCTTCACTTGGTATTGCTCACTAGTCATTTACAACATTACGGTATTATCACATAGTAGATTTACGCAGTCGCCGCAAAATTACAGTTGCTGCAAATCTGAAGACACTGTAAAATATAGTGTGACACAGGCCCTTCTATTATTCCTTTACCTTTGATATACTTTGATATACTTTTGATGAATTTCGAGAGTCTTTCTATTCCCGGAGCCCGGCCATATGCCAGGCTCGTCTGGTGCTAGCCTGGTCAATCAAGCTGTTGCTACTGGAGGCCCACTGCCCCACATATCCATCACACCCTGGTTGATCTGGTACCTGGTTAAGATACAGGTCCAATTTCCTCTTGAAGACTTCTGCACTTATCCCAGCAGTGTTTCCATGTAACACTGTCTTTATAAACACAGTTACATTACATTAAACTGAAGGTAGCTTCAGTTTCCTGACTCAACCATCAAGGCAACTCCTTTTCCCATCTGCATTCTTCTGCTGTTCTTCCCATTTTTGTACTAATTCTATGTTGTTATAAAGTTTTTAAGTGTGGATTTTTCATCCCAAATTCTATTAAGGTATTTCTTTATTCTGAAATGAATAACTTTTTCTGAAGTGCCTGTCTTGGCTCTGAAGTGGATGTCTTGATTCTGAAGTAGATATCTTGGCTCTGAAGTGGATGTCTTGGTTCTAATGGGAATATCTTGGTTAATTATTAATATACCCACTTAATAACATTCACTAGAGTCCTATGTAAAAGATACTGTGAGAGTGAGCACGTTGCTAGCACTCCCTGCTACCTGCCCGGGCAGGGAGGACTTACACAACACCTGCTTGGCTTGCTTCGGCGAAAACCCACGAGGGCTGCTGCGTCACCACCAGTCGGAGGCAATCATCATGCCGCAAGGCAAACACGTCACATCTCGTCCACAATAGCGGCGAAATGGACGGCCAGGGACTTGCGACGCACGCAACACTGTAACCCTGCTGTGCGACTTACACGCTGTGCGACTTACACTGAGAGCCCCTGAGAAGCTGGTGGAAATTGCTGAGTTGCTGGAGGCCGCTGAAATCCTCTAGGGGCTCGCTCCTCTGTATCACACACCAAAGAGGCAAGACTCCGGAGGGTTTCAAAACTCCCAATCAAATCAACCAGGTTGTGGTAGATATATGGGCCTGCGGGCCACGAGCACCAACAGCCTGGTTGATCAGGCAAGCACCAGACGAGCATGGCTCAGGGCCGGGCTGTAAGAGTAAGGAAAACTCTCGAAAGCTTTCAAAGGTGTAACTTAAGAACATAAGAAAGAGGAACACTACAGCAGGCCTACTGGCTCGTATTAACTTACTGTATCAAAGGTAAAGGAGGCCTGCTGACCCACATATCCTTCTTTGTTTCTTTTGTATATATTTGGCAAAAGTATTTTAGCACATGCATTACCATATCCAAGTTCACTCGTGTGTTGAGGTCGCTAGAGGAAGTAAGTCAAGCAATGTGCAACTACAACTCAGGTACTTGTAGCTGTGTTCAAGACACCAGAGCATCTCCAACAGTCGGTCAGGACGTATACCTTACTTGTTACAAGAGGTTTACCCCAGAGATGAAGTGTCAGGGTCGACCATCAACCGGATCTAGTTTAAGGATTTATATTTATAGCAAGAAATACTAGCTGTTTGTCAATAATCTTATCACAAATGAGGTAACCGAGAGATAGAAGCAGTGGAAGAGGTGGTGGTGAAGGTGAGAGGGAGAGGTGGTGGTGAAGGTGAGAGGGAGAGGTGGTGGTGAAGGTGAGAGGGAGAGGTGGTGAAGGTGAGAGGAAGAGGTGTGGTGAAGGTGAGAGGGAGAGGTGCTGGGTGAGAGGGAGAGTGTGGAGAGGTGAGAGGAAGGTGCTGGTGAAGGTGAGAGGGAGAGGTGCTGGTGAAGGTGAGAGGGAGAGGTGCTGGTGAAGGAGGTGAGAGGGAGAGGTGCTGGTGAAGGAGGTGAGAGGGAGAGGTGCTGAAGGAGGTGAGAGGAGAGATGCTGGTGAAGGAGGTGAGAGGGGGAGGTGCTGGTGAAGGTGAGAGGATGCTGGATAGGATTTGCCTGTGATACACCCATTACCTACTACGAGAGCTTTTATACCCTCTCAGCCTGACCTTAGGCAAGGCTTTTCTGTTGATTACCTGTTCAACTGTCAGCATAGTTGCTGATCCCCGTACATATCTGAGTATCATAGTACCATCCATATGTTTTACATAGTTGACCCCTTGCTAGGCTCAGTGACTAGCATGTGTGACGTCACGTGATGCCGCATGTGAGCGCTGTGCTCCGGGTCTCTCCCTCACTCCACCCATAGGTCTAGGACAAGGCAACACGGCAAGACTGGGCTCCCCTTCTCACACTGCTAATATAAGTGTTACCATCCAACGACTTGTGTTTAACTCCAACCATCACATTTCCACGAACCCTCCCAACACACTCAGGCTGTTATTGTTCGTGACCCGCTGATCCCAACACCCTGGATGATCTGGAAGTTTCCAGAGGTAGTGGTCCAGTTTTCCTCTTGAAGACTTTTACACTGGTTATGGAAGAAGAGACGATGACGAATGAAAGAGAGTAGGAGGGAGGGTACTAGTCTCTACTGGGAGAGGCGTACTGGGAACTTTCATATGTATGGGGCAGTATGATGGTGTTAGATAAAGCGAAATTTGAGTGAATATCGGGCCGTAGAAAAACCAACACTTTCGCTATCCAGTACGATCATGCTAACGAGACGGAGTGAAATGCTAAAGCCGGAAAATTTAAACATTAGGGGAACACACACACACACAAAAAAAAAGTTACCATAGGGCTTCCTCAGCTTAACATGGTGACTAGATAAGAGCGGGCACATAGGAGAGATGGAACTCGTGGAGTCTGAGGCAAAGCTCTAGCTATCACACACACACACACACACAAAAAAAAAAAAAAAAAACAGCGGGTTTAGCAGTCTGAAAAGATGCCTGTTAAGGTTTCAGAACATTGTTATGGTAATGTCGGAATCAGTTGTACACGCTGAGCGTTGCCACAGGAACAACCATGACTGAACAAACCACTACTTCACAGCTTACAACCAGCAGAGACAACACTGGATGTAGACTCTGGAGGAACTTGTGAGCATCTCTCAGCATATTATCCACAGCGCACTTTCAGCGTCTTATGTCTGACTATCCAGAACTTTCACTTGCCTCCAGCCATTTAGCTACGTTGCAGTCCTGCAGGTTCAGACATCCTTCACAACCTGGTTAATCAGTCTCTGGCAATATCTTAAAGACCCCCGCCTTCGTTAAAAAAAAATGGTTCTAAAAGAAAGTTGAAGAGTTTTTGACGTTGACTTTTTTGTCATGGATTTCACTCATGAGGAAAAGTATTTTTTTTCAATTTAGTTAATGGCATTTTGCTCCCTCTGCCTCTCCTGAACCCTGAAGGTTACATGAAGTATGCTTCCGGGTGTCAACGCCCCCGCTCCCAGGTCCCAGACCAGGCCTCCTGGTGGATCAAGCCCTGATCAGTCTGCCGTTTCTGCTGACCACAAGCAGTCCAACGTACGGATCACAGCCAGGCTGGTCAGGAACTGATTTAAGGAACTTGTCCAGTTCCCTCTTGCAGGCCGCCAGAGGTTTATGGATAACTCTTCTTAAGCATGGAGGGAGGGCGTTGAAGAGTTGAGGACATCTGACACTAATCGAGTTCACTCTCAGTGTACTCGTCGCGCCCCGTTTTTTCAGTGGAGGTATTTTGCACTGTCTGCCAAGTCTCTTGATATATGGTGTTATTTCGGTGTTCAGGTTTGGAACCGGTCCCTCCAGGCTTTTTCATGTGTAATTATGTGCCCTTTTCACCTACGTTCCAAAGTTTACAGCTGGAAGGACTTCAAGCGTTGCAGTGATCCAGATGCTTGAGTGTATACAAGGAATGAAAGTTCACTGTACGTTTTCCATACCTTTGATGAGTTTCGAGAGTTTTTCTACTCCTGAAGCCCGGTCTTGGACCAGCCCAGCAAACTCGCCTGCTTTGAAGGTGGCCATAAGTATAAAGCAATTTTTCCCATCTCTCTAGCCAGTATTTCGTTATGCTCTTGAGATAGTGAGAGACCTTTGAGAAGTTCAGTGATGCTTCTCGTCTTCGCCTGTGAAAGGAACGCCAAACTATTTTTAATTAGCCTCTTCTCTTCTTTCTCTTAACGGTAAAAGTCTGGAGAAAACGTCTAATACCCCGGGCTCATCCTCTCAAGACACTTTATTTAAATTAATCTTACTCCTGCTATTTTCACAGGTATACTTCAGTAAGGTCGTGATATATTTGATCCCAGCTAATGTATTGCTGAAGTTTAATTTGAGGAACTTACCCTCGTGACTGAGTTTTGCTGCTCGAAGACCAGTTTGTTTGCAGGTCTGAACATCAGTCACATAGTGGTCTGGGACTGCTATTTTCGACACCGTTAGATTCCGTACATGATCTTCATTATTTGTGGATTTAAGATGAATAGCATTTCCTAGTCTGATCGGTTCCACTTTGTTAGCTTTTTAACATTTTTCTATTGTGTTGTGTGTGTGTGTGTGTGTGTGTGTGTGTGTGTGTGTGTGTGTGTGTGAATGTGGTTGTGTACGTAACCTTATAAACCCTTGTGAATAAAGACAAATCCTCATCTCAAGCAGTAATAAGTACGGTCTAACAGATCCACCTGAGACTCGACCCAGTAATAAATTCGTACCTGGCCCGCCGGGAACACCACCTCACATTTAGCATACACAAATAAACCGCCAGTAAGCAATCAACCCACCGTACGCAATTATCCACTCAGCCCGCCACCCGACCCCTCAACACCCGGATAACACAACCCCGGGGATCTCGATGTTCGTCTCTAGTCTTGGTCTCAGTCTCAGTCTCAGTCTCAGTCTCAGTCTCAGTCTCAGTCTCAGTCTCTCTCTCTCTCTCTCTCTCTCTCTCTCTCTCTCCTCTCTCTCTCTAAAATATCTTCGTCTTTTCTTAGCTCAGGGAAGGTTAGGTGTTTATCTGGGTCATTGAAGACAGGCAAAATAAGAGTAGCAGGTAGTATATTTATTGTGAGACTTGTCACTGACGACTACAGCACATAGATCCTTTTAGATTGTTTAAACACTCTGCCAGAAGATATCAGAAACACTGCCGGAATAAGTGTAGAAGTTTTCAAGAGGAAATTGGATATGTACCTCCGTCAAGTGCCAGATCAACCAGGCTGCGATGGGTATGTGGGCCAGGAGCCTGGTTGATCAAGCAGACATCAGACAAGCCTGGCCCAGGGTCAGGATGATAGTGCAGGAAAACTCTCGGATCTCTTCATCTCCGTTCCACTGAGGACAATTAAGGTACCTTGAGGTGTTCCCGAGGGTTTAGATCTCCTATGAAGCTCAATAGGCATTCATATTGGCATACATAAAAAAATAAAAAATCCCCTAACCAGTTTAACCTCACAATCACACAACGACACTCATCCTCGCAAATTTAATACGAATATATCGCTGAACAAAACATTAAAGCGGCTTTCATACTTACAAGAAGAAGAGGTGAACCAAGACTGTGTTCATGTACAAGCCGTTCATCTGACCAGAGTTCTTCACCAAGGACCAGCGTGAGGAACATTCACCTTACCGTAGCAGGTCATAACGTTGTGGATCACAAGCCTTCAGGATGCGCTGAGGGCGGCTGGTCTTCCTGAAGCAATGGGGTGTAACCACCACTAGCACCTCACCCCCCACTTCACCTCCACCTCAGCAGCACCACCTCACCCCCACCTCAACCCCACAAAGACACTGCTCTGAATATTAAATAACAGTGAGGCGTTGTCTTAGCGTTCCATCCCGTCTTAGAGATGAATTTCTTCAGGTCTTTTTTCGGTCTTGTGTCATTCGCTTCACACGTGAATGTAGCCTCACTTGAAGCTGAAGGGTTCTTGGTCCAAGGAGTTAAAGCTACCCTATCTTTTTCCATGGACCAACCCCGATTAATTTCCACATCTCACTCGCTGCATGATTCCTAAGGGTTTGGCGCTTCCCCATAAAAATATAATTTTCTTCCATTTGCCAGGTTGTTGCATAACCATAGCGGGATGACAGCTTTCTCATGAAATAATAATAATAATAATAAATTAATAAAATAAAAGGACCCTAGGTAATTTATACTATGTATGATAATTGTACTTATGTGTAGCTGTGCCTAAATAAACTTACTAACAATAATTAATAATCATTACTAATGATTTCAAGTTTCTCCTACGTATGGACTGATGAAGCCACTGTGTGGCGAAACGTTTCCTCAATAAAGATACCCAAGATAAGACACATATGCAACAGTTAGGTATCTTTATTTTGAAACGTTTCGCCTACACAGTAGGCTTCTTCAGTCGAGTACAGAAAAGTTGATAGAAGCAGAAGATACTTGAAGACGATGTAATCAGTCCATCACCCTTAAAGTATTGAGGTGGTCAGTCCCTCAGTCTGGAGAAGAGCATTGTTCCGTTGTCTGAAACAATATGAAGTTGAAGTGACAGAATCGGGCCTTATATAGTGCCAGGAGGTGAGACGTAGGTGATCTGGGAGGGCAGGTCCTTCTCAAACCCAGCCGTTCTCACTAGTAGAGGTTGTCGAAGTAGATGGTCTGTACCAAGATACCCTTGTGTTGCAGTGTCTGACAGAATGAACATTAAAATGGTATAAAATACCGACAGATTGTTAGGTAAGACACATATGCAACAGTTAGGTATCTTTATTTTGAAACGTTTCGCCTACACAGTAGGCTTCTTCAGGTTTGAGAAGGACCTGCCCTCCCAGATCACCTACGTCTCACCTCCTGGCACTATATAAGGCCCGATTCTGTCACTTCAACTTCATATTGTTTCAGACAACGGAACAATGCTCTTCTCCAGACTGAGGGACTGACCACCTCAATACTTTAAGGGTGATGGACTGATTACATCGTCTTCAAGTATCTTCTGCTTCTATCAACTTTTCTGTACTCGACTGAAGAAGCCTACTGTGTAGGCGAAACGTTTCAAAATAAAGATACCTAACTGTTGCATATGTGTCTTACCTAACAATCTGTCGGTATTTTATACCATTTTAATGTTCAAAGATACCCAAGAGTTGCCCATGTGTCTAATTTATCAATTATTACAAATAACACTCCTGACAATCTGTTTCGTGTTATTTCTCCCTCTCGGTTAATAAACTCAGTCTGATAAACAAGATTTCTACAATTTAAGTTAAATACTGAAGTCTAACATTCTTTTTTCATCGTTGAAGAAGATGAACGTGAGAAGAGAAATGTTAATGAGATTGGAAGAGCCTACAGGACTGCTTCCTGGGGGACGCGCGAGACGGTGGGATCGGAGGGGTGGAAACATAAACACATATGCAGTTTAATGTGATCCTTTATTGACAACGTTTCACCCACACAGTGGGTTTTTTCAAGTCACACACAGATCTACCTGGGGTGGAAGGTACGGGAGTATGACTATAAATACTCCCGTACCTTCCACCCCAGGTAGATCTGTGTGTGACTTGAAAAAACCCACTGTGTGGGTGAAACGTTGTCAATAAAGGATCACATTAAACTGCATATGTGTTTATGTTTCCATTGTGTCGGTATTTTATACCATTTATTTTCGATCGGAGGGGTGTTGCAGTAGGAGTACTGGCCCATGCTAGGCAGGATCTTCTCGTTGGAATAGGGTGGTTACGATGGGGGTGAGATGAATGTAACAGTGTGGAAATTTGCATCAGTGTCTTCACCAGTAACAACATTACCACCAGCAACAGTATCACTGTCAGCAATAATAACAATGTCACCGGCAACAGCATCACCAGCAGCAACGCCAGCAACAGCAGCGCCACCAAACAGTAGCAACAATGTCACCAGAAACAGCTCCATCACCAGCAGAAGCAGCAGCACCACCAGTAGCAACACCACCACCAGTAGCAGCACCACCACCACCAGTAGCAACACCACCACCAGTAGCAGCACCACCACCAGTATCAGTAGCACCATCAGTAGTAACAGCAGCCCTATCATAGCCACAGTAGCATTACCAGTAGCAACAGCGCCACCAGCAGTAAGAACAGTACCATCACTAGTAGCAACATCACCACCACCAACACTACAACGACCACCACCACTTTCAACGCATGGCGCCCCACAACTTCACCTCGACACTGCTCACGTCTCACCATTTGCGACTTTCCCCAAGCATTCCATATTCCCACAGCATCCAGCGGGAACTAAACCTTCCTTCCTGCCAGGGACGCAGTGTCCTCTTCCAGGGACGCATATTACGCCACCTCTACGCGCCCTACAAGACACACAGTCCAACACATGTAGTGAGGAGTTACACACTTTGTGCAACACCTAGGTATTCTTATCTGAAGGCGTTTCGCCAACCAGAGGCCTTTTTCGGTTCCATTGGTTGGCGAAATGTCTTCAGATAAAGATTTCCAAGTGTTGCACATATTTCCAATTCATCATATTGTCGATATTGCATAATATATTGCCATGGTAAAACAATGTGATCCCACAATACCATAAGTTCACAACTACCTGATCCTACATACAACATGACTCTTATAGAAAGGTCTTCGTATTCTACCCCCCCCCAGAAAAAAAGAGGATTGGAATCTATTTTTATTATTATTATTCTTAATTTCATGAGAAAGTGATACACCCGTAGGGGTCTTAGAGCAACTGGGGAATGGGAGGTAAATTGGTATGACCAAAGGGAAATTCTTTAATTAATATTATTAATACTTTTAAAATCATTACATTCATTGAAAGCTTTAAATTATTAAGGCTAAGGAAGTAGGGAGTAGCTCCCAGCTCCTAGGATCAAACTCAAATTTACTAGCATCACTAACTCCCTAATGGTTAACCAAAGCAAAGAAACTACTACTGACTAACCTAGACGACTATTCTGACTGGGTACAGAGTCATTAATCACCTTAGATAACAATTGCCTGAAGCATCTGAAGCATCAACAGATAACACCCTACAGCTCATTCTGATTACCCTAAACGATGGCTAACAATCAGAGCTTATCCAAATCACCCTAGAATGCCTCCTCGTTTCCCTAAGCAGCAGACTGTTGTAAATCGCTTTAGATGGCAGACAAATAACTTAGAAATCTTTTCAATCGTACTAGAGCACTGCAGTCGCTCAGGGCAATTGCCCTAAGTGGCAGCTAACAATCTGAATGTCTTTTCCTAGAGCATCGCAATGATCCGCAAACTTCCTTAAACAATCTAGAGCTCTTGTTATCCTAGAGCTCTAGAGCTCTTATCAGTCACTTAGAACTTGGTACTCTTTGTAGTCCATTAAACCTTTATCCAATCACTTTCAACTCTCTTTAATCACTCTAAAATTTCCTCAAATCACTCTAGACAACAGGCAACGCTCAAGAATTCTAGTTAATTAACTGAAGAATCTTTAATTAAGAGTAAAGAAAGTTGCTGGAACACACCAGGTATTTTTGGAAGAACAACTGACACGGGGAATGAACCACAGTAAACCACAGCAACTCCTGTTTGATGGCATGTTTTAATGTAAACAATTGGAGGAAATAAATAATCAAAACAGAGTGTACATTTACAAACATTACACACAGTAGGATATCCACCCAGCCAGATCCCACATATCTATGGGTGCGGGGGGAAGGGTAGCAGAGACCATGTGAAGGAAGTGTTGGGGAATTGTGGAGGAGTGGAGGTGGCATGGCGTGGATGGAGAAAGAGTTTGGGGCAGCATTTTTTACTCATGGTTCTGCAAACGAAGATTTCTCCTCTCCCTCCCTCCCTTCTGTCTGTCTCTCTATTTCTTCCTTCCAGCCCCTGAGCTATCTTTCACTACCGTTGCCAACTTCAAGATAATACGACAGAGATCAAACATCCTCCAGCATTTCAAGATTCCTGCAATATCATGAACCTATAGAGCCACACCCCACTACAAGCTTCTCCCCATCACTACGGCTCCACCACCACAAATTAAGCGAACTTCCCGCAGTACAGAGCACCCTCCACTTCATCAACGCCACCCTCCCTCCAGCATCACGCTCCCTCCAACACCACACTCCCGCCAACACAATACTTCTCCATCACTACACTCCCTCCGGCGTCACAACGGGCCTTTCACATCCATCCTTTTACAACAATTGATACCCCTTCCTGTACCTTCCACTCTACCATTTGTGTCGTCTCTAGTAGGTACTTGTACTAGTATCAACAGCACCGTGCACCAGCATCACCAGCACCGTGCACCAGCATCACTAGCACCGTGCCCCAGCATCACCAGCACCGTGCCCCAGCATCACCAGCACCGTGCCCCAGCATCAACAGCACCGTGCACCAGCATCACCAGCACCGTGCTCCAACATCAACATCACCGTGTACCAGCATCACCAGCACCGTGCACCAGCATCAACAGCACCGTGCACCAGCATCACCAGCACCGTGCACCAGCATCACCAGCACCGTGCACCAGCATCACTAGCACCGTGCACCAACATCAACAGCACCGTGCACCAGCACCACCAGCACCGTGCACCAACATCAACAGCACCGTGCACCATCACCAGCACCGTGCACCAACATCAACAGCACCGTGCACCAGCATTACCAGCACCGTGCACCAGCATCACCAGCACCGTGCACCAATATCAACAGCACCGTGCACCAACATCACCAGCACCGTGCACCAACATCAACAGCACCGTGCACCAGCATCACCAGCACCGTGCACCAACATCAACAGCACCGTGCACCAGCATCAACAGCACCGTGCACCAGCATCACCAGCACCGTGCACCAACATCAACAGCACCGTGCACCAGCATCACCAGCACCGTGCACCAGCATCAACAGCACCGTACACCAGCATCACCAGCACCGTGCACCAGCATCACCAGCACCGTGCACCAACATCAACAGCACCGTGCACCAACATCAACAACACCGTGCACCAACATCAACAGCACCGTGCACCAACATCAACAACACCGTGCACCAACATCAACAACACCGTGCACCAGCATCACCAGCACCGTGCACCAACATCAACAGCACCGTGCACCAACATCAACAACACCGTGCACCAACATCAACAGCACCGTGCACCAACATCAACAACACCGTGCACCAACATCACCAGCACCGAGCACCAACATCAACAGCACCGTGCACCAGCATCACCAGCACCGTGCACCAACATCAACAACACCGTGCACCAGCATCAACAGCACCGTGCACCTGCCAGCTGGTGTATCAACATCAACATGTCCGGATCTTACCACACGATTTCCTAATTAACCATACTTGGTACAAATTATTTCCTAACAGTGATTTTCCAGTGACTAGCTTCGATAAGCTAGTTTTTTCACACAGGATATTTTCAACAATCTACTTTTTCCAGTGTGTAGCTTAGAAGGTTATATATATATATATATATATATATATATATATATATATAATATATATATATATATATATATATATATATATATATATATATATATATCTCGGAGAATAGCATCCACAAAATATCTATTACGGTCAGTAGCGTCAATAATCTATCGTTTTTTTCAGTGGACAGCGTCGACAACCTGTCTTTTTCAATAGACAGCATCGACAGACGGCATGTTTTAGCATCCTTTTCCCAGGGGAACTTTCTTTTCGTGCCTGCATGGCGGTGTATCAGTTGCAAAATGTACCACAAGTTTCACTACATCTGCAACACCATCGCTTAGCTAGCAGATTTACCCGATCGCGATAACACAAATCTTGCAAACTCTCTCGCTTACTTTCTCTACTAAAGTATTCCGTATACTTCTTCCCCCACTCTAATATCCTCCAGGCACACAAATACGGGTAATCACGTTAGTATAAGTGCGGGTTTAGAGCGAATTTGAGCATGTAAGAGAGGTCGAGTGAGAGTATAAGGCAGACGTGCCCTCGTACACTCCCTGCCTCTCTGGCTGCCACTCCGCTACTGAATGGATGACTGGCTGAGTTTGCTGGGTGCCGTGCAGGGCTGCCAGGCATAGGAGGATGAGGCACTCCTAGGCGTAGGTGGCTGCCAGGCGTACTTTGGCAAGGTAAGTCTCCCATAAGGATAGTTCGTGCAGATTTGAACGCTTCCTGTCTGTAGTTTACTTATTGTGGTTAATGTGGTTAAATTAGCTTAACCTGAATTAATATAAATTGAAATAGGGGAAATTATTTTTATATTTTTTCTGCAAGTATTTACGCGCCACACACACACACACACACACACACACACACACACACACACACACACACACACACACACACACACACACACAATTCGAAGCTGAAGACTCAGAGGTAATCACAGGGATGTTAGGAAGTATTTCTTCTGTCACAGAGTTGTCAGGAAATGGAATAGTCTGGGAAATGATGTAGTGGAGGCAGGAACCACACACAGCTTTAAGAAGAGGTATGATAAAGCTCATGGAGCAGTGAGTGTGACCTAGTAGGGACTAGTCAAGAGGCGTGGCCAGGAGCTGTGAATCGACCCCTGCAACCACATATAGGTGGGTACACACACGCAAATGATACAGTTTGCAACAAAGTGTGGAAGAGTACCTGAACCTCTTCCGGATCTTTCCCATCTTTCTCTCTCCTCTCTCTCTCTCTCTCTCTCTCTACACAGGCAGCTAGAAGTCAACCTGCCATGCATTTTCTAGTTACTGAAGCTACCGAGCTGAACTGAGCCAGGCACATAACCTGTTCTGGGGCACTGGTGGTAACGCCACCCTACCGCCCACCCACCCGCCACACCCACAGATGACCCAGGTGCGGGCGGCGGGGGCGGCGGCGCGGGGCGGGGGGGTGGTCACACACACACGCACACACACATTTGCTGACCCGACCCTGTCCAGACAGAGCTGTTGCCGTCTGCTACCCCCCCCCTTCCTCGTCTCTGTCCTCTCTCTCTCTCTCTCTCTCTCTCTCTCTCTCTCTCTCTTCCTCTCACTCTCCTCTCCATCTCCTGACAACCCTCATACCGCTCGTCTGTTGCGTCTCTCTCTCGCTCTCTCTCGCTTTCTCTCTCACCATCTCATCTCAGTGACAACAAGCTCAAATTCACGAACAACAGTTTCCCACTATCACGTAATTAAAACAAGTTGCTTCAATAAAGCAATTGTTTACGCAATATAACATCAGTTCCGTTCCTGATCAGCCAGGCTGTAGTGTTTACTCTGGACTGCGTGCAGATGGTACCAACAGCCTAGCATATTCAGTGCATATATACAGTATAGTGAATATACCTTGAAGATTGGTGTTGAATTCATAGAAAGAGAAGGAGAGAAGAGAGAGAGAGAGAGAGAGAGAGAGGAGAAGAGAGGAGAGAGAAGAGAGAGAGAGAGAGAAGAAGAGAGAAGAGAGAGAGAAGAGAGAGAAGAGAGAGAAGAAGAGAGAGAGAGCAGAGAGAGAGAGAGCAATACGATAAAGCAGGCCAAATATGACGGGCGTGGCCACCCACCTGTGGCTGGGTGATGAGGGTAAGCTATGGATGGGGTGATGGGTCAAGTTACACACCTGAAGCTATGGATGGGGTGATGGGCCGCGGGGGCGTTGATCCCCGGAATAACCTCCAGGTAAGTTACACGCCTGAAGCTATGGATGGGGTGATGGGGCAAGTTACACACCTGAACCTGACAAATAAGTCGGGCAGGTAGCCAGCAATACCTCCCATCGTACCCCACACTGAGGGGAAGAGAAGGGAGTGAATGATAGTATCTGTGGGGAGAAAGGAAAGAATGTGGGAAGAAATGGATGCGGGAAGGGAGTGTGGTGAAAAAGGGGTGTGGGGAGAAAGAAAAGGATGTGGAGAGAAAGGAGTGTGGGGAGAAAGGGGTGTGGAGAGAAAGGTGTGGAGAGAAAGGTGTGGGGAGAAAGGTGTGGAGAGAAAGGTGTGGGGAGAAAGGTGTGGGGAGAAAGGTGTGGAGAGAAAGGTGTGGAGAGAAAGGTGTGGAGAGAAAGGTGTGGAGAGAAAGGTGTGGAGAGAAAGGTGTGGGAGAAAAGGGTGTGTGGAGAGAAAGGTGTGGAGAGAAGGTGTGGAGAGAAAGGTGTGGAGAGAAAGGTGTGGAGAGAAAGGTGTGGAGAGAAAGGGTGTGGAGAGAAAGGTGTGGAGAGAAAGGTGTGGAGAGAAAGGTGTGGAGAGAAAGGTGTGGAGAGAAAGGTGTGGAGAGAAAGGTGTGGAGAGAAAGGTGTGGAGAGTAAAGGTGTGGAGAGAAAGGTGTGGAGAGAAAGGTGTGGAGAGAAAGGTGTGGAGAGAAAGGTGTGGAGAGAAAGGTGTGGAGAGAAAGGTGTGGAGAGAAAGGTGTGGGGAGAAAGGGGTGTGGAGA
This sequence comes from Cherax quadricarinatus, assembly GCF_026875155.1. NCBI lineage: Eukaryota > Metazoa > Arthropoda > Malacostraca > Decapoda > Parastacidae > Cherax > Cherax quadricarinatus. The sequence continues at coordinate 13,839,688 of NC_069427.1, forward strand.
GAAAGGTGTGGAGAGAAAGGTGTGGGGAGAAAGGTGTGGAGAGAAAGGTGTGGGGAGAAAGATAAGGATGTATTTTCTCTATTTTTTCAATATTCACAGTAAACAATACAGAAAAGCTGAAGAATAAGAGTAAGACATGTTAATAACAAGTGCCAGATGTGGCACATGTTAATAACAAGTGCCAGATGTGGCACATGTTAATAACAAGTGCCAGATGTGGCACATGTTAATAACAAGTGCCAGATGTGGCACATGTTAATAACAAGTGCCAGATGTGGCACTTGTTATTAACAAGTTATAATTCAGTAACAGGACGGGCGATTTGCATCTGAAGGGTATCGCCAGTTTTTCTACTCTAGCAGCCCGTCCCTGGGCCAGGCTCCTCTGGTGCTTGCCCGGTCAACCAGTCTGTTGCTGCTGCTGGTTCGCTGATCCAAATATCCATCACAGCCTGATTTACCTGGCACTTGGTGAAGATACCTATCCAGGCCACGGTCCAGTGTATCAGATTTTGTCGACACTTGACCTCAAATAACAGTTGACGACACTTGACCTCAATGAGCAGTTGACGGCACTTGGCGTCAAGTAACAGCTGGCAACACTTGACCTCGAGGAGCAGCTGACAACACTTGATCTAAAGGAACAGCAAACAACACTTGATCTAAAGGAACAGCTAACAGCACTTGATCTCAAGGAACAGCTAACAACACTTGATCTAAAGGAACAGCTAACAACACTTGATCTAAGGAACAGCTAACAACACTTGATCTAAAAGAACAGCTAACAACACTCGACTTCAAAGAAGAGTGCATCTTTTGTGATGAAAAGACTTTACCTTCCGAGTCCAAAGAAGTGACGCCGAGTAAAACAGTGCAAGAGTGCTCATAGACCACATGAAAAGCCCTTTAAAGACCTGTTCTCTTCACAAGGGCGAAGAAGTGAGATTTGCACGCTGCAGCAAATGTACACTACAGCGAAAACTTTCTCGGTTTAAATACGCCTTGCCTGATATACCTTTACCCTTGATAAACCTTTGATGAGTTTCGGGAGTCTTTCTACTTCCGGAGGCCGGGCTCGTCTGGCCCATGGCCGTACCCCCTCCCCCCACCCCACCCCCATGTTGACAAGGGTGGTACTATGTTACACGAATGTCTGTTAGGGAATCTAGTTGTGTGTTGTGCGTGTGTGGTAAACACACACACGCACAACAGTATGATGCAATGATCCGAAGCTGCATTATCATAATCCTTAATCGCAGACTAGGCTTGACTCGATATAAACAAGTTAATATCCAGGAATCTTCAAACAAGAAAAAAAGTGTCCGATTAGTTTTTGTTCAGAATATATCTCGAGAAAGTGAATTAGTTGACCTTAGCACTCGTGGTGGTAATGAAAATTTGTTGAGTGTGACGCTAGGTAAGTGCACATGATATAGCAGGTAAGTGCACAGGATATAGCAAGTAAAGTGCCACATAGGAGACGCAAGTGTGTATTAGTTTAGAAAGACACGTGAGCAAACACTTAGAAAAAGTTTCAGTCCTGGGCTGGAACGCGTTTTAATAAATACCCCCAGGTGTTGACTGACATGTTCCGCCAGACAGTAAACAGACTAAAACAATGAAAGTCTGCCACTCGGGAGACGGGAGTATGCGTGGAGGTAAGTACACAGACTAGAGCAGAGTGTATGTCACTTAGGATACACAAGTGTCGGGTGTTAACCGCTGCCAGCGCCGTCTATGGAGTACCAGCAGCTGCATCATCGATACACTTGACCTTCACTCCGTGAATTAATTATGATTCAATTTCGCTGACTTACACTTGATCGATCCCTTGATTTGTTTCTTTATCACTGGTAGATGATAGGGTTCCTGGATGATGGGGTTCCTGGATGATGGGGTTCCTGGTTGATGGGGTTCCTGGATGATGGGGCACCTGGATGATGGGGTTCCTGGATGATGGGGCACCTGGTTGACGGGGTTCCTGGATGATGGGGCACATGGATGATGGGTTTCCTGGATGATGGGGCACCTGGTTGATGGGTTTCCTGGATGATGGGTTGCCTGGATGATGGGGTGCCTGGATGTTGGAGTGCTCATAGAGAGAAACCTGAATGGGGTTTTCGGGGGTCAACGTCCCCGGGGCCCGGTCCAGACCAGGCATCCTGGAGAATCAAGACCTGAATCTGATGATATTCTTGCATTTTATTACAATAATTACCTTATAAATCACACATTACTTCAATATATTTTTTTCCAAGATCATAACCAAATCAGTTTCTTTAATACCGAAACGTTTCGTCTCCGCAACAGGCTTTTTCAGTCGAATCCAGAGGCGTCTTAAATACTGGAGACAGTGGAGAGAGAATTTTAAGTGTTCAGATACTAAAGTATTGCATAAGTCTTATTCTTCAGCAGTAACAGCCTGGTTGATCAGGCCCTGATCCACTGGGAGGCCTGGTTAAGGACTGGGTCACCCGGGGGCTTTGACCCCCCCGAACACCCCCCTGGAAGAAGATTAAGACACATGTGCAAGAGTTGGGTATCTTTAATATTGAAATATTTCCCCTACACAGTAGGCTTCTTCAGTCAAATACCGAGGCAGAAGGTTTAGTAGGGAAATGAAGATGTAGTCTGGAGAAGAGTTCAACTCCATGATGCCTCTGTATTTGACTGAGAAGTCTACTGTGTAGGCGAAACTGTTGTACATGTGTCTTAATCATCAACTTTTCGGTATTTTATACCATTTTCAACATAACCTCCAGGGAGACTCCAGGGAGACTCCAGGGAGACTCCAGGTAGGCCATTTTTTTCCACTCAGTTACTTCTCACGGAGCGGCCATCCCTTCCTCAGAACAGCAATGTTCCACTTCGATTAATTTACAGCAGAAGCCTGTGGTGTTGCAGGCTTGGAGAAAGCACCTGTAAATGTAAATGTTTTACAGTTCCGATGAAGGTTCCTGGCTGTGGCGGCCTTTCAAAAGGGCACAATCTCTGCAAGAAGATTTGTATTCTCTGTTTTTTTTCTTTACAACGCCCAGGTGAGATTTTTTATTTTCCTGCCTTCATGTACATCATTTCTAAACCGTTGTCGTACAGTGCCGGAGTTCGTATTGTCATGTTATAGGTATTGCATTTTTCTCCCACTTATTGTAACATTTAAGTGTCGTGATGTGGTCGTCACGAGGCTCATGACCAAGCGAATGTTAGTCCTTACTTTCAGCGGCAGGTCGTTCCGAAAGTTTCCACAGCCACGTCACTGTTTCTCGCTACTCATTCTCGCCAATACAGGCCTCGGGATATGTCATGTCATTCGAGGCAGTGTGAAAGCACTATTTCTGTACCCCACAGTCTTTGCCCCTCATTCCTACCTACCACTGACCTGCAAGTTTCCACCTGTCAACACCTGCTGTGTCCACACCTGCTGTGTCCACAACTATGTCCATACCTGCTATGTCCACACCTGCTATGTCCACACCAGCTACTCTCTGCTTCCTGGTTGTTTGGAGTGTGTTCTGGTTCTCGTTGCTGTATCCAGTACTCTACGCTTTAACCTCCATGAATACCGGACAGTGAGTCCGTCTTTCATTGCAACCTACTCACTTAAGAAGTTATTTCACGTATGTTCGAATACTTATCGAAATGCTTTTTTCCTGGATCTCACTTGGTAATCAGTAATCAACTGGTGCGATATTCGAAATAGTATTGTAGGGTTATGGCGAAGGAAAAAAAACCTCACCGTATTCTCTGTCTAGTGTTTGGGCGGAACAAGTCAACATGGCCGCAGTCAGTGTTCTGGGCTACGCTGTTATTGTAGTGGTTTTAACAGCGCGGTTCTTATTACGGTCTTTGGACTGGAGAACTCAACATTTTCTTCCAGGTTCTAGTCTTGTAGCGTTTTGGCTCGGAAAAAAAAGGATATCTTCGGTATATTTGCTGTAGAGGTGAGAGAGAGCACATGGGTAGACACCCATCAGATCACATAATAAACCACAGAACGGGTGAGGGTTGAACCCACGGCGAGTGAGTCGTAAAACTCCAGTCCAGGCCAGTGCGTAAGCCACTGGCCCAGCTGGCTACAATAAGATTCATCCAACTCACTCGCCATGGGTTCAAACTCCACCCGTTCCATGGTTTGTTTACAATCGTATTATTACGATTTCGTGGATCTCATAATACTTGGAGAGGCCAAATTGGGTAATCAGGCAGCTTCAGAAACACGGTGGATACGGTTAACCAGCCAGCTCACATCAACTCAAGTGGTGACCAGGTTATTTGGTGGCCACAAGGAAGGCGACAAACAGTATTCATGGTAAGGAAGAGAAAACAAGAGAGAAGAGAACAAATTCCACAGTTCTGTTCCCCATCTGCCGGACGGTGGTTCCTACCATGACCTTCACAAACAATCATGTGATGGATTAGAAAATAACAAGTCGACGAATGTGACAATTGTTCAACATTTTGGAATCATTATTGATTTTCAAATGTTGCACAAATGTCTAATTCTTCAACCTCAGTCATAACAGCAATGGCAGACACTACTGACAGGTTGATCAATTAGTCACATAAACGACATCTGGATGTCTTTATTTTGAAGATGCTTTTCCAATCATCTTTTTTTTTTCAATTAATTTCTAACTGGAGACAGTAGAAGATACGGTAATCAGTCCTCCAACCTTGAAAAAGGTATTTATCAACCAGGAGGATTGGTCTGGGACCAGATCGCGAGGGTGACCCCAAGTATCGTCTCCAGGTAACCTCCATGTAACCTCTAGGTAACCTCTAGGTAACCTCTAGGTAACCTCCAGGCAACCTCCAGGCAACCTCCATGTGACCTCCAGGCAACCTCCAGGTAACCTCCAACTAATCTCCAGGTAACCTCCAGATAACCTCCAGGCAACCTCCAACTAATCTCCAGGTAACCTCCAGGTAACCTCCAGGTAGCTCCTGTGACTAAGAAGGATCAGCATACACTAGAATGATTAACGAATCCAACGACATTTAACACGTACACATGCATTACATGAGAAAACATGTGTACGTGTGTGAAAGCGTGTATGTATACAAGTGTGTACACACACGCACGTCAATGGGTGAAGCTGTACACATAACTGCATTTTCATTTAAGAATTATGATATACCTGTAACCTATTTCAGTGGTTTCCCTTACCCTGGTCAACCAGGCTGTTTCGGTTAGTAGCCCTAAGTGGCCCAGAGCCATCACAACACGGTTGATGGGGCAGTTTCAGTAGACGGGCCAATCAGGCAACGGCCTGTAATTGGCCATTAAACGACGTGATTCGATTTGGATCACCGTTTGATGAAAATTATTTCCTCTGATCACTTATTAAAAAAATGGGTCAATTTGCTATCCTTTGTATCCCCAGTCCCTGTCCTGTTCCTGTTCCAACCCTGTCTCGTTCCTACCCCGTCCCTGTCTCGTCCCTATCTCGTCCCTGTCCCGTCCTTATCCCGTCCCTGTCTCGTCCCTGCCTCGTCCCTGTCTTGTCCCTATTCCGTCCCTGTCTTGTCCCTGTTCCGTCCCTGTCTCGTCCCTGTTCCGTCCCTGTCCCGTCACTACACGTCCCTGTGTTGTCTTTGTCCCGTCCCTGTCTTGTCCCTGTCTCGTCCCTACCTGTCCCTGTCTCGTTCATGCCTCGTCCCTGTCTTGTCCCTATCCCGTCCCTGTCTCGTCCTTGTCCCGCTTTTGTCTTGTCCCTGCCACTCTGACGAGAGTATGTTGGAGTGACCAGAAAAATTCTAAGTGTAATCAAGTGAAGACTAGTTGTTACCTCAGTTTAAGTGAATTGTTGAGCAGGAGAAAAAAAAGGAATAACCTGCAGGATGAAAAAGGGAGGAGAGAGCTAGAAAAGAATGGAAGGAGAGCTGCATGGAGCAATGGAGAAGAAGAATGAGGGAAGAGAGTAGAAAGAGGTAGGGGAAGAAGCGAGAGGGAGGAAGAGGGGAAAAAAGAAAGGGAGCTCAATGGCAGAAGAAAGGGGATGAAAAGGGAATATAGAAGGGGTAGAAAGAGGGCATAGGGGAGGAAGAGGTGCTGGGAAGAAGAGAGAAGGAAGGGGGGAGAAGGAAAAATGGAAAAAGGGAAAAGGAAGAGGAAAGGGGAGAGAGTTCATTAAGAGAGAAGCAGCAAAACTGGTGAGAGGGTTCTCGTCTCACCTTACATCTGCACCCCTGAAACACACACACACATATACAAACATATACACACATATATACACACACATACACACACACACACACACATACACACAGGAGCTCGGACTCGACCCCCGCAACCTCAACTAGGTGAGTAAACACACACACACACACACACACACACACACACACACACACACACACACACACACACATACACACAAACATATATACGGGATTTCACACCTTTATGTGAATTTACGTAATTTTAGGCACACAAGACAGTACAGTGGAAACCAAGAGATAGGGTACATATGCAAAACATATGTAGTACATACGAGGGAAATAAGGACTGCTTACATAAAAGCACTCATACACACACACATACACGCACACAAGGTGAGAACAGGATCTGCTGTTAGGCACTTGAATAGATGTAGCACACACACACACACACACACACACACACACACACACCACACACACACACATGAAGATTGGGGAAGGGCAAAGAAGACCGCAGATGGAGTACAGTCTAGGGGGCCAGAGACTACAAACCTCACTCAAGGAAAAAGATCTTGGGGTGAGTATAACACCAGGCACATCTCCTGAAGCGCACATCAATCAAATAACTGCTGCAACATATGGGCGCCTAGCAAACCTCAGAACAGCATTCCGACATCTTAATAAGGAATCGTTCAGGACCCTGTACACCGTGTACGTTAGGCCCATACTGGAGTATGCGGCACCAGTTTGGAACCCACACCTAGCCAAGCACGTAAAGAAACTAGAGAAAGTGCAAAGGTTTGCAACAAGACTAGTCCCAGAGCTAAGAGGTATGTCCTACGAGGAGAGGTTAACGGAAATCAACCTGACGACACTGGAGGACAGGAAAGATAGGGGGGACATGATAACGACATACAAAATACTGAGAGGAATTGACAAGGTGGACAAAGACAGGATGTTCCAGAGATTGGACACAGTAACAAGGGGACACAGTTAGAAGTTGAAGACAAAGATGAATCACAGGGATGTTAGGAAGTATTTCTTCAGCCACAGAGTAGTCAGTAAGTGGAATAGTTTGGGAAGCGATGTAGTGGAGGCAGGATCCATACATAGCTTTAAGCAGAGGTATGATAAAGCTCACGGTTCAGGGAGAGTGACCTAGTAGCGATCAGTGAAGAGGCGGGCCAGAGCTCGGACTCGACCCCCACAACCTCAACTAGGTGAGTACAACTAGGTGAGTACACACATACACACACATATACAGGATTTCACACCTTTATGTGAATTGACCCTCTAACCCTTCCCTCTCTCTCCGTCTCTGTTTCTTTTCCTCTCTTCCTCTCTCTCTCTCTCTATTCTTCTCTCTCTATTCTCTCTCTCTCTCTCTCTCTATCTCTCTCTCTCTCTCTTACTCTTTCTGTCTCTTCCTCTCTCTCTCTCTTACTCTTTCTGTCTCTTCCTCTCTCTCTTTCCTCTCTCTCTCTTTCTCTCTCTTCCTCTCTCTCTTTCTCTCTTCCTTTCTTCCTCTCTCTTCCTCTCTCTCCCTTTCTCTCTCTTCCTCTCTCTTTTCCTCTCTCTCTTCCTCTTTTTCTCTTCCTCTCTCTCTCTCTCTACTCTCTCTCTCTCTCTCTCTCTCTCTTTCCCTTCTCTCTCCCCTCTCTCCTCCTATCTTTCCCTTCTCTCCTCTCTTTCCTTACTCTCTCTCCCTTTTCCTTTTCACTCTCCCTCTCTCTCTCCTTCCCTTCTACCTTTCCCCCCCCCTCTCTCTCTCTCTCTCTCCTCTCTCTCTCTCTCTCTCTCTCTCTCTCTCTCTCTCTCTTTCTCTCTCTCTCTTTCCTTTACTAAAAAAAAAAAAAAAAAAAAAATTGGTTGGGACTCGTAGGAATCAAGGATCAGATGACAATGGTATTGGTAGGGAGGAATGGATGGAGGAGCAGTGGAGAAGGATGGAGCAAGAATGGGAGAGAAATTAGGAGAGCTTTCTGAAAAAATGGAGAAAGAGCTCTCTGCGAAATGGGAAAAGAGGTTGGAGAAGGAGACGAAGAAATGGGAGGCACAAGTCGAAACTGCAGTAGACAGGGTAAGGGTCCTAGAGTTTGAGGTAACAGGCTGAAACAAGTCTCAGGGGCAGTGACCAGAGAAGACGCGGGCATATGAAGCTGAGAGGATGAACAGGAAGGAAGGAGATATGAATTATGCTAAGGTCATATCAGCCTGCAAAGAAGGGTCAGGGAGTAAAGGAAAGAGGCAGCTGGGTGCAGATAGGAGGGAGATAAGTCGAATGCTGAGGCACAACCATGCTACCAAGAGCCACTGGAAAAATCAAGGGAGAAAATGACCATATACAGACAGGAACCAGAGTCACAGATGGAGAGGCAATGGGAGGAGGAAAGGGCAAAATCAGTGTTTATCCATGGGCTTCGGGAGAGAGAGGGAAAAGACACACACTGAAAGACGGCAGGAAGAAAGAAAGGAGATTGGGAAAATCATCACGGAAATAGGGGCAGAAGACATGGACGAGATTGTAAATTTTCAGAAAAATAGGGGGGGGTACGTGAAGGGGAGAAACCGACCGATCAAGCTGATTTCTCAGGACAGAAAACAGTGAGGAACAGGATCTCCAAGAAAACCAAGTTGAAAAACTCGGAAGAGTACAAGAAGGTGTTCCTAGACAGAGACAGAACACAAACAGAGAGACAGCAGCTGAGGGAGAGGACAAAAAAAGCGAAAGGAGATAGGAAAGGAAACAAGGAGGGAAACCCAGCAAGGTCAGTCAGAGCAGAACAGAGAAGCAAGGGCAAGCACACACACAACTATCCTCAGAACCCCACAACCTATCACACCATCCCAACACAAACTACAATCCATACCCACAGCCTCCACCCAACACCGAGCTATAGAATCCCACAGTATGCCACCAGGTCTCCCACCCTCACAGGCCCCCCAAACCACAGTATTGGAAAGGAAACTGAAGGTATGGTACACAAACGCTGATGGGATAACAAACAAGTGGGAGGAGTGGCACGAAAGGGTCAGAGAGACACACCGGACATCATAGCGCTCACAGAAACCAAGCTTACAGGTATGATAACAGATGCCATCTTTCCAACGGCATACCAGATCCTGAGGAAAGACAGAAGGAACAGGGGGGGTGGAGGAGTGGCACTGCTGATCAAACACCGATGGAATTTTGATGAGCTGGAGGAGACAGGGGAGAAGAAAGTGATTACATAGCGGGAATGCTTCACTCTGCAGTGATGTATAACCCACCACAGAACAGCAGGAGGCCAGGGCATGAGTATGACGAGAGCAATAGAGCGATGGTTGACACTGGCTGCAGTGGCCAGAAGAGCTCATGCATGCAGGGCAAAGCTCCTGACCATGGGCGACTTTAACCACAAGGAGATCGACTGGGAGAACTTGGAGCCACATGGGGGCCAACAAGATACATGGAGGGCTAAGATGATGGAGGTGGTACTGGAAAACTTCATGTACCAACACGTAAGGGACACTACAAGAGAGAGAGGAGAGGATGAGCCAGCAAGACTGGACTTAGTATTCACCTTGAGCAGTGCAGATATTGAGGACATCACATTATGGAAAGACCCCTTGGGCCAGCGATCATGTGGTTTTGAGCTTCGAATACACAGTAGAGCTACAAGTGGAGGGGAAAGCAGGAAGCCCAGGACAAATGAAACTAAACTACAAAAAAGGGGACTACACGGGAATGAGGAACTTCCTGAACGAGGTTCAGTGGGACAGAGAACTGGCAGGGAAGCCAGTTAATGAGATGATGGAATATGTAGCAACAATGTGCAAGGAGGCTGAAGAGAGGTTTGTACCCAAGGGAAACAGGAATAATGAAAAAGCCAGGATGAGCCCATGGTTCACCCAAAGGTGCAAGGAGGCCAAAGCCAAGTGTGCTAGGGAATGGAAGAAATATAGAAGGCAAAGGACCCAGGAGAATAAGGAGAGCAGTCGTAGAGCCAGAAACGAATATGCACAGATAAGAAGGGAGGCCCAACGACAATATGAAAACGACATAGCAGCGAAAGCCCAAAAACTGACCTGAAGCTGTTTATACGCCACATCAGGAGGAAAACAACAGTCAAGGACCAGGTAATCAGGCTAAGGAAGGAAGGAGGAGTGACAACAAGAAATGACCGTGAAGTATGTGAGGAACTCAACAAGAGATTCAAAGAAGTGTTCACAGAGGAGACAGAAGGGGTTCCAGAGGGACCGAGAGGTGTGGCACACCACCAGGTGCTGGACACAGTACACACAACCGAGGAAGAAGTGAAGAGGTTTCTGAGTGATCTATATACCTCAAAGGCAATGGGGCCAGATAACATCTCTCCATGGGTCCTGAGATAGGGAGCAGAGGCGCTATGTGTACCTTTAACAACAATATTCAATACATCTATCGAAAAAGGGAGATTGCCTGAGGCATGGAAGACAGCAAATGTAGTCCCAATCTTTAAAAAAGGAGACAGACATGAAGCACTAAACTACAGACCAATGTCACTGACATGTATAGTATGCAAAATCATGGAGAAGATTGTCAGGAGAAGAGTGGTGGAACACCTAGAAAGGAATGATCTCATCAAAAGCACCCAACATGGTTTCAGGGACGGGAAATCCTGTGTCACAAACCTACTGGAGTTCTATGACAAGGTAACAGCAGTAAGACAAGAGAGAGAGGGGTGAGTGGACTGCATTTTCTTGGACTGCAAGAAGGCGTTTGACACAGTACTACACAAGAGATTAGTGCAAAAACTGGAGGACCAAGCAGGGATAACAGAGAAGGCACTACAATGGATCAGGGAATATTTGTCAGGAAGACAGCAGCGAGTAATGGTACGTGGCGAGGTGTCAGAGTGGGCACCTGTGACCAGCGGGGTCCCACAGGGGTCAGTCCTAGGACCAGTGCTGTTTCTGGTATTTGTGAACGACATGACAGAAGGAATAAACTCTGAGGTGTCATTGTTTGCAGATGACGTGAAGTTGATGAGAAGAATTCATTCGATCGAAGACCAGGCAGAACTACAAAGGGATCTGGACAGGCTGCAGACCTGGTCCAGCAATTAGCTCCTGGAGTTCAATCCCACCAAGTGCAAAGTCATGAAGATTGGGGAAGGGCAAAGAAGACCGCAGACAGAGTACAGTCTAGGGGGCCAGAGACTACAAACCTCACTCAAGGAAAAAGATCTTGGGGTGAGTATAACACCAGGCACATCTCCTGAGGTGCACATCAACCAAATAACTGCTGCAGCATATGGGCGCCTAGCAAACCTAAGAACAGCATCAAGCCATCTTAATAACGAATCGTTCAGGATCCAGTACACTGTGCACGTTAGGCCCACATCGGAGTATGGCGCCAAGCGCGTAAAGAAACAAGAAACTAGAGAAAGTGCAGAGGTTTGCAACAAGACTAGTCCCAGAGCTAAGGGGTATGTCCTACGAGGAGAGGTTAAGAAAAATCGACCTGAGGACACTAGAGGACAGGAGAGATAGGGAGGGGGGTATGATAACGACATATAAAATACTGAGAGGAATTGACGAGGTGGACAGAGACAATGTTCCAGAGATGGGATTCAGCAACAAGGGAACACAGCTGGAAGCTGAAGATACAGATGAATCACGGGGATGTTAGGAAGTATTTCTTCAATCACAGAGTAGTCAGGAAGTGGAATAGTTTGGGAAGCGATGTAGTGGAGGCACGATCCATTCATAGCTTTAAGCAGAGGTATGATAAAGGTTATGGTGCAGGGAGAGTGACCCAGTAGCGGCCAGTGAAGAGGCGGGGCCAGGAGCTATGACTCGATCCCTGCAACCACAACTAGGTGAGTACACACACACACACACACACACACACACACACACACACACACACACACACACACACACACTTCTTGAGCTCCTATATTTACAAACAAACAAGAAACAATCACTTTCTTAAAACGAAAGTCATGACGAAAGTTTTACCCACTCTGGTTGCCCGTTTCTGTCTTGCTTTTCCAGGAATCATCACCCCCGCGTCCCGGTCCCACACAAGATCTCCAGGTTTAGAAACACACGTGGGCAAACACCAGGAAAAACTTACAGGAATAAAATCTAAAACAAACACAATTTAGAACAGATACATATTACACTGACAGTATCAGTTACAGGATTCTGTTTTAAGTAACTCAGAAATGAAATCCGAACTCCAGCAATAAAATCCATAGCTAAAAATGCGAGCCACTTCAGTATTGTTTGCAAGAGGTGGTAGAATGCGGAAAAAGAGTTCCAGTGAAAGCAAGAGAGGAATAAGAAGGCTGAGAGCCGGTTCTCTGAACACGAAGGAGCCGGAGGTTTTCCAGTCCTGGAGCTCGAAACAAGGCCCACCCTGATTCACCAGCCTATAATTAAATGACAGCCACCTGCACCAACAGCCTAGCTAGTCAGACCTGGACACCGGGTACACTTCGTCTAAAACATGAGTAAGATCTGCCTAGTATGGGTCAGTAAGCCTACTGTAGTGCTCGCATGAGACAGTTGGCCTATCGCGGTTTTCTCCTGTTTCCGTATATCAGTGTTGGGTGCAGGTGTAAGATCCAGGTTGGTTAAAAGGATTTAAAGTCTTTCGGCTTCACAAGAGTAATTAAAAGGATGTACCAAAAGTATTCACTAACAGTTAAGAATACTTGAATCTATAAAATAGGGATTAAATTAATCTCTCGGTATATATACACTGAGAGATTTACAACTCTCGTTGCATATGTTCTTTTAGGAAGCCTAGGTAGATCCGTTCCCTTGAACGGATCTACCTGGACTTCCTACTCATTTCTTCAACACTGCAAACCCCTGATGATGTGTTGAGTGTAACAAGAAAGACCTAGAGCTATTATTTAACTCCCCCCGTGGTTATTCTAAATATTCTGGTGATGTAAAGTAGTGGTTTATCAAGTAGTAAGGTGCGGCGTAGGTACTAGTGAGGGGAGTGAGGGAGGGGAAGAAGTGACGGAGGGGGGGAAGTTAGACACCCCACATAACATTTCATGGTTCACAGCCCACCACACCTGTTCCACCACCCCCACCTCATTTCTTGCTACCTTCCTACCCCACAGACACCTTACCTTACCTACCTCAGTCTTTCATTCCACACCTTCACTCTCCCTCCCTCTCTCCCTCCATCCCTCCCTCCCTCCCTCCTCACCACATTCATTATCCGCCTCTCTGTCCTACCAGGTGGTTCCCAAGATCAAAGCTCGCGCAGCACGGTCTCTGATGGAGAGCTTACACTTCCCACTTAAATTTAAGCACCTCGGGGATGATCCACGGGAGGCAGGGATATATATTAGATGAATAAAGAACGTTCGCAACACTTGTGTATCTTTACTATAGAGACATTTCGCCAACCAGTGAAACAAACCACGGTACGGGTGGGGATTAAACTTGCGGCAAGTGAGTCGTAAAACTCCAGGCCAGAGCGTAAGCCACCAGTGGTTTTACCAACCTAATACAAAAATAAATACACCAAGAGGTGCGATTCTCTTATTGCATACATATGTTGAGAGCTTTTACCTTAATCCGTGTTTTATAGAATGAAAAACTTTTTTTAACCGCCCCGGGGAAATATGGTTTAAAAAAATTTTCCCCCAGTATTTAAAATTTAAAGAATGGAATGTTTAAAAAAACCGGGGGGAAATGACCATCTTCAATTTCCCTTTACAAAAAAAAAACCAAAAAATTTAACCCTTGTTTAAAAGGGGCTTTTCTTACCACCCCCCCCCCTCCCCCAATTTTTTAAAATCGCTTTCCTCTTTTAATCAATTTGGGGTTTGTCCTTTAGTTTTTCGGGAAAAAAAGGTTTTTCCCAAACCAAATTTTTAGCTTCATCAAAAAAATTTCACCCCCCCAAAGGGGGTAGGATTAGAGTCCTAAAATTGAACTTACCGGGCCCTCACATTCCTCCTCTGCCAAATTTTCAATTCCCATCGTCACCCCACTATATTTAAGTTGAATCTGCTAAAAAACAAATTTCCGAGTCCTCCGGTCTGCAATAAGTTATCAAGAATGTAAATCTTAACTCAACCTATCGCCTTGTAATGTTACTAAACCTGTCCCCCAGTAACCTTCCATCACTGGACACATACTCTTAGCTGGGGTAGCCTTTATCGCGACAAACCAACCATACCTTGACTACAAACAAAACACATTGCCCATCGTTACATGACGTCCCCTCCCTTCTTCCTCACACCTCCACTCTCCTCACCACAAAACACAATCTGCCATCACTCCCTGACAAACCTACCAATCAATACCACAAACACTCTCCATAATTTACCCAACAACACATGGCAATCATAAAAAACAGCTTCATCACTGCCCACAAACTTTTCGCCATCATACCCACACAACCTCTGCCATCACTCCCAAACTCCATTTGCATCCACTACCCCAGGTTTGTGCTCTACTTCACTGGTGCGTCCAGCAAAACATGTTGAATCAGCCTATCCATCGGTAGGCTGGTCTTGCCCGGGCCCCATTTGACCCCCGGATAACCTAGGTTAATTTAGGAAACCCACACAAACCCAACCACACTGACCCCATAAAACCAGACACCACCAACACAAACCCACCACCCCACCACACAACCCAAATCCCAAACCCCCAAATTAACCACAACACCCAAAAACCCCCAAACCATCACCCCCACACAGACCCCAACCATCACACCCACACAACACTCCAACCATCACCACCCACAAAACCTCCCAACATCAACCACCCACACAACACCAACCATCACTACCCACCAACACCACCTCACACACCCACACAACACTTTCCACCACCCCACACAACTCCCACCATCCCCTAACCCACAACAACACCCCCATCACACCCATCAACCCCAACCTCAACCCACACAACCCCAACCATCCAACCCACTAACACCCACCCATCACCCACACAACACCCAACCATCACCACCCCACAAAAACCCAACCATCCCCACCCACACACACCAACCATCACTACCCCACAAACCCCAACCACACCCCAACACAAACCATCACCACCCACACAAACACCCAACCATCACCACCCACACAACCTCAACCATCCCACACCACAAAACCTACAACAAACACCATCACCACCCACACAACACCCACCATCACCACCCACACAACACTCAACCATCACTACCCACACAACACCAACCATCACCACCCACACAACACCCAACCATCACTACCCACACAACACTCAGCCATCACTACCCACAAACACTCAACCATCACCACCCACACAACAACCCAAACCCATCACCACCCACACAACACTCACCAAATCACCACCCACAAAACCCAACCATCACACCCACAGACCCCCATCACCACCCACACAACCCAACCACACCACCCAAAACAACACCCAACCATCCCCACCCACACAACACCAACCATCACCACCCACACAACACTCCCAATCACACCACCCACACAACACCCAACCATCACACCCACAAACACTCACCATCACCACCCACACAACCCCAACCATCACCCCCACACAACAACCCAACCATCACCACCACACAAACAAAATACCCAACCATCACCACCCACACAACACCAACCATCACCACCCACACAACACCCAACCATCACCACCCACACAACACTCAACCATCACCACCCACACAACACCCCAACCATCACCACCCACACAACACCCAACCATCACCACCCCCCAAACACTCTACCATCACCACCCACAAAACACTCAACCATCACCACCACACAACACCCAACCATCACCACCCACACAACACTCAACCATCACCACCCACACAACACCCAACCATCCGGACCCACACAACACCCAACCATCACCACCCACACAAACCAAACCCAACCATCACACCCACACAACACCCAACCATCACCACCCACACAACACCCCAAAACATCACCACCCACACAACACTCAACCATCACCACCCACACAACACCAACATCACCCCACACAACACCAACCATCACACCCACACAACACCCAACCATAAACACCCACACAACACCCAACCATCACCACCCACACAACACCCAACCATCACCACCCCACAAAAACACTAAAACCATCACTACCCACACAACACTCAACCATCACCCACCCACACAACCCCAACCATCACCACCCACACAACACCCAACCATCACCACCCCACAAAAACCCAACCATAAACCACCCACACAACACCCAACCATCACCACCCACACAACCCCAACCATCACACCCACACAACCCCCAAACCCATCACCACCCACACAACCCCCAACCATCACCACCCAACAACACCCAACCATCACCACCCACACAACCCCCAACCTAAACCCAAAACCCCCAACCACCACCCACCCAAACAACACCCAACCATCACCACCCACACAACCCTCAACCATCATCACCCACCAACACTCAACCATTCACCACCCCAACAACCCCTCAACATCACCACCCACACAACACTCAACCATCACCACCCACACAACACCCCAACCATCACACCCACACAAACCCCAACCATCACCACCCACACAACACCCAACCATCACCACCCACACAACACCCAACCATAAACCACCCACACAACACCCAACCATCATCACCCAAAACAACCCCAACCACACCACCCACACAACACCCAACCATCACCACCCACACAACATCAACCTTTACCACCCAACAACACCCAACCATCACACCCACAAACACTCAACCATCACCACCCACACAACACTCAACCATCACAAACCCACACAAACCCAACCATCACCACCCACAACAACACCCAACCATCACCACCCACACAACACCCCATCACCACCCACACAACACCCACACCACCCACACAACACCCAACATCACCACCCACACAACACCCAACCATCACCACCCACACAACACCCAACCATCACCACCCAAAACAACACTCAACCATCATCACCCACACAACACCAACCATCATAAACCCACACAACACCAACCATCATCACCCACACAACACTCAACCATCACACCCACACAACACCCAACCACACCACCCACACAACACCCAACCATCACCACCCACACAACACCCAACCATCACCACCCACACAACACCCAACCATCACCACCCACACAACACCCCAACCATAACCACCCACACAACACCCAACCATCACACCCACACAACACTCAACCATCACCACCCACACAACACCAACCATCACCACCCACACAACACTCAACCATCACTACCCACACAACACCCCCCCAACCATCACCAACCCACCCCCAACAAACCCATCACCACCCACACAACACCCAACCATAAACACCCACACAACACCCAACCACCACCCCCACACAACATCCAACCACCACCACCCACACAAAAAAACCCAACCATCACACCCACACAACACCCAAACCATCACCACCCACACAACACTCACCATCACCACCCACACAACCCCCAAAACCATAAACCCCACACAACACTAAACCCATCCACCCACACAACACCCAACCATAAACAACCCACTCAACACCCAACCATCACACCCACCAACACCAACCATCACCACCCACACAACACCAACCATCACACCACACAACACCCAAACCATCATCACCCACAAACACTCAACCATAAACCACCCCCCACAACACCCAACCATCACCACCCACACAACACCCCATCACCACCCACACAACACACCAACCATCACCACCCACACAAACACCAACCATCACCACCCACACAACCCCAAAACCATCACCACCCACACAACACCCAACATCACCACCCACACAAAAACCCAACCATCACCACCCCACAACACCCAACTCACCACCCACACAACACTCAACCATCACCACCCACACAACACCCCAACCATCACCACCCACACAACACCCAACCATCACCACCCACACAACACCCAACCATCAACACCCACAACAACACCCAACCATCATCACCCACACAACACTAAACCCAAATCACCACCCACACAACACACTCAACCCCCCTCACTCACCCACACAACACCCAAAACCACCCCCCCCCCAAAAACACCCCCACACAACCCCAACCATCACAACCCACACAACACCACCATCCCACCCACACAACACCAACCATCACCACCCACACAACACCCAACCATCACTACCCACACAACACCCAACCATCACCACCCACAAACAACACCAACCATCACCACCCACACAACACCCATCACCCCCACCCCACACAACACCCCCAACCATCACCACCCACACAACAACCCAAAACCATCACCACCCAAAACAACACCCAAACCCTCCCCCCACCCACACAACACTCAACCATCACTACCCCACAACACAACCCAAACCATCCACCACCCACACAACACCCAACCTTACCACCCACACAACACCCAACCCATCACCACCCACACAACAACCCAACCATCACCACCACACAACACCCATCACCACCCACACAACACAACCATCCCACCCACAAACACCCAACCATCACCACCCACACAACACCCAACCATCACCACCCACACAACCCCCAAACCACCACCACCACACAACACCCATCACCACCCACACAACACCCAACCATCACCACCCACACAACACCCAACCATCACCACCCACACAACACCCAACCATCACCCACCCACAACAACCCCCAAACCATCACCACCCACACAACACCCAACCACCCACACACCCACACAACACCCAACCATCACACCCACACAACACCAACCATCACCACCCACACAACACCCAACCATCACCACCTACACAACACCCATCACCACCCACACAACACCCAACCATCACCACCCACACAAACACCCAACCATCACCACCCACACAACACCCAACCATCACCACCCACAACAACACCCACCATCACCACCCACACAACACCCAACCATCACCAAACCCACAAAACACCAACCCATCACCACCCACACAACACCCAACCATCACCACCCACACAACACCCAACCATCACCACACCACACAACCCCCAAACACCACCCACACAACACCCAACCATCACCACCCACACAACACCCAACCATCACCACCCCAACAACACCCAACCATCACCACCCACACAACCCCCAAACCCAAACCCCCCCAAAACAACAACCCAACCATCACCACCCACAACAAACACCCAACCATCACCACCCCACAACACCCAACCATCACCACCCACACAACACCCAACCATCACTACCCAGAAATACCTCATGCACTGTGCTACACACTACCACAACTCCCTCTCGCCACCCAACCCCCTCCACCTTCCTCTCCTAGCATGCTTTGATATACCTTTGGTGAGTTTCGAGAATCTTTCTGCTCAAGGAACCCGGCCATGGGCCAGGCTCGTCTGGTGCTAGCCTGGTCAACCTGGTCCATACGCTTCGGAGCCACAAAACCTAACCAAATATTGTTACCCATGAGATAATCGTGTGCATGAAGATGCAAGTCTGAGGCGATCAGTCCCTCAGCCTCGGCATGTGTTCAGCTCCAGAATTTCGATGCGTGTGAAGAATCTGTACAGCAAGTCTTCTGTCGTCTCTATTTCAACTGAAGCAGTCTGCTGTGCTGACGATACGTTTCAACGATAAAAAAAAAAAAAACCCTAACTATTGAACATGTTCCTTACTCATCGATTTACGGGTATTCTGTACCAATAACAAAATAACATCTGGGAACACGACACTAGATCTTCCTAGTAACATGTGTCAAATATTGCCTCATCTAAGAGCCTTCATTATCTTAGGAGAATCACAGCGTGGTTTTCAGAACATTCCCTGCGTGCAGGTTGCATAAACCAATGTAAATGTATATTGAACCACAAAGGAGAAAATGCTGGCACACGCCAGGCAGCGGGGCGCCTCTGCGCGCCCAGGCAACGTTACAATCAACATGCATTTCAGGCGGGGTCTGAGGAAATTAATTTTTGGAAATTGGTTGTAGGATATGATGGAGTGCAGGATGTGGAGTGTAGGATATGGGTTGTAGGAAATGGGTTGTAGGAAATGTATTGCAGGAAATGGATTGTAGGATATGGAGTGTAGGATATGGAGTGTAGGAAATGGGTTGTAGGATATATATTGTAGGATATGGAGTGTAGGATATGGAGTGTAGGAAATGGGTTATAGGAAATGGATTGTTGGATATGGTGAGTACGACTTGGTGAGTACTAGCCTGGTCCATGGCCGGGCTCCGACAGTAGAGAGACACTCGAAACTCATCAAAGGTATATCAAAGGCACTATTAGGTGAGCACAACGGGTGGCCGCAAACATTTTCATAGTAAAACGTCAGTTTTTTTTTTTTACGTTTTACTAAACTTAAAGTTTTAAATATTTCCTGTTTTTCTCTAAACCGTTTTCGCTAAGTAAACTTGAGTATATTTGGGTTAAGTGATGAAATGTTACGTTTGTTTACGTTACGTGACGTAAGGTTTGGTTAACGTAGGTTAACTTACGTTAGATCAGATTACATAACCTATAAAAACGTATATTAAACCGAGAATAAATAAAAACAGAAAGCCCCGATGCGTTTCGCAATGAGGTGGCCGAAAAAATGAAACGTTCAGTTTCGAACGTTAGTGGTACAAGAATGGGGTACTAATTCTACCATCCACTCCTCTCTCTCACTTCTTTCCCTCCCAATGCTTCATGAAGCTAAATACAAGACATCTAGTCAGATGATTCTCGTAAATACAGCTGATTCTAGTAAGAACAGCTGATTCTTGTAAACACAGCTGATTCTCGTAAACGCAGCTGATTCTCATAAACAAACACAGCTGATATAGCTCCACGTGGGACGCAGTCACTGTGACTCAGAGCTTCGTATTTAGAATCATGCTCAACCTTGACTCACCTCAGTGTCACTTATCTGCGTTTCCTTGGAGTTATTCATGGGATATTCATGGCACACACACACACACACACACACACACAAAACACACACACACACACACATAACATGCACACACATACACACACATATACATACACACATACATACACACATAAAATACACAACACACACACACAAACACATTAATATATATATATATATATATATATATAATATATATATAATATATATATATATATATATGCAATAAGATCACATAACAGGTGATTTCAAATATCAAAACACCATTCTGAAAGAATAAGAAATTCCAAGCGCTTTCGTGACTACTCACATTATCAGGACTATTTCCTTGTAATGTGAGTAGTCACGAAAGCGCTTGGGAATTTCTCTATTCTTTCAGAGTGGTTGTTTTGCCTAATAATATTAAATTTACCACTCATTTCCTACACCAATATACCAGTTTTTCATTAACTCTCTCTCTCTCTCTCTCTCTCTCTCTCTCTCACTCTCCCTCTCCTCTCTCTCTCTCCTCTCTCTCACCCCCTCTCATCCCTCCCTCTCTCTCTCTCTCTCTCCTCTCTCTCACACACACACACAAAACACCAAAAATACCTAACTACCTATCTCTCCCTACATCCCATTTTTTTTCTCTGCTTTCCCAGCTTTCAAAAGTGCAAACCATTTGGAATTTTTCTTTTACACCTGTTTCTTTTTTCCCCTACAGTAAGTAGCTACCTGGGTGTTAGCCGAATGTTATGGGTCGCATACTGGGGAAGCTAAACTAAGTCAGACAGTTGTTGTCTCGGGTTATTTTGGGTTACTAATCCGAATAAAAATTTCTGCCTATGGTCCCTCTACTCAACTACCTATATCCATATCTCTCCCACTATTTACCTATCTGCCTATTTAACGCCCTGCCTTCCTCCCTACCTACCTTACCCGGGGCAATCTCCGTTGGTGGCATGCTTGCAAGGTACGCTGCTAACCAAGCAGGAAACATTGCGTGAGAGGTGCAGTCTGATCCACGGAAACCACTGCTCCTCCCTCCTGATGCTGGACACGACTGGGGAGGAGCCTGGGGTGACTACTAGAGTACAGGGAAGATGCCTGGGGTGACTATTTTGGTAATTACTTGGTAACGGCTGGGAGATAACATAAGGAAGAGAGAGATGGGGAGGAAGGGGAAAGAAAGGTAGGGAGAGAAAGAGGAAGAGGAGGAGGAGGAAGGGGAAAGGTAGGGAGAGGAAGAGGAAGAGGAGGAGGGGGAAGAGGAGGAGGAGAAGGATGTAACAGGGGGAAAAGGGGTGAGGGAGGAGGGAGGCAGCGAAGGTAAGCAGGAGGCAGAAAAGTGTGTTAAGAGATAGATAGAGAAGTAGGCAGAAAGGTAGGTAAGCAAGTATGTAGGTATATAGGCAGGCAGGCAGGCAGGCAGGCAGGCAGGCAGGCAGGCAGGCAGGCAGGCAGGCGGAGACGAACAAAGCAAGAACCTGCACAGTGTTGGTTGCTGGAGAACAAGACTCAACCTAAGCCATCTGTGATGCTCATTACTCAGTTTACACTCGTCCCACCTGCCACCCTCCAGCTGGAGAAATAATTAGCTGCAGATGGCAGGTGAGTGAGGTAGGCAGGGAAGGATGGTGACAGGGAGATAGAGGGAGTGTGGGAGGAAGGGCAGAGAGGGAAGGAAGGACAGAAGGAAGATGGAATGAAACGGGTAGAAGGAAGGAGCTTGGGGAAATGGAACTCTCTAAACATTCCGAGTTACAACGTTGTCGTTTCTGTTCCTTCTATACATGGACATCAGTCTCTCTAAAGCGTTCAATTTCCAACGCTTAGACTTCTTGCTTTCGATTATAACCTAATCAAATATGCGCAAAAACAATCCATGGAAAGAGTATATGCGAAACGTTAAAAAGCGAACGTTGGAAATGACGTCATGCTGCACAGCTGGAGTAAGTTGTTCCAGATTTGGACAACTGATATTTAGCGTTCAGTGTTTATTATGACTGGTTAGTTGGGTTTCAAGCCTGTCGACTACACGGGGGTTAATAAGGTAGTATAAAATACCGACAATTTGATGATTAAGACACATGTGCAACATCTGGGTATCTTTATTGTAGACGTTTCGCCATCCAGTGTCTTCATCAATAGAAATTCTAGGACATAATTTGAAGACAGTAGAACTATATACAAAAGATGAGGTAATCAGTCCCTCAGTCTTGGAGTTGGTGTGAAGATCACCGTAGTTGTGAAAATTCTGGAGCACAGGCAAGAAGGCTGACGCTTATATACTAACCTCAGGTGTAAAGGAACGGTTAGCAGACTAGGGCGTAGTCACTGGTAGGCGGGATTCCCCAGTGGAAGTAGGTCATACCCAAAGAGGTTACTTGTAGTAGCCGTGAAGAAGGTTATATTGATGACTATCCCCGCCTACCAGTGACTATACCCTTGTCTGCTACCCGTCCCTTTCCACCTGACATTAGTATATAAGCGCCAGTCTCCTTGCCTCCACCAAGGTGGAGGGTCATGTAGGGATCCGCCCAAGAGGTTTCGAACTGGGGGTTCGCAGGTTCAAGGCTTTTAACATATCCAGTGAGCTGTAGTATACCACGACACAAGAATATTTAATTCGTGTTAAGCGCTAAACCCTTGTGGGTCATTCAGCGCAAGACGTGGTGGAGGCTCGATCCTCCGTCTGCTGAGCGCAAGACAGGCGCGCTTCCTATTTGTACTCACCTAAATCGCTCTATACCACCAGAGGTTTGTGTGAATATTTTCCAAGACTCACTGATCAGCGGAGCCGGAAGCTGTGAATCGACCCCTGCAACCACATATAGGTGAGTACACAGGTGAGTACTGACACCTCAGTGACCCGGACATATCTTTCCTGTCCTCACCCTTGAGGAAGATATCCTCCCCTTCCTTGGATCACATCTGGTTTCCTCCCACTTCCAAGGCACTGTATGACCCTTATGGGTTTAGTGCTTCCCCATAAATATAACATTAGTTATCTGTCATCAGTGAAAGTTCCATCTACCTCTAATAAGTTCCCCATATATAAACTCGCAGTCTATAACCCGTGAACTTTACAAGTTAATACCTACTCAAACATACAAAGAAATTCAAAGAGGTTCAAAGATTCGCATCCCAGACAAATCTCGGAGCTTTATATGATGTGGAAGATCTCGAAGACGTTGTAGGGGATGAGATCCACTAGTAGAAGTAAGAAGGCAGCTCCATATGGAATCCAACCCTTCTCACTCCTGACTACTAGATACGCGATGAAGAATAAACCTGCTAGTTGATCCTGTCCCCTACAACGTATTCGAGATTATCCACCTAACCAGTATTTAAGAGGCACGTAAGTTCCCCCGTCTTCTAATATCATGTTCATTTCTCCACTATAATCTACCTTGTCCATAATTACTATCACATTTACTTTGACTGTTTCGTAAGCTTCGCTCAGACCTCTCCAACACAAATGTCATCAATAATTTGTTAAGTTATACCATAAATTAAGGAGAGATCCTGGACTTCACCTTACGAAACAAAGCAAATGCGATAGTAATTATGCACAAGGTAGATTATAGTGAGAAAATGAGCATATTATTAGACGACAGGAGTATTTCCGTGCCCCTCAAGACTCCATTCTCAAGCAGAGATGGGTTGTGGGAGACGCGTTTCACTTCCTTAGCTTAGCGTAAAGTGTGACGCATCGCCGGACATCGACGCGCTACAGTGAGCAGAATTACATTACTGAACTAAGGAGGCGTGACGCAACAGTTCTGTATACAGTGACTATCAGTGCTTTTTTTTTTCTTTTTTTTTTTTTGACGCAAAACATAAGTAAAATGTGGTTAAAGAGAAACAGTTGCTGGGACGTTTCGCCCGTAGACAGGTTTCTTCTGTAAGTGAATCTTTTTCACCACTTGTCGGCTTTGGACATGATAAAATCCACTGTGTGGACGAAACATAGTCAATAAATGGTCGCGTTATACTGCATGTCTGTCTACTTTTCAATCGCCATTTGTCTTCATAGGTAAAAAAAAAAAAAAAGTGTCTGGTGCCCAGGGACAGATCGAACACTTTCTAAACAGCCGGTCACGAAGTTTATAAGGTAAACATTACCAATTTTCTCAGCAGTTAACTCTGATGGTTTGCATACAAAAACCAAAAAAATAGTGAAATTAGTGTATATATACACTAAAATAATTCCCAGAAGGAGATGCACAATAGAACTACAAAATAAAACGAGAATGCAACGATAGGTTAAAGTGAGGGAAGAGAGAAACAGGAAGCTGCATCTTACCTTCTCACGACGTTTTCAAGAAGAAATTGGTCTATTTTCCTGCAAATGTTTGATCAGTTGGGTTGTGATGGCTGTGTGGACCTGCTGGCCATTAGCAGCAACAAGCAGTTGACCAGACGATCAGCAAGAAAGTTTGTCCCTAGGCCGGGTCACAAGTAGGTACGTACGTACGTACTTAGGTTGGTAGGTAGGTAGGTAGGTAGGTAGGTAGGTAGGTAGGTAAGTAGGTTGGTTGGCTGGTTGGTTGGTAAGTAATTAGATAGGTAGACAGGTACGTACTTAGGTAAGTAGATAGGTAGGTTGGTTGGTTGGTAAGTAATTAGATAAGTAGGCAGGCAGGCAGGCAGGCAGGTGGGCAGGCAGGCGGGCAGGCAGGTGGGCAGGCAGGCGGGCAGGCAGGCGGGCAGGCAGGCGGGCAGGCAGGCGGGCAGGCAGGCGGGCAGGCAGGCGGGCAGGCAGGCGGGCGGGCAGGCAGGCGGGCAGGCAGGCAGGCAGGCAGGCAGGCAGGCAGGCAGGCAGGCAGGCAGGCAGGCAGGCAGGCAGGCAGGCAGGCAGGCAGGTGGGCAGGCAGGCGGGCAGGCAGGCAGGCAGGCAGGCAGGCAGGCAGGCAGGCAGGCAGGTAGGCAGGCAGGCAGGCAGGCAGGCAGGTAGGCAGGCAGGTAGGCAGGCAGGCAGGCAGGTAGGTTTGTTGGGAGCCTCGTCATTCACCAGTAATGTAATTTTTTACAGGTTTTGTAACCAAATCTAACTTAAGTTAACCTAACGTAAGTTAATCTAACCTAAGCTAACTTAACCTTACCTAACCTAATGTGAAATAGATTTTTTTTTTAGTCTAAACGACAGGAAACTGACGTCAAAAAATTTGGATGTAGTGAAATGAGAGATTTTAACGGGATAACAATAACGCAAAAAGACGCAGACTGCATCTAAAAGACGTACTTTAGATAACAGCTAAGAAAAAGACACACTTTGGCAGAACGACTTTGGGATGACGTTTCGATCTAGACTTCTAAAACAAATCGAAACGTTCAAATAAAACCTCGTGTTTAACTCTAAGACTGAGAGAAAGTCTAGAGAGAAGATTCACCTGGGATACTCACAATGGGAATCATTACCTCTGCCCGAAATCCAGCGTCAGGAGATAATTACCTGAAAGGAATAAAAAACGTAATTAGTGTCTGAGAAGGGAAAATGAGGAGGAGAAAGAAAAGAAGCAAAGGGTTCGGAAAACATGCATGTGTATGTGACACTATCAACATCATAATAATAATCAATATCAGTCG
Organism: Cherax quadricarinatus; assembly: GCF_026875155.1. NCBI lineage: Eukaryota > Metazoa > Arthropoda > Malacostraca > Decapoda > Parastacidae > Cherax > Cherax quadricarinatus. Next base: position 13,866,395 of record NC_069427.1, read on the forward strand.
GTTTGAATAATTAATGTGTAATGAACACCTGTCAATGCTCGGTTATAACCCACATGGTGACAAACTCAGGAGGCTGATTAATCTGTATATTTCGACCCCCTTCTGGGACCCTCTTCTGCTGAAGAGGACACCAGAAGTGGGTCGAAATATACAGATCAATCAATCTCGTGAGCTTCTGTATCCATGTGGGTTATTACTGAGCACCAGTCAGTATCATCACTATCAATCGTCAGTGGTCATCACTCTTCACACTGTTATTCTTACTGCTGTTTCCCCCAGAGTCAATCGATGATGATTGTTATTTATGTTGGTCGTGTGTAAAGTGTCAACACAAACTCTTTGCCATTTGGTTGCGGTCCAATAGAAATAACACGGAAGATGTTTTAGGTTGTCTGACTGACAGCCACAGGCAGTTGGCTGACACAGGTAAGTGGCTGACACAGGTACACAAATAGTTGGCTGCGACACAGGTACCAGCAACTACAGCATCCTTCTCCTGCCTGGCGACACACTCGCTGACACACTGACATATTCTGGCAACACTGTTGCTGATCCACTGACAGCTTCTGGCAACACTGACCTGCTAACAAGAATTTCCTCTCTGCAATTACCTGCTTATACCCTCTCATCATCCCCTCACCTGTCCCCTTTCTTTACTTCTTTTCTTATCCCCCCTCCCTATCTTCCCTCTCATCCCCCATTACCTGTCCCATTTCTTTACTTTCTTTCTTATCCCCCTTCCTCTTTCCATTACCGATGTTACACTTTCACTCTTATGCTAAATCAACGTACTCTTATTTCCATCCCAAGTTTCACAACACCCCCTCCATCATCACTCCCATTCCATCACACCCACTCTGTCCATCACAGATTCTCCCTTTCTACCTTCCCACTATACATTCTCCACTCCTCCCCTTCCAACCTATTACACACCCTCCCCCCTTCCCCTTCCTACAAAACACGTCCTGATTCTCTTCCCTGTCTACCCTCAGCGGACCTTCCTTCCTCAGGCTTTACTCGAGGTAAATCCTTAACGTCGCACATCGTTCTCCTGCCCTTCTCGTTTCATGTTCTCCCAGTACCTACCCGTTTCCTTTCTCCTTGTCTGCCGTCTCCTCCACCTCCATCGTCTCCTCCTCCTCTCCCTACTACTTCCCAGTCAGCGGGCATGTCAAATTACAGGAAGAACCAAGTGTGAGCGGTCACGAGTTTCCTGTGCAGATGTTACTAAGGTGTGTGTGTGTGTGTGTGTGTGTGTGTGTGTGTGTGTGTGTGTGTGTGTGTGTGTGTGTGTGTGTGTGTGTGTGTGTGTGTGTGTGTGTGTACTCACCTATTTGTACTCATCTATTTGTGGTTGCAGGGGTCGAGTCTTAGCTCCTGGCCCCGCCTCTTCACCGGTTGCTACTGGGCCCTCTCTCTCTCCCCGCTCCATGAGCTTTATCAAACCTCGTCTTAAAACTGTGTATGGTTCCTGCCTCCACTACGTCTTTTTCTAGGCTATTCCACTGCCTGACAACTCTATGACTGAAGAAATACTTCCTAATATCTCTGTGACTCATTTGTGTCTTCAACTTCCAATTGTGGCCTCTTGTTTCTGTGTCCTCTCTCTGGAACATCCTGTCTTTGTCCACCTTGTCTATTCCACGCAGTATTTTATATGTCGTTATCATGTCTCCCCTGACCATCCTGCCCTCCAGTGTCGTCAGGCCGATTTCCCTTAATCTTTCTTCATAAGACATTCCCCTTAGCTCTGGAACTAACCTTGTCGCAAACCTTTGTACTTTCTCTAGTTTCTTGACGTGCTTTATCAAGTGCGGGTTCCAAACAGGTGCTGCATACTCCAGTATGGGCCTGACATACACGGTGTACAGTGTCTTGAACGATTCCTTACTAAGGTATCGGAATGCTGTTCTCAGGTTTGCCAGGCGCCCATATGCTGCAGCAGTTATCTGATTGATGTGTGCTTCCGGAGACATGCTCGGTGTTATACTCACCCCAAGATCTTTCTCCTTGAGTGAGGTTTGCAGTCTTTGGCCACCTAGCCTATACTCTGTCTGTGGTCTTCTGTGCCCTTCCCCTATCTTCATGACTTTGCATTTGGCAGGATTAAATTCGAGAAGCCATTTGCTGGACCAGGTGTCCAGTCTGTCCAGGTCTCTTTGAAGTCCTGCCTGGTCCTCATCTGATTTAATTCTCCTCATTAACTTCACATCATCTGCAAACAGGGACACTTCTGAGTCTAACCCTTCCATCATGTCGTTCACATATACCAAAAATAGCACTGGTCCTAGGACCGACCCCTGTGGGACCCCGCTCGTCACAGGTGCCCATGGTGATACATCATTACGTACCATGACTCGTTGTTGCCTCCCTGTCAGGTATTCTCTGATCCATTGCAGTGCCCTTCCTGTTATATGCGCCTGATGCTCTAGCTTCTGCACTAATCTCTTGTGAGGAACTGTGTCAAAGGCCTTCTTGCAGTCCAAGAAGATGCAATCAACCCACCCCTCTCTCTCGTGTCTTACTTCTGTTATTTTATCATAAAACTCCAGAAGGTTTGTGACACAGGATTTGCCTTCCATGAATCCGTGCTGGTTGGCATTTATACTCTTGTTCAGTTCCAGGTGCTCCACCACTCTCCTCCTGATAATCTTCTCCATAACTTTGCATACTATACACGTCAATGACACAGGTCTATAGTTTAGTGCCTCTTTTCTGTCTCCTTTTTTAAAAATGGGAACTACATTTGCCGTCTTCCATACCTCAGGTAGTTGCCCAGTTTCCAGGGACGTGTTGAAGATTGTGTGTGTGTGTGTGTGTGTGTGGTGTGGTGTGTGTGTGTGTGTGTGTGTGTGTGTGTGTGTGTGTGTGTGTGTGTGTGTGTGTGTGTGTGATATGTGTGTGTATGTGTGTGTATGTGTGTGTATGTGTGTGTGTATGTGTGTGTGTGTGTGTGTGTGTGTGTATGGTGTGGTGTGTGCGTGTGTGTGCGTGTGTGTGTGTGTGTGTATGTGTGTGTATGTGTGTGTATGTGGGGTGGTTATGTGTGTGTATGTGTGTATGTGTGTGTGTGTATGTGTGTATGTGTGTGTGTGTATGTGTGTGTGTGTGTACTCACCTAGTTGTACTCACCTAGTTGAGGTTGCGGGGGTCGAGTCTGAGCTCCTGGCCCCGCCTCTTCACTGATCGCTACTAGGTCACTCTCCCTGAGCCGTGAGCTTTATCATACCTCTGCTTAAAGCTATGTATGGATCCTGCCTCCACTACATCGCTTCCCAAACTATTCCACTTACTGACTACTCTGTGGCTGAAGAAATACTTCCTAACATCCCTGTGATTCATCTGTGTCTTCAGCTTCCAACTGTGTCCCCTTGTTACTGTGTCCAATCTCTGGAACATCCTGTCTTTGTCCACCTTGTCAATTCCTCTCAGTATTTTGTATGTCGTTATCATGTCCCCCCTATCTCTCCTGTCCTCCAGTGTCGTCAGGTTGATTTCCCTTAACCTCTCCTCGTAGGACATACCTCTTAGCTCTGGGACTAGTCTTGTTGCAAACCTTTGCACTTTCTCTAGTTTCTTCACGTGCTTGGCTAGGTGTGGGTTCCAAACTGGTGCCGCATACTCCAATATGGGCCTAACATACACGGTGTACAGGGTCCTGAATGATTCCTTATTAAGATGTCGGAATGCTGTTCTGAGGTTTGCTAGGCGCCCATATATGTGTGTGTGTGTGTGTGGTGTGTGTGTGTTGTGTGTGTGTGTGTGTGTGTGTGCGTATGTGTGTACGTACGTACATACTCACCGATGTGTACTTACAAAGTTGTGTTTGTGGGGTCAAGGCTTGGCTTCTGGCTCCACCTCTTAGATTACTTCGATCAGCATCACTGATTTCTGGCCTCTTAAACTTACCTCCACCAACGCACCGCCTCATCCAAGTCATTACACTTTTCAACCACCGAGACTAAAGAAATATTTCCTTACATCCCCGTGGTTAATCTGCTTCTTCAGCCTTCACCTGTGTCCTCTTGATCCTGGTCCTCTTAATTCAACCAGCCCGTTTCTATCGGTCCCAAGAATTCCTCTTAAGATTTTGTACGTCTACCTGGAGGGTATTACGGGGGTCAATGCCCCCGAGGCCATGCCTCCGGGTGGATCAGTGTCTGATCAACCAAGCTGTTACTGCTGGTAGCACGTAGTCCAACGTACGAACCACAGCCCGGCTGGTCAGGTACTGACTTTAGGTATCTGTCCAGCTCCCTCATGACGGCAGCCAGGGGTCTATTGGTAAGTTCCCTTATGCCTGGTGGGAGGCTGCTGAACAGTCTTGGGCCCCGGACACTTACTGTGTTTCTCTTAGTGTACTAATGGCGCCCCTACTTTTCATTGGATTATGTTGCACCGTCTGTCAGGGAAGTCTGGTCACACCGCCAGGAGGCGGCAGGAGCAGGAAATAATTCTCCAAACCAGTTTTAGGTAGAGCACATCAACAAGTGCCGCTGCTGCCTTACTATAGTAGTGACAGTGCTGTAGTTGTGTACTCTTCTCATCGAGAAATTAATGTACTAAAGGCGCCCATACTTTTCATTGGGGGTATGTTGTACTGTCTGCCCAGTCTTTTGCTATCGTATGGACTAATTGTTGGAGCTTACGGCGGTCTTCCCCTGTTCTTATTCTTCTCATTACTTTTACATCATCAGCAAACAGTGACAAATAAAATTCAATCTTCTCTACTAGGTCGTTTAAGTAGATTAGGAACAGTAGCGGTCTCATAACTGAGCTTCGTGGAACTCCACTCTCTCTCATTCTCTCTGTAACTTGCTCAGCTATCAAAACTTTGGAGTCCAGTCCCTGGATCCATTATGTACCTCTGTAATCTTTTGACTACCGCCCACAAGATGGGTATGGGGTGCATAATAAACATATTAAACTAAACTCTCATTCCTCTGGGGGCCCAGTCCCTAGACCCATTACGTACCTCTGTAATCTGTAAATACCTTTGTAACTTGTCATGATTGTGACCAGACCTACCTGGAGTTCCTTACCTTTGTAAATTGTGAGTTCATTACCTTTGTAAATTGTGAGTTCATTACCTTTGTAACTGAGTTCATTACCTCTGTAACTTGCTCGGCTATCAAAACTTTGGAGTCCAGTCCCTGGACCCATTATGTACCTCTGTAGTCTTTTGACTACCGCCCACAGGGTGGGCGGAAGTGCATAATAAACATATTAAACTAAACTCTCATTCGGATGTCGCATCCCTTGTTGCTCTCTGCCTTCTATAATTCAAGTACTTTCTGACCCACTGAAGCACTCAGCCTTTTAACCCTGCCTGTTCTTCTAATCTCTGATGTGGTACTGTATCAAATGCTTTCTTGCAGTTCAAGAAAATGTGAGCCACACTACCTTGTCCTCCTTGTCTTATCTGTCATTGTCATTAGACTCCTGAAGATTTGAAAGACAGTATTTTGCATCTCTAAATCTATGCTGGTTTTCTGTACATAAACTTCAATCCAGGTGCTCCTGTATCATTATCCTTGCTATGTTTTCCAGAACTTTTGACATTATGAGTGTTAGATACACTGGACGTAATTCAATGCCCCTTGTCTGTTCCCCCTTCTTATATATGGGGACCATATTCGCCTTGTTCCATTTTTTTTCTGGCAGTAATCCCAATTGAAGATATGGGTTGGATACCTTTGCTATCGGGGTCAGGGAGTGATTCTGTTACTTGTCTCTGCATGATTGGAGGTGTGTTGTCTGATGAATTGCTTTTGTGACGAGCTCATTAGTCATATAATTACTTCTTGTTTTGCTATGTTCACGTGTGTGTGTGTGTGTGTGTGTGTGGTGTGTGTGTGTGTGTGTGTGTGTGTGTGTGTGTGTGTGTGTGTGTGTGTGTGTGTGTGTGTGTGTGTGTACTCACCTAACTGTCGTTGCAGAGATCGATTCATAGCTCCTGGTCCCGCCTCTTCGCTGGTCATTACTAGGTCCACTCTCTCCCTACTCCATGAGCTTTTTCATACCTCTTCTTAAAGCTATGTATGGATCCTGCCTTCACTACATCACTCTCCAGACTTCTATTTCCTGACAACTCTATGACTGAAGAAATACTTCCTAACATCCCCGTGACTCCTCTCTCTCTCTCTCTCTCTCTCTCTCTCTCTCTCTCTGTATACTCACTGAGGTGTGTTTGCGGGGGGTTAAAAGTCAGTTTCTGGCTCCGCCTCTTAATAATAACTGGCTAACACATGTTGGCTCCTGGAGTGCTGTGGCCTATCATACGCTATCTTGACAATGTGTTGTGTACACTGGGGGAACTCCCACACCTCCGTCAACGACATTGTTGCGGTTGGTGACTTACGCTGTTCCAGGAAGAATCCAGTCAAGCGCATCCGGGTTCCCCCACACACAAGAAATTATGCCACACCTGCTCGCTCCTACTCACCCACATCTGCAAGCTCCTTACCACACCTGCTTGCTGCTATTACTTATGTACACCTGCTCATTCCACCTTACCTGCCCACATCTGTTAGCACACAAAACACAAAAATAACTTTATTTTGAGTGTGATACAATCTCTTATGTTTAATTTTATAAGAGACAACTTTATTCTTATTTAAACTTAAAACGATATATAGAAATCCCAATCCCCCGACACAACAGGGCCGTGAATGTTTGAGAAACCTTGAATTAATAATGTCCAATCATTGTCTAAACCCCCTACCCTTTACGTCCCCCACTCCCCTGACTTGCTCACTTCCTCCCCCTCTGCTACATCCCAACCACTCCCAACCCCGCCTCGCCCAACCCAGCCACACCTCACCCAGCTCTGCTGGAAGGAAACCTTTGAAGCTGCTGCTGTAGCTGATGAACCTTTAATGGAATACTTGATGATATCATCATTGCTCTGCTGAAACTGACAGATTTCAACACTTTATATGAGACCCGTCCAGAGTAATGTAATATGACAGGGAAATATAGGTGGACTTTTGTTCCCACTAGGCAGGTGACTGTCATATAGAATAGGGTGGCATCACACTGTTGAATTATCTAATTTTGATAAAGAAAAAATACCAAGGACTCGCTTTCAAAAATTCATCAAAGAAAAGCTTTGAAAGTTACGGCAACAGTCATAGGAGTAAAAAGGTCATAGAAAGGGCCAGTCTATGACGTACTAGAACTTCCAAATACTTGCCTGAAGGATGACTGAAGGGCGTTTCCGGGGGTAAATGCCTCCTCTGCCAGATCTTAGACCAGCCCCCTTTGGAGAATCATGGCCTTATCGACCAGGCTGCTTCTGCTGGCCGCAAGCAGTCCAACGTATGAACCACAGCCCGGTGCGTCAGGTACTGATTTAAGGAACTTATTCAGGTCCTTCTTGAAGACGATTGCCAGAGAAATGTTGGTAAATCACCGGATGTATATAGGGAGGGCGTTGAAGGGTCGGGGTCCTCTAACACTGATCGAGTTCTTTCTTACTGTACCTGTCGTGCTCCTGCTTTTTATTGGAGGTATTTTGCACCGTCTTCCAAGTACCTTGTCTTACGGAGTGATTCCGGTGCTTAAGTTTGGGACTAGTCTCTCTGCGATTTTCCAGGTGTAAATTATTATGTACCTTTCTCGCCTACGTTTCAGGAAGCACAGTTGAAAGGACTTCAAACTTTCCCAACAGTTCAGATGCTTGACCGAGTGTATTCAAACAGTGGAAGATCTCTGTACGTTTTCCAGCTCAGCAATCTCATCTGCCTTGAAGGATGCCGTCAGTGTGCAGTGTTCCAGCCTGGAGAGAACAAGTGACTTAAAGAGTATCATCATTGGCTTAGCATCTCAAGTCATGAAAGTTCTAGTTACCCAACCCATCACTTTCCTTGTGGTAGAAATAGTAACATTCTCATGATCCCTGAATGTGAGATCTTCTGACATCATTACTCGCACATAAAATTTCTGCTCTATTAAATGATTTAAGTTTGCCCTGTACCCCTGGAGGTTACCTGGATGGTAACAGTCATTATTTCCTCCATTCTTCCATAACAGAGCAGTTGAAAATTGTCCACGATAAACATCATATTGTTGTCTGCGGCCCACTGGAAAATCTGACTGATATCCTTCTGAAGATTCAGTTTGTCTGCGACAGACGCCACTCTCAGAGATTCTGTTGTCATCAGCAAAGGATATTAAGGTGCTATGATATATATGCTTGTCAATGTCGGATGTAAGAATGAGTGGGAAATGAGAATTAATAAAGGAGGACTGAGGGGTGAAAGGTGAAGGCCGGAAGTGTGATAAACGGGGGTGAGGGGAGGGAGAGGGTAAATCTAATTATTTACCCCTCCTCCGTAGGTCACCCTCCCTCCCCTCCAGAGGGAACCAATCACCCCCCTCTCCAGGCAGCCTACCACCTCTCAGACCACTCATTACCCTCTCCCCAGGCGAAAACCACCAAAACCCTCCACAGTCCACCCACTACTCCCTCCCCAGGCAACCCATAAACCCCTCTCAGGCCATTTACCAGCCTTTTAGGGGAACCAATTTGATAAATTGTTATAAGTGATGATGATAATGACCGATGATAATATAATGGTGCTGATAATAATGATCATATTGACGATTATGATAACAGCCTGGGGGCAGAGTGCACGCGCATACTACCAAGGGCTTCTTCGAAGTCGAAGGGAGTTACGGATGTCATAACATTTAGAGATGATGGAAGAGTGTTGAGTCTCAGCGTTGAAAAATGATTTCTGTCTACCAAGTTTTAGTCTGATAACGGCTTGCTGGACTCGAGTATTTCGCTCGTAACTTTGCTGTCATCAGTGTTAGTTCTATCTCCATGAAGCAACGGGCCAATTCCGTATCTAATTTTTGCCTTGGATTTTCTACAACAGTAAATAGATAGCTGTGAGTTAGTCGGTCATAAAGGACAAAAAAGTACAATACCGTGATTGGGACAATGTACAAATAACCCGCACGTTTCGGTCCGACTCGGATCATTTACAAAGTCACATAATGGGACTTTGTAAATGGTTCAAATCGGTCCGCAAGGTCGGTCCGACTCTTATTTGTGCATCCTGGGTTCAGTTCGTCAAGACTGATAGACTGAACACGTTTCTCTGTATTGGTCTGATGTAGCCACTGGTGGGCGAAACATTTCGACAATAAAGATACCAAAGTGTAGCACATGTGTCTTATTCTGGGTGAAGACCCTAAGAAAAAGACCCCGAACCAATTAGGTCCCGCAGCCAGGACTGCAGAACCCATAAATAAAACAATAATAATAATAATAATAATAATAATAATAATAATAATAATAAAATATTACTACTTTTACTACTACTACTACTACTACTACTACTAATAATAATAATAATAATATACTACTACTACTATTACTCATAATAATAATAATAATAATTAATTAAAATAATAATAATAATAATACATTCCTGCGCTAAACTCGTAAGGGTCATAGAGAGCTGCCCTAAAAATGATAATCCTGCCTCAAGTGACCCCGGGACCTCCGCCAGCACTAAGTAGTAACCTTCTTGCCATTATTCAGTTACGCTTAATGTCTCCCACGGAGAGTAAACGAAGGAAGAATAGAGGAAAAAACGCTAAGGGGAGGAAAAGAATATGAAAGTAAATTACATTCATGAGGCATCAAGGATGAGCCAACTTTTGATGTACCTATGATGAGTTTCCAGAGTTTTTCTGATCCCGGAGCCCGGCCTTGGGCCAGGCTCGTCTGGTGCTTGCTTGATGAACCATCACAGCCTGGCTGATCTGGCACCTGATAAAGATACTTGTCCAGCTTCTTTTTGAAGACTTCTTTCTACACTTGTTCCAGCAGTGTTTCTGATATCTTCTGGTAAGATGCTGAATAGTTTAGGGCCAGTTAATACAGTGTTCGCTTCTTGTGCCCACCGCATCCCTGCTTTTCACTGTTTTAATTTTGCTACCTCCTCCCATATCTCTTATTTGAGTAAGTCGTTATGGCAGTGTGCAAATTTGAAACTAGGTCCTCAAGCACTCTCCATGTATATATTATCATGTATCTCTCTCTCTCCACTCCAGTAAGAACATTCACAGTAATTTAAATGCTTTACTATTCTACGTGGGCCGTAAATGACCTTGTATTTATTGCAGCTCTGATATTTCTCCTGTCCTGAACGGGGCCGTCAACTCTGAACAATATTCTAAACGAAATAGCACAAGAAGCAGTTTGAAAAGTGTCATCATTAGCACTATTTCCCTATCTTTGAAAGCTCTCATTATCCACCCTGTCATCTTCCTGGCTATAGTGACATTTGTCTATTGTGTTCTTTGGAAGGCAGGTCGTTCTATTTGACGATCCTCTTGTGTTTTGTATACAATGTCTCTTTTGAGTTCTTCACTCTTTCCATACCTAAAAAGCTGGAAATTATCACCACTGAATGTAATGTTGTTCTTCACTGCCCACTGGAAAACACTGCTTATTTCTTCCTGTGATTTTTCAGCGTCTTCTACCGAGGTGATTTTCATGCTTATTTTCAGGATTTTTTTTTTTCATATAATGGAGATGTTTTTATTTAAGGTAATAACGGTAAATCTAATAGATTTTTAATTAACTTTTCCATTTTAAATATTAAAAATTAGAGAAATATTACTGTACACAGAGGTACTCCAGTTTGTCAATGGTGACGTACAGACGTTCACAGACGTGTCATAAGCTTGTCAAGTGACGTACAGACGTTTACAGACGTGTCATAAGCTTGTCAAGTGACGTTCACACATTCACAGGGAAAACCATAAGCAAATCTATCCTCTTTTAAAGAATTCGCTCTCACAGCATCTACATCTGAACGCACCTGATTGGCCAGACAAGCATCAGACGAGCCTGGCCAATGGCCGCTCTCCGGGATTAGAAAACCCCTCGGAACTCATCAAGGTACCCCTGCATCTAAAGATGGAGGTTACGGATATTGGTCCAGCGGGCCGCCAGCAGCAACAGCTTGAATGACCAGACAAGCACAAGGTGAGCCTGACCCAGGGCCAGGTTGCGGGAATAGGAAAAAACAACTCGAAACCCATCAAAGGTTATTTAGCCGGGGTAAAAGGATGGAGGATCGAGCCTTCTACATCACGCAAGTTATTCATCACATAAGTCTTGAGATTAATAATCTCGGGACATGTTCATTCACCGCCCTGAACATAGCATTGTTACGAAGTTTATTATTATTATTATTATTATTATTATTATTGTTACTATTATTATTTGCGGGAAGCGCTAAACTAGTAGGGTTCATAAAGCGCCTGGGAAATATGATGTAATAGAAGTTCATTCCAGAAAGCTCCATTTCCTTAGATAGATAGATAGATAGATAGATAGATAGATAGATAGAGAGAGAGAGAGAGAGAGAGAGAGAGAGAGAGAGAGAGAGAGAGAGAGAGAGAGAGAGTACATGTAGCTGGCACCCCACATCCGGGAGGTGGTGACGTCACGGTCCGCCTGGCACGCATCTGGCACCAGAGTGAAAAATAATGAGTGCCATCACAACTGTGCCATCACAGGCACTCGGGCACTCACGCTTAGTACTCCCGCAGCCCGGCTCTGGGCCAGGCTTGTTTGGTGCTTGCCTGATCAACCAAGCTGTTTCCTCTTGAAGACTTGTACACTCGTCCCAGCAGTGTTTCTGATGTCTTCTGGGACGATGCTGAATAATCTGGGACCACGAATGTTGATGCAATGTTCTCTTATTGTGCCCACCGTGGCCCTGCTAAGTCCTAGCACCCAGCCTCACTGATGCCTCCTAGGTATGCCCATCACGTTGTAATCGTGAACGCTATCAATACTACTACTATTACTACTATTGCTGCTACTATAATTACTACTGCTGATGCTACTATTGTTGCTACTGCTGCTGCTACTATTACTACTGCTGATGCTACTACTATTCCTATAACTACAACAACAACTACTACTACTACTGCTATTACTACTACTTCTACTACTACTAGTACTACTACTACTACTAATAATAATAATAGTAATAATAATAATAATAATAATCAAAAGGAAGCACTAAACCACTAGGGGCCATAAGAAAGGGTGGACAACGCCGCCAGCAGTTTCAACAACAACAATCTCATCTTGTCTTCATTGACGAAGAATTCGCAATTATTCGCATGATTTTTTCTCCTGACCACGAAAATTAGGAGGAAAGATGTTAATCCAGTGCTGTGACACGTGTGATATGTCACGGTGCCGTGATACCTGTCACGGCACCGTGCCAAATGTGTAACCTTCGGATAGAAACCCTGTGCAGCCTAGCCAAACACACACCTTAACCCTCAGACACTGCCAGCTCTCTCTCTCTCTCTCTCTCTCTCTCTCTCTCTTCCACTCTCTCTCTATCTCTCACACGACTTGCTAAGGTGCTAGTAAACAGAGAAGAGGGCAAGGACAGAACTATACTCACAAAAGAGCAGCATGGGTCATAGCTAAGATCTTATCATAATTTTCCTACAGTTAGATGAAAGGGACGGAAATAGAGAGAGAGAAGGCTGGGTCGGCTGTGTTTTCCTGGTCTGTAAGAGTGAGTACAGAACAACTCGGAAGATTTCTATATAAACTTAAGGATATATATGAATGGTATATAATACGGACACACACACACACGCCTGTGCTTCAGTCTTCAAGACTACGGTGATCTTCACCAACTCCAAGGCTGAGGGACTGATTATCTCATTTCTTGTATGTAGTTCTACAGTCTTCCCATTATGTCCTTGAATTTGTGAAATGTCTGGTGAAATGTCTACAAATATAGATACCCAGATGTTGCACATGTGTCTAATTCTTCATGAACTTGAGGGGTCGGTATGGGCAGCGGGACAGGTGCCCAAACGAATACAGGAATACCAGGTGAATTAAAGACTCGGATACTTCACCTGTATTGAAAGATGCGACGACGGAACAGCATCAAAGACGAGAAAGTTCAAGCAGATTGAAAAGTTTTATCACTGACGTGTTTTCTCTTGTTTCAAAAGTTCTTGGTGGCCTGGTGGTTAACGCTCTCGCTTCACACGGCGAGGGCCTGGGTTCGATTCCCAGCCAGAGTAGAAACATTGGACGTGTTTCTTTCCACCTGTTGTCTATGTTCCCCATTAGTAAAATGGGTACCTGGGTGTTAGTCGACTGGTGTGGGTCGCATCCTGGGACACTGACCTAAGGAGGCCTGGTCACAGACCGGGCCGCGGGGGCGTTGACCCCCGGAACTCTCTCCAGATCTCCAGATAAACACCCAGTAATTTCTTGCTCTTACCTGAATGATACCTAGAGGACGTCCCCAGAGATGAGCTCCCTAGCGACCGGGTCTCAGACCAGGTGACATTCATTGAGTAAAAGGACACAAGTGCAACTAATGTGACATTCTATTGTTGCAACGTTTCGTTCTCCAGGAGCTTTGTCAAGCCGTTACAAACAATGCATGGACACAGAGGGTATATATAGGCTTAGAGTGATATGTAGTAGTTGTAATATTAGTGGCAGTAGTAACACTAGTAGTAGTAATACCAGAGGTAGCAGCAGTAGTAATACATATTGCAGAAAAATCAACTTGCACAATAAAAGGTTATTAAAGCTATTTCTACCAACATTAATACACAGGTTACATTTGCTTCTTGTTTTCTAAATGTTAGTTCGTCTGACATTATAATTCTCATTTCCTCCGATCCGAAAACGTTTTGTATCCCGTATATATATTGTTTGTACTTTTTCATATTAATTCATGTTAAAAGATTTTAACTTCGACCATCATGTTGCCTGTAAACGACTTCGGGAGTCACGTGCCAGTGGCTAGTTCACAGAACCCTCTGTGTCGCAGCCGGATCAACCAGACTTTTGGTGCTGGACGCACATAGTCCAAGACTCGAGAGCTACGGTTCAGCCTCCTCCCCATAAATGTATGTATGTATATATATATATATATATATATATATAATATATATATATATATATATATATATATATATATATATATATATACCCATTTGTAGTTACAAACACAGCGAGCATAGCTCTGTGTTTGTAACTACAAATAGGTAAATACAAATAACTGATCAAAAAAACACACACACACACACACACTCGTCTATTGTGCCAAGTGCCATCAGAAGACCTTGAATTACTCTTATCTAAATATTGTCACCGATGTAAACAATGCCAAGAATAGGGAGGGGCGGGGGTTGTGGTGGGGGGAGGTGATGGGGGAAGGTGGTGGGGGGAGGGGTGGGGGTTGTGGTGGGGGAGGTGATGGGGAAGGTGGTGGGGGGAGGGGTGGGGTTGTGGTGGGGGGGAGGTGATGGGGGGAGGGGGGGGGTTGTGGTGGGGGTTGTGGGGGGGGTGTGGGGGAGGTGGTGGTTGTGGTGGGGGGTGAGGTGGTGGTTGTGGTGGGGGGAGGTGGTGGGGAGGGGTGGGGGTTGTGGTGGGGGAGGTGTGGGGGTTGTGGGGGGGGGTGGTGGGGGAGGGGTGGGGGAGGTGGTGTGGGGAGGGGTGGGGGGAGGTGGTGGGGGAGGGGTGGGGGAAGGTGGTGGGGGGGTGGGATTGTGGTGGGGGGTGGTGGGGGGGAGGGGTGGGGTTGTTGGTGGGGGGATGTGGTGGGGGGAGGGGTGGGGTTGTTGGTGGGGGGAGGTGGTGGAAGCAACGACAACACGAGGAAATAAACAGAAAAAGCATACACAGAGTAACCACAGCTCAGGACGCCGCCACGAATACAATATTGGTGTAAATAACATGAAATAATGTAAACAGAGTTAACGTCACCAATGTAAACATGAATGATGATACTCTTCAAGTGACTTGTTCTCTCAAGGCTAGAGTACTACTGTACTCAGTTCACGGCAGGCGAAATTGCAGACCTGGAGAATGTACCGAGCCTTCACTGCTCGCATACATTCAGTAAAGCACTTAAACTACTGGAAACGTTTGAATCCCTCGATCTATATTCCTTAGAACACAGAGGAGAAAGATACAAACACCTGGAAATTTTTAGGAGGACTGGTCCCAAATCGGTACACATAAGTCATCCCCCATGAAGGTACGAGGTTTGGCAGACGGAGGAAAGCACTCCCAATTAAAGGTAGGGATGCAGTGAGCACACAAAGGGAAAATATAGTAAGTGTGAAGGGGCCAAGACTTTTCAGCGTCCTCCCTTCTTACATAAGGAAGATTATTAACAGAACCCTGGCTATCTTCAAGAAAGGCCTGGACAAGTTTCTCATATCAGTGCCTGTTCAGCCGAGTTGAGATGCTTACGTTGGACTTATTGGGCTAGACATAATGGGCTAGCCCAACAGCTAGGGGGAACAGGGTTTAGCACTGCTCCTGACCTGCCACTACTGGCATCAATGACATGGCCTTTCGGTGCACTGAAAAATCAGAATGCAGATTTCAAGATTTGATAAATGTTGGAAATCGATATGGCTAATAGCTAAAATATTTATGGATAACCCGCGGGGTAAATGTGGGATGAATCTTCAACTCCTGACAAACGAACCCAAAAGTGGTGGTAAACGACGTGAAACAGAGGCTGCACATAGGAAGAATAGTTCCCAAGGACAAAATCGCCAACTTTCCTTATCCTTCATACGAAACGTTGTTAACACGACAACTTTATCAGCCTTTCGAGTACATTAGATCTCGGGCGCAAACAATTTCTACCGGTTAACCACCACGCAGATATTTAAAAAAGTTTTCATATAACGGTATAAATGTGATGTTCAATGAGGCGAAGTGACAAGTTTATAGGAAAACTGAAAAATTTACGAGAACAGAGTATACTACTAACTCCGGCAAAATAGAGCGGAAAAATAAATGTAAGGGAACCTGGGTAGTAATGGCCACCATCACACTATCAAGAATTCACAACAGTGCACGATCGCACGTGCTAAAAAGATAAGATAATAGAACTTTCAAACGAGAGATGCCAGGGCCTGATGATCCTTTCAAATCAATGTTTTACGAAATAGTTAATTACTGAATTAAAAAGTGTTTAAATTACATATCTAGAAGAATTGTACACTAGGATCCTTTACTGGCTCGATAAGTTTTAGAACTCAAGAACTAGTGTAAGCTTGGAACATTAATGGCTGTGCTCTCCGTAGTTGTTGGGTGACGGTTTTAGAAAATCATAATCTACATTACAAAATCTTGGAAGGAATCCCAATCTGCACCAAAAAGCATTTAAAATAACGCCCCAGACGGTACTCGTTGGAGCGAGCAAATATCCTGCCAAAAAAGTAGGGCTAGCCCTGATACCTAAGGAAACAACCATAAGTGGTCGGGAAACTTTCAAAAGACTACATAAACCATTAGAGGAAATGCCCAATAAACCCCTGGCCCCAATAGAGAGCTGGACAGTACTAAGTCAGTCATCAGCCGGGCTGTGGCTCGTACGTTGGACTGCGTGACGGCAGCAGTAAACAGCTATTGATCAGGCCCTGATCCATCGGAGGCTGGTCATGGACCGGGCCGCGGGGCGTTGATCCCCGATAACCTCAGGTAACTCAGGAACCTGACATGTGAGCCTGGCCGCGAAGGCATCAACCCTTGGAACACTCTTCAGGTAAACTCCATTTAGGTATACGACTTGGGGAGAGATAGGAGTGATAATATGGTAGTGGAGATATGATATTAGATATCAGTGCTGTAAATATTTATTTTCCCTGCGAGTTAGTAGTCCTTGATTAACCTTAAACAAAACCACGAGAGTGGCCAGAGGCTGGGTGTAAAGATGCCTGCGCTGAAACATAGAACTGCGGACAATAGTGAAGCAAAGACTCAAGGTACAGAACAACCAGTGAGACAACGTTTCGCACTGTGTACAGCTTTACGAAACGTTGTTCTAATGAAATCTTATTCTGCAACTTCTTTTCTGTACATCAATGGCCCGCGCACACAAACAAATACTACCCTGCTTAGAGCCACCCACGTTCAGAGTTTAAACCCTAGTTTATAACTAGTATAGATGTGATACAGAAAATAAGCTGCGAGGTGGAGCAAGTTTATAGGAAAAAAAAATCCCAGATTTCCGATGAACTGTTAAAATTATCAAAGTGATTGGAAAAAAAAGAAAAACAAAAGCCTGATAATTATCCTCATATAAAGGCCACCATCAGCAACAACAGACAAATTCTCTAAACAGATAAGGAAAATAACTGCCTAGATAACCTTAATATTCTTTTCACCGAGTATTATCTTCCCAGGGACAGTTCAACCTCTCAAATGTAAAATGTAAGAGTACAGATAACAGTAATGTACCGGAAATTGTACCAGTGTGACCTTACTTTCTAAGAACGCAAATGTCATGACAGCTAGGGAAAATGATGGGGTGGATAATGAGAACTTTCATAAGGGAAATAGTGTCAATGGTGATACAATTCAAATGGCTTGTGCTCTCTCGTTTAGAGTATTGTTTGGTGTTGACGGCTCCGTTCAGGAAAAATGTCGAGCTGGAAGAATTACATAAATCATTTACAGTCCTCGGAGAGCCAACAAAGCATTTAAATTACTGGGAACGCCCCAGAGCCCTAAGTATGTACTCGTTGGAGCTGAGGAAAGTGAGATCCTTCATAAAAGTACTCGAGAGGCTAGTCCCAGATCTTCACACGGCCATAACAACATATTGGAGTGAATAATATAAGAGGAAGTGAATAATAAACCCATTGAAAGCAGAAACACAGTGGGCACAATAAGAGAACCACGTATCAACATCCGTGGCCCCAGACTATTCAACATCTTACCAGAAGATACCGGAAACACTGCTGGAACAATTATTAGAAGCCATCAAGACGAAACTGGACAAGTATCTTCACCAGGAGCCAGATCAACTAGGCTGTGATGGATATCTGTGCCAGCAGGCCGCCAGCAACAGCAGCAGCCTGGTTAACAGACAAGCACCAGACGAGCCTGGCCTAGAACACGGCTCCGGTGAAAGAAAAATTCTCTAAACTCATCAAAATATTTAGATCATCAGATTCTTTCCAGAAAACTCCAAAGTGTGAAAAAAAAAACATTGTTGTAAAGCTACCTATTGATTTTTTCGGGATGCTATTGGTCTACAGTTTTCCAAGAAAGTTTTATTGCTACCTAAGTGGCGAGGGACTGTGTCAGAGGCTTTTGCTGACCACAAGATGACGCCTTGGTCTAGACTCTGCTTCCTTAAGGCATTAAAGGGGCGTGACAATGTTTCTTGCAATCGTGGATGAATATGGAGTTGCACGAGTCCGGCTGAGCTGCGGGTGCCAGTCTGGCACTGTGTAGCTGCGGGTGCCAGCCTGGCACTGTGTGAGGGAGGAGGAGAAGCACTCAAGTAACAAACCGAGATAATAAACAAGAACAGCGAAACGCCACCAGATTATTAAATAACTCCATTTACGCCAAAATTAGGACATAAGTAATTTTATAATGGTAATTGTGAATCACATGAAAGGTGTGATTGTAAGAAGGTACGTTTGTTTGGTTATTTGAGCTAAATGGAAGAAAGAGGGTGGCGGGATGCTGGTACTATTACCGTGAGAACTGACAGCGAGAGATGACAACCTTAACCATACAACATATCATAATACGTCCCTCCTCCCTGTGTCCATACACTCTCATGATGCCCTTCTCTCCTCTCCTCTTCTCTTCTCTCCTCTCCTCTCTTCTCTCCAGACTCTGTTATAGATGACAACACACAAGTTGTGTCTTTTCTTAAGTCTCAGGACATTGTTTTTGGATACCTTTCCTTCATTCATCCATATTGTTGGTCCTGTTTACACCTTTTACTTTCATACCTTCCTATGTTACATTCCCCCCCCCCACTCCCCTCCTCTCCCTGTACATACACTCTCCTATGATAAATTCCTCTCATCTCCCTGTATCCACGCTCTCATATGCTACGTCACTCTCTGTGTATCCACATCCTCTCGCTACTTTACACAACATGGATGTGGAGTGCACAATAAAACAGCCGCTCCAGCCAACAACGAATGAAGAAGCACCTGGGGGGGGGGCACAAATGACTGGAACAGAGGTAGTTATGTGGTGCGAAGCCAGCGGAAGGCCTCGATCAGATGACCCAAAGCTCAAGCCGCGGGTCATCATATGACTAAGACCTGCGCCAGGAAACACTTGTCCTGTTTCATGACGAACCTGACCTGATGCCAAGATTTTTGTTTACAACTCTCTCTCTCTCTCTCTCTCTCTCTCTCTCTCTCTCTCTCTCTCTTTTCTTTTTCTTTTTACACAGGGTTTGACAAGGTTAAGGATCCCTAGCTTTATTGACAAGCTATTTACAGGTTAAGGATTCCTAACTTTATTGGCAAGCTAAGAGCTGTTACCTACATCAGCTCATTTGAAAGCATTTTTATTGTTATGAGACATACAAGTAGGGAACAGGATGAAGTTGGAGCCATCTGTGGGCCAGCATTTTCATTTGATCAACTGACTTTATCTCGTTGACATCATTATGCTGTACAAATGTGTTCCATACTCGAGTCATCCTGGGTATATATGATCTCAGATGGAGTGATGTTCTGGAGAAGGGTACAGCCAGAGTGAAGTTGCTGCTTTATGCCCGTCTTGTGGCATAAAAGCTTGTTTCACGCTGTCCTCGAAGTGGATCCAAGTGTGGTACTTTGACACTATTGGCCTTGTACATAACAGTAAGGCCACCCACATCCCTCCTATGTTGAAGGCTCTGCTGAAATGACAGATCTATCCAGGATAGGTCCAGGCGAGAGATGAGACGTCTTGCTCTGTTCTCTACTCTGTCAAGCAGTCGCAGATGAGGGGGGGGGGGCAGACGAACCAAGAAAGTGGAGCATACTCAAGGTGTGAGCGTACTTGTACCTAGTACAGAATCTTGCAACCCCTACTGTCAAGCAGATGAGAGATACGGCGAAGTGCTGTAAACTTCCTGGCTGCTTTGTTTGCAAGATTTACATGGTTCTTCATGGTTAGTTTGGAGTCAAATTTCACCCCAAGGATATCAACTTCTTCTCCAGGTGCCAACACCCTTCCATTCATCCTTACTACTGCACCAGCATTACCATCATGGTGCCTAGAGACGATTATTTGCGTTTTCTCAGGTGCAAATGTTACTTGCCATCTATTTCCCCATGCTGATATAGCTCTCAGCTGGTGATTGATGTAGCTTAGAGCAGCTGGCATTTCTTCTCTTGGATAAGTGAATGTCAGTGTACAGTCGTCTGCATATGCATGTGATTCTGGGATGAGATGAAGAAGGTCGTTGAAGTAGACATTCCATAACAATGGTCCCAGCACGCTTCCTTGTGGAACACTTGCCCCAATAGAATGTCTTGCTGATTCCGTTCCATTGAGAACTACACTTAGAGATCTACCATGAAGGTAATCACTGAGGAGACATAGCGTAGAGCCTGCAATTCCCAGTGCTTGAAGTTTTGCTAAGAGGCCCTGGTGCCACACCCGGTCGAAAGCGCCAGCAATGTCCAGTGCTACCACACAGCTAACTTTGGATTCATCCAGTGACTGGTGCCACTTAGTGGAGAGGTTTAACAACAGATCAGCAGCAGAGTAACCTTTCCTGAAGCCATATTGGCGATCAAAAAAGTAGTGAGTGTAGTCAAAAAACTCTGTCATTTGTCTTGAGATTATTGTCTCAAGGATCTTACCAGTGATTGACAGGAGTGACACTGGTCTGTAGTTGCTGATTTCTGCTCTGCTCTTCTTTTTGTGAACAGGGACTACATTTGCCTCTTTCCATAGAGAGGGCCATTCACACTGTACTAGGCAGTGCTGAAAGATGCGAGTTAGAGGTGCTGCTAGCTGGTCTGCACATCTTCTCAGCAATCTTGGGCTCAACTAGTCTGGGCCCACAGCCTTTTCTTGGTCAAGCGATTTAAGAAAGAAATGCACCTCCTCCTGCCTTATTGTCACCACTGACAGTTTTGACACAGTTCTTGCAGCTAGCCAAGGAGGGTCCCTTGCTGGATCAGGAACTTGCATTTTGGTAGCAAAGTGTTCAGCAAAGAGGTCAGCCTTCTCTTGACTACTAGTAGAGGTGGTCCCATCCTGTCGATTTAGAGGTGGAATGAGTTCATCAGGCAGATAACCTTGTCTGTCCTTGACCAGGGACCACCAGGTTTCGGAGCCTACCCTACCTGATGCTAGCTTTCTTTTAGTGTCCACCTCCCATTTAGCAATGGCCCACTTTTGAACGTCACCCATATGCCTACAGGCTTGCCTGTGCAAGTTCCTGATATAGGTGGTAGGATGTCTGTTATACCTTCGCCATGCTTTGTACTTAGTAGCAGCCTCTCTACAACGAAAGCCAAACCAAGGCTGATCTGTAGGCTTCGTCACATATTGCCGGTGAGGAATGTGTTCTTGTTGTAGATTAAGGATGTGTCCAGTGAAGGTTTTCACTTGGTTGTCAACATCCCCTTGGAGAAGAGCATTCCAATCGGTGGTGGCGAGCTCAGAGCAAAGGGCTGGCCAATTGCCTCTTTCCCATAGCCAGGTTGTGCGTGTGGACTCCTCACCTCGTTCTGTTAGGATCTTAAGTGTCGTAAAAACAGCCTTGTGGTCAGACGATCCAACATAGCCGAGGGGTTGACAAGTGACTATGCCTTTCTTCTTCTTCTTTTCTCTCTCTCTCTCTCTCTCTCTCTCTCTCTCTCTCTCTCTCTCTCTCTCTCTCTCTCTCTACTTTCCCTTGTAAAAGGCTGCACTGACCAAACCGGCTGAAAAGCCTTGAAACCAGTCACAGGTAACCCGGTCAAAGGTTACCCGGTCACACAGGTAAACCGGTGACAGGTTTACCTGTTACTCCCCGCTTATCCATTTTATCTTTTTTTTAGCATATCTTCTCCATCCTTGGATCAAACTAGATCACCTGTCATTCCAAAGGCTATTTATGTCCTCATAACAATTAGCTTTTCTCCATTAGCGTAATAACAATAATAATAATAAATTATTATAACAATAATAATAAAATTATTATTATTATTATTATTATTAAAAGAAGAAGAAGAATAAATTACAAGAAATAACAATAGCAAATTAAAACAGGAACATTAACAACAATAAAAAAAACTTAAACAGCAACAACAACAAAAATAAATAAAAAGAGTAGAAACAGCAAAAACAAGACAACAACTAAACGATCGTTAATTGTTAAGTGGTTAACGAAATACCTTTCCCAGGAGCCACCTAGAACCAGGCCTCCCAGGTGGCAAAGGAATGCTATTATGCCTTATTTAGGCCTGTTGGCTGACTACCTACCTGCTTCCTTAGAACTTCAAGTGACCGCCAGCCACTTCAAGTGACCGCCAGCCACTTCACAAATAATGAGGACCTGATAAGAGACATAAGAATATCAAAAACAACTAATTCCGATCACAATCTAATCGAAGTCCAGACGTACATGCATAGGGGTCCTGAACAGCAGAATGCATGTACCTGTGAAGGTGTCTTCACAAAATACAATTTCAACAACAAGAACATCAACTGGGACCAGGTAAACCATGTCCTAAACGAAACATGTTGGGAAGATGTCTTAAATGACATGGATCCAAACCAGTGCCTTGAAAGGATCAACTTCCTGGTAGCCGAAGCATGTTCTAGGCATATTCCCCTAAGAAAGAAGGGCGAGCAGGAGTAAAACTGGAGAGAAAAAGACGCTCCCTCTACAGAAGACGACGAAGAGTCACTGAGCTCCTCAGGAGTGCTAGAATATCTGATACACGAAAGGAGGCGCTGACCAGGGAAGTGGAAACTATCGAACTTAAGCTAAATGACTCTTACAGGAACCAGGAGAGGCAGGAGGAGCTTAAAGCTATTAGTGAAATTGAAAGAAATTCAAAATATTTCTTTTCATATGCCAAAAACAAGGCAAATACCACATCTAGTATCGGGCCCTTACTCAGACAGGATGGGACTTACACAGACGACAACAAGGAAATGAGTGAAATATTGAAATCCCAGTACGACTCTGTGTTTAGTGAACCACTAATCGGTCTGAGGATCGACGACCCAAATGATTTCTTCATGAATGAGCCTCAAAACTCCATAAATGTATGCCAGATTTCCGACATTACCCTAACTCCGATAGATTTCGAAAAAGCCATTGACAACATGCCTATGCACTCAGCCCCGGGCCCAGACTCGTGGAACTCTGTTTTCATTAAGAACTGCAAGAAACCCCTCTCGCGTGCCCTAAGTACACTATGGAGGAGGAGCTTGGACATGGGTGAAATTCCACAGTCACTTAAAACAACGGATATAGCCCCACTCCATAAAGGTGGCAGCAAAGCATTAGCTAAGAACTATAGACCAATAGCTCTGACGTCCCACATCATAAAAATCTTTGAAAGAGTGCTAAGAAGCAGGATTGCAAATCACCTGGATTCCCAAAATCTGCACAATCCAGGGCAACATGGGTTCAGGGCAGGTTGCTCCTGCCTCTCACAACTACTGGATCACTATGACATGGCCTTGGATGCACTGGAAGAAAATCAGAATGCAGCTGTAATATACACAGACTTTGCAAAAGCATTTGACAAATGCGATCATGGCGTAATAGCCCATAAAATATGTGCTAAAGGAATAACTGAGAAAGTGGGGAGATGGATCTTCAACTTCCTAACAAATCGAACACAAAGAGTAGTGGTCAACAGAGTTAAATCGGAGGCTGCCATAGTGAAGAGCTCTGTTCCACAAGGCACAGTACTCGCCCCCATCTTATTCCTTATCCTCATATCAGACATAAACAGAGATATACACCACAGCACCGTATCATCCTTTGCTTATGATACTAGGATCTGCATGAGGCTGTCATCTGCTGAGGACGCGGTTAACCTCCAAGAAGATATAAACAACGTTTTCCAGTGGGCAACGGTAAACAATATGATGTTCAATGAGGACAAATTCCAACTACTCCGTTATGGAAAACTGGAGGAGATAATAACTAGAACAGAGTATACTACTGACTCCGCCCATACAATAGAGCGGAAAAATAATGTAAGGGACCTGGGAGTAGTAATGTCTGAGGATCTCACTTTCAAGGATCACAACAGTGCCACGATCGCACGTGCAAAGAAATGATAGGATGGATAATGAGAACTTTCAAAACGAGAGATGCCAAGCCCATGATGATCCTTTTCAAATCACTTGTTCTCTCTAGGCTGGAATACTGCTGTACATTAACATCTCCATACAAAGCAGGTGAAATCGCAGATCTAGAGAGTGTACAGAGATCCTTTACTGCACGTATAAGTTCTGTCAAGCACTTAACTACTGGGAACGCTTGGAAGCACTTGACTTGTACTCGTTGGAACGCAGGAGGGAGAGATATATCATAATCTACACTTGGAAAATCTTGGAAGGAATGGTCCCAAATCTGCACACAGAAATCACTCCCTACGAAAGTAAAAGCTGGGCAGGCGATGCAAAATGCCGCCAATAAAAAGTAGGGGCGGCCATTGGTACACTAAGAGAAAACACCATAAGTGTCCGGGTCCCAAAACTGTTCAACAGCCTCCCATCAAGCATTAGGGGAATTGCCAATAAACCCCTGGCTGCCTTCAAGAGAGAGCTGGACAGATACCTAAAGTCAGTGCCGGATCAGCCGGGCTGTGGCTCGTACGTCGGACTGCGTGCGGCCAGCAGTAACAGCCTAGTTGATCAGGCCCTGATCCATCGGGAGGCCTGGTCATGGACCGGGCCGCGGGGGCGTTGATCCCTGGAATAACCTCCAGGTAACCTCCAGGTAAGTGACCGCCAGCCACTTCAAGTGACCGCCAGCCACTTCAAGTGACCGCCAGCTTATGTCTGATATGATTAGTCCATATTTTAAAATCCTGAGTAGGTATTTGGGTGTTGCACAGGTAGTGGGGTGTTGCACAGGTAGTGGGAGGTCACACAGGTAGTGGGGTGTTGCACAGGTAGTGGGGTGTACAGGTAGTGGATACTACAATGGTAGTGAGGGTGGCGCACTTTACGTAAACCACCAGAAGAGAGAGTAAACACAGGC
The DNA here is from genome assembly GCF_026875155.1 of Cherax quadricarinatus. NCBI lineage: Eukaryota > Metazoa > Arthropoda > Malacostraca > Decapoda > Parastacidae > Cherax > Cherax quadricarinatus. The sequence goes on from NC_069427.1 coordinate 13,891,423, forward strand.
ACAAAAGATACCCTTCTGGGGGAAGGGGAAGGAGGAGGGGGGAAGAAGAAGAGTTAGAAAGGGAGGAGAATGTGGGGGGAGCGGGGGAGGGGGAAGAGAGGGGAGGGTCGCCCTAGCAACAAACACTGACAGTAAACAAAACTGAGAGAGCACCAGCTGGTCGACCTCGTAAACTAACGCACACAGAGGCACAGGAGAGGCCTTCCTTTCTCTCCAACCCTGCAACCTCCCTCACCCCCCACTAAGCAGACTCCAGTCCTTCCCCAGCACAAACAAGCAAACACCATAGCCCCATACCCACCATGAAGAACATATCCCTCCATCGCAATCTTCCTCCCCAACTTCCAAGAAGCAAGACTCCCTACCTCCCATCCCACACCTCCAACGAAAGCAAAAGGCTTGGCAAGATGGTGTAAAATATCCATAATGAGCAGCAAGGGTGCAACGAGTACACTTCTAAGGAAAATGTAAGTGTGAAAGGACCAAGACTCTTCAACGTCCTGCCTTCCTACTTAAGGGGATGGGGGATTACCAGCATACCCCTGGCTGTCTTCAAGAATGATTTGGACAGCATCTTACAGTAAGATATCAGAAACACTGCTGGGACAAGTGCAGAAGTCTTCCAGAGGAAACTGGACAAGAATCTACCCCAGGTTGAACCTGCTGGCGGTCCGCTGGCTGATAAAACCCTCCACCGGAAGGCCTGGTCTGGGACCATACCTGGAGGTTACCTGGAGGTTATTCCGGGGATCAACGCCCCCGCGGCTCGGTCCATGACCAGGCCTCCCGATGGATCAGGGCCTGATCAACTAGGTTTACTGGGGCCGCGCGAACCCAACGTACGAGCCCAGCCCGGCTGACCCCGGCATGATTTTTGGTATCTGTCCAGCTTCTCTTGAAGGCAGCCAGGGCTTTTTGGAAATTTCCCCCTAAGCTTGATGGGAGGCTGTTGAACTTTTTTTGGCCCCGGAACTTATGGTTTTTCCCCCTTAGTGTACCAATGGCGCCCTCTTTTTTTTTGGGGATTTTTGCATCCCCTGCCCAGTTTTTTACTTTGTGGGGAGGATTTTTGTGCAGATTTGGGACCTTTCCTTCCAAAGATTTTCCAATGAATTATGATATATCTCTCCCTCCTGCGTTCCAACGAGTAAAGCAAGTGCTTCCAAGTTTTCCAGTAGTTAAGGTCTTGCGAACTTATACGTGCAATAAGGATCTCTGACACTCTCTGATCTGCGATTTCACTGCTTTGAAAAGGAGTGTTTAAATTTCAGCATATTCCAGCCTTTTCCCTTGTTGGGGGTGCTTTAAAAGGGTTGTCTCGGAACACACTACAAGTAAACCCCCAGGTTACCTTCTTAAAATACTGTTCTTAACTTCCTTTAAAGTAAGATTAATTTTCCCATTGTTCCTAACCTCTATAACGTAAGTTATTTTTCCCCCTATGTTCTTAAATTTCCCTAAGCTTGAAAAGGGAGTGAACCCGACTGGAAGCCTAAGGTCCGGAAGCCCACTTTAGTTTTAAAATTTTAAAAAGTCCTGGCAAAAAACCCCGTGGAGGGTTTGATTTCAGTTTTAAAGGAAAAACTAATTAAAAAAAAATAATCTTCACAATATAATTGTACTTATTGTAATAAAACTTCGCAATAAAACCCCATTATTTTATTTCCCCTCCCATTAACCTTAAAAAGTAAATATTCCCGTTTTATAACACCTGATCGCGGGTTCTAACCCTACCCGTGGTATTTTATTTTACCAGTAAGTCTGTTTTTACCATGCTTTCATTTGGGTAATAAATTTGTTTTACTCTCATACATCGTTTACCCCAGTTATAAGTCACTTTTATTAAAAGGGCCGTTAAGTGCTCTTTAATTGGTGAAAAGTGTTGTTTTGGGGAGGTAAAGAGGAACTTCAACCACTGCGTGACAACAAACGAAGAGTTGGTTTTTCCCCTTTCTTTTAATAAAAATATAAAATAAATAATAATAATAATAATAAAAATAATATTTTATTTAGACATGAAAATAGTCGTAAAAGAATTATAGTTTGATTGTACATACCAAAAACCCTTTTATGGGAGCTTATGGGAGGTTTAAAAATTTTAATTTAAGATTAACTAAGTTTATGACAGTTTCAGTGGTAAAAATTATAGAAACAAATTTACAATTTAAAGTAAAATTGAGTATTTTAAACAATAAAAATTTGAATATTTCAATTTTGAAGAATTTTAACATTTTTAAACCTTAGTTTCTCTCAAAGCATTTTTTTTTTTGTTTTTTCCCTCTCCCATTTTTTTAACACCTTTTCCCAAATTCCCTTTTCTTTATTTTTCTTCCTCACCCTTCTCTTCCCCCCTTGTATATATCTCTATCTTCCTTCTTTCATCCCCCAGCCCCCGCAACGCCGGGTTTGCCCGGGTAGCACCAGACGACCGGGCCCCATGGCCGGGGCCCCGGGTGTAGAAAACTCTCGGCGCTTTCGAAGGTATTTTAAAAAAGTGATGCACACGGTTTTATTCATTTTTTGGTATAAAACAATTTCCCTTAAACCTTTGATTACCTTTGTAATTTCGATAGTCTTTCTCCCGGACCCCGGCCATGGGCCGGGTCGTCTGGTGCTAGCCTGGAAACCCAGGATGTTATGTGGAGGCCCCCCCCCACAATCCATCACAGCCTGGTTGATCGGCCCCCAAAAAAAAATAACTTTGGGTTTTTCCTCTTTAAAACAGCAACCAAAAACAAGCAGCGGGGTTTCCACGACTGAAGCACGTGAGCTGCAGCCTGCCCCCACTGGTTAATTTGCCCACAAACAGGGGAGCACTCGGTTATACTGAGTCGCATGAGAACAGCACGATATACGCAGTGCGATCTTGCCTCTTCGTTCCTCGTCCAACCTGCGTTACGTAACTTAGTTTAAAATCGGGTAGCGGATGTTACACGTGGGAGGCATCAGTGTTCAATACACTAGTTGCTAGGCTTAAAAATTTATTAATTGATATCAAACCGATAGTGAACGAATGAGACACATGTAGACCTTGGTATTTTCCCATAGTGACAGTTTTCAACACGCAGGCTTCTCAGTCATTTTCTGACCATTTCACAAGTCATCATGTATTATAATCACCTTTTTATGACTGCCTGGGGTTAGCATGGGCCAGTAGGCCTCCTGCAGTGTCCCTTTTTCCCTTTTATTTTTATGGGGAACATCCTCCGGCCCAGGCCAAAAGGCTTTTCCCTGGAGACCTAATTTTAACCCCTGTTAGGCGAGAAAGAAAATCCACCCCCTCCTACCTAGGCTACCTGGAGGGTATTTTGGGGATCAACGCCCCCCCGGCCCAGTCCATGACCAGGCCCCCTGGGGATCAAGGCCTGATCAACGGGCTGTTTCTGCGGTGCACGTAGTCCAAAAGTACGAACCCAACCCCTTGCTCCGGCACTGACCCCAGGCATCTGCCCCGTCCCTCTTGAAGACAACCAGGGGCTATGGTAATTCCCCTTATGGGGAAATTTCCTTTACATCACTTCTTTGGGAAGTTGTAATTTATCCCCCCTATCATTTTCCTCGCAGTTGTGATGGGGAAAAAATTTTTTTATCCTTGAAGGGGAGATCTTCTACAAGATCCTCCCATCCCTACATTTCCGCAGCCATATTGAATGATCCAACTTCTTATTCTATTTCCCGCCTGCTGTGCAGGCGGAAAGTTTCGTCAGCAAAGTGTTTCTTATGTGTCTTGCTGTCAACACTTTAAAAGGTTTAGGGCATGATCGGGAACAAAAATAAAAAATTTGTTGCTAAGCTCTCTCCGATTTTACCCCACAAAGATCTACCAGAATAACTGTCCCACGTAAAAAAAATTTTTCCCCAGCTTTATCTTTTCCTGAACCTGATTGGTTAAACTGAGTGAGGTCTATTACTCACAGGGAGTTTATTAGTCAGTATAAGTAACGCTTTTCTCTTATTAGGTGATAAAACCATGATGGGCGAAACGTTCCGCAATGAAGTACCCAAGTGTTGCACAAGTGTTTCACTCATTTAGTGGTCGGTTTTCTGTTTCACTAAGTGTTGATGCCGGGACACTAAGTGTTGATGCCAGGTCACTAAGTGTTGATGCCGGGACACTAAGTGTTGATGCCAGGTCACTAAGTGTTGATCCGGGACACAAGGTTTGGGGGGGGTCACTAAGTGTTGATGCGGGTCACTAAGTGTTGATGCCGGGCACAAGTGTTGATGCGGTCCCCTAAGTGTTGATGCCGGGTCACTAAGTGTTGATGCCGGGTCACTAAGTGTTGATGCCGGGTCACTAAGTGTTGATGCCGGGTCACTAAGTGTTGATGCCGGGTCACTAAGTGTTGTGCCGGGTCACTAAGTGTTGTGCCGGGGCATAAGTGTTTATGCCGGGCACTTAATGTTGATGCCCGGGTATAAGGTTGGGTGGCCGGTCACTAAGTGCTGACGCCGGGTCACTAAGTGCTGGCGCCGGGTCACTAAGTGCTGGCGCCGGGTCACCATCTGGCGAAGACCCGGACCGGGACAGTACCGGCCAACCTACTACTACTTACTAAGTGTTGGTGATAATAATCTTACTTTGTACCAATGTACCATGGTGCTATATACCCATGGTCCGTAGTACCACCGTGTACCCATGGACCGTGGTTCTACCATGTACCCATGAACCGTGGTACCATGTACCCATGGACCGTGGTACCACCATGTACCCATGGACCGTGGTACCACCATGTACCCATGGACCGTGGTTCTACCATGTACCCATGAACCGTGGTACCATGTACCCATGAACCGTGGTACCACCATGTACCCATGGACCGTGGTTCTACCATGTATCCATGAACCGTGGTACCACCACGTACCCACACAGCTACATCACAATGAATGGTCAGAGAAGACATGAGTCAGGCTAGTGTTACCGAGGCGGGATTGTTGACATCAGAGTGAGAATACATTCGGGTGGGAACAATAACCAGGAGGGGTGGGAGGGGAAGAGGCCATGGGGGAGCTAGACCCACTGGTAGGGAAGAAGGGGAGGAGTGCACGAGCACCCAGAAAATGAGGGAGAGAGAAAGAGAGAATCGCCAAAGAGGGAGGACAAGGGTAGAGGATGGGGGAAGGAGGGAGTAACACCCTCTCCAAGGTCAAACTAGTTACTCGATGAGAAGAGTACACAACTACAGCGCTGTCACTACTATAGTAAGGCAGCAGCGGCACTTGTTGCTGTGCTCTACCTAAAACAAGTTTGGAGAATTATTTCCTGCTCCTGCCGCCTCCTGGCGGTGTGACCAGACTTCCCTGACAGACGGTGCAACATAATCCAATGAAAAGTAGGGGCGCCATTAGTACACTGAGAAACACAGTAAGTGTCCGGGCGCAAGACTGTTCAACAGCCTCCCACCAGGCATAAGGGAACTTACCAATAGACCTCTGGCTGCCTTCAAGAGGGAGCTGGACAGATACCTAGAGTCAGTACCCGATCAGCTGGGCTGTGGTTCGTACGTTGGACTACACGTGGTCAACAGCAACAGCCTGGTTGATCAGGCCCTGATTCACCTGGAGGCCTAGTCAAGGACTGGGTCGCGGGAACGCTGACCTCCCACCCCGGAACAACCTCCAGGTAGACCGCTACCTGACCAGCCAGGATAGTACTATGTATTACTATGTGATGGTTCTGTGGGTTCCCAGGGGCCCACAGAACCATCACAACATAGCTAATCACATTCTGGCAATATTTCTTACCCCTGGTAATAGAAAGCTGCAAGGTCTTGGACCACAACATATTGAGACAGTTTTCACTAATTGTGATATGGCACCTTGTTAATTTGCTGGGTTGACTCTGTACCTACTCTCGTGTTTCTCAATCGAATTCGTGTAATC
>NC_069427.1:13897805-13930101 GCF_026875155.1 Cherax quadricarinatus
GTTTTTTCCGCTTCGGGTGGTTGTGCCCCCCACGGGATTACTGTTCCCCTGGTGGTATGTTGTATCTCCCACACTGGCATTATTGTCTCTCCTGGCAGGTATGTTGTGCCTCCCACACTGGCATTACTGCCTTTCCTGGCAGGTATGTTGTGCCTCCCACACTGGTATTACATGAACTAGCTGTAGAGCTACGTTCACTAGTGACTCTGGAATTACTAACTGGTAAACTCTTCTGCTTGGAGTACCGAACTCGGCTGTTCGATACAGTAATTCTTGGCTCATTACAAAGTCACTAATGGGTGCTGGTGGCTTCACAGTAAGAATAAGATCTTCCTGGAGCAGGGATCGAATCACACCAGACCACATGGGATCTGTTCTTTGGGCATTTTTGACATCCTCGACAGTAAATGGAGGATCTGCAGTAAGTACACTAACGTGTCGCGATAAAGCATCTGCGACTACATTCGACTTGCCAGGTAAATGTTCAAAAGTGGGATTGAACTCTTGGATAGTTCAAGGTCCATCTGGCTAACCTTCCGTAGGTTTTTTGTTCTGGAATAAGGTATCAGTGGCGCATGGTCCTGTCAAGACATGAACAGGGTACGGGTAAATAATGTCTTGGAAGTGCTTTAAAGACCATACTATTGCAAAAGCTTCTTGCTCCGTTATTTTAAAATTACGTTCAGGCCTTCGTAAGGACTCGGCTAGCAAATGCAACTGCGTTGTACTTGCCATCAGTCTTCTGAGTAGTAGGCACTATGGCAATTGAACTGCATCAGTTGTCAGATAAAAGGGCTTAGAAAAATCTAGGAATTTCAAATTGGAGCAGATGCTAACTTTTCTTTAAGAGTTTGGGAATGCTCTTTCTTGACGGAAGGTCAAAACAAAGGAGCATCTTTCTTAAGCAATTCAGTTAGCAGAACAGCTATGGGAGAAAAAATTGGCAATGAAAGATCTATAAAAACCTGCTAAGCCCACAAAGGATCTTACGGCTCAGCAGTTTTGGGAGTTAAAAAATTTAGTACTGCAGTTACTTTACTTTGATCAGTCGAAACCCCTCTAGGAGTGACTACGTGACCAAGAAACTTAATTTCTGATCTGAAAAATTGACATTTGGACGTTTGATCTTTAATTGGCTTCTTCAAGCTTGCCAAGTACTATATCAAGTCTTTTCAGGGGGGGTGTCCACGTCTTCGGACATGACGATTACGTCGTCTAAGTACACCATAAGTGCTTACCTATAAGCCCTCTAAAGATGTTGGTCATGAGTCTAGAGAACGTGATAGGAGACGATCGTAATCCAAACGCCATACGGGGGGAAGTGATAATGACCTTGAGAGTCGAGAATCAGTTAACTCTTGGCTGTCCTCGTGAAGAGGGACTTGCCAAAAACCCTTGTAACAAGTCCAGGGTTGAGAAGACTTTGTTATCCCCGATATTGCGTAAAAGGTCACCTAGTACAGGAAGTAGGAAGCGTCTGGAAGGGTTTTCGCATTTAACTTCCTAAAGTCAATCACCGGGCGCCAAGTGCCGTCCTTCTTAGGCACTGGGATCAAGGGCGCATTCCAGGGTGAATTGCTATGTGCAATAACTCCATCTTTGGGAGCATTTGATTGATCAGTTCCTCTGCGACAGAAACTTGGGAATGAGGCATTCTGTACGCAGGTATATAAATAGGTCTGGTACCAGGTTCAAGTGGAATTTCGATGGGACAAAAAGTTCGTTATACCCATCTTCTCCCCTGGTAAGGAAATGGCTGTACGCGTTTGTTCAACAGCGTCAACAAGCGCTGGACTTCGTCTGGGAAATCAGTGGGAGCTAAGTCTTTTCCTCAATGGTGGGATAGATTGATCCAGCGGAGTGGATGAGGTCTCCACTGTTAAAATTTAACACCGACCCACTGGTCAGGTGGCACGTCATCCTGTACTTAAACAGGGTAAGGATAGTGAACTAGGTCAACGAGGTTGGTATTTGCTTAAAGACGAACACTGTGACCCGAAGTGTTAGCAAGGAATAAATTGATCTTACTGTCTCTTACAACATGTAAGGAAGGTTCAACAAATAAAACCCTTGACCTTGCAGGAATACTGTCAACTAGGACGTTATCCCCAATCTGGAACACTAGGAAAAACCCAACAGACACTCTAGTGAGGCACTAGCCGCAACAGAGACGTCTTTCTGCAGATGGCATGTGACATCAACAAGAGATGGCTTTAAACTAGTTTCAAGTAATCGTTTTCTGAAAAGGCATCCCCTGTGGAGAAACTATACTCGAACTAGCAGTCATTGCAGGGATAGGCTGTGCACTCAAGGCAGTCTGAGTGTCTCGGACACTTGAGGCAACGGAACACTATCCTGCAAGTCTGAAGGTGTAGGTGGAACACAGAGGGGAGTGACAAAATTTTCCAGTGCCTGACCGCTTGGGTACGCTATTTGGAGAATGCATTGGCTTGTAAGGACTTAATGCGTTACATCATACTCTGCAGCAGTATGACAGATTTCTGACCCAGCTGGTAACCCCCAGAATGGAACGATCAAGTCGTCAATTTGGGCATGCCATCGGTACAAGTCGAGCACAATGCGTAAGCCCTCGCATGGAAGCAAATCCCAGTAGAAGGTCACCAGGGAAATATCTGGTAAAACAACAAGGAAAGCAGCAGAAAAAGTCTCTGCCTAGGATAGTAAAGGTGAGCGAAGTTGACCTCGGACTCGCAGAAGGGAACCAGCTACTCCATAAGGGAGGTTCAGTAGTTGGTTCAACGAGGAGGACACGTCGTAACTGCTTCTCTTTAAACAAGCTAGACCTAATGATATTAACTTGCGCACCAGGTCCATGAACACATGAACGGGCGAAATTATGGACAGAAGCTTGTACTAATGGACCAATCGTTTCGTTAGGAGTTATATGCAAACGAAAGGTGGGTTGAAATCGGAGAAGGCATTTTCTACTTCATCCTCAAATTCCTCTAACGTCAGAGACGTGTGAAGCAGCATCAACAGCATGGCTGTAATCTCAAGGCCGGTTTAAGGCTTATAGGAATTCTGGACTGGGATGGTGTACTCGTTATCACCTACTACTGTCACGACTGGACAAAGTAGACTGGGCGCTCGGATTCCCCGAATTGGAAGAATGAGCCTGGTTCTGGTTAGTTGTGAACCACGACGTCTGTTTCCTCTCCTGGCTCTGCGGTTGGAACGGCCACGGAAAGATCTAGGTACTGCAGGTTGTAGAGAGCATTGCACTCAAAAGTGTCATGTCCATGAATTCTATGATAAGTACAGTAGGGAAGATCTGATGGTACTCTTTCATCAGTACGACGCTTCTTAGGGGGGACTGTCATGACAATTAATAGCGATAGGGGCCACGGTAACCACAATTGTAGGCAAATCTTTGACTGTGGGTACTGTAACATACTAGGGTGCTACGGGAATGATGGCTCTTAACACTTGATTTGGATGATGGACGCGAATGATTAAGGTTGGGATTTTTGGTTTTAGTAGCAAAAACTAGAGGAAGTACAGGAGTGGACAAGGTTTTTGGCATAGACTTACGATAAGGGAAAGGGGTTCCCTCGGACACAAATTTCGTACATGGTTTAGAGCTGCAAGCGGCCCCATAGTAGCATCTAGCGGACTTGATTTTTTACACATACATAGATGTGGGTGGCATTAGTTGTTTAAAAAACCCCAAATGCAGCTGATTGGAAAACCCCATCAAGGGTGGTTTATCGTTATCTTTAAGGTACTTTAAATTTTGACCTGCTTTAACGAATGAGGACATTAGGTTATTAAGACGAAGAGCAAACTCATCTAATGACTCTTCTGGTCTCGGAGCTGTGCAAACTAATTTTTGAGAACAACGAACGGATCGGTTTCTCGCACCGGTTCAAGTTTAATTTGCGAATTAACTGTTCATAATCTTCCCACCTGGTTAAATTTGGAAATCCTTCATACGAATTAAGTTAAATACATGTGAGGCTGCTGGGAGAACGGGCTAGACTCTCCTTTCCGATACTTATTAAACAACTCTCAGATGGAAGACCATCAACTGAAGATCAGCTCTGGCTCTAACTGCGGTAAACCAACCTTAAAGGTAGTCTGGATTACATTGAACAATGGTATAGCATCATACGGATCACGACTGAAATTCGCAGGCTAGAAGTCTGAGTATATCTATTGTTTGATAAGGAGTTACTCGAATTTTGGGTGACGCATTAATGGTTGTACTAGCAGCTTTGTGCTGAGGCATCGCTTGAGAAAACTTGAGACATATTTGCAAAATGTAAAAAAAGACTTTAGAGAAACAAAAGAAAATGTAGCTGAGGAACACACAACAAATGAACTTAAATGGGGAAAAAATGCTTAACTATTGTGAAATAAGTAATTAAAAAAAATTGACAGGTCACACAGTAAGCAAGAACTCAACAAGAAAAATATTCAACTGAACAAACAATTCTTGAAAATCAAGAGAACTTGTACTTGACTCAAATCTGATTTGCTCAACTTTTACTTTAAAAATTGAATGAATGGCACAGTGAGTTGTCTTTATTTTTCAATGCAACAGGAAAATACAAACAAAATGATAAATCAATAAAAAAAAAATTTAAAAATGGACTCAAAAAAATCTTGTGCACAATTAAGAAAATCTGAGCAAAAACAATTCACTAAAAAGAGAAAAAAATGGCACACAAAAAATTTAAAATATTTCCCACAGAACAGAGCATAAGAAACTGCACTGAAATAAACTGTAGCAATGTTGCAAAATTACAATTGCAAAATCAACAAGTACTGATAAAAATTTACTGCAAGAAAACTTTAAAGGCAACACAATATTTGCACAAGAATTATTTTCAAAATGAGTCAATGTGCAATAAAAAATTATTACAGACACAGAAAGATATATATCAAGGAATGAACACTTTAACTCTTAACTGCAACTTAAACAACACTTAACAAGCAAAAGAACAATTTACTCTAAAAGAAAACTTAAAAATTGCAATAAGAATGGAATTTGTTCAATAAAACTTTAAAAAATAATAGGTGCTAAAAACAGAACAAAAGCTTGACACTTACAGTGATGCAGAACACAACACATCAACATAAACACAATACAGAATTTCTGCAATGAAACTTGATGTGTGAAAAAAATTTTAAAAATGATTTCTTGCTTGCAAAAATGGCAATATTGTCTGGAAATACGACAAATTAGACTGGCTAATGAAGAATATGAACACAAGAATGTTCAACCCAGGGAACAAAACAAAAATACACAAAAGCTGGAAAGAAAAAAAATGTAACAGCAACCTGAGTTTGATCAGAATAAAGTGATAAATTACTGAAATACTTCACTGGAATACTGAGAAACAAGTGAATTCTGAAGTGTAAACACAAGTTCTATACTGTCATATGGTTTCACAAACAAAAAAGGAAAAACACTAGTACTTACTTCAAGTGTATAAAAAGACACACAACACAAACAGGAAAAATAGATAAAGCACGAAAAATTAAAACTGAACTAGGAGGATAAAAAGATTATTGCAAACAAAACTGATCTGTCAAGGGGTCATGAATGTCCTAAGAGAAAAATCACTGGAAACACAAAAGAATGTCTCAAAACTCGCAAATGTCTCTTGAAAAAAAATATTAATTTTCGATGTAACGATTGGGGAAGAAAGAGGTTGATGGTGGAAGGGGTTTGGAGGGGTTGTTTATGTGGTTTTGCTGCTGTCCTTGCACACGTGTCGTAGTTGCGCTTTAAACGACGGTGGCGCACTGTCGAGACACCTCTAGCTCTTGACCCCCTATGTTGGTCCTTAAAATATGGTACAGTACCCGTAATAAGAGGTAAAAAACACCCCGTGGTGTGGTTTGGTGAGTGGGCTGAGAGGGTAAAGGGCCCGGTGTTCGAGTGAGTTTGGCTGAACAGGGCTTACGAAAGGAATGGTGGGACACACGGTGGTCGTGGGTGGTTGGGTCTATGGGTGAACGGCGTAGCCCCACTGGGGCAGCCCCCACTGCCGCGAAGATTAAATTCTAAGCCGACTGGCTTAAAAACAATCCACAAAATACACAACACCAAAAAGGATGAAAAAGAGCATCTGAATTGCTTGGAAACTTGAATCAAAGCGATGAAGACTACTCAGTGGCTTGCTTGAATTTCTGGGGTAGACACCCGGTTAGTTGCTAGCTGGCTTATCTTAACCCTTCACCAGAAGGCTTGACAACTTTCTCACGGTGTTTACAGCAGAGGGTGGGAAAGGGGGCTTGGCAGGCAAAAAGAACTGGATGAAGGAGACCCAGGCTGGACTGGGTCCCCACCCAGACTGGAACTGGCTTATCTTGCAAACTCGGGTCAACCCTCGGGAGTGATGCAAATAAGCAGATAAACATAATACAAAGAGCGACCCGTGGATGGTGCAGAAGTGGTAGGCTTGGGCGAGTAGTGACTTGAGGTAGCTGGCTGGGTAACCTTCTCGTAGGGCTAGTCACAAGTGGCCGGTCGGCGAATTTATCTTCAGAATAGCTGTAATCGTCAGAATCAGGCCTCCGTTGCCACATTTGTCATGGGGTTTAATGGGATATGAGGTTGAAGGTAGACACTTGTTGGATGGGAATATATTTGTCAGACTGTGAGATGAACGTGGAGCCAGCTTGTGTCTAGCCCGTCGAGCCCACACGCCCTCTGAGCGGGGCAGAGGTACGACGTTTCACAGGGCATCCCCTGAGTCACAAACAGTACGGCCCAAAGGTTCCTATCTAAAGCCTGGAGTACTATAAACTATGCTTATAACGGATCAGAATATGTGACAAATGGGCGAGCAAATATAAGAAAGAGGAGCACTGCAAGGGAGTAGGGCCAAAGGGTAGGGGCCCCCAAAAGCAGAAAACAAAAACAGGGGAGTGGGGAAATAATGGACCAATACCCAAGGCAGAGAAGAAAAAGGGAAAGGGAAAGGAGAAGGAGGAAAAAAAGAAACAGGTTAAGTCACGGGTGTTCTGAAGTGTGGAGCAGTTTACAATGTAAAAGGGAAAGGAAGGCATCTACAGAGATGGAACACGACTAAGATTCATACAAAGAAAGGTAGGTAAGACACATAGGCAACAGATAGTTCCAGACTATGGAACAGAACATCTCCAGGCTGGGACTGACAACTCAAATCTACGACTTCAAGGGTGAAGGATGATTACATACTCTTCCAATCTTACTACACCCGCCTAATTTCTGTACCGATGAAGAACTGAAGAAGCCTACTGTGTAGGCAAAACGTTTCGGAATAAAGTTGCCTAACTGTTGCCTATGTGTCTTACCCACCAAACCCGTCGGTATTGTATACCCTTTTGATATTGTTAGGTAAGACACATATGCAACAGTTAGGTATCTTTATTTTGAAACGTTTCGCCTACACAGTAGGCTTCTTCAGTCGAGTACAGAAAAGTTGATAGAAGGGAGAAGATACTTGAAGACGATGTAATCAGTCCATTTACCCTTAAAGTTTTGAGGTGGTCAGTCCCTCAGTCTGGAGAAGAGCATTGTTTCCGTTGTCTGAAACAATATGAAGTTGAAGTGACAGGATGGAGTCTTTTATAGTGGCAGGAGGTGAGACGTAGGTTGCGTTGGGAGGGCAGGTCCCTCTCAAACCCAGCCGTTCTCACTTGTAGAGATTGTCGAAGTTGATGGTCTGTACCAAGATACCCTTGTGTTGCAGTTTCTGACAGAATGAACATTTAAAAAGGTATAAAATACCGACAGATTGTTAGGTAAGACACATATGCAACAGTTAGGTATCTTTATTTTGAAACGTTTCGCCTACACAGTAGGCTTCTTCAGTCGAGTACAGAAAAGTTGATAGAAGCAGAAGATACTTGAAGACGATGTAATCAGTCCATCACCCTTAAAGTTTTGGGTGGTCAGTCCCTCAGTCTGGAGAAGAGCATTGTTCCGTTGTCTGAAACAATATGAATTGAAGTGACAGGATGGGTCTTTTATAGTGGCAGGAGGTGAGAGTAGGTTGCGTTGGGAGGCAGGTCCCTCTCAAAAACCCCGCCGTTCTCACTTGTAGAGATTGTCGAAGTTGATGGTCTGTACCAAGATACCTTGTGTTGCAGTGTCTGACAGAATGAACATTAAAATGGTATAAAATACCGACAGATTGTTAGGTAAGACACATATGCAACAGTTAGGTATCTTTATTTGAAACGTTTCGCCTACACAGTAGGCTTCTTCAGTCGAGTACAGAAAAGTTGATAGAAGCAGAAGATACTTGAAGACGATGTAATCAGTCCATCACCCTTAAAGTTTTGAGGTGGTCAGTCCCTCAGTCTGGAGAAGAGCATTGTTCCGTTGTCTGAAACAATATGAAAGTTGAAGTGACAGGATGGAGTCTTTTATAGTGGCAGGAGGGAGACGTAGGTTGCGTTGGGAGGGCAGGTTTCCCCCTCAAACCCCGCCGTTCTCACTTGTAGAGATTTTTCGAAGTTGATGGTCTGTTTCCAAGATACCCCTTTTGTTGCGTGTCTGACAGAATGAACATTAAAATGGTATAAAATACCCACGATTGTTAGGTAAGACACATATGCAACAGTTAGGTATCTTTATTTTGAAACGTTTCGCCTACACAGTAGGCTTCTTCAGTCGAGTACAGAAAAGTTGATAGAAGCAGAAGATACTTGAAGACGATGTAATCAGTCCATCACCCTTAAAGTTTTGAGGTGGTCAGTCCCTCAGTCTGGAGAAGAGCATTGTTCCGTTGTCTGAAACAATATGAAGTTGAAGTGACAGGATGGAGTCTTTTATAGTGGCAGGAGGTGAGACGTAGGTTGCGTTGGGAGGGCAGGTCCCTCTCAAACGTCTCACCTCCTGCCACTATAAAAGACTCCATCCTGTCACTTCAACTTCATATTGTTTCAGACAACGGAACAATGCTCTTCTCCAGACTGAGGGACTGACCACCTCAAAACTTTAAGGGTGATGGACTGATTACATCGTCTTCAAGTATCTTCTGCTTCTATCAACTTTTCTGTACTCGACTGAAGAAGCCTACTGTGTAGGCTAAACGTTTCAAAATAAAGATACCTAACTGTTGCATATGTGTCTTACCTAACAATCTGTCGGTATTTTATACCATTTTAATGTTCATTTTGATATTCACTCATACAAGGAAAGTTGTGTATGTAGATGACATCTTTACTCTTTGTCCTGATGACTCTAGGCACTGTGTGGCTTCATCAGTACAATACAAAGTGGGCCAACAGGCCTGCTGCAGTGTTCCTCTTTTCTTATGTTCTTATGTTGTATAAGTGTCTCAGTCTTCAGTGGGAATCTAATTCCTTGCTTCCTTTCCTTGATGTTAATATCCACCTCTCAGATACAGGTTTTGGTTTTCCGTGTAGCACAGGCCTATGTACAGTGGCATATACATTCACTACTGTGATAAATGGTTTGAAAACTGACAAGTTGAAGATTGAGACACTTATGCAATATATGGGAATCTTTATTAAGGAAACGTTTCGCCACACAATGGCTTCTTCAGTCCAGTACAAAGTAGAGAAGGGCAACGTTTCACTTTCCAGGAACTTTGTCAAGCTGATTACAAACAAGAATGGACACAGAGGGGTAATATATAGGCTTTTGAGTGAGTGTAGTACAAGTAGAGGTAGTAGTAGTTGTTCTTATGTTGTTATACATGTGGTGGGAAAGATTTGGGTAGGGGTAGTTTTGATAAGGACCTGCCTTGTATGGTCCAGTAGGCCTTCTGCAGTGTTCTCCATTCCGGTGTTGTTATGTTTACACGGTTATTTCAGCTTTCATGAATGTCCAGTTCTCACCCCGGTTTCATATATCTTGATTCTAAACATGCTGATATCAAACAATAAAGCAAAAGTAAAGGCAACATTTAGGCAACTTTATTTCGGAATAAAGTTGCTATGTGTCTTGCTACAAACCTGTCGGTATTGTATACCATTTGATATACAAGAATAAGTAAAGCTTAAAAAATATATTACCCCGACCCTTTGTCTGTTTTAACCCCAGACACATATACAACACTGACCACACTGGTGGGCGGTGCAGAGCCTCATATTACACCACCTGGACAACATGGTGGGCGGTGCAGCAAGCCACTTATACCACACCTGGACCCACACTGGTGGTCGGTGCAGCAGCCACATATACCCCACCTGGGGAAAAACCACACTGGTGGTTGGTGCAGCAGCCACAGTACACCACCTGGACCACACTGGTGGGTGGTGCAGCAGCCACATATTACACCACCTGGGACCAAACTCACTGGATGGGCGGTGCAGCTGCCACATATACCCCACCTGGGACCACACTGGTGGAGGTGCAGCAGCCAATATCACCACTGACCACATGGTGGGTGGTGCAGCAGCACATATACACCACCAGGACCACACTGGTGGGGGTGCAAGAGCCACATATTACACCACTGGACCAAAACTCACTGGTGGGCCGGTGCAGCAGACAACATATCACCACCTGGACCAACTCACTGGTGGACGGTGCAGCAGGCCACATATTAACCACCTGGACCAAACTCATGGTGGGCGGTGCAGCGGGGAGTGGAAGCCACATATAAACAACCTGGACCAAAACTCACTGGTGGCGGTGCAGCAGCCACATATACGACACCTGGACACACTCACTGGTGGCGGTGCAGCAGCCACATTACACCACCTGGACCATACTCACTGGTGGGCGGTGCAGCAGACACATATAACACAAATGGACCACACTCACTGATGGGGCGGTGCAGCTGCACATATACACCACCTGGACCACACTCACTGGTTGTGCGGTTGCAGAGCCCATATCCGAGACTGGACCAAACTCACTGGTGGGCGGTGCAGCAGCCACATTACACCACATGGGACCACACTCACTGGTGGGCGGTGCACAGGCCACATATACACACCTGACCAAAAACTCACTGGTGGGGCGGTGCTGCAGGACACATATACACCACCTGGACCACACTCATGGTGGCGGTGCAGCAGCCACATAACACCACCAGGACCACACTCACTGGTGGGCGGTGCAGCAGGGACACATATACACCACCTGGACCAAACTCACTGGTGGCGGTGCAGCAGCCACATATACACCACCTGGACCAAACTCACTGGTGGGCGGTGCAGCAGACACATATACACACTGGACCACACTCACTGGTGGGCGGTGCAGCAGCCACATATACAACCACCTGGACCACCACTCCACTGGTGGGCGGTGCAGCGACACATATACACCACCTGGACCCGCGCCAACTCACTGGTGTGTCGGTGCAGCAGCCAAATTAATTACACCACTGGACCAAATCACTGGTGGGCGTGCAGGCAGGAACCATATACACCACCTGGACCAACACTCACTAGTGGGGTGGTGCAGCAGCCACATATACACCACCTGGACCACACTAACTGGTGGGCTGTGCAGCAGAACACATATACACCAACCTGCGACCAAACTCACTGGTGGGCGGTGCAGCGCCACATATACACCACCTGGACCAAACTCACTGGGTGGGCGGGCAGCAGACACTTATTACACACCTGGACCAAACTCACTGGGGGGCCGGTGCAGCGCCAATATCACCACCTGGGACCACACTCACTGGTGGGCGGTGCAGCAGACACATATACACCACCTGGACCAAGCTCACTGGTCGGCGGTGCAGCAGACACATATACACCACCTGGACCAAACTCACTGGTGGGCGGTGCAGCAGCCACATATACACCACCTGGACCACACTCACTGGTGGGCGGTGCAGCAGACACATATACACCACCTTGACCAAACTCACTGGTGGGCGGTGCAGCAGACACATATACACCACCTGGACCACACTCCTGGTGGGCGGGGCAGCATACACATATACACACCTGGACCAAACTCACTGGTGGGCGGTGCAGCAGCACAAATACACCACCCCTGCCCCCCCAACTCACTGGTGGGCGTGCAGCAGCCACATATAACCACTGCGAACCCAACTCCTCTGGTGGGCGGTGCAGCAGACACTATACAACCACCTGGACCAAACTCATGGTGGGCGGTGCAGCAGACACATATACCACCCCATGGACCAAACTCATGGTGGGCGGTGCAGCAGCACATATACACCACCTGGACCACACTCACTGGTGGGCGGTGCAGCAGACACATATACACCACCTGGACCAAACTCACTGGTGGGCGGTGCAGCAGACATATATACACCAACCTGGACCAAACTCACTGGTGGGCGGGTGCAGCAGACACATATACACCACCTGGACAAACTTCACTGGTGGGCGTGCAGCAGGCCACATATACACCACTGGACCACATCACTGGTGGGCGGTGCAAGAGACATTATCACCACCTGGACCAAGCTCACTGGTGGCGGGTTGCAGCAGACACATATACACCACCTGGATCAAACTCACTGGTGGGCGTGCAGCAGACACATATACCACCACCTGGACCAAACTCATGGGTGGGCGGTGCAGCAGGGACACATATACACCACCTGGACCACACTCTGGTGGGCGGTGCAGCAGCCACATATACACCACCTGGACCAAACTCACTGGTGGGCGGTGGCAGCAGACACATATTACCCACCTGGACCACACTCATGGTGGGCGGTGCAGCATACACATATACCACCACTGGACCAAACTCATGTTAGGCGGTGCAGCAGGCCACATATACACCACCTGGAACCAAACTCACTGGTGGGCGGTGCAGCAGCCACATATCACCACTGGGACCAAATCACTGGTGGGCGGTGCAGCAGAACATATTACACCCTGGACCAACTCACTTGGTGGGCGGGTGCAGCAGACACATATACACACCTGGACCCAAACTCACTGGTGGGCGGTGCAGCAGACCCCATATACAACTGGACCACACTCACTGATGGGCGGTTGCAGAGACCATTACACCACCTGACCAAACTCACTGGTGGGCGGTGCAGCGACACAATATCACCACCTGGACCAAACTCAATGGTGGGCGGTGCAGCAGACTCATATAACCACCTGGACCAAACTCACTGGTGGGCGGTGCAGCAGCCACATTACACACCGGACCACCATCCTGGTGGGCGGTGCAGCAGACACATATAACCACCTGACCACCCATGGTGGGCGGTGCAGCAGCAATATACACACACCTGGACCAAACTCTCACTGGTGGGCGGTGCAGCAGCTACATATACACCACCTGGGACCAAACTCATGGTTGGGCGGTGGCAGCAGACACATTACACCACCTGGACCACACTCATGGATGGCGGTGCAGCAGACACATATACACACCTGGACCAAACTCACTGGTGGGCGGTGCAAACAGCCACATATACACCAACCTGGACCAACTCACTGGTGGCGGTGCAGCAGCCAATATACACCACCTGGACCAAACTCACTGGTGGGCGGTGCAGCAGAAACATATACACCACCTGGACCAAACTCACTGGTGGGCGGTGCAGCAGCCACATATTCACCACCTGGACCACACTCACTGGTGGGCGGTGCAGCAGCCACATATACACCACCTGGACCAAACTCACTGGTGGGCGGTGCAGCAGCCACTATACACCCATACCCTGGGACAAACTCACTGGTGGGCGGTTGCAGGCAGCCACATATACACCACCTGGACCAAACTCACTGGTGGGCGGTGCAGCAGTCACATATACACCACCTGGACCAAACTCACTGGTGGGCGGTGCAGCAGCTACATATACACCACCTGGACCAAACTCACTGGTGGGCGGTTGCAGCTGACACTTATACACCACCTGGACAACACTCACTGGTGGGCGGTGCAGCAGCCACATATACACCACCTGGACCAAACTCACTGGTGGGCGGTGCAGCAGCCACATATACACCACCTGGACCACACTGGTGGGTGGTGCAGCAGCCACATATACACCACCTGCGACCACACTCACTGGTGGGCCGTGCAGGCAGTACATATACACAACCTGGACCACACTCACTGGTGGGCGGTGCAGCAGCCACATATACACCACCTGGACCAAACTCACTGGTGGGCGGTGCAGCAGACACATATACACCACCTGGACCAAACTCACTGGTGGGGCGGGCAGCAGTCACAATATACACCCCACCCTGGACCAAACTCACTGGGTGGGCGGTGCAGCAGCCACTCATACACACCTGGACAAATCCCACTGCGTGGGCGGAGCAGCAGCCACATATACACACCTGGAACCAACTCACTGGTGGGGGTGGCAGCAGCCACATATTATCCACCTGGACAAACTCACTGGGGCGGTGCAGCAGGGTAACATATACACCACCTGGTCCAAACTCACTGTTCCCTTTCCCCGGGCGGTGAGCAGCCACATATACACCACTGGACCCACTCACCTGGTGGGCGGTGCAGCAGACAATTATACACCACCTGGGACAAACTCACTGGTGGGCGGAGCAGCAGCCACATATACACCACTGGACACACTGGTGGGATGGTGCAGCAGACACATATACACCACCTGGACCACTCTGGTGGGCGGTGCAGCAGCCACATATACACCACCTGGACCACACTCACTGGTGGGCGGTGCAGCAGACACATATACACCACCTGGACCAAACTCACTGGTGGGAGGGTGCAGAGCCACATATACACCACCTGACCACACTGGTGGCGGTGAGCAGCACATTATTACACCACCTGGACCAAAATCACTGGGCCCCCCCCCCCCCCCCCCCCCCCGCCCCCCCCCCCCCCCCCGCAGGGCGGTGCAGCAGACACATATACACACCTGGACCAAACTCACTGGTGGGTGGGCAGCAGCCACATATACACCACCCTGGACCACACTGGGTGGCGTGCAGCAGCCACATATACTCCACCTGGACCACCACTGGTGGGTGGTGCAGGAAGCCACATTATTACACACCTGGACCTCACTGTGTGGGTGTGAGCAGACCACATCATACTCCACCTGGACCACAATGGTGGGTGGTGAAGCAGACACATATCACCACCTGGACCACACTGGTGGGTGGTGCAGCAGACACATATACACCACCTGGACCACACTGGTGGGTGGTGCAGCAGACACAGTAAGTAACGTCACTGATGACTGATCCAATAGTGATGCCGGGCTATTAATGGGTTTTTCCAAAAAAAAATCATAAAATTAATTATCGATTTATCGTTGTTTATTCATATAGCGTCATTGATTTTCCCTATATAGGCCTAATTGTACTCTGTAATCACATAATAGGTTATATAGAAACAAAGGATTTTTCTCTTATGTTGTTGCAGCACTCCCTAGTATGGGCAGTAGGCTGATGTAGTGTTCCTCCTCCTTATTTTCTTTAGGTGTCACCTTCTTTAGAGGCTCTTTGGTGTCACCCAGGGCGCCCCCCCCCCGCCCCCCCTAACGACGCCTCCGCACATTAGGTAGGTTTTCTCTTATGAAATAAAGAACTATGGCATAACTTAAGGATTGTACAACCCGTTTGGACTACATCAACATAAGAGCACTTGCATTCCTGGGATGTGTCGCCATGTTGGTATTGTCACTGTCAGCACCAGTGAGAGCACTGTGCTACCAGTGATGTGTTCACCATGTGGTTATTGTCAATGTCAGCACACTGGGAGCACTGTGCTACCAGTGATGTGTTTCGCCACTGTTGGTTATTTTCATTGTCAGGCACCACTGAGAGCCACTGTGCTAACAGTGATGTGTTCGCCACTGTTTGGTTATTGTCACTGTCAGCACCACTAGAGAGCACTGTGCTACCAGTGATGTGTTCACACTGTTGGTTATTGTCACTGACAAGCCACCACTGAGAGCACTGTGTACCAGTGATGTGCTCACTGTTGGTTATTGTCACTGTCAGCCACCACTGAGAGCACTGTGCAACCCAGTATGTGTTTCACTGTTGGTTTTGTCACTGTCAGCACCACTGAGAGCACTGTCGCTACAGTGATGTGTTCACCACTGTTGGTTATTTTCACTAGTATCACCATGAGAGCACTGTTGTACAGTGATGGGTCACCACTGTTGGTTATTTTCACTGTCAGCCGTGAGAAGCACTGTGCTACCAGTGATGTGTTCACTGTTGGTTATTGTCACTGTCAGCACCACTGAGAGCACTGTGCTACAGTGATGTGTTCATGTGGTTTTGTCACTGTCAGCACCACTGAGAGCACTGTGCTCCAGTGATGTGTTCACCACTGTGGTTTTTGTCACTGTCAGCACCACTGGAGCACTGTGCTACCGTGATGTGTTCACCACTGTTGGTTATTGTCACTGTCACCACACTGAGAGACTGTGCTACCAGTGATGTGGGTTTTTTCCCACTGTTGGTTATTGTCACTGTCGCAACCGCTGAGTACTGTGCTACCAGTGATGTGTTTACCACTGTTGGTTATTGTCATGTTGCACCACTGAGAGCACCACGTGCTACCAGTGATTGTGTCACCTAATGTTTGTTATTGTCACTGTCAGCACCGCTGTTGAATATGTGCTACCTGTGAGGTGTTCACCTGTTGATATTGTCACTGTCAGCACTGCTGTGAGGTACCCCCTCTATGCTACCAGTTATGTGTTATTCACTGATGTTATTGTCACTGTCAGCACGCTGAGAACACTTTGCTACCAGTGATGTGTTCACTGTTGTTGTTCACTGTCAGCACCGCTGAGAGCACTGTGCTACCGTGATGTGTTGTTAACCACTGTTGGTTATGTCACCGTCAGCACGCTGAGGAGCACTGAGCTACCCCTGGTATTGTTCTCGATGACGGTTCCTCTTCATAGCATATTGCAACCCATCTGTTGACAGGACAACGGCAGGTTTCTACTTACTCTCTGAACTGTCAGTTTTGGCATTTCCGAGAATTATTTTTGCAACTAATTATAAGGTATACACACATTTTTCTCCTCACAGACTAGTTATAGTTCAACATTCTCATCTCAAGAAACTCGCGAATCTGTGGAGGAAACCAATTTATCACATTGATTTTGCTTCATTGAGCTCTAGGATTTACTACCGAGGTTCTTTATATTGCCACCGTTTTGTCAGACTATAACGTGTAAACATTGTACTATATCAAGCTGGTTTCAGGTAGAGAAATACTGAAACATTTTTCGTTCAAGGGTTCACTGTTTTTCCACTTTTACATCGAACTACTAGACGACCTTTCAGGGTTGCGCTTAAACTTTATTGATATAATAGTCCTCGTCCCGGTATCCAACTCAAAGAAAAAACAGCATACTTGCGTGTAGTCTAGCTGCAGTACATGGAAAATAGCAGCAATTCATCGCCACAAAGTTGCATGTTGGTGTTGTTGGAGGGGAAAGTCAGTTCTGCTAATAAAAGTTATAATGTTTTCACGTAGTTTAGGGGCCATCTTTTTCCAAGTTAGCTGAAAAAGTCACACATCCCAACGCAAATATAAACTGATTTTGACACGCGAGTACTGCATGACTTACGGGAATGTACTGAAATAGTTTTGTTATCTGGTAAGTAGGTTGATAGAATATCTGAATTTGAGAGAATCAACTGTCAGAAGTCAGATTGGACTTAAAACAAACGTTGCCATAACAAGAGCTGCACAATTGGCTGGTCAATTCAGCACAAGTTCCGTCCCATCACCACCTCCAAAAAAAATAATAAGGAAACTTGAAAAGAAACAGCTGCAGATGAGAAAAACAGTAGAATTTTCAGTTTGTTAAAATACTCTACACTTCGGAAATTATTTAAATTACACCATGTTGATTATATTAGCATCCTCCCTTTCCCAATCATATGTAAGAGCAACCTCCATTCCCACTTTATATGTAAAGAGCAACCTCCTCTTCCCACATTATATGTAAGCGCAACTCCCTCCACATCATATCATCATATGTAGAGCACCCCCCCTCTCCCACATTATATGTATAAGAGCAACCTACCTTCCCACATTTATGTAGAGCAACCTCCCTTCCCACATCATATCATCATATGTAGAGCAACCCCCTTCCACACATAAGTAAGGAGCAAACCTCCCTTCCCACATTATATGTCAAGAGCACCTCCATTCCCACATCATACTGTAAGAGCAACCTCCCTTCTCAATCAACGGTAACAGAACCACCCTTCTCACATCAAACGGTTAACAGCAACCTCCCTTCTCACTCTAACGGTAACAGGCAACCTTCCTTCCCACGATCAAGGGTAACAGCAAACCTTCCTTCCCACATAAAGGTTAACAGCAGCCTTCCTTCCCACATAAAGGTTAACAGCAAGCTTCCTTCCCACATCAAGGGTAACACTCAACTCATTCTCTCATCAAGAGTAACAGGCAACCTTCCTTCCCACATCATGGGATAACAGCAACCTTCCTTCCCACATCAAGGGTAACAGCAACTTTTCTTCCACATTCATGGTAACAGCAACCTTCCTTCCACATCAAAGGTAACAGGAACCTTCCTTCCCACATCAAGGGTAGAGCATTCTTCCTTCCCCATTCAAGGGTAAACAGCAACCTCCCTTCTCCACATCAACCGGTAACAGAAAAACTTTTCCCACATCTCAAGGGTAAACAGCAACCTTCCTTCCCACTAAAGGTTAACAGCAACCTTCTTCCCACATTTAAAGGTTAACAGCAACCTTCCTTCCCAAATCAAGGGTACAGCACCGTCCTTCCCACATCAAGGGTTAACAGCACCTTCTTCCCACACATGGGTAACCAGCAACCTTCCTTCCCCACATTCAGGATATAAAGATCAATTTCCTTCCACATCTAAGGGTTAAAAGAGCAAACCTTCCTTCCCACATCAAGGGGTAACAACAAACCTTCCTTCCCACTCAAGGAGTAACAGCAACCTTCCTTCCCACCATCAAGGGTAAACAGCAACCTTCCTTCCCACATCAAGGGTACAGCAATTCCTTTCCCACTCAAGAGTAACAGAAATCTTCCTTCCCCATCAAGGGTAACAGCACCTTCCTTCCCACATCAAGGGTAACAGCAAACTTCCTTTCCAAATCTCAAGCGTAACAGCAACCTTCCTTCCCACATCAAGGGTAACAGCAGCCTCCTTTCCAAATCAAGCGTAACAGCAACCTTCACTTCCACATCAAGGGTAAAAGCAACCTTCCTTCCCACATCAAGGGTAACAGCAACCTTCCTTCCCACATCTCAAGAGGTAACAGCAACCTTCCTTCCCACATCAAGGGTAACAACCAACTTCCTTCCATATAACGGTTAACCAGCATCCTCCTTCCCACATCAAGGGTAACAGCACTTCTTCCCCACATCATGGGTAACAGCAACCTTTCCCACATCAAGGGTAACAGCAACCTTCCCACATTCAAGTGTAACAGCAACCTTTCCCACATCAAGGGTATAACAGTACCTCCTTCCCACAACAAGGGTAACAGAACCTCCCTTCCCACTCAAGGGTAACAGCAACCTTCATTCCCACATCAAAGTGGGTGGTAACAGCAACCTTCCTTCCACATAAGGGTAACAGCACCTTCCTTCCCACATCAAGGGTAACAGCCAACCTTCCTTTCCCAACACAAGGGATATCAGCAACCTTCCTTCCCACATCATGGGTAACAGCAACTTTCTTCCCACATCAGGGTAAACAGCAACCTTCCTTCCTCATCAAGGGTAACAGCACCCTTCCTTCCACATCAAGTGTAACAGCAACCTTCCTTCCCACATCAGGGTAACAGCAGCCTTCCTTTCCCAACTGCAATGGTAACAGCAACCTCCCTTCCACATCAAGGGTAACAGCAACCTCTTCCACTCAAGGTAACGCAACCTTCCTTCCCACATCTAGGGTAACAGCAACTTCCTTCCCACATCAACGGTTAACCAGCAACCTTCTTTCCCACATCAAGGGTCAACAGAACACCTTCCCACTTCAAGGGCAACAGCAACCTTCCCACATCAGTGTTGTAACAGCAACCTCCCACATCAAGGGTATACAGCACCTCCCCTTCCACAACAAGGGTAACAGCAACCTCCCTTCCCACATCAAGGGTAACAGCAGCCTCCCTTCCACATCAAGGGTAAAACAGCTACCTTCCTCCCACATCAAGGTGTAAACAGCAAACCTTCCTTCCACATCTTGGGTAACAACTCTTCTTTCCCACATCAAGGTAACAGCAACTTCATTCCCACATCAAGGAGGTAAACAGCAACCTTCATTCCACATCAAGGGTTAAAACGCAACCTTCCTTCCCACATCAAGGGTATCAGCAACCTTCCCACATCAAGGGTAACAGCAAAAAAACCCCTTCCCACATCAAAGGTAACAGCAACCTCCCATCCCATATCAGGTAACAGCAAACCTTTCCTTCCCACATCAAGGAGTAACAGGCCAACTACCTTCCCACATCAAGTTGGTAACAGCAACCTTCCTTCCCACATCAAGGGTAACAGCAACCTTCCTTCCCCATCAAGGGTAACAGCAACCCTTTCCTTCCTCATCAAAGGTAACAGCAACCTTCCTTCCCAATCAAGGGTAAAACAGCAACTTCCCCACATCAAGGGTAACAGCAACCTTCCCACATCAAGGGGGTAACAGAACCTTCCCACATCAGGGTAACAGCAATCTCCCTTCCCACAAACAAAGGGGTAACAGGCTACCTTCCTTCCACATCAAGGTTAACAGCACCTTCCTCCCCATCAAGGGTACCAGCAACCTTCCTTCCCACATCAAAGGTAACAGCAACCTTCCTTCCCACATCAAGGGTAAACAGAACCTTTTCACATCAAGGGTAACAGCAACCTTCCCACATCAAGGGTAACCAGCAACTTCCCTCATCAAGGGTGAACAGCAATCTCCCTTCCCACACACAAGGGTAACAGCAACTCCCTTCCACAACAAGGTAACAGCCAGCCTCCCTTCCCACATTCAGGGTAACAGCTTACTTCCTTCCCACATCCCCTTTAACACAAAGCAACCTTCCTTCCCACTCAAGGGTAACAGCAACCTTCCTTCCCACATCAAGGGTAACAGCACTTTCCTTCCCACATCAAGGGTAACAGCAACCTTCCTTCCAATCAAGGGGGGGGGGTTTATTAACAGCAACCTTCCTTCCCACATCAAGGGTAACAGCAACTCCCTTCCCACATCAAGGGTAACGTTACAGCAACTTCCTTCCCACATCAAGGGTAACAGCAACCTTCCTTCCCACATCAAGGGTTAACAGCAACCTTCCTTCCCACATCAAAGAGAGGGATAACAGCAACCTTCCCACAATCAAGGGTATCAGCAACCTTCCCACTCAAAGGTAACAGGCAACCTCCCTTCCTATCAACAAGGGTTAAACAGCAAACCTTCCCTTCCAACATCAAGGGTAACAAACTTCCTTTCCACATCAGGGTAACAGCAACCTTCCCACATCAAGGGTTAACAGCAACCTTCCCACATCCTCATGCGTAACAGGACTCCTACCTTCCCACAACAAGGGTAACAGCATCCTTTCCTTCCCACATCAAGGGTAGCAGCAACCTTCCTTCCACAACAAGGGTAACAGAAACCTTCCTTCCCACAATCAGGTTAGCAGCAACCTTCCTTCCCACATCAAGGGTAACAGCAACCTTCCTTCCACATCAAGGGTATCAGCAACCTTCTTCCCCTAACGAAACGTTGCCATAAGTTCTCTCTCTATGTGGGGTTATTTGTTAAATTGTTCCAGTGTGACGGTATTGTTCCTTTGCTTCTTTTACGATTTCAGGTGAGATGTAAGGACAAATACAGGTGAATATTGCAAGGTTCATTACCAGGTGAAGTGTGATGTGAATACAGGTGAAGTGTCGACCCTGAGTATAAAAACTCTGTTTCAAACAATCATCTTCTATAATTTTCCATTTATATGTAAAAAAAAACTTCGCTGGATAAGCTGTAGTCGGCTTTCAGGGGCTTAAAATATATTGTATAAAAAGTAAATAAACACTTTATCTTTCATTTAGACATTAGTTTTCATTAGCCAATTTTGCAGTTTTTTTTTTAAACAGATTTAAGATGTTAGGAACAAATTTTGTAATTTCTAACAGCGAAATCGTGTACAAATTGTATCAGTAATATCCTATACCATATCTTTGACTTGTGAGAATGTTTTGCTCGACATGTATCTACAACTACGTAAGTAAACATAAAGAAAGATTTTATATACCATTAATCTTAATATTGGTTCATGAAAATCAGTTATTCTAACTGGGCTGTAGTTGATTCTTCAGGCGATATAGAGAACGTGAGTGTTGAATCTCTGTGAATAATAATAGTGTTGGTTAAGAACAGACATTATTTCCCAGTAATATTTGTGCTTTCTCGTTATGATTATGATAATTACTCACATAAACTTCCTTTGCTATAATAAATTAGTTGATGTGTGTGCTATGTAAAAGAGTGAGGTATAAAACATTCTTTGTAGGACAGCCTTTATAATGGAACAATGTTCGATTGTGACTTGGTCAATCTCTGCACTCTGGGACACTGTGTGCTAATGTACTCTGTACTACCCCAGCACTCTGATTATTACACATTGTTAAAGAATACTTTCCTGCACTCTAAACTCACTCAACATCTTTAACATGATGTAATAATGTGCATTGCATCATTAACTTGGCTTCGCATTATAAAAAAAAGAAAAAAAAAACTATCATAGTACAATTTGAAGGGGGACGTTGAGAGCTGTGAACCCCAAACAACAGCATTTGAGGGGGGACGCCCCCCCCCCTTGAGAGCTGTGAACCCCAAACACAGCATTTCCTCAAGAGGAACTTAACTCTTCAAATGCAGCAACACCATGGAGCCCCCATTACCAATATAATGATATGACAACAAATGTTTTATATCATTATATTTACGACAGATGTAATTACAGAGAGGGGACACACAGAAATCTGTGCAGTGTAAATACATCCACCCGGGTAGACTCATACCGTTAGTCCAGCCAGAAGAGGAAGAACTTTCGTCGGTTACACCACCATGGTGAGGCATATTATTTTAAATTTTATCCTCCTATTTAATTTATCATAGTATTAATTCTTAATTTAAATTGTATGTATGTATATATATGTGTGTTTTTGTTTGTATATGAGCGAAGCATTTATGGTGTTTCTATGTATAACAGAGTGATGTATGTATTTATGGTGTGATAATCTTTTCCTAGTGTTCTATGTCAAAACAGTGTGATGTATGTATTTTATGGTGTGATCTTTGTCTAGTGTTTCTATGTATGACAGAGTTATGTATGTATTTATGTGTGATCTTTGTCTTAGTTGTTTCTATTTTTTTGGGGTCTAACAGAGTGATGTATGTATTTATGGTGTGTCTTTGTCTAGTGTTTCTATGTATAACAGAGTGGATGTATGTATTTATGGTGTGATCTTTGTCTAGTGTTTCTATGTATAACAGAGTGATGTATGTATTTATGGTGTGATCTTTGTCTAGTGTTTCTATGTATAACAGAGTGATGTATGTATTTTATGGTGTGATCTTTGTCTAGTGTTTCTATGTTAACAGAGTGATGTATGTATTTATGGTGTGATCTTTGTCTAGTGTTTTCATGTATAACAGTGTGATGTAGTATTTATGGTGGTGATCTTTGTCTAGTGTTTCTATGTTATAACAGGTGATGTATGTATTTATGGTGTGATCTTTGTCTAGTGTTTCTATGTATATAAACAGAGTGAATGTATGTTATTTATGTGTGATCTTTGTTAGTGTTTCTATGTATAACAGTGTGATGTATGTATTTATGGTGTGATCTTTGTCTAGTGTTTCTATGTATAACAGAGTGATGTATGTATTTATGGTGTGATTTTGTCTTGTGTTTCTATGTATACAGAGTGATGTATGTATTTATGGTGTGATCTTTGTCTAGTTGTTTTCTATGTTTAACCAGTGTTATGTATGTATTTAGGTGTGATCTTTGTTAGTGTTTCTATGCACAACGATACATATAAACTGTAATGATACATATAAAGGTTCAAATGTACCTTATTTGTATCATTACAATTTTAGCATGTGACCACAGTGCTGACATAATCATGAACACAGCAGTTGTTGACAACAGTCATTTGTACACATGCAGCACTGACACAGTCATGGACATAGCAGTGCTGAGAGTAGGCCTAAACAGTACTGACACCGCTATGACACAGCAGTGCCGACATAGTCATGACACAACCGACCAGCCCCCCCCCTCAATCATGCCACAACAGTGCTGACAGTCATGTCACAACAGTGCTGACAGTCTTGACGCAACAGTCGGGCCACAGTCATGACGCAGCCAGTGCTGCAGGCATGAGAAACAGTGCTGACACAGTCATGAACACAACAGTGCTGACACAGGTCATGACACAACAGTGCCTGACACACATGACACAAACAGTGCTGACCACAGTCGTGACACAACAGTGCGACACCATGCTGACAGTCATAGACATAGCAGTACTGTAGTCCATGACATAGCAGTACTGATAGTCATGTATAGCAGTACTGGATAGTTCAATGACATAGCAGTACTGATAGTCATGGACATCGCAGTACTGATAGTAATGGACATAGCACTAATGATAGTTCATGGCATAGCAATACAGATAGTCATGACATAGCAGTGCTAACAGTCATGCGTAAGCGTGCTAACAGTCATGACATAGAAGTGCTAACAGTCATGGCACAGCAGTGCTAACAGTCTGACAACAGCCCAGTGCAAACCAGTCATGACACAGCAGTGCTCAGTCATGACACAGCAGTGCTAACAGTCATGACACAGCATTATGACACCGTCATACAGCAGTTGTGCTGGTTGTTCAAACTGTCACAGCTTCATTGGGCTTCAGTCAAGTTGTCCAAATATCAATATTCAGTCATCAAACGAGAACTATAGACTTATTATTTATGCTTGAGTCAACATTTTTCAAAGTTCTGCAAATTTCTTACGATTGTCCTTAAATCAAAATATATTTAATATTAGACGTAACTTCTTGTATTTCCATCTCACATTGGCTTTCGAAGAATGATAGAACTGATGAACTGGCCAAGTTACATTCCTTCAGATGAGGGTTGTCAGTTAAGCAGTTTGAGACACAATAATACGAAAGAACTTAAAATGAGCTTTACTGACTTAAAACTGAGGTGAGACTGACACCAGTCAGTCTTATTTGTCATCATTTCTATCATGCAGGAGGAGCCACATGTCTATGGTGCATCCAACACAATAAGCAGGACTCTTGGATGTCACTACTTCCCGGCTCCGGCTGGGTTACAGGTATCTTGGCAGATTAAATCACACACCAGATGACTCAAAGAAATCGTAATGAAATGTAATAGATTTGCCAGATAGACGATTGTCAAAACCTTGCGTTCTTCATGTAACTGGAATGTATAAATTAATGAATTCAGGAAATATCTCACTCGGAAAATGTCAAATACTTGATTTTGCTTACTGTTAAATAAAGCTTTATCATTTTTTGTTTGCGTGCGCGTGCGTGTTTGTGTGTTATGTCGTACGTGTTACATGGTGTGTTGTGTGTGTGGGTTGTGTGTGTGTACTTACCTGTTGTACTTACCTAGTTGAGGTTGCGGGGTTCGAGTCCGAGCTCTGGCCCCGCCTCTTCACTGATCGCTATAGGGTCACTCTCCCTGAGCCGTGAGCTTTATTCATACTACCTCTGCTTAAAGGCTATGTAAGGATCCTGCCTCCACTACAATCGCTTCCCAAAACTAATTCCACTTACTGACTACTCTGTGCGCTGAAGAAAATACTTCTAACATCCTGTGATTCATCTGTGTTCATGCTACAACTGTGTCCCCTTGTTACTTTCCATCTCTGAACATCTGTCTTGTCCCACTTGTCGCAATATATGGGAATCTTTATAAGGAAACGTTTCGCCACACAATGGCTTCTTCAGTCCAGTACAAAGTTGAGAAGGGCAACGTTTCACTTTCCAGGAATTTGTCAAGCTGATTACAAACAAGAATGGACACAGAGGGGTAATATATAGGCTTTTGAGTGAGTGTAGTACAAGTAGAGGTAGTAGTAGTTGTTATTATGTTGTTTATTACATGTGGTGGGAAAGATTTGGGTAGGGGTAGTTTTGGATAAGGACCTGCCTTGTATGGTTCCAGTAGGCCTTTGCAGTGTTCTCCATTCCGGTGTTGTTATGTTTACACGGTTATTTCAGCTTTCATGAATGTCCAGTTCTCACCCCGGTTTCATATATCTTGATTCTAAACATGCTGATATCAAACAATAAAGCAAAAGTAAAGGCAACATTTAGGCAACTTTATTTCGGAATAAAGTTGCTATGTGTCTTGCTACAAACCTGTCGGTATTGTATACCATTTGATATACAAGAATAAGTAAAGCTTAAAAAATATATTACCCCGACCCTTTGTCTGTTTTAACCCCAGACACATATACAACACTGACCACACTGGTGGGCGGTGCAGAGCCTCATATTACACCACCTGGACAACATGGTGGGCGGTGCAGCAAGCCACTTATACCACACCTGGACCCACACTGGTGGTCGGTGCAGCAGCCACATATACCCCACCTGGGGAAAAACCACACTGGTGGTTGGTGCAGCAGCCACAGTACACCACCTGGACCACACTGGTGGGTGGTGCAGCAGCCACATATTACACCACCTGGGACCAAACTCACTGGATGGGCGGTGCAGCTGCCACATATACCCCACCTGGGACCACACTGGTGGAGGTGCAGCAGCCAATATCACCACTGACCACATGGTGGGTGGTGCAGCAGCACATATACACCACCAGGACCACACTGGTGGGGGTGCAAGAGCCACATATTACACCACTGGACCAAAACTCACTGGTGGGCCGGTGCAGCAGACAACATATCACCACCTGGACCAACTCACTGGTGGACGGTGCAGCAGGCCACATATTAACCACCTGGACCAAACTCATGGTGGGCGGTGCAGCGGGGAGTGGAAGCCACATATAAACAACCTGGACCAAAACTCACTGGTGGCGGTGCAGCAGCCACATATACGACACCTGGACACACTCACTGGTGGCGGTGCAGCAGCCACATTACACCACCTGGACCATACTCACTGGTGGGCGGTGCAGCAGACACATATAACACAAATGGACCACACTCACTGATGGGGCGGTGCAGCTGCACATATACACCACCTGGACCACACTCACTGGTTGTGCGGTTGCAGAGCCCATATCCGAGACTGGACCAAACTCACTGGTGGGCGGTGCAGCAGCCACATTACACCACATGGGACCACACTCACTGGTGGGCGGTGCACAGGCCACATATACACACCTGACCAAAAACTCACTGGTGGGGCGGTGCTGCAGGACACATATACACCACCTGGACCACACTCATGGTGGCGGTGCAGCAGCCACATAACACCACCAGGACCACACTCACTGGTGGGCGGTGCAGCAGGGACACATATACACCACCTGGACCAAACTCACTGGTGGGCGGTGCAGCAGCCACATATACACCACCTGGACCAAACTCACTGGTGGGCGGTGCAGCAGACACATATACACACTGGACCACACTCACTGGTGGGCGGTGCAGCAGCCACATATACAACCACCTGGACCACCACTCCACTGGTGGGCGGTGCAGCGACACATATACACCTCTGCAAAAGCTCCGCTACATCACTTCCCAAACTATCCCATTTCCTGCTACTTGTGACTGAAGAAATACTTCCAACATCCTTTGTTTATCTGTGCTTATTTTCAACGTGCCCCCTTTTGTGGTCCCATTTGGATCATTCGTCTCTGCCCCCCTCCTGTCTATTTTATATGTCTTAGGTTTTACTAAAACCCACACCATGGTATGGTGTTCTACCCCCCAGAAAAGGTTATGGGTTACTAAAAACCACCCGGGTATAGTCTTATAAAATCAAACCCCATGGGTACGGTGCTACTACCACCCAACACCATGGGAAGTGTGTTACAGCCCCCACCCCCGGGTATGCTTTAGTCCCACCCTCAACATGGGTAGGGTGTTACCACCCACAAAGGGGTATGGAAATAAAATCCACCCCAGGGTGGATGGCAGTACCTCCCACAGCAGGGTATGGGTTAGTCCCCACCCACCCAGGGGTATGGTTTTACTACCCAAACACCGGGTGGGGGTTTTACTAAACCCACCCCATGGTATGTTTTACTACCCACACCAGGTATGGTGTTATTACCAAACCCACACCATGGGTACGTGCTATTACCACCCACACCATGGTACGGTGTTTACTACCTCCTCAACATGGGTATGGTGTTACCACCCACAAAATGGGAAAATAAAATCCACACCTGGATGTGATGTTATACCTCCCACAGTATGGTATGGTGTTAGTACCACTCACAGCATGGGTATGGTGTTAGTACCACCCACAGCATAGGTATGGTGTTAGTACCACCCACAGCATGGGTATGGTGTTACTACCACTCACACCATGGGTATGGTGTTAGTACCACCCACACCATGGGTATGGTGTTACTACCACCCACACCTTGGGTATGGTGTTACTACCACCCACACCTTGGGTATGGTGTTACTACCACCCACACCATGGGTATGGTGTTATTACCACCCACACCTTGGGTATGGTGTTACTACCACCCACACCATGGGTATGGTGTTACTACCACCCACACCTTGGGTGTGGTGTTACTACCACCCACACCATGGGTATGGTGTTACTACCACCCACACCATGGGTATGGTGTTACTACCACCCACACCATGGGTATGGTGTTACTACCACCCTCACCATGGGTATGGTGTTACTACCACCCACACCATGGGTATGGTGTTACTACCACCCACACCATGGGTATGATGTCAGTACCACGCACACCATGTGTATGATGTTAGTACCACCCACACCATGTGTATGATGTCAGTACCACCCACACCATGGGTATGGTGTTATTACCACCCACACCTTGGGTATGGTGTTACTACCACCCCCACCTTGTATATGGTGTTACTACCACCCACACACCTGGTTGGTGTTACTACCCCCACACCATGGTATGGTGTTACTACCACCCACACCATGGGTATGGTGTTATTACCACCCACACCTTGGGTATGGTGTTACTACCACCCACACCTTGGGAATGGTGTTACTACCACCCACACCTTGGGTATGGTGTTACTACCACCCACACCTGGTATGGTGTTATACCACCCACACCTTGGGAATGGGTTACTTACCACTCCCACACCTTGGGTATGGTGTTATTACCACCCACACCTTGGGTATGGTGTTACTACCACCCACACCTTGGGAATGGTGTTACTACCTCCCACACCTTGGGTATGGTGTTACTACCACCCACACCTTGGGAATGGTGTTACTACCACCCACACCTTGGGTATGGTGTTACTACCATCCACACCATGGGTATGGTGTTACTACCACCCACACCATGGGTGTGGTGTTACTACCACCCACACCTTGGGAATGGTGTTACTACCTCCCACACCTTGGGTATGGTGTTACTACCACCCACACCTTGGGAATGGTGTTACTACCACCCACACCTTGGGTATGGTGTTATTACCACCCACACCTTGGGAATG
Source organism: Cherax quadricarinatus (assembly GCF_026875155.1). NCBI lineage: Eukaryota > Metazoa > Arthropoda > Malacostraca > Decapoda > Parastacidae > Cherax > Cherax quadricarinatus. Next base: position 13,927,416 of record NC_069427.1, read on the forward strand.
GTGTTACTACCACCCACACCTTGGGAATGGTGTTACTACCTCCCACACCTTGGGTATGGTGTTACTACCACCTACACCTTGGGAATGGTGTTACTACCTCCCACACCTTGGGTATGGTGTTACTACCACCCACACCTTGGGAATGGTGTTACTACCACCCACACCATGGGTATGGTGTTACTACCATCCACACCATGGGTATGGTGTTACTACCATCCACACCATGGGTATGGTGTTTACTACCATCCCACCATTGGTATGTGGTGTTACTACCACCCACACCATGGGTATGGTGTTACTACCACCCACACCATGGGTGTGGTGTTACTACCATCCACACCATGGGTGTGGTGTTACTACCACCCACACCATGGGTATGGTGTTACTACCACCCACACCATGGGTATGGTGTTACTACCATCCACATCATGGGTGTGGTGTTACTACCACCCACACCATGGGTATGGTGTTACTACCACCCACACCATGGGTGTGGTGTTACTACCACCCACACCATGGGTGTGGTGTTACTACCATCCACACCATGTGTATGATGTCAGTACCACCCAGTTTCCAGTAACGGGACTTATCTCTCTCGTTAAAATAGACCAGTATGTACGCCTTTCATTCCACAGACTCCATGTGGTCCACTCGGTGTTTGGAGCTTTCCCTGATACTTCTGGACATTAGACTTTAATGGCTGATGGATCTTATAAAGAAGATGTAATGATTTTTCCTATCAAACTCTTCCTGCCGATGTGTTTTCCTCAAAAGATTTTTTTTTTCAATAATTTTAATGTGTGAATTTTAATGTGCCAGTTATATTAAACTATTTCGTGAACTAACTGCAGAATATATCTTCTCTTCAGAGATAAGTGTTGACTTTATTGTGTTATTCTGTTTAATGTATATTATGTAGTTCAGAAGTGCCTGTAACATAGGCCTGTCAATGTAAAAAAAAAATATTTTTTTTGTACACGAAACTTAAGGAAACTTTACGTACTTATTAACTCACAAACCTCTTTACTTAAGTCTTAAACACCTGGTTAATCTTACTTGGATTGGTTTTTGCTTGTCTTTGTGAAAATTTGCCTTTTAGTTATAGAAGAGACATCGAATATTGAATTGCTGATTTCCATGTGAGAATTTCTGAGCGCCTCTTACGATACCTTCAACACTTCGATGATGAAAAGTTGATAATGTAAATTTTACCAGGACTCAAGTTAATGTACTGGTGTATATTCAACCTGTCTTCCTAATAACAATGTCACACTTTTAAATTGGGTTTGCAGTCTATTTTTAAGTTAGGTTGAGTTCGGTTTCAAAGCAAAAATCAATAAATATCAAAGACGATAAAACAGTCTGCCACGAGAACAGAAAACGGGTGTTCACTGCTGGCGACTTATACAGTAACTACGTTATATTTCAACTGTTTAAGCTTCTTGAACAACGACCAAGTTGACTAGTTGCCTACGGTTAAGGGTACTGTCTGGTACATTACAATATGATCTCTCTGAGATAACATTAGAAGTTCTCTTCAGTTGGCTTCCAAGTTGGTGTTTCAAGGTGGAAGGTCTCATAGTGTAACTGAGCTTCACACATTTACGTAACATAGCTGTTTCACCTTTTAAGTTTTAAATTATACGATATTACAAGGACTCCAAATAGAAATAAGTCACTTCGTCTGACTTTTTGGGGTTATAATAGGTAATCTACACATGTATGGTAATTGTACTTTGTGTACCTGTGGCTAAATAAAGTTACTAGTATTATCTTGTTTAAGCAGGAAGTTGTGGTAGTTATGAAGGTTATTGTCTGTGTTCATCCATGTTTGCCGATTTAATTGAAGTAATTTAATGTTACTTTCCATTTGATCATTTTTGAATGCCTCTTCTGATTTGGAAAAATCCTCATCGGTAATATTAAACTTCATTAGAAACTTTAGCCGCATCTATACTACACTCCGCTTTACAACACTTTCTCCTTAGATTTCACAATTGTACTAACTGTCTGACCAGCCAGACCAAGCTTATGTCCTATTTCAGCCATAGACATACCTTGTTCACTAAGTTTAATAAATTCTACCGTGGCATTTAAAGTAGGAGGCTTACGACTCCTTTTTTTTTTATCACAGCAAAGCTTAGACGCCATCGTCGACGAGAGACAACGAGTTAACGAGAACAAGAGTAAACGAGAGAGAACGAAATACACGGAGCTCAGACAATGTAAAGAAACTGAACGAGTTGTGGGCGCTTACACGGCCAGATGAATAAGTTTATTTAGGTATTCACAATTACATAGATTATCATACATAGCAGCATATGTGTAGAGAACCTACGATAACCCCCAAAAAATCAGTGACTTATTTCCGTTGGGGTTCTTTTAATACCTTATTATTATACTATAAAGATAATATCTTATTATACTATAAAGAAGATGTACCAAGAATAAAGTAAAATGAGTTATTTATATATACATGTGTGTTAGCTAAATAAAAATAAAAAATCATTCTCCTCCCTTTCTGTCGATAAATTCATTAGGTACATTTTGGCTCTCTTCTTGAACTGGCTCATGCTATGACTGGCTTTGACATTTACAGGCAGTCTGTTCCATTCTTTTATTGCTGTACAATAAAATGTGTTTGAAGCCTGACCACTGATTGTGGGTATTACAAAGTTGTGCCTCT
>NC_069427.1:13930601-13965787 GCF_026875155.1 Cherax quadricarinatus
GACATTTTCGGGGAGAAAAAAACCCCTCCAGCAAAACCAACTAGGGGCCCCTCATGCCACCGTCCCATAGTTGTTTTTATAAACCCGGGGCCCCCATACGTGCAAAAACTTTCCCTAAAAATTCACCCTCGTCCGCCTCAAAAGGAACGTTTCGACCTTATCCGGGTTTTAAAAAAGGGGGAGACGTCGTAAAGGCGAACAGTGACACCAGGATTAACATTTTTTTGTTTCAAAATCCTGAAATTGGCAACCATTTTTTTCGTAAAACCTTTTTTGCCCTAAAATTTGAAAAAAAGCCCCCGGAATTTCCGTTCAAAGAGACACCATAAAGATCTTCATTATTGATACCATAAGTATCTCGGGGTATCGCAGAAAGGCATTTGGGATGTGTATTCTGATTTTTTGAACCCCTGTCCCCAAATTGAAGGCAGAGGGTTTGTTGACTCGCCTACGTGCCCCCTTCCGCCTTTGGGGATTTGCACGGGAGGTAAAATTAAAATTTTCCCTTTCAATTAAATCGGCAAACAGGGATGAACACAGAAAAATAACCTTCAAAACCCTTTTTTTTTTTTTTTTTTATATTTTATTTAAAACAGTGCGATACAAAAAAACAAAAAATATATTAAAAGATACACGAAAAAGATTACTGCACTAGAATCGCATTTTAACCCGAGACCAAAAACGACACCATACGTACAGGGGTTTAATAACACCCCCACCCACACCGTAGGGTTACATTGGTAATACCTCACACACAACCACCCGTAATTAAAGGGTAATCACTCACACAACGTTTATAATTAAAAATGGAAATCGTTTTTTTTTTAAAAGAACATCTCAAAAAAGGGTTTAAACATATTACCAAACAAAAACACTGGAAATTATGAAGATTGACAATAAAACAGAGAAAAAAACAAACAAACCGCACAAGGGACACACACAACCCACCCCACGTTCCCACTACATGAGACTACATCAGGCACATACTGGGGAAAAGGTTTCCCCTGTCAACACACTATGAAAGGGACAAATTCAAAGATCTCGGGGTCCCTTAACAGAGCACCCTTTAACTCAAAAAAAAAAATTTTTTGGCCCGATTATCACGAGATCTTAACATACATAGGTTTTTTTGTTTTCCCAAAGAAGGAAAGGGAAAAAATTTACTAAAATTTCACTAAAAAAACATCCAATATAAAAAAACAAAACTACGATGTGATATTTTAATCTCACAAAACAAAGAAAAAAATACAAACTATTTACATGTAATTAATATTACTGAAAAGCACACTGTAACACAGATAAAATATAACATAAAATAAAAAAACCAAATTTTGTTATATGCTGGGAAACATTTTTTAAACCACTTACTTTAAATCAAAAACAGAAAAGTCCCCATAACAAAATTTGAGTCTCATTAAAAATTTTTTCATCAAAAAGTCCTTGAAATTTTTAAATACATGATAAAATATGCAATCGTAGTGCAAAAAAACCTTTCAAAAATGATAACTGTTATTGCTGAAACCCTCGGGGAAAATAACCCAAATTGCCTCAGATATCAAAACCAATTAACATCCATATAAAACTCTCCATGCTCCCCCCAAGTTAGGAAAAAGCCCTCGTACCCCCTTCCCCATTTTGAAAAACCCCCAAAAATCCCTTAATGTAAATTTCGATAACCCTCCTAAAATCTTTTTCCCCATCCCCCTCCAAACACCCCTTTTTTTCTACACGGTGCCCCCTAAAAAAAAGTTGCTGCCATCCCCTTTTAATTTCCCTTGCACGCAGGGCCCCGCCTCCCTCATGGGGCCCAATCATGTATAATAATCCGTAATCATATCCCCAAATTTCGCATTCTCAACCCTTTTATTCCCCCCAGTTATACCCAAAATTTTTAAAAACCCTAAAAAACCTGAAAACCCCCTCCCCCCCCCAAACCCTTTAAAAACCCTTTAAAAAACCCACCCAAAACCCCTTTAAATAAGTTCAATACAATCGAAAAAAATATCCCGTATGATAAAAAAGTCGCCAACCCTCCCAACCCTTGCATTCCCCATCCTCTCGCATTCTCTTATAGAAAAAAACCCTTTCCCTGACCCCAAGTTTTCCTTTAAAAAAAATCTAACAAAACCTTTTTTTGCCCTTTTTTTTTTTTAAAACCCAAAAAATTTTTTTAAAAACGCCCCCAAATTTTATGCCAATCATACTTCGGATAAACCCTTAAAACCGCCGCACCACACCCTTTAAAAAAAAATTGCCCTTAAAAGATTTCTAAATTTTAAATTTGTAAAGGGATCCCACGTTTATTAAGACCCGTAACTTTTCCCTCACCTATCATGAAACCCCCGGGGACCCCCCCCACCACTGTCGCATACCCTGATGTACCCTTTATGAAGACCGTCTTTTTTCCGCCCCCCCCCCCCGCTTTTTAACTATGTTTTAAATACTTTATTTTATTACCCTCTTTTTCGACATCTTAAGACCCCCAGCCCTCCAGGGAAACCGGGAGTGTGACAACCGCCTATTTAAAACCATTCGCTCCCTTTCCCCCAAATAAATTTCAAAAAACCCATTTTTTTTTAAACTTTTTAATTCACAACGAAAAATCGGAAAAATTACCTTTAAACAGGGCCATATTTAAACTATATAATGCAAAATTCGTTGTTATCACCCTTTTTTTGGCAAACTTAATTTAGCGCTCTTAACCCACTAAGACGCTTCAAAACACTATAAACGATACGCACGGAATTTATTTTTGTGTGACTTGATTCATTTACATAAACAAATCCCACATATCTTTATTTGGGTCCACCCTTTCCCCCCTTTTCAGCTACCTTTCCCTTCCTCCCCGCAAACCCTTTTTCCAAGATTCATTTTACTTTTTTTTCCCCCATGTTGATCGTCAGGGCCCGTTGCCTTTTAAAAAAACTTTCACAAATTTTCTACCCGAATCAAATCCATTTTTTTCTCTAAACCAAAATCGTGTGCCCGTCGACATCCCCAACAATGGCCCCCCCTCCCCCACCCCTTACATTACCCCCCATTTGCTTTAAAAAAACCCCTTTAATCCCTCTAAAAAGGGGATCAAAAAAAAAACAAGAAAAAAAAAATTTGTAAAAGGGGGGCCCAACCTTGACGAAAAACCCCTTTCCCATCTGAACCCGATTTTCCCAAACCCTCCCATTCACCTGCAAAACGAAAAAGATGCCCCTTGATCCCATTAATTTGGCCCAGGGATATAATTTCCCCCCCAAAAAACCCCTGCCATCTCATTATCTTCCAAATCCCCCCTTTTTCCACACTATCTTTTAGGCCCGCCCCCCAAATCTATAACCAAATCCCCCCCCCCCTCCCAATTTTAACTCTTTTTTTAAAAATTAAAACTTCTAATCTTACCGTGCCCTTTTCATACAAAAGACCTGCCCGGCACCCCATATTGTCCCTTTTTCCGTCACTTTCCCCGGGATTTTTTTTTTATTCTGTTGGCCAAGATCCTTCCAAAAATTTTATAGCCCCCACAAAAAAACGAGATTGCACGATAATCTTTAATTAAGGTCGCCTTTGGGAACTAGGACGACCACACCCCAACCTTTGTTTTCCCCTTTAAAACCCCATCCCCCCTTCATGAAAATTAAATTAAATTTCCAAAAAAAACCCCTTTTAAAAACTTTCCAAATTTTAAAGAAAAAAAAGCCCGGGGGGGGCAACCCATCTTTTTCCTGGCGCCTTACCCAATTGCCCCCCAAAATTAAACCCTTTCCCAATCTCACACTCCGTTCCCGGGGCCCCCCCCAAAACTTTAAAAAGATCATGTTTCCCCCAGCTAACAACGCACAAACCACCGATTGACGCAATGCAATTTCACTTTTTCCCAACACTTTGCGTTTTAAATTTTAACCCCAAGCATAAAATTTTCCCCACTCATACCCCCCTTCGTCGTCAACCCCCTAAATTCACTTATCCCCCTGCATACCTCCCCGGGAACATTCAACCCCTTTAATTTCCTTTGCTTTCGACGTCTTGTTGGATTCCTCAACACACACGCCGACGGCCGTCCCCCCAAAAAAACCCTTCGTTTTTTTCCCCAAAACCCTTTAAAATTTTTTCCCCATAAAACCCTTTCGTTTTGAAAATTTCGAGTTGCTCCCTTAAATTTTCGTTCAATTTCTGTAACGGGAAAATTTAGATTCGCTTTACATAGCTTTCGCGAAACTGCCCCCAAAATATCTTTGGGAAAACCATACTTTTAACTGATTATACTCATTTCCTGACAAATTAAAAAATTTCCCTTTAATTCGTTTTTTGGTTTCTTTTCCCCCAAAAAATTAACCAAGTAATCTCCAGGTGCCTAAACCCCCAAAAGGGAACTTTCCCCAACATATGCCCAAAAGACAAACAAACTTTCCCCCCGTTTTCAATAATTTTACTTTTTAATTTCCAAAATGAGGGGAACCCCTTCTAGGCACCCCCCAAATTTTCTACATCCATTAAAACTCCTCTTGATCCAAAAAAAAAACCACTTTTAAATCACCCCTTTTCCGCACGGTAACCGCATGGGACACTACATTTATCCAATCTCGCCCCCTTTAATCTCGTCAAATGAAAGTATCCCTTCCACATTGCCCCCCCCCCCACACACATCCTTTAAAACCCCACACTCGTAAATTTAAAATCTCCAGGAACCCCAACCCAAAAAACAGCCCCTCGAGGCCCACATTTTTCGTCGTATTACAAAATTTCCCATCTCCCCCTATTATCGCAAAACTTTTGGGTAAATTTACGTAGATAAAAAATTAATACATCTTGTACAAAATGAGTTTTAAGTCGTACATCTCCCTGGGGCCGGCCCATATACACCTACAAAAACTTATAGGGTACTCTACCCCATAAACCATCCACCCAAATCACTCTCCCCCCCCCCCCTTTTCATTTATGGCGTATTCCCCAAAGGGGCCTTTTTTCCCTTTCCCAAGAAGGGGAAAAGCCCCCCCCCTTTTAAACCTCGTCGAAAATTTTCCCCAAATACACCCCCCCCGAAAACCATCTATTTTTTCCCCCCTCTTTACCCCCCCCCTTTTCCCCCTGTAATTGTGTTTCTTGGATAAATACCCCCAATCCCCCCCCCTCTAGAGCCCCCAAAAAATTCCCAATTAAATTTTAAACCCCCTTTCGCTTCCCCCCCCCCCCCCTAAGATCCCCAAACCCGTTAATATTATTGTCCAAAAACCCTTAAAGTCAATTAATGGGATTTTTCCCTTTGGGTTTCTGGTATAGACTTTTCCCATTTAAATACATTTTCCACCCTTAACCCTCTCCCCCTTTTTTGGGAAAATCCCCTTGAAAAAACCCCCCCTTGTTTTGTGGATTCCCCCTTTTCCCCCCCCTTTCCCCCCCCCCTGTACCCCCGCCCAAAAATTTTTCCCCCGGCCTTTGGGCAGGAGTAAGCCCCCGGCGTCGAGCCCTGGGGGGGTCCCCCTTTGGGCTTTCCCGCGTCCTTCCCCTTCCCCACCTGCTTTGGGGATTTTTTTGTACTATAAATGTTGCACCCCCCCACTTCCCCCCCCATATTTTACCATCATCCCCAATGGGGACACCCCAGCCCTCAATGTTTTCATCCTGCCTCACCATGATGCCAAAACCCGACCCCCAATTTTTGCACCTGGATCCTCCAGGGGGTTTGGGCGTTTCAAACTCGTCTAACAATACATCCGTCCCTTTTCACAAAAAGAGGGCCGCACTTCCCTCGCCCCCCCATAGGGGCAGGGGTCTCTTCAAAAAATTTATTTATGTCCAGTGAGGTATTCTTTCGCTTTTTTTGCACCCCTAAAAAGGGCATTCCCCTTTGCCCCTTTTTCTACCTCCACCCAAAGATGTCCTTTGTCGAGACGGGGGGAGCATAAGAGGGGTTTCTCGCCCCTCAATTTCCCTCGCCCCCTTTTCCCCGGTTGTTGCGGTTGCGTTTATTTGGAGTTTCCCCAGGGGCCGTTTAAACCACACTGTGCCGCTATTTTTGGTTTCATCCCGATCCACAAAGCCGACAGTAGGACGTTGCCCCCATATTTTTACAATATTTGTTTCGAAATGCTTGCAACATAATATGGACGGAAATGGGATGGCGTAAGGTCATTTTGACTAAATATTTTTCTAATTTCCCAAAGCAAAAGGGGTCCAGGGGCCCCCCCACCGACCTGCAGAGGCCATATAAACCCGGGAACCATAATTCCCGTAGTTATTTTTTATAAAAAATTTCCCATCGCCTAAAAAGGCACATTCCTTATTTTAACCCATGTTTTGTGCCCGTGATAAAATCAGGGTAGAGTACTGATCCCGCTGAATTGACGGCTAAAAAGGGGTCTTTTGATATTTTATCCACCACCCGCTTCATAAACTTTTGCTAAACGTCATTTTAACGAAATCCGTTTCGTCCCATTAATTCCCTTACACCACAAAATCCTTTCTTTTGCGATACCGTAGGTATCACGGATAATTTCCCCCGGGTAGTACAATTTCCACGTGGTCCAGTGACAGCCCCAGGGGTTTCAACCAACGCAAACAGTGTTGAGGGCCGGCCTGTAGCTTTTGCAGCGCCATTTTTTGGTTTAAATGAGCAGCGCACCCTTCCTCACTTCTCAAGGGGTTGTGACGAACTGAGGTAGCTCGCCGGGAAAACAGCAGGGGGGTGCCTTTCACAACCGACTCCCCCCCGGGGTCAGGGAGCGAATGAACCTTCATAACTACCACAAAAATTTCCTGCCATTCGGGTACCTGACCCCGGGTATTGTTTCGGTAGTGCTCTGCACCCCTCTGCTGTTTGTAGGGGGAGCCCCCCTTGTCAGTTCCCGGGTGCGTGGTGTGAAATGGTGCTGGGCACACCCCGGCTGGCAACTTAAAGGGGCACTGTGTCGTCAAGAAAGGCGGTTTGTTAGACGAAGGATAAATACTTAGGGATCGAGCTACTTAAAGGGAAAGTTTCCCCCCATTTCTGCGCAAGCCTTATTGCCAAAGATCCTACGGGGGGGACTTATGGAGTTTCAAGATTTGTGACTTTTATGGTGTAAACATTGAAGGAGGACAACGAATTTTCGTTTAAACTGCTATCAACAAAAGGGTTTTTTGAAACGGTTTGTCACCAGGTTTTCGGGCGTGAGTCTTTACGTCACACCAGTGTCACTGTAAGGGAAAATAGTGTTTCCGGGTTTTTATGTGGAACAAGTTACGCAACGTTTCCCTTTTAGGCGGAAAGGGGGCGGATTTAAGGGAAAAATTTTTGAGAAGTATGGGACGGTGCATTTTCTCAACATGGTACGTGGGGGGGCAGGAGCCATGCTTGGGGTTTCCCGAGGGTTTTTTTTAAAACCCCAAAATGACTTTGAGCACCCAAAACCATCCCATGTGTACCTACAAAAATTTCAGGACGCAGGAAAAAGGTAAAGTACCCAGGACAACGAGGGACGTGCCGCCTATTTGGGGGAGATGATCAAATAAACGGCGACCCTTTTGACAAGCGAAGACATGTGCCTGGACCTGTGGTGGACGTCCAAACCCCTGCTTCAAGGTGGCCCCGGGGGAGGAACAAAAAATCGGATGGAGGGGTGGGTTTTGTGGAAACGAGATGGGATCTGGGCCCCCAGGACTGGTGGGAGTTGGGGTCCCCCCCCCAACTGCCTGAAACAGGGGTGTTTCCCGTGGGTAAGGAGGGGCGCAAGTACAAGAAAGGGTTTTGAGAAATTTAGGAGGGGAAATTTGGGGAGGTGTTTAAGACGTTGTCACCCCCCAGAGAGGGATGTTACATCTGAGCTGGTGTCCCTTGAGAATCCTTCGCTTCCCGAAAGTTTGAGACATGATAATTTGGGACTGGGTGGTGGTTTTTGGGGTCGTTTCCCTTGACTCATTTTAAAACCCTTTTTCAGGTTTGGGGGTGGGGTTCATCGGAGGGAACATCTACCAAGAATTTTGTAACATGAAATGTCACGAGAAAGGGCGGCTACATCAATTTTTGATACGTCCCCTTTTTTTCGCCTGCCCAAAGGCCCCGGGAAACAGACTGAGGTGAAGGGGTGAAGGTAGTGGGGGTAGGTGGTGGGACCCCCCTGATAGGGGGCCCCGGAAAAAGGGGAGGGGGGGGAAAAGGGGAAACACTCTTTAAGGTGTTGGGAAAGTAAATTCAAGCTCTGGAGTTGTTAAAAAGTGATGAGAGGAAGCAGGGGTGGGGAAACTTTAACAGGCCTTAGGTGTATGTCTGTAAATGTTAATGGGTTATGTAGCGGTATGAAGAGAGGGTTGGTTTTGTAATTTTCTGAATAAATTAGAGTGGATGTTGTTTTCCTTTCAGGAGCACAATTTCAAAAAGGGTAGGGTGTTTGGGGGGGGGGGGGTGGCAGGGTTTCGAGTTGTTCCCGCCCTCTCCCCCCCCCCCTCTAAAAAAGGGGGTGTTGGGGGGAAATTTTTAAAAAGGGGCGAGCCCGTTTGTTTTGGCCCGAGAAAACGAGGGAGGAGGGGGGGGGGAGGGTGTTTCGTGTGGATGGGGGGTGGTGGTTAAACCCTGTGTTTTGGGGGTGTGTATGCGCCGGCAGAAAATTTAAAATAAAGGGAAAGAATGATTTTGGGGTGTGAGGATCTTGTGTTTTTCTTAAGTGGGAAATGCCAGAGGTGGCGAAAAGTTGGTGGGGACTGGAATAGTGTAATCGGGGGGCTGATGTGGACCCAAAAGGGGGTGGTTTTATGTCTGTGGCTCTTAAAGGGGTTTATTAAGGGATGTTAGGTTACGTGATGCCCTTTGGGGGGGGCGGGGTGGGAGACTGAATAAAACTTTGTTAGGGGTGGATATGCTGCGAGACAAAATAGAGTGTACCTTTTCAGGGAGTGGACGTAAATCTTTCCCGTACTGGGGGGGCTACAATGTCCCGATCATGGGCAGTGGTGATGGAAAGGTTGGGTTTGGGGGCGCTCGCCGGGCCCCTTATAAAGTTTTGGAAATTAAATATAAGTGTGTTTGGTGAGAGGAGGGGTTGGAGGGGTTTTTTTAGTCCTAAGGAGGGGGGCTTAGTGTGGAAAAACGGGAGTGGATGACATTGGGGAATGGGGGATTTGGTGTCGCAAAGGAAAAAGGGTTAGAAAGTTTTATGTGAGGGGAAGGAAAAACGTTTTTAAAAATTTAAAAAATGGCCCGGTAACTATTTAGAGGAAGGGTTAAAAGGTTTTCTATGGGGGGGGGTGGGGGGGAATAATTTTTCCCCATGGGAAATAGGGTGAAATAAAGGGGGGGGTTGAGGGGTTTTCCAAAAGAAAGGTTTCAAGGCTGTTTAAGGGGGTTTTCAGGCAGGGGGGGAGGGAAATGCTTTGGGGGGGACAAACCTAGCGTTTTGTTTTGGGGGCATCAAAAAACAAAGGGGCGCTACGGCTATTTCCATGTTTAGAGGTTTCCCCGGGGATGGGTTTTGGGGAATTTTAAAAAGCAGGGCAGGAATACGAACCCCGAAAGGGGAAAGTGTGCGTTTTGCGGAGGGTTGGTACGAGAATCTGGGAAAAAGTGGGGGGGGGGGGTGACGGGGGCAATTGACCAAAAGGGTGAAAGGGATTGAGTGTAATTTAGGAAAAAAGTGATCGAAAGGCTTTAGGGGGGGACGGGTTACGGCAGAGGGAAAAAGAAAAAACGTTAAGGGGAATGAGGAGGGGAAAGCTCCCGGGATTTATGGGCTCCCGGTTAAAAATTTTATTTACACAAATTGGGCGTTTATAAAGGAATTTAAATTGGTTTTTTTAATAGTATGAAGGAGAAAAGGGGAATTTGGGGGAAAACAGGAAACAGCAGTAGTAGTGTTGGTCCCGAAGGTCAGGGGCAGCCCACCCTTCGGGAAAATACCGACCATTTTCACTGATTTTGTGCAGAACCCCATTTTTTTTTAAGGGGTTTGCAAAAAATTTTAAGGGGGTAGGTTTAAAAGTGAGTTGGGGAGGGGGTGTCAAAATCTCAGTTCGGGTTTTCCGGGAAGGGCGAAGATTGAAGGACTGGGGTAATGAGAAGGTTTTTTGGAAAACTAAGGGGGGGGTGGAGGGGCGGCTTTGTTGGCTCTAGATGGCAAAGGGGCATGTGGATAGAGTGGAAAGGGGAGCTTTCAGGTTTACTTAGGAGACAGGGTTTTGGGGAGGAAATTGTCGGGGTGGGGAAATTGTTGTACAAGGGGGGGAAAAAGAGGATTTCAGAATTTAATTTGGGGGTATGGGGAGGGGAAATTTTCAATGGGGGAAAAGGCCTTAGACAGGGGAAAGCCCCTGTCCCAAATATTGTTTGGTGTTTCCCGGACCCCTTTTATGAATGGTTGACCGTTTTGCTTATGTAGCCATGTGAGGGAAGTGTGGGGGGTGGGGGAAGCCTGGGGCCCGGGGTTTTAAATTTGGGTATGTTGACGACACCATGTTCCATTCTGCAGGGATTTCAATGAAGGGGTTGGAAGGGTGGTGCAAAATTTTTTGGAAGTGCCACGGGTATGCCCGGTAAATAGTGCCAAAGGGCAAAGGGGCAGGGGTTGGGTTTTTTGGGGGGGGGGTTGGGGGGGGGAGATGTAATGTTGTTTAAAAAAAAGGGGGGGTTTTTCCCTTTTAAAAATTTGTGGTATTTTTATAAGGATGCCCTGGGTTTCGGCGCGGGAGGAAAAATTTGGGTAGGTTTTGGGAAAAGGGTGTGGGGCGGGCTAGGTGGTTTTGAGACCCCAAACACCTTTAAATCTGATACAGGAGTAAAAGTCGTGACATTTTTCTGTATAGTAAGGTTTGGTTTGTTTCAGCTGTGTTCCTAATTACCGGGACAGCGTATTGGGGGGAAAACTAAGACGGGTTTTACAAATTTTTTTGGGGTTCAGTTGTGATTGGTTACGGAGGGGGGTTGTAATGTTACCTGTAAAATCAGGGTGGGTTGGGGGTTTTTGGACTTGAGCGGAGGGGTAAAAGTGTGTTTATTAAATGGGGGAAATGTTGCGTTTTGGGGGGTTTTAAGCGGGGCGTTTGGGAAAGGAAAACACGACAAAGGGTGGGTATGTGGGGTTTTGAGGAAAGTAGTTGGGGGGAATTTTGAAATAGTTTTGAAAGGGGTGTGATGTTGGTTAGGGAACGGGAAAGGGTTTGTATAAAAAGGTTTTTTTTGTAGGTTTTCTTGTTGGTAGGTGCGTTTTTCCCAGTTTTAGGGTTTTTTCCCCCTGTAAAGGTGGAAGAGGGATTTGGTTTAGATTTGTTAAAATTTAAGTAAAACCCCGGGCGGGGTGAGGTGATGTTTTTGTTTTTTTCATGAGGGTCCTTCCGTCTGGTGAGGGTATTACGAAAAAGACAGGTTTTAGAGGGTTTGGGGGGGGTGGTTTTCTTGGAGGGGGGTGAAAACAGCGTTCCATGTAGTTTAAATTTTGTGAAAGGGGTAGAGGGGGTTAGGTGCTGGTTAAGTAGGGGTTTGGTTTTCAGAAGGGGGGGGGGCCGTGGGGTGTCGGTTTTTTCGTGCCTAAGTCCTTAATATGGGGGGGGGTTAAAACGAAGGGGGGGTCATAAGACTTTAGATTATATCAAAGGGAAAATTATATATATATGTCCGTGGGTGATGAGGGGGGGAAAGGGGGTAGTAGGGGGGGAAAGAAAGGGGTTTTGGGGGTAAAAGTTCTATAGTACGAGGTGTTTGTTTAAAAGAGATTTTTAAAGGGAGGAGTTTGGGGTCAGGGGTTTTCAAGGGGTATAGAAAGCTAAAGTTAGGGAATTTTCGTAAAACTGTGATTGGAAATGAGTGAGGGGAAGGGGTTTTTTATAGGTTGGAGGGGGTCAGGGGGGGAAAGCGGGGGTCCCTCCCTGGGGGGGGGGGGGGGGTTTTTTGTGAGAGTGTTGTGAATGTGGGTTTGGAAAGGTTTTCCCGGTTTTTATTGAGACTTTTTTGGGGTTTCCCAAATGTGGATGTGAGCTCAAGGTCTCCCCTTTTTTGTTAGAATAACCTTTTCAGAATGTAGGGTTTAAAAAGAGGTTTTTTTTTGTATAATTTTTTGATGTGTATCAGTCTTTTATAAAATATTCTTTTTAGAAATAAGTTTTTGCGACATGAAGTGTGTTTTAGTTTGTATTTTTTGTTACTGCTGGGGTTTTTTCACGATGAGTTTTACTTATAAAATGTTTTGCATTGTGCCCTACAGTTTCATCTGATTAATGTGATTTCGGAAAAATTTTTTTTGTGTACGGGGGTGGGTGTGTGTGTGGGGGTGGGTGTGGGTTTGTGGGTGTGTATGTGATATATTTTAAAATTTTATGCCCCTTTCTATTTTATTGAGCCTTTGTTTTATGGGGGCAGGGCGTTATGTAATACTTTATATATGCATGATTGATCTTTTTTTGTTTATAATTATGGTTGTACCCTGGTACCGGTTTTGGGGTTCATGCAATTTTGATGTTTTAAATTTTAGTCTGTTGGGTTTTTCAGACATATTCTAGACAGTTTAGTTTAGTAGTCCCTTTTTCTGAAATTTTTATATGGGTGTATTGTAACAGTATTTTTGCTTGTTATTTGTTTCTAAGCTGTATTCTTTTTCTGTTTTTTTTATGTTGGGATATGGTTTCAGCTGATTGTTTTGGGGTAAGTAAAGAAATTATCTAGTCAGATTTTGATGTTAGGTTTTTTTTGGTTTTTTTTATTAATGTGAAGGAGGGATTTTTTCTGATATAACTTCTTTGTATATTTCCCTGTTCCCGGGGTATTGAACCCTTTTAGATGTCATTTTAAAGTTTCAAATTTTTATATATGCAAGGGTTTTTTAAAATGTCCCAAATTTATCCCTGTGACATGTAAATTTTTTTTTTTAAATTTTGTTCTTATGTAAGTTTTTGTTGTAATATCTTGCGAGCATGAAAGGGACAATTTCCCTTTGTCAGTTAAATTTTATTTTGGTTTTCCCCAAATGTTTCCCTTTTTTTTTATGTTAAATTGTATTGGGTTTTAAAATAAAAAATATAAAAAAAAAAAAAAAAAAATTAAACCCGCTTTAAAAAAAGATAAACTAGTAATTTTTTTTAGCCACAAGGTAACAAAAAATACAATTTCCCCTACATGTGTAGATTACCCAAATTTTAACCCCAAAAAAATCAGACGAAAGTGACTTTTTTCTATTTGGGTCCCTTTTAATATCGTATAATTTTAAAAATTAAAAAAGGTTTTCAACACTTTTGTTACGAAATTGGTTTAAGCTCAGTTACACTATGAGACCTTCCACCTTGAAACACCAACTTGGAACCCAGACTGAAGAGAACTTCTAATGTTATCTCAGAGAGATCATATTGTAATGTACCAGACAGTACCCTTAACCGTAGGCAACTTGTCAACTTGGTCGTTGTTCAAGAAGCTTAAACAGTTGAAATATAACGTAGTTACTGTATAAGTCGCCAGCAGTCAACACCCGTTATCTGTTCTCGTGGCAGACTGTTTTATCGTCTTTGATATTTATTGATTTTTGCTTTGAAACCGAGCTCAACGTAACTTAAAAATAGACTGCAAACCCAATTTAAAAGTGTGACATAGTTATGTTTAAGCTAGAAAATTTTAGAGCCTGCCCGATAAAGGGTTTTGAGTCCTGGTCAAATTTACATTATCAACTTTTCATCATCGAAGTGTTGAAGGTATCGTAAGAGGCGCTCAGAAATTCTCACATGGAAATCAGCATTTCAATATTCGATGTCTCTTCTATAACTAAAAGGCAAATTTTCATAAAGACAAGTAAAAACCAATCCAAGTAAGATTAACCAGGTGTTTAAGACTTATGTAAAGAGGTTTGTGAGTTAATAAGTACGTAAAGTTTCCTTAAGTATCGTGTACAAAAAAAATATTTATTTTTTACATTATCAGGCCTATATTACAGGCACTTCTGAACTACATAATATACATTAAACAGAATAACACAATAAAGTCAACACTTATCTCTGAAGAGAAGATATATTCTGCAGTTAGTTCACGAAATAGTTTAATATAACTGGTACATTATAATTCACACAGATTAAAATTATTGAAAAAAAATATTTTGAGGAAAACACATCGGCAGGAAGAGTTTGATAGGAAAAATCATTACATCTTCTTTATAAGATCCATCAGCCATTAAAGTCTAATGTCCAGAAGTATCAGGGAAGCGCCAAACACCGAGGGGACCACATGGAGTCTGTGGAATGGAAGGCGTACATACTGGTCTATTTCAACGAGAGAGAAGTCTCGTTACTGGAAACTGGGTGGTACTGACATCATACACATGGTGTGGGTGGTAGTAACACCATACCCATGGTGTGAGAGGTAGTAACACCATACCCAAGGTGTGGGTGGTAATAACACCATACCCAAGGTGTGGGTGGTAGTAACACCATACCCAAGGTGTGGCCTGGTCACAGACCGGGCCGCGGGGGCGTTGACCCCCGAAACTCTCTCCAGGTAAACTCCAGGTACTAACACCATACCCAAGGTGTGGGTGGTAATAACACCATACCCATGGTGTGGGTGGTAGTAACACCATACCCGAGGTGTGGATGGTAGTAACATCATACCCAAGGTGTGGGTGGTAGTAACACCATATACAAGGTGTGGGTGGTAGTAACACCGTACCCATGGTGTGGGTGGTACTAACACCATACCCATGGTGTGGGTGGTACTAACACCATACCCATGGTGTGGGTGGTACTGACACCATACCCATGGTGTGGGTGGTAGTAACACCATACCCAAGGTGTGGGTGGTAACACCATACCCATGTTGAGGGTGGTAGTAACACCGTACCCATGGTGTGGGTGGTAATAGCACCGTACCCATGGTGTGGGTGGTAATAACACCATACCCATGGTGTGGGTGGTAGTAATAACATACCCATGGTGTAGGTTGTAGTAACACCATACCCATGGTGTTTGTGGTAGTAACACCATACCCATGGTGTTTGTGGTAGTAACACCATACCCATGGTGTGGGTGGTACTAACACCATACCCATGCTGTGGGAGGTACTGCCATCACACCCATGGTGTGGATTTTATTACCATACCCATTGTGTGGGTGGTAACACCATACCCATGTTGAGGGTGGTAGTAACAGCATACCCATGGTGTGGGTGGTTGTAACACACTTCCCATAGTGTGGGTGGTAGTAACACCATACCATGGTGTGGGTTTTAGTAACACCATAACGACATATAAAATACTGACAGGAATTAACGAGGTGGACAGAGACAGAATGTTCCAGAGATGGGACACAGCAACAAGGGGACACAGTTGAAAGTTGAAGACACAGATGAATCACAGGGATGTTAGGAAGCATTTGTTCAGTCACAGAGTAGTCAGGAAGTGGGATAGTTTGGGAAGCGATGTAGTGGAGGCAGGATCCATACATAGCTTTAAGCATAGGTATGATAAAGTTCATGGTTCAGTTAGAGTGACCCAATAGCGACCAGTGAAGAGGCGGGGCCAGGAGCTATGAATCGACCCCTGCAACCACAACTAGGTGAGTACACACACACACACACACACACACACACACACACACACACACACGCACGCATGCACGCGCGCGCAAACAAAAATGATAATGCTTTATTTACAGTAAGCAAAGTCAAGGTATTTGACATTTTCCGAGTGAGATATTTCTGAATTCATTAATTTTATATCATTCCAGTACATGAAGACGCAAGGTTTGACAATCGTCTATCTGGCGAAGATTACATTTCGTTTGGTCTACATCTGGTGGTGGTGATTTAATCTCCCAAAGATACCTGTAACCCAGCCGGAGCCGGGCGTAGTGACATCCAAGAGTCTGCTTATTGTGTTGATGCACCATAGACATGTGGCTCCTCCTGCATGATAGAATGATGACAAATAGACTGACTGGTGTCAGTCTCCCTCAGTTTTAAGTCAGTAAAGATCATTTTAAGTTCTTTTCGTATTATTGTTCACAAACTGCTAACTGGCAACCCTCTCTGAAGGCATATAACTTGGCCAGTTCATCAGTTCTATCATTCTTCTGAAAGCCAATGTGAGATGGAATACAGAAGTTTACGTCTAATATTAAATATATTTGATTTAAGGATAATTCGTAAGGAAATTTGCAGAACTTTGAAAAATGTTGACTCAAGCATAAATAATAAGCTTTAGTTCACGTTTGATGACTGAATATTGATATTGGACAACTTGACTGAGCTATGAAGCTGTGACATTATGACAACCAGCACAACTGCTGTTATGACTGTGTCAGTACTGCTGTGTCATGACTGTTAGCACTGCTGTGTCATGACTGTTAGCACTGCTGTGTCATGACTGTTAGCACTGCTGTGTCATGACTGTTAGCACTGCTGTGCCATGACTGTTAGCACTGCTGTGCCATGACTGTTAGCACTGCTAGTCATGACTGTTAGCATGCTGTGCCATGACTGTTAGCACTGCTGTGCCATGACTGTTAGCACTTTTTGTGTCATGACTGTTAGCACTGCTTGTGTCATGACTGTTAGCACTGCTGTGTCATGACGTTAGCACTGTTGTGTCATGACTGTTAGCACTGTTGTGTCATGACTGTTAGCACTGCTGTGTCATGACTGTTTAGCACTGCTGTGTCATGACTGTTAGCATGTGTGTCATGATGTTAGCACTGCGTGTCATGACTGTTAGCACTGCTGTGTCATGACTGTTAGCACGCTGTGTCATGGGCTGTTAGCACTGCTGTGTCATGACTGTTAGCACTGTTGTGTCATGACTGTTAAACACTGCTGTGTCATGACTGTTAGCACTGCTGGTCATGACGTTTGCACTGCTGTGTCATGGGCTGTTAGCATGCTGTGGCATGACTGTTAGCACTGCTGTGCCATGACTGTTGCACTGCTAAAGTCATGACTGTCAGCATGGTGTCGCACTGTTGTGTCATGTGTGTCAGCACTGTTGTGTCATGACTGTGTCAGCACTGTTGTGTCATGACTGTGTCAGCTTTTTTGCGTCATGTCGGCATGTGTGTCATACTGTCATATGTTTGCATGACTTCAGCACTTTTTGGGCATGACTTTCGGGTTGTGTGTCAGACTGTGCACAGTTGTCTGTTTTGTCAGCATTTTTGGTCATGCCTAAAATTGTTTTTTTCAAATGGGACATTTAAATTATTTTTCAACTTTTTATGTATCGTTGGGCAAGAAACACTGCGTTAAAACCCTAAATATTTACATCCCCTTTTAAATAAAAACATGGAAAAAGATATCCATTAAAACCACACTCTGTTTCATGAAAATAGAAAAAGATCACACCTAAAAATTTTTTTTATAATAAAAATGAAAGTAACCATTACTTTTACATACCTTTCATAGAAACACTAGACAAAGTCACACCTAAATACATACATCCCCTGTTTTAAATAGAAATAGAAAAAGACAACCATAAATACAACTCACCTGTTATAATAGAAACACTAGAAAAGATCACACCAAAATACATACATCACATGTTATACTAGAAACACTAGACAAAATCACACAAAATTACAACATCAATGTTATACATAAAAAAATAGAAAAGAAAACCAAAAAATAATCTCCCCATGTTTACCAAGAAACACTAGGGACAAAGATCACACCTAAATTAATACATACACTGTTTTCTAAAACCACTAGAAAAAAACCATAAATACAAAATTCACAGTAAATAAAAAAAAAAAGTTCCCTTTTAAAATCTGTTTTGGAAACTAATAAATGCTTTTTTTTAAAAAAAACAAAACCCACTTAATAACTAATAATTTTTTTTAAAATTAAATCTTTTAATAAAATGAAGATAAAATTTAAAAAGGGTTATTGGTGTTAGGACAGAAGTTCTTCTTTCTGGTGGTAGTACGAGTCTACCCGGGGGGGTTTGGAGTTTTTACAGACAGATTTCTTGTGTCCTCCTTAATTCATCTTTTTTAATGAAAAAACATTTTTTAAACAAAGGGAAGTTGGGTAGGTTAAACATTTAAAGAAAAGCCTTTAGGAAATATGTTTTGGGGGTTTTAACACTTAAACCCCCCTAAAAATACTTTTTGGGGTTTTCCAACCCCCCTAAATTTTCTTGATTTTTTTTCTTTTAAAAAAAAAAAGTATGGTTTAATGCCTTTTCCTTTTAAGATTTAGTAGTGTTAATGCAAAAATTTTTTTAACAATGTGTAAAATCAGATGTTGGGGGTTTTAGAAAAATTAAAAAAGGGTCCAAAGTCAAATTGAAAACAAACGGAAAAATTGTTTTTAAACTGCTAAAAGAATGTTTTTTTACTTTTTAATAGAAAGCCCTTAAAAGAAGGGGTTTATGGAGAAAATTTTTTTAATCATAAAAAAGAAAATTATGGGAAAAAAAGTTTGTCCTAAACACTATTATTATTCACTGTTTCAACCACTATTTCTAATTCCCCTGAATCCCCAACCCCAGAGAAATAACTGATTTCATAAAAAAATTTTTAAAAATTAGGAAAATGTTTTTTTAAATGTTTCTTAATAGTGGAAAGGGGCCGAACCATTTAAAAGTAAAAGTTTACGGGTTGTGAAATTTGGGACCTTTGTTTTTGAAATTCTTTTTGTTTAAGTTTTTCCCCTTTTTTAAAAAAACGAAACTTGAAAAAATTGGTATGAAAATTGTCTTAATGGAAAAGGGTTTTTTTTTATTTCTTTTTTATAAAATAATTTTACCCTTGAAGGACTCACTTTGTAAGATTTTTTTTTTTTACATTTTAAAAAAAATTTGAGATTGGTTTAAAACAGAGTTGGTTTTAGTGGGGGATATTCACCTGTAGTTCTAACCTTATGTAAGGAATTGCTTTACCTGTAATTTTTCCTTTCCCTTATGTAAATCGTAAAAAAGGGGAAAAAAGGAAATCGTCACTTGAAAATTTCAAAAACCCGACTTGGGAAGGAGTTGGGGCCTTTTTTGGGTAGGGAAGAAGGTTCTTTACCCGTTTGGGGGAAGGAAGGTTGCTGTTCCCTTGATGGGGGAAGGGGAAGGTTTTTTACCCTTGTGGGGGGAAGGGGAGGTTTGCTGTTACCCTTGGTGGGAAGGGAGGTTTTTTTTTTTTTTACCCTTTTGTGGGAAGGAGTTTGCTGTTCCCCTTGATGGGGGGGGGTTGCTTTCCCCTTTTGAGTGGGAATTTGCTGTTACCCTTGATGTGGGAAGGTTGTGTTCCCCTTGATGTGGGAAGGAAAGGTTGTTTGTTCCCCTTGTGGGGGGAAGGAAGGTTGCTTTACCCGATTTGGGAAGGAAGGTGCTGTTCCCTTGATGTGGGAAGGGAGGTGTTTTTACCTTTTTGTGGGAAGGGGGTTTTTTTGGGTTACCCTTGTTGGGGGAAGGGGGTTTTTGTTACCCTTTGATGTGGGAAGGTTGCTGTTACCCTTGATGGGGAAAAGGGTTGCTGAAACCTTTTTGGGAAGGTTGCTGTTACCTTAAAGTGGGAAGGAAAGGTTGTTTTTCCCCTTGTGTGGGGGGAAAGGTTGCTTTTTTTAACCCCTTATGGGGAAGGAAGGTTTGCTGTTCCCCTGATGTAAAGGGAAAGGTTTTTTTTGTTTACCCTTGATGGGGGAAAGGGAAAGGGTTGCTTTTTCCCCTTATGGGGAAAGGGGAAGGTTCTGTTACCCTTGATGTGGGAAGGAAGGTTGCTGTTCCCCTTGATGGGGGAAGGGGGGTTGCTGTTACCCTTGTGTGGGAAAAGGTTCCGTTACCTTGTGTGGGGGGGAAAGGTTGCTTTTTTCCCTTGTTTGGGGGAAAAGGAAGGTTGCTGTTTACCTTATGTGGGAAGGAAGGTTTCTTTAAAACTTATTGGGAAGGAAGGTTCTGTTACCTTATGGGGGGAAGGAAGGTTGTGTTTCCCCTTGAGGGGGAAAGGAAGGTTGCTGTTACCTTGATGGGGGAAAGGGGAAGGTTGTTGTTACCCTTGATTTGGGAAGGAAGGTTGCTGTTACTTGTGTGGAAGGGGGGTTTTTGCTTTTTCCCCGATTGGGGAAGGAAATGTCTTTACTCTTGATTGGGAAGGGAAGGCCTTTACCTTTGAGGGGGAAAGGGAAAGGTTCCTGCCCCCTTTTGAGGGTGGGAAGGGAAGGTTGTTAAACCTTGATGGGGGAAGGAAAGGTTGCTGTTTCCCTTGATGGGGGAAGGAAGGTTCTTTTAAAACCTTTTATGGGGAAAAGGGAAAGGTTGCTGTTAACCTTTATGGGGGAAAGGGAAGGTTGCTTTATTTTTATGGGGGAAGGAGGTTGCTTTTCCCCTTGAGGGGAAGGAAGGTTGCTTTTTACCGTTGATGAGAAAGGGGGGTTTTGCTTTTCCCTTGATGTGGGAAGAAGGTTGCTGTTAACCTTTATGGGGGAAGGGAAAGGGTTTGCTTTAACCCTTTATGGGGAAGGAAGGTTGCTGTTCCCCCTTAAAAGGGGAAAGGGAAAGGGTTGCTTTACCGTTGATGTGAGAAGGGGGTTGCTGTTACCGTTGATGTGAAAAGGGAGGTTCTTTTTACATATAATGGGGGAAGGGGGGTTGCCCCTTAATATAATGTGGGAAAGGGGGTTTTTGCTCTTAATATGATGGGGAAAGGGGTTTTGGGCTCTTAATATAAGGGGAAAGGGAGGTTGCTTTACATATATGGGGGGAAGGGGGTTGCTTTTACATAAATGGGGAAGGGAGGGTTTTAAATATAAAATCGAAAATGGTGTAATTAAATAATTCGCAGTGTATAGTTTTAAAAATACTTAAAATTTTCTAGTTTCATCAGCGCTGTTTTTCTTTTTCAATTTTTTTATTATTTTTTGGGGAGGTGGTGATGTGGACGGACTTTGGCTAAAATTGACCACAATGTGCCAAAACTTTTTTTTTTAAGTCAAGTCTGATTCTGCAGTTGTTCTCTCAAAAATTCAGATATTCTACAACTATTTACCAAAAAACAAAACTATTCAGAATTTCCCTAGTTGCGTAAACGCGTGTCAAGTGAGTTTATTTTGCTTTGGATGTTGACTTTTTTCACTAACTTTGGAAAAAGATGCCCCTTAACAACGTGAACATTATAACTTTTTTTTTTGCAAAGATTTTTCCCCCGCAACAACCTCAGTGGCAAAATTTGTGGCGAAAGAAGTTGCTGCTATTTTTCCTTGTACTGCAGCTGACTACACAAGTATAGGTTTTCTTTGAGTTGGATACCGGGGGAGGGTTATTTTTATCAAAAAATATTTGCCACCCCGACCTAGTGAACCCTTGAACGAAAAATGTTCAGTATCTCTACCGAAAACCCGACTTATTTTGTTCAATGTTTTAAAGTTATAGTCTGGACAAAACGGTGGCAATATTAAAGAACTTGGTAGTAAATTGAGGTCAATGAAGCAAAAACAATGGGTAATTGGGTTTCCACAGATTCGCGGTTTCTTTAAGGGGAAAATTGAACGTATTGTCGTGAGGAGAAAATTGGGGGATACTTATAATTTGTTGCAAAAAAAAAATTTTTGGGAAATGCCAAAAGACATTTTCAGAGAGTAAGTAGAAACCGCCCTTGTCCTGTCAACAAAGGGGTTTCAAAATGCGTTGAAGAGGAACCGTCACGAGGGGAAAAATACCAGGGGGTAAGCTTTTAGGGGTTCCCGTGAGCTGACGGGGACAATAACAACGGGTAAAACCCTCATGGGAGAAAAGTGCCTCAGCGGTGCTGACAGTACACAACAGTGAACACAACCCTGGGGACAGTGTTCTAGCGGTGCTGACAGTGACAAAAACACGTGAACACACCTGGTAGCACAGACTCACAGCAGTGTGACAGTGACAAATTAACATGGTGAAAACCTCACGGTAGCACAGTATTTACACGGGCTGACAGTGACAATAAAAACATGGGTTTAAAAAATCACTGGAAGCACAGTACTCAAAACGGGTGTTGACAGTGACAATAACCAACATGGTGAACAATCAGGTACACAGTGCTCCATTTGGGGGCTGACAGTGACAACCCAAAATTTGGTGAACCATCCTGGTAGCACAGGTCTCAGGGTGTTGACATGACAATAACCCAAAAGTGGGGGAACACATTACTGGGCACGGTTTTTCAGTGGGTGTAAAAGTGGGGCAAAAACCAAAGTGGTAAACACTCCGGTGCACAGTACTCAGCTGCTGACAGTGACAAAAACCAACATGGTAACACACTGGAGCCAGTTCGGGTTTTTGACAGTGCAATACCCAAAAGGGTGAACACACATGGTAGACAGTGCTTTTCAGTGGGTGTAAAAGTGACAATAACCAACATGGTAAACACATCACTGGAGCACAGTTCAGGGGGTTGACAGTGACAATAACCAAAAGTGGTAAAATCACTGGTAGCACAGTGCTCTCGTGGTGTTGACAGTCAATAAACCAAAAGTGGTGAACACATACGGTAACGTGTTTTAGTGGTGTTTACAGTGAAATAACCAAAAGTGGGGAAAACATCATGGTCACAGTCTCCGTGGGGTTACAGTGACAAAAACCAAAAAGTGGGGAAACATCGGTAACAGTGCTCTCATGGTTTTGAGTGACAATAACCAACAGGGGGAACACATCCGGTGACAGTCTCTCAGTGGGCTGACAGTGACAATAACCAACAGGGGGAAAAACACAATGGTGGGGACAGTGTCTCGGGGGGTGTAAAAGTGACAATAACCAACATTAACCCCACACTGGGAAAAGTCCCCCAGTGGTGCTGACAGTGACAAAACCAACAGTGAACAATATGTGACAGTGCCTCAGTGGTCTGACAGTGACAATAACAACAGTAACACTAATGGTGCACGTCTTCAGTGGTTTTGGCAAATTTGACAAAACCAAAGTGAAACATCCTGGTCACAGTGCTTCGGGGGCGGGACAAAAACCCAAAAGTGAACAACATGGGGGCACTGCTCCATGGTCTGGCAGTGCTAAAAAACTGGAAAAATCCTGGGTTCAATTTTCCTATTTGTTGGAGCAAACCTTGGGGGAAATTCTTAGAGTTATATAATTTTTTATTTTTTAAAAAAGCCCTACCTAATGTCGGAGGTGTCGTAGGGGGGGGGGGGGGGGGGGGCCCGGGGGACCCGAGCCCTAAAGAGGTGGTTCTAAGGGGAAAACTGCACAGTATTTGGCCATTTAGGGGGGTTTTCTGAGAAAAAATGAGGGTCCTTTTTTCTTTAAGGCCTTTTTGGGTTAAGGTCTTAGGCCATTAGGGGGTCAGTGGTATTGTAAAACAGATTTTGGTAATTTTTTATGTGTTTGGAAAAACCGCCCCGGAATTTGTCCCCGTGGTTATTTTGGCTGCTGCACCGCCCCCATTTAGTTTGGTCCCGGGGTTAAAGTGTCTGCTGCACCGCCCACCGTGAGTTTGGCCAGGGGGTGTATAGTGTCTGCTGCCCGCCACCCCCGTGAGTTGGTCCGGGGGGTAATTGTTATGCACCGCCCACCCGGGTTTGGTCCGGGGGTGTAATGTGGGGTCTGCACCGCCCCCCCAGTGATTGGTCCCGGTGGGGTTATGTTCTGCTGACCCCCCACCAGGGGTTGGGCCAGGGTGTATGGTTGCTGCACCCCCCCCAGTGTGTTTGGGGCCAGGGGGTGTTATGGTGTTGCTGCACCGCCCCCATGAGTGGGTCCGGTGGGGTATTGGGGTTCGCCCCCGCCCACCGTGGTGTGGTCCAGGTGGTGTTTTTTTGCTGACCGCCCCCCAAGGGTTTGGGTAATTTTTTATTGAGCCCACCCTTATTTTGGGAATTTAATGGTTCTACCGACCCGTGATTTGGGTTGGGGTATTTTTCTGTTTCCCCCAAGTTTATTTTCCTGGTGTATAGTCTGATGGCCCCCCCCAATATTGCCGGTGGTGTTATGTGCTGCTGACCCCCCAGTGGTTTTTCCGGGGGTATTTGGGGTCTTCACCCCCCCCAAAAGTTTTCAGGGTGGTGTTTTAATGTGGCTCTCACCCCCACCTTTAATTTGGGCCTTTTTATTGTGGTGCTGCACCGCCCCCAAATGGTTTGGGGCCTTTATTTGTGGCTGGGAAACGGGCGGGGTTCCTTTTTTAAACCCAGCAAAGGCCCAATTTTTAATTTTAAAATTTTAATTTTTGAATATCCATGGTTTACAAACCAAGTTTTGGAGGAAGAACCCCTAGGAAACCTTTTTTCCGAAAAAAGGCCTAAAATGGCCACTTTTTTTGTTTTTGGTGAATCACTGTTAATTCAAGAAGAGGGGAAAAAATGCATTCATAAAATTCCTGGTTTAAGTGGTACGTAACAAAAACAGGTGGGGGAAACCAAAGGCCAATGGCAAAACTTTATTCAAAATCCCCCACCAAAGCTTTTCCCCACAAGTATAAGCATTAGAAAAATAAAATATTTTCTTTCAACCCTAAAGCAAATTATCCAGGTTTAATTATTTTTTGTATAGTTGGACAAAGTTCCCCAAGTGGTTCCCTTTTTCTTTTTTTGACTAAAAAGGGTTTGTTTTGGGGCCGAAAACCCCTTTCCTTAATTAAAAATTCCCCTTTAAAGTTTATAATTTTCTCTTCCCCTTTCTTTTTCGTTTTCACGTGGAATTGTATATCCATGTTTTTGGCTTTTTGTTGGCCCAAAAATGTTTGGGGGGAAAAACTTAAAAAAACCCCCTAGATTGAACCCCCCTTTAACATAAGAAACTGAAAAAGGGGGAAAAACACCCGGGGTGTTGCCCCCTTTGTTTTATGTGAAGCACACCTGGCAGTTTTAAGCGGCAAAAAAGGTCTCACATCACAACTTTCCGTTATTAAAACAAAAGTTACAATAAAGGTTGGTAGGTAAGACACATAGGAACGTTAGCCTTTTTCGAAAAAGTTTTGCCTACCAGTAGGCTTCTTCGCCGTCGAGTACAAAATTGGATGAGAGAGATTGAAGAGATGTAATCGCCTTTACCTTGAAATTCTAAATTTGAGGTTGTCGTTCTCAGTGGAGATGGGGTTTATAGTTGGAAATTCTTTGTAGGTCTTAAAAACCTTTCTTTTATAATCTTAGCGGGTTTTCCTTTTTTTTTTCCTTTTAAAAAATGCCCCCTTTTAAAACCCCGGATTCCTTTTTTTTTTCTTTTCCCCTTTTTTTTCCCTTTTTGGGGTTTTTTTTTTTGGGGGGTTTTGGCCCAAATTTTTCCCCCACCCTTGTTTTTTTTTTTTTGGGGGGGCCCCTTCCTTGGGGCCCTCCCCCAAAAGGTTTTTTTTTTAAATTTTTCTCCATTTTAAAAAAAAAAATTTTTTTAAAAAAAAAAAAAAAAAAAAAAAAAAAAAAAAAAAAAAAATTTTTTAAAAAAAAAAAAAAAAAAAAAAAAAAAAAAAAAAAAAAAAAAAAATTAAAAAAAAAAAAAAAAAAAAAAAAAAAAAAAACAAAAAAAAAAAAAAAAAAAAAAAAAAAAAAAAAAAAAAAAAAATTTAAATGGTAAAAATTTACCCTTTTTGGGTAAGAAATATGAAATTGGTTTTTTTTTTGAAAGCCCCCACAGTAGGCTTTTTCAGTGGTACAAAAAAGTTGATAAAAGCGAAGATACTTGAAGAGATGAAATCAGTCCCCCCCCTTTTTTTGGGGGGTCCCCCTCGGGAAGGGTTTTTTGGTTCCTGAAAAATTGAAGTTGAAGTGCAGAACGGGCCTATTAGTGCCAGGAGGGAGCGTAGGTTGATTTGGGAGGGCGGTCCTTTTCAAAACCCGCCCTTCTCACTTAGGGTTGTCGAAGTAGATGGTCTGTACCCCAAAATCCCCTTTTGTTTCGTGTTGCGAATAAAAATTAAAATGGTTTAAAATACCGACAGATTGTTAGGTAAAACACATATGCAAAAGTTAGGTTCTTTTTTTGAAAAGTTTCGCTAACAGTAGGTTTTTGCGAGTACAGAAAAGTTGATAGAAGCGAAAATACTTGAAGACATTGTTGCAACCCCCGAAGGGTTACAATGATTATTTTGTATATTAATGTTATTACCTTTTATTTAATTTTATATTGCTTATATTTGCGATAAAAGCTAAATGTAAATATATACTTTATTTATTATTTGAGTTTTTTGTTATTTAGCTTATGTTGTTAGGATGTAATAAAATTTTGGGTCGTTAGTCTTGATTTTCAACACTGTAATTATGCTTTTCGTCGTTATACTGCGGTTCTGAGCTGAGTTGTCCACGTAGCTACATGATCGAGGGGGGTGTCCTCGCCTCCCCTTTAAATTTTCGTCTGCGTAGCCGTTGGGGGTTGGACAGATTTTTTGTCTGAGAGTTGTCTAGACTCTTGGTGGTTGGACAGATTGTCTGTCTCATTTTCTTGTTAGTTCTGTAGAACTTGTTCACAGAAAATTGTAAAGACTTAGTGATTTTCGAGTTGACTGGGTTGGTGTCCCTAGACACTTTTGAGTATCTCAGGTCCCCAGCTATAGCTTCTGACCTAATTTTGTACGGTTTCTGTGCATTTTCCATCGGGTTTTTCCCATGCGAACGTGATTCAGTTTAGGGAGTTTTGTAAATTTGTGGAGGATCTGCGGGTCCCCACTTAGTGTCGTTATATTGTCTCTTTTTTCCTGATTCTGTGCCACAGTCGCTTGATATTGCATTGCTATTGGGGTAGCATTTTTTGTTTTAAACAGTGTTCGGGGGTTTCCAGTCGGTCAAGAAGTTTTTTTTATTAGGCTTTTCAGTCACTTTTTTTTTAAGTTTTATTTGAGTCTTGGAATAGCTAACTTAAGAGCCTTACACGATACACACTTTTTTGTCTTTTGTAATATCTTATTAAATGTTAATTACTGACGGTACTTAAGAATTTTTAAAAATTGTATGTGTTTTAGCACAAAAATATTGAATCGAGGATTGATTTTTTTTTGATTGCTGTAATTAATTTAATTTGTTTTAATATACCTAGAAACTTTAGATTAAAAAATTTATTAAATTTTTAATTCTTAGTTTTTGCCTACCCGTTGTAATCCTAAAACACTATTTAAAAATATGAATTTTAATGGATAATTGGACAAGGATTTTGACTATTTTTACGAAAACCCCGTAAAAGGTGGATGCTAGAAGGGCAGTCCCTTTTTAGTATTCACTGGGATCTCTAAAACTTTTAGAATCGCGTTTTTTGTAAAACGATGTAATCAGTCCATCACCCTTAAAGTTTTGAGGTGGTCAGTCCCTCAGTCTGGAGAAGAGCACTGTTCCGTTGTCTGAAACAATATGAAGTTGAAGTGACAGAATGGGGCCTTATATAGTGCCAGGAGGTGAGACGTAGGTTGCTTTGGGAGGGCAGGTCCCTCTCAAACCCAGCCGTTCTCACTAGTAGAGGTCGAAGTTGATGGTCTGTACCAAGATACCCTTGTGTTGCAGTGTCTGACAGAATGAACATTAAAATGGTATAAAATACCGACAGATTGTTAGGTAAGACACATATGCAAACGTTTCGCCTACTGTGTAGGCGAAACGTTTCGAAATAAGATACTAACTGTTGCATATGTGTCTTACCTAACAATCTGTCGGTATTTTATACCATTTTAATGTTCATTCTGTCAGACACTGCAACACAAGGGTATCTTGGTACAGACCATCAACTTCGACAACCTCTACTAGTGAGAACGGCTGGGTTTGAGAGGGACCTGCCCTCCCAAAGCAACCTACGTCTCACCTCCTGGCACTATATAAGGCCCCATTCTGTCACTTCAACTTCATATTGTTTCAGACAACGGAACAATGCTCTTCTCCAGACTGAGGGACTGACCACCTCAAAACTTTAAGGGTGATGGACTGATTACATCGTCTTCAAGTATCTTCTGCTTCTATCAACTTTTCTGTACTCGACTGAAGAAGCCTACTGTGTAGGCGAGTACGTTTCGAAATAAAGATACCTAACTGTTGCATATGTGTCTTACCTAACAATCTGTCGGTATTTTATACCATTTTAATGTTCAATATATATGTTACCATCCAACAAGTGTGTCTACCTTCAACCCTCGACATCTCCATTAAGAACCCCTACGACAAATGGTGGCAACGGAGGGCCTGTAATTCTGACGATTACAGCTATTTCTGAAGATAAATTTCGGCCGAGCCGGCCATCTTGTGACTAGGCCTACCGAGAAGGTTAACCCCAGCCAGCTACCTCAAGTCAGCTACTCGCCCAAGCTCCTACCAGCTTCTACACCATCCACTGGTCAGTCTCTTTGTATTAGTGTTTATCTGCTTATTTGCATCACTCCCGAGGGTTGGACCGAGTTTGCAAGATAAGCCAGTTTCCAGTCTGTGGTGGGGGAGTCCAGTCCAGCCTAGTCTACTTCATCCAGTTCTTTTGCCTGCCAAGCCAGCTTCCACCTCTGCTGTGATCACCGTGAGAAGTTGTCAAGCTATTCTGTGTGAAGGGTTAAGATAAGCCAGCTAGCAACTAACCCAGGTGTCTTACCCCAGTATTCAAGCAAGCCACGTGAGTAGTCTTCATCGCTTGTGATTCAAGCTCCAAGCAATTCTGAGTGCTCTTTTTCATCCTTGTGGTGTTGTGGTATTTTGTGGATTGTTTTTAAGCCAGTCGGCTTAGAATTATCTTCGCGGCAGTGTGGCTGTCCTCAGTGGGCTTACGCCATTCAACCCATAGACCCAACCACCCACGACCACGTGTGTCTCACCATTGCCGATCTTAGACCCTGTTTCAGCCCACTCACTCGACAACCGGCCTCAGCCCTTGCTCAGCCCACACTCACCAAACCACTACCACCGTGTTTATATTACTCTTCTTACGGTGTACTAGTACCATATTTAAAGGACCAGCACATAAGGGGGTCAAGAGCTAGAGTGTGTCTTCAGATACAGTGCGCCTACCATTAAACGCTCCTGTGTGAGTTCATCGTCGATGTAAGCGCAATTCCGTACGATCACGTGTGCAGAGGACCAGCAGCAAGACCACATAAACAATCCTCCAACCTTCCACCATCAACCTCATTTCTTCACCAGTCTTTACAGCGATAATTAATATTTTTTTTTCATAGAGACATTTGCGAGTGTTGAGACATTTCTTTTGTGGTTTCCAGTGATTTTTTCCTCTAGTGAACATCAGTGACATCTGATCAGACTCCATGTTTTGTTTTGCAATAATCTTTTTATCTCCTTAATTCATTGTTAATTTCGGCTTTATCTTAGGCCTGTTGTGTTTATGTGTCATTTTATACACTTTGAAGTAATACATTATGTTTTTCCTTTGCTGGTGTGCAACATATGATCAGTATAACTTGTGTTTTCACTTCATAATCACCTTGTGTTCTCCTATTCAACAGTGAAGTATTCATTAATTTAATCAGCTTATTCGCATCAAACTCAGTGTTGTCTGTTTCATTTTTTGTTCTTCCCATCATTTGTGTATTTTTATTTTGTTCCCTGTGTTTGAACATTCTTGCGTTATATTCTTTCATTTAGCCAGTCAATTTGGTCTTATTTCCACAGACAATAGTGCCATTATTTTGGTGCAAGCAAGAAGATCATTTTTTAAAATTTTTTTTTCACACATCAAGTTTTCATTGCAAGAAATTCTAGTATTGTGTTTATGTTGATGTGTTGTGTTCTGCATCACTTAAGTGATGTGTTTCTGCATCACTGAAAGTGTTGTGTTCTGCATCACTGTAAGTGTTGTGTTCTGCATCACGTAAGTGTTCAAACTTTTT
This sequence comes from Cherax quadricarinatus, assembly GCF_026875155.1. Classification (NCBI taxonomy): domain Eukaryota; kingdom Metazoa; phylum Arthropoda; class Malacostraca; order Decapoda; family Parastacidae; genus Cherax; species Cherax quadricarinatus. The sequence goes on from NC_069427.1 coordinate 13,960,227, forward strand.
GTTGTTTTTAGCACCTATTAGTTTTCAGGTTTTTTATTGAACAAATTCACTCTTAGTGCAATTTTTAAGTTCTCTTTAGAGTAAATTGTTCTTTTGCTTGTTAAGTGTTGTTTTTAAGTTGCAGTTAAGAGTTAAAGTGTTCATTCCTTGATATATTTCTTTTCCTTGTTTGTGTAATAATTTTTTATTGCACATTGACTCATTTTGGCAATAAATCCTTGTGCAAATTTTGTGTTTGCCATTAAAGTTTTTCGTGCAGAAAATTTTAATGCAGTACTTGTTGATTAACAATTGTAATTTTGCCACATTTGCTACAGTTATTTCATGCAGTTTCTTATGCTCTGTCGTGCATAATAATTTATCTTTTGTGTGCCATTTTTATTCTCTTTTTTATGAATTGTTTTTGCTCAGATTTTCTTAATAGTGCAACAAGATTTATTGAGTCCATTTTAACATTTTTTTTTGATTGATTTATCATTTTGCTGTGTATTTTTTCCTGTCGCATTGAAAGTAAAGACAACTCACTGTGCCATTCATTCAATTAAAGTAAAAGTGAGCAAATCAGCTTGGATCAAGTACAATTCCTTGTATTTTCAAAGTGTTGTTTGTTCAGTGTTTGAATATTTTTCTTTTGTGAGTTCTTTGCATACTGTGTGACCTTCAATTTTTAATTACATATGCAGAAAAGTTAAGCAATTTTTCCCATTTACAGATCATTGTGTGGTGTGAGATGTTCCCTCAGCAACCATTTTCTTTTGTTTCTCTAAAGGTCTTGTTTTACATTTGCAAATATGTCTCAAGTTTTCTCAAGCGATACCTCAGCCACATGCCTGCTAGATACAAACAATAATGCGTCATCCCAAAATTCGAGTAACTCCTTATCAAACAATAGATATATCTCAGACTACTAGCCCGGCGTCATTTCAGTCGTGATCCGATGATGCTATGCCATTGTTCAATGGTAATCCAGACAACCTTGAAGGTTGGTTTACCGCAGTTAATCCATAGCAGAAGCTTCATTTGTCTGGTCTTCCATCTGAGAGTTGTTTAATAATATCGAAATTAGAGTCTAGCCCGTTCTCCACAGCCTCACATGTATTTAACTTAATTCGTAGAAGATTTTCCAAGATCTAACCAGGTGGCAAGACTATGAACAGTTAATTCCGCAATTATCTTGAACCGTGCGAAAAACGATTCGTTCGTTGTTCTCAAGAACTCCTTTGCACAGCTCCGAGACCAGAAGAGTCATTAGCTAGTTTGCTCTTCTCGTAAAAACCTATTGTCTCATTCTTTAAAGCAGGTCACAATTCAAAGTACCTTAAGATAACGATAAAACCAGCCCTTGATGGTTTGCCAAATGAGCTGCATTGAGTTATTAAAAACTAATGCCCACCGACATCTATGATGTGTACAATTCAAGTCCGCTAGATTCTAGCTCATGGTACCGCTTCCAGCTCTAATACGCCTGACCGAACTTTGTCCCGAGAACCTTCCCTTCTCCGTTATGTCCTTGCCAAACAACCTTGTCCACAGTCCTACATCCTCTATTTGTGCTACTACCTACCAAAACTCCCACCTTAATCATTCGCGTTCCATCATCCCAAAGCAAGTGGTAAAGAGCCCTCTTTTCCCGTATCAACCCGTAGTATGTACAGTACCACAGTCAATAGAGTTTGCTACAAATTGTGATACCGTGGCCATATCGCTATAAATGGCAGACAGTCACCCTAAGAAGCGTCGTACTGATGATGAGTTCCAGTCAGATCTTCCTACTGACTTTCATAGAAATCATGGACATGACACTTCGAGTGCAATGCTCTCTTACAACCTCATAACTCTAGATCTTGCTTGGCCGTTCCAACCGCAGAGCCAGGAAGAAACAGACGTCGTGGGATTCACAAAACAACCAGAACCAGGCTCATTCTTCCAATTCGGTGGAATCCAGCGCCCAAGTCTACTCGTCCAGTCGTGACAGTAGGAGGTGATAACAGAGTACACATCCCATTCCAGAATTCCCCATGAGCCTAGCCGGCCTTGATATTGAACAGCCACGCTGTTTGATGCTGCTTCACACGTCTCTGAACTATTAGGAATTTGGGATGAAGGTAGAAATCCTTCTCCGATGACAACCCCCTTATTCTGTTTGCATATAAACTCCAAACGAACGAATGGTCCCATTAGTACAAAGCTTCTGTCCGAAATGCGCCCCTTCATTGTGTTCAGACTCTGGTGCGCAAGTTACTATCATGCAGGTCTATCTGGTTTCAAGAGAAGCGGTTACGACGTGTCCTCCTCGTTGAACCAACTACTGTAAACTCCCGTATTGGAGTAGCTTGTTCTCTTCTGCGAGTCCAGTCAGACTTTCACTCCCTATACTGATCCAAGGCAGAGACTTTTACTGTTCTTTTCTTGTTGTCGACAAGAATACTTTCCCTGGTGACCTCTAACTGGATTTGCTTCCATGCGAGACGTACGCATTGTGCTCCGAACCGCGTACCGTGAGCATGCCCAAATTGACTACATGATCGTTTCCATTCTGGGGTTACCCGCTTGGGTCAGAAATCTGTCCATACTGGCTGCAGAGTAGGATGTACGCATTAAGTCCTTACAAGCCAATGCAATCTCGCAGTAGTCGTACCCAAGCGTCACACTGGATAATTCTGTCACTACTCATCTTGTTTCCACCTACACCTTCAGACTTTGCAGGATAGTTGTCCGTTTGCCTCAATGTCCGAGACACTCAGACTGCCTTGAGTGCACAGCTATCCCTGCAATGACGTCTAGTTCGAGTAGTAGAGTTCTCCACAGGGATGCCTTGTCAGAAACAATTACTTGAAACTAGTAATGCCATCTCTTGTTGATGAACATACCGTCTGCAGAAAAGACGTCTCTGTAGCGGCTAGCCTCACAAGAGTGTCTGTTGTAGTTCCTAAGTTCCATAGGTGATAACGTCCTAGTTGAACAGTGATTCCGCAAGGTCCACGGTTTATTTGTTGAACCATTCGTACATGATGTATGAGGTACAGTACGATCAATTTATTCCTTGCTAACCTTCGGGTCACAAGTGTTCGGACGAGCCGCCATAGAGAACAACCTGCGAGGACCTAGTGACACTATCCTTACCCAGTCAAGTACAGGATGACGTGCCACCTGACCATGGTCGTGCGATTTCAACAGTGGATACCTCATCCACGGGTTCCGCTGATCAATCTATCCCCACCAGTTTAGGAAGAAAGACTACTCCCCACGATTTCCCAACGAAGTCCAGCGCTTGTTTGACGCTGTTAGAACAAAACGTCGTACAGCCATTCCTACCAGTGAGAAGATGGTATAACGAACTTATTGTCCCATCGTATTCCACTGAACCAGGTACCAGAACCTAAATATATTACCTGCGTATACAGAATGCCTCTTTCCCCAAGTAGCTGTCGCAGAGGATACCTGATGCAATCAAATTCTCAATGATGGAGTTATTGCACATAGCAATTCACCCTGAATGCGCCCCTTGATCCTAGTGCCTAACGAAGGACGGCCTTGGCGCCCGGTGATGACTTAGGAAGTTAAATGCGAAAACCATTCCAGATCGCTCCCACTTCCTGTACTTAGTGACCCTTTTAACGCAATATCGGATATAAAAAAGTCTTCTCGATCCTGGACTTGTTAAAAGGGTTTTGGAAAGTCCCCTCTTCACGAGGACAGCCAAGAGTTAACTGCATTCTCCACTCCCACAGGTCATTATCACTTCCTCAAATGGCTTTTGGATTACGATCTTCTCCTATCACGTTCCCTAGACTCATGACCAAATATTTTTAGAGGTCTAAAGGTAAAGCACTTATGGTGTACTTAGACAAAGTAATCCATGCCCAAGATGTGGATACACACCTGAAAAGACTTGATATAGTACTTGGAAGCTTGAAGAAGCCAATTTAAAGATCAAACTGTCCAAAAATGTCAATTTTTCAGATAAGAAATAAGTTCTGGTCTCACTAGTCACTCCTAGGGGGGTTTACGACTGATCAAAGTAAAGTAACGGCAGTACTAAATTTTCCAACCCCCAAAACTGCTGATGCTGTAAGATCCTTTGTGGCCTAGCAGGTTTCTACAGATTTTTCCCATTGCAAATTTTTCTTCAATAGCAGCTCCGCTAACTGAATTTTTAAGAAAGATGCTCCTTTCGTTTGGACCTTCCGTCAAGAAAGAGCATTCCAAACTCTAAAAGAAAAGCTAACACTCTCCAATTTTGAAATTTCAGATTTTTCTAAGCCCCTTTTATCTGACAACTGATGCTAGTTCAATTGGCATAGGTGCGTACTAGCTCAGAAGACGATGGCAAGTACAACGCAATTGCATTTGATAGCCGAGTCCTTACGAAGGGTGAACGTAATTATACAGTAACGGAGCAAGAACTTTAGCATAGTATGGTCTTTAAAGCACTTCCGAGACATTATTTACCAGTACCCTTTTCATGTCTTGACAGACCATGCACCACTGATACCTTTATTCCAGAACAAACAACCTACTGGAAGGTTAGCCAGATGGACCTTGACTATCCAAGAGTTCAATCCCCCCTTTGAACATTTACCTGGCAAGTCAAATGTAGTCGCAGATGCTTTATCGCGACACGTTAGTGTAGTTACTGCAGATCCTCCCCTTTACTGTCGAGGGTGTCAAAAATGCCCAAAGAACATCCCTTGTGGTCTGGTGTGATTCGATTCCTGCTCCAAGGGAAAATCTTTTTCTTACTGTGAAGCCACCACACCCATTTTGTGACTTTGTAATGACCAAGAATTACTGTATCGAACAGCCAGTTGGTACTCCATTAGAAGAGTGTACCAGTTATAATTCCACAGTCACTAGTCAGCTATTCATGATGCACCAGGTGTTGCACACCCTGGTATGGATCGTTCTTGAAACAAGCCCGAATGAAATACTTTGGCCACGTATGGCAACTGACATTTCTGAGTATGTAAAAATGTAGTGTCTGTATGCAACATAAAGGAAATGTCAATGGCCTAATCCAATCCAAGTGTACCCAACCACTAGCGAACCGTGGAAGATTGCCCTTGACTTTTTACCCAATTTTAAATGTTCCCTCCAAAGGGAACAAACATCTGTGTGTTATGGTAGACCATTTCACCAGATATTGTGAGTTAGTTCCTATTGGGAGATAAGACTGCAGAGACATAGCTAAAGCATTTAAAGAACGCATTAAACTGCAGCATACCACCCCAAGTCCTTGTACAGATAATGGGGTGAATTCTGTAAGAGATTCTGAAAAATTGTGGGACTTTATACAAGATCTCTAAATCCACCATGTTCCCCATCATCCTGCCACAATGGTTAGCGAACGAACCAATAAGAAAGTACTTGATGTTTAGAGCCACTATCAACCCCAATATGAAACTTGGATGAATCATACCAATTTTTCAATGTGCCATAATTCTGCTTACAATGCTTCATAGTGAATCCCAACATTTATGGTGTAGACAAGCTTTTCCCTATGAGTTTTAACCACTTAACCAATTAAACTTGGGTGTTTTTTTCAAGGGAAAAGGCCAAAT
>NC_069427.1:13966287-13994423 GCF_026875155.1 Cherax quadricarinatus
GAAAGGAGGCCGACCAGGGAAGTAAAAAACTATGAACTTAAGCAAAATACTTTTACAGGAACCGGGAGAGGCAGGAGAGCTTAAAGCTATTGTGAAATTGAAAGAAATTAAAAATATTTCTTTTCATATGCCAAAAAAAAGGGCAAATACCACATCTAGACGGGCCCTTACTCAAAAGGAGGGGACTTACACAGACACAACAAGGAAAGAGTGAAATATTGAAACCCCAGACGACTCTGTGTTTATGAACCACTAATCGGCTGGGATCGACGACCCAAATATTTCTTCATGAATGAGCCTCAAAACCCATAAATGTATCCAGTTTCCGACATTACCCTAACTCCGATAGATTTCAAAAAAGCCATTGACAACATCCTATCACTCAGCCCCGGCCCAGACTCTGGAACTCTTTTTCCCCATTAAGAACTCAAGAAACCCCTCTCGCTCCCCTAAGTACACTATGAGGGGAGTTTGGGACATGGGGAAATTTCCAAGCACTAAAACAACGGATATAGCCCCACTCCAAAAAGGGTTTCAGCAAAGCATTAGCTAAAAACTATAGACCAATAGCTTTTGACTCCCACTCATAAAAACCCTTTGAAAGAGTGCAGAAGCAGGTTTGAAAATCACCGGGACCCAAAATCGCACAACCCGGGGGAAACTGGGTTCAGGGCGTTCTCCGCCCCACAACTACTGATCACTATACAGGGCCTTGGATGCCCCTGGAAAAAAAACAAATGCGCTGAAATATACACAGCCCTTTGCAAAAGCTTTTTGACAAATGCGATCATGGTAATACCCAAAAAATATGTGCTAAAGGAATAACTGAGAAAGGGGGGAGATGATCTTCACTTCCTAACAAATCGAACCAAAAGTAGTGGCAACGATTAAATCGGGGGCTGCCATAGGAAGAGTCTGCCCAAAAGGGCACATACCCCCCCCCCACTTTTTCCCTTTATCCTCATATCAACAAAAACGAAAACCCCAGCACCGTTCATCCTTTGCTATATACAGGATCTGCATGAGGCGTCATCGCTGAGGACGCGGTTTAAAAACCTCCAAGAAGATAAAACAACTTTTTTCCAGTGGCAACGGAAAAAAAAAATTTAGTTCAATGAGGACAAATTCCAACTATTTCCGTTATGGAAAACGGAGAATAAAACTAAACAGAGTATTACTACTGATTCCCCCCATACAAAGAGGGGAAAAAAAGTAAGGGACCTGGGATAGTAATGTCGGGGACTCACTTTTCAAGGGATCACAACAGTGCCCGATCGCACGTCAAAAAATGTAAGGGATAATGAAACTTTAAAAACGAAGACCAACCCCATGATGCCCCTTTCAAATCACTTGTTCCCCTAGGCTGGAAACTGCGACTTTAACATCTCCTAAAAACAGGTGAAATCGCAGATCAGAGAGTGACAGAGATCCTTTACTGCACTATAAAGTCTGTCAAGCACCTTAAATACTGGGAACGCTTGGAAGCACTTGACTTGTACTCGTTGGAACGCAGGAGGAGAGATATATCATAATCTACCTTGGAAAATCTTTGGGAAAGGAATGGTCCCAAATCGCACAAGAAATCACTCCCACAAAGTAAAAACTGGGGAGGGGATGCAAAATGCCGCCCAAAAAAAATAGGGGCGCCATTGAACTAAGAAAACACCCCAAAATGTCCGGGTCCCAAAAATGTTTTAACGCCCCCCATCAAGCATTAGGGGGAATTGCCAATAAACCCCTGCTGCCTTCAAGAGAGAGCTGACAGATACCAAAATCATGCGGGTCAGCCGGGGGGTGCTCTACTCGGACGCGTGCGGCCCCGCGTAACACCATTATCAGGCCCTATCCATCGGGAGGCCTGGCAGGACCGGGCCGCGGGGGCGTTTTTATCCCTGGAAAAACCTCCAGGAACCCCAGGTAATGACCGCCACCACTTAAGTGACCGCCAGCCACTTTAAGTGACCGCCATTTTTTTCGATATGATTACCATATTTTAAAAAACCTGAGTAGGTATTTGGGTTTGCACAGGTATTGGGGGGGTTGCACGGAGGGGGGTCACACAGGTATGGGGTGTTCACAGGGAGTGGGGTGTACAGGGATGGATACTACAAGGTATGAGGGGGGCGCACTTTCGTAAAAAACCCCCAAAGAGAGAGTAAAACAAGGCAAAAAAGATACCCTTCTGGGGGAAGGGAAGGAGGAGGGGGGAAGAAGAAATTTTAAAGGGAGGGGAAGGGGGGAGCGGGGTAGGGGGAAGGGGGGGGGAAAGGGTCGCCCTAGCAACAAAAACTGACAGTAAAAAAATGAGAGAGCCCAGCTGGTCGCCCCTCGTAAACAAAAACGCACACAAGGCACAGGAGAGGCCTTCCTTTTTTCCCCCAAACCCCTGCAACCCCCCAACCCCCCCCAAAGCAACTCCAGTCCCTTCCCCAAAAAAACAAGAAAAACCCCAAAAAACCCCATCCCCACCATGAAGAAAAAATCCCCCCATCGAAATCTTCCTCCCCAATTTCCCAAAAAGAAAGCCCTCCCTACCTCCTCCCACCCCTCCAAAAAAGAAAAAGGCCCGGGCAAGATGGTGTAAAAATACCCCATAATGGCACAAGGGTGCAACAGTACATTTCAAAGGGAAAAATTTAAAGTGTAAAAGGCCAAGACCTTAAACGCCCTCCCTTCCTTTAAGGGGAGGGGGGATTACCAGATACCCCTGGCTGTCTTAAAAATTTTTTGGGACAGCATCTTACAGTAAGATATCAAAAAACGGGGGCAAGTCCCAAAAGTCTTCCAGGGGAAAAAGGACAAAATCAACCCCGGGTTAACCTGCTGCGGCCCGCTGTGATAAAAACCCCCCCCCCCAAGGGCCCTGGTCGGGACCTACCTGGAGGTTACCTGGGGGGTTACCCCGGGGATCAACGCCCCCGGCTGGGTCCTGACCAGGCCCCCGATGGATCAGGGCCCCTGATCAACTAGGCTATTTTGCTGGCCGCCCAAATCCAACGTACGAGCCACAGCCCGGCTGATCCGGCATGATTAGGTATCTGTCCAGCCTCTCTTAAAGGGCAGCCGGGGGCTTATTAAACCCCCCTAATGCTTTGGGGGGCTGTTGAACAGTTTTGGGCCCCGGGCACTTAGGTTTTTTCCCCCTTAGTGTACCAAGGGGCCCCCTATTTTTATTGGGGGCATTTTGCTCGCCTCCCCATCTTTTATTTTTCGTAGGGGATTTCTGTGTGCAGATTTGGGCCTTCCCTTTCCCAAGATTTTCCAAGTGTAGATTATGATAATCTCCCCCCTCCTGCTTTCCCACGAGTAAAGTAAAGTGCTTCCAAGTGTTCCCATATTTAAGGGTGCTTGACAAACTTATCTGCAAAAAAGGGATCTCTGTACCCCCCTCAGTCTGCGATTTCACCGCTTTGAAGGGAGATGTTAATGAACGGGCGTTTCCCAGCCTTTCCAGTGTTGGGGTGCTTTTAAAAGGCTTGATCCTCGAACACACTACAAGAAAACCCCCGGGTATACCTTCTTAAAATACTGTTTTTAACTTCCAGTAATGAAAATTTAATTTCCCTATTTCCAACCTCTAGTAACGTAAGATTATTTTTCCCTATTTCTTAACTTCCAGAATCTTGAAGGCGGGAAACCCCATGGAACCTAAGGTCTCGGAAACCTACTTCAATAAATTTCTAAAATAGTCCTCCAAAACCCCAGGGGAGGTTAGATTTCCTAAGTGAACTACAAATTAATAATGTAATTTCCAAAATATAATTGTATTGTTGTAATAAATTTCGCAAAAAACCCTATAATTTTTTCTTCCCCTCCCAAAAACCTTTAATAAGAAAAATATTACCTTTTTTATAACACTCTGATCGCGGTTCTAACCCTACCCGGGGATGGTTTATATTCCCTAATCTGTTTACCATGCTTTCATATTGGAAATAAATTTTGTTTACCTATACATCTTTTCCCCCGTGTATAAGTCACTCTTTTTAAAAAGGGCCGATTAAGGCTTTTTAAATTTGGGTGCAAAGTGTTGTTTTTTGGGAGGTAAAGGGGAAACCTAAAACCACTGTGTGAAAACCCCAAACAAGAGTTGGTTTTCCTTTCCTTTTTAATAATAATAATTTAATAATAAAAATTTTTGTTTTTTTTGACATGAAAAAATTGTACAAGGAATTATGTATTGGTGTACATCCCAAAAAACCCCTTTTGAGGGAGATTAGGGGCGGGGCTTAAAATTAACTTAAGATTAACAAAGCTATGACGTTTCAGGGGAAAAAAATTATAGTAAAAAATTTACAATTTGAAGTAAAATTTGAGTATTTTAAAAAATGAAATTGAATATTTAAATTTTTTGAAAAATTATATACATTTTAAACCCTTATTTTTTCCTCTAAGCATTTTTTTTTTTGTCTGTTTCCTTCTCCCATTTTTTTACACCCTTTCCCAAATCCCCCTTTTCTTTATTTTTCTTCCTCACCCTTCCTTCCCTTGTTTTTAAATCTACTTCCTTCTTCATCCACCCACAGCAACAGCCTGGTTGACCTTAGCACCGACAGCCGGCCATGGGGGGCTCCGGGGTAGACAAACTCTCGGCGCTTATCAAAGGTATAAAAAAGTTGCACCGTGTCTTTTTCCCCTTTTTTTGGGTAAACAAAATTTCCTTTCCCTTTGAATCCCTTTGATGAATTTCGATTCTTTCCCCCGGGACCCCGGCCATGGGCCAGGCCTTTGGGTGCTAGCCTGGTCCCAGGATGTTATGCTGGGGGCCCCGCTTCCCCAATATCCATCACACCTGGTTGATCTGGCCCCCAAACAAAATAACATTGCTGTCCCGTTCAAAAGCAACCCCAACAAGCAGCGTTGGGTTTTCCCAAAGACTGAAGCACAGCTGAGTGCGCCCCCACCCTGATTAATATTGACCACAAACGGGGGGTCACCGGTTTTAATGAGTCGCAGTGAGAAACCGATATCCATGCGTATCTTGCCCCTTCGATTCCTCGCCAACCTCGTTACGTAATCTTTGATTCAAAATCGGGTGCGGGTGTTACCCGTGGGAGGGATACAGTGTTCAATACACTATTGCAGGCTCTCTAAAATTATATTAAGATATACAATACCACTAGTGAACGAATGAGACCTGTATACTCTTAGGTATCTTTACTAGTGACACGTTTTTCCACCAAACAGGCTTTTCATCGTTTTCTGAAAACCCTTTACACAAATCATCAGTCGTATTAAAATCACCTCGTTAATGCGCCTGGAGTCTAGCAGGGGCCGTAGGCCCCCTGCGTGCTCCCTTTTTCCCTTTTTTTTTCTGGTGAACATCCCCGCGGCCCAGGGCCCGACAAGGCTTTCCCCGGAGACCTAATTAACCGGGTGTTGTGCTAGAAACAGAAAAACTCCAGCCTCCTACCTACCTAGAGTCTACCTGGGGGGTATTCCCGGGACAACGCCCCCGCCCATCCTGACCAGGCCCCCTGGTGGATCAAGGCCGTCAACGAGGTGTTACTGCTGCTCACGTGTCCAAAGTACGAACCCCCAAACCCGGTTCTCCGGGACTGACCCTAGGCATCTGTCCAGCTCCCTCTTTAAGACAACCAGGGGTCTATTTGGTAATTCCCCTTTTGGGAAATTTCCTTTACACACTTCTTTGGAAGGGTTTTAATTAAAACCCCCTATCATTTTTCCCCGCGGGTTTTGTGGTAAAAGTTGGATCCCTTTAAGGGGAGTCTTCTGACAAAACCCTACCCGTCCTCTTACATTAGCCGCCCCCATATTGAATGATCCGAGCTTTTTATTTATTTCCAGCCTGCTGTGCAGGCGAAAAGTTTCTCACAAAGTGTTCTATTGTCTTCTCGTCCCCCTCTAATTGGTTGAGGTCTATGACTGAAGGAACAAAATATAAAAAAAATTGTTTCTAAGCTTCTCCGATTTGACCTCCAAAGACTACACAAACTAAAATGTCCCCCCGAAAAATTTGTTCCACGCTTTAGGGCTTTGTCCTGAAGCTCTGATTTCTAAACTGGGAGGTCATTAGTCAAGGTAGATTCATTACGTCAGTTAAAGTAAAAACTTTTCTTGTATTTGGCTGAAAAGCCACGAGGGCGAAACGTTTTTTGCAAAGAAGTACCCCAATTGCACAAGTGTTTCACTCATTTAGTGGGGCGGTTTTCGTTTCACTAAGTGTTGATGCCGGGCACTAATGTTGAGCCGGTCACTAAATGTTGGGGCCGGGACCCCTGGGAGCCCGGCCACAAGTTAGCCGGGGGACTAATGTGTTTGGGGTACTTAATTTGATGCCGGTCATAAGGGTTTTCCGGGACACAAGTGTTTATGCCGGGTCACAATGTTAGGCCGGGGGGACAATTTTATGCCGGGTACAATGTTTATGCGGGTCACAATGTTACCGGAAAATGTTTTAATGCCCATAATTTTACCCGGTACAATGTATGCCGGGACACAAGTGTTGATCCGGTTTTTTTTATCCCACAATGTTATGCCGGTCCAAAAGTACCCGCCGGGTCATGTCTGCGGGTCACTAAGGCTGGCGGCCGGGGACCATCTGGCAAGACCCACCGAAAATAAGGCCAACCTACACTTTTTACAAGGTTGTGAAATAATTTTACTTTGTACCATTACCATGGGTAAAAACCCCCGGCCTAGACCCCGGTAAGGAGGGTTTCACGACCCATGAAGGGAATTCCCAGGGGCGGGTAAATTAAAGGGGCCCTGGTAAAACCTGTACCCATAAGGGTTCTACCATTAACCCAACCCGTTGTGGTACCATGAAACCCCCTGCCGTGGGGGGAAACCCGACCCAGGGCCGGGTTTCAACCCTTATCCATGAAGTGGCCCCATACCCCCACACTAACACAATAATGGGCAGGAAGACGGGTCACAGTTTACCAGGCATTTTACCCCAAAATGGAATCTTCGGGGGGGGAACAAAACCAAGGGGTGGGAGGGGAAGAGGCCATGGGGAGCTAGACCCACTGGTAGGGAAGAAGGGGAGGAGTGCACGAGCACCCAGAAAATGAGGGAGAGAGAAAGAGAGAATCGCCAAAGAGGGAGGACAAGGGTAGAGGATGGGGGAAGGAGGGAGTAACACCCTCTCCAAGGTCAAACTAGTTACTCGATGAGAAGAGTACACAACTACAGCGCTGTCACTACTATAGTAAGGCAGCAGCGGCACTTGTTGCTGTGCTCTACCTAAAACAAGTTTGGAGAATTATTTCCTGCTCCTGCCGCCTCCTGGCGGTGTGACCAGACTTCCCTGACAGACGGTGCAACATAATCCAATGAAAAGTAGGGGCGCCATTAGTACACTGAGAAACACAGTAAGTGTCCGGGGCGCAAGACTGTTCAACAGCCTCCCACCAGGCATAAGGGAACTTACCAATAGACCTCTGGCTGCCTTCAAGAGGGAGCTGGACAGATACCTAGAGTCAGTACCCGATCAGCTGGGCTGTGGTTCGTACGTTGGACTACACGTGTCAACAGCAACAGCCTGGTTGATCAGGCCCTGATTCACCTGGAGGCCTAGTCAAGGACTGGGTCGCGGGAACGCTGACCTCCCACCCCGGAACAACCTCCAGGTAGACCGCTACCTGACCAGCCAGGATAGTACTATGTATTACTATGTGATGGTTCTGTGGGTTCCCAGGGGCCCACAGAACCATCACAACATAGCTAATCACATTCTGGCAATATTTCTTACCCCTGGTAATAGAAAGCTGCAAGGTCTTGGACCACAACTATTGAGACAGTTTTCACTAATTGTGATATGGCACCTTGTTATTTGCTGGGTTGACTCTGTACCTACTCTCGTGTTTCTCAATCGAATTCGCTGTAATCTCTGCGTAAAGAGCATTGTTCACAAGAAAATTACGAGATCACTCGTCACAATTCCGTAGCGTACAATCTGAGTTTATTGCTCTGCTCCTAATTATATACAAGTTGTAAATATATCATTATATTTAACTGTGATGAAAGAAAAAGGAAAAATAAAGAGTAAACGAGAGAGCTTCGGTGCTTTGAAGAGCATCATCACTCTCGTGGCTTCTCTTTGTATATTTTTTCATAATCCACGCTATAATATTCCTGACCTTGGCTAGAGTTGTTCTGTTGTGTTCTCTAAACTATCTGGAGTCTACCTGGAGGGTATTCCGGGGATCAACGCCCCCGCGGCCCGGTCCATGACCACGTCTCCCGGTGGATCAGGACTTGATCGACGAAGTTGTTACTGCTGGCCGCACGCAATCCAATGTACGAACCACAGCCCGGCTGATCAGGCACCGACTTTAGGTATCTGTCCAGCTCCCTCTTGAAGATAACCAGGGGTCTTCCCGTAATGCCCCTTATTGCTGGTGGGAGGCTGTTGAACAGTCTTGGGCCCCGGACACTTATTGCATTTTGTTTTAATCTAAACCTTAAGATTTTGTTATTAATATTCTTAGAACTTTTATTTATTCCTGCTGCACCAGTGTAACCAGAAGACTATCTTGTAATGGTACCGAAGGACGTTTCCGGGGGTTGACGCCCCCCGGCCTGGGTGATAAGGCTGTGATCCACCGGGAGGCCTGGTCACGTACCGGGTCACGGGAGCGTTGACCTGAACACTCTCTAGGGAGACAACTTGTGACTGGCAATCTTGTTTCTTAAGACCCGTTCAAATACAGCTGTACCTTGAGTTACCTCCCAGCTTGAACAATTATGTAAGTGTATTTTTGTAAGTGCCTTTGTAAGTGTATTTTTGTAAGTGCCTTTGTAAGTGTATTTTTGTAAGTGCCTTTGTAAGTGTATTTTTGTAAGTGCCTTTGTAAGTGTATTTTTGGAGGTCTGCAACGGATTAATCTAATTTTCATTGTAGATGAATGGTTCAGAGAACCGACATGTTGATAAATTAGACACATGTGCAACTCTTGGGTATCTTTATTGAGGAAACGTTTCGCCACACAGTGGCTTCATCAGTCCATACGTAGGAGAAACTTGAAGAACAGGAGGAGAATGAGGTAATCAGTCCCTCAACCTTGAGTCGATGTGTTCAGTCCATCAATCTTCAATCAATTCAAGATTGATGGACTGAACACATCGACTCAAGGTTGAGGGACTGATTACCTCATTCTCCTCTGTTCTTCAAGTTTCTCCTACGTATGGACTGATGAAGCCACTGTGTGGCGAAACGTTTCCTCAATAAAGATACCCAAGAGTTGCACATGTGTCTAATTTACTAATTTTCATTATTCCTTATTGGAACAAATTCGTTCGGTATCGGCATTCAAACAGCTTCTGGAACGAATTAAGCTCGTAACTCGAGGTACCACTGTATTTCGATGAGTGAAGTTGGTGCTATTGGTCTATTTTCGTTCCTTTGTCGAGGTTTGCTAGAGGATGAGTGTGATATCACGAGCGTAAAGCGAACTCCCTTCTCTCCCTCAGGACGCTAGTGACATGCAGTTAAGGGTTAACATTACAGGCTAGTTAGCCCGACTGGTCAGGAACAGTCTGCAGGAACCCATCAAATTTTCTCTTGATGACATTTAGACGTCTGTTGGTACTTTCTTGTATACTTTTGATGAGTTCCAGGAGTTCTTCTATTCCTGGAGCTCGGCCATGGGCCAGGCTCGTCTGGTGCTTGCCTGGTCAACCAGGCTGTTGCTGCTGGAGCCCATAGCAACAGCCACAAATCCATCACAGCCTGGCTGATCTGGCACCGTGTGAAGATACTTCTCCATATTTCATCTTGAAGACTTCTTCAGTCGTTCCAGCAGTGTTTCTGACATCTTCTCGCAAGATATGAATATTCTGGGACCACGAATGTTGATACAGTGCTCCCTTACAGTTACAGAGTCACAGCGTGACTTTGTAAATGCATTGTTCCAGTCACGGTATTGTGACTTTGTAAATGATTCAAGTCGGACCGAAACGTCGTCGTAAGCTCCTCTCTTCTATGTGCGGGTTTTTTGTGTATGTTCCAGTCACGGTATTGTGCCTTTTTTTTTTTTGTTAATTCACGAGAGAGAACACAATATCTTTGATAAGTTTCGAGAGTATTTCTACTACCAGAGCCCGGCCTGGGGCCCACCATGAGATTTTAATCAAGGTTCCAGAACCGAAAAGTTTTCTAATAAATATGTCATTACGTCCGCTCAAGATAGCTTTATCGCCATCACATTAATGTCAACTCGTTGAATCTTAAGACCATGAGCGTCCTAGTTGCTAGAGGGACGTGAGGGAGACGAGTTTTAACACCATGAGCGCCTAGTGCAGAGGACGTGAGAGAGAGTTTTTAGCACCATGAGCGTCCTAGTTGCTAGAGGGACGTGAGGGAGACGAGTTTTAACACCATGAGCGTCCTAGTTGCTAGAGGGACGTGAGGGAGACGAGTTTTAGCACCATGAGCGTCCTAGTTGCTAGAGGGACGTGAGGGAGACGAGTTTTAACACCATGAGCGTCCTAGTTGCTAGAGGGACGTGAGAGAGACGAGTTTTAACACCATGAGCGTCCTAGTTGCTAGAGGGACTTGAGGGAGACGAGTTTTAAACACCATGAGCGTCCTAGTTGCTAGAGGGACGTGAGGGAGACGAGTTTTAAACACCATGAGCGTCCTAGTTGCTAGAGGGACGTGAGGGAGACGAGTTTTAACACATGAGCGTCCTAGTTGCTAGAGGGACGTGAGGGAGACGAGTTTTAAACACCATGAGCGTCCTAGTTGCTAGAGGGACGTGAGGGAGACGAGTTTTAACATCATGAGCGTCCTAGTTGCTAGAGGGACGTGAGGGAGACGAGTTTTAACATCATGAGCGTCCTAGTTGCTAGAGGGACGTGAGGGAGACGAGTTTTAACACCATGAGCGTCCTAGTTGCTAGAGGGACGTGAGGTTACCTGGAGGTTATTCCGGGGATCAACGCCTCCCGCGGCCGGTAACTCATGAGTCCAGTGCCTCCAGAGGATAGGGGACTGATTTACAACCTAGGCGCTAGTTGTAAGGGCTGAGCCGGAGTTCCATCAACGCCCCGTACGGCCATCATGCCGGCTCGATCGCGGCACTGCAACTTAGGGTATCTGTCCCCAGCTCCCTACGCAAGCGCTGATCCGGGCAGCTTACTTAGGGTATTTCTCTCTCTTAATGGCTGCAGGGATTGGCATCCTAATGTTGATAGCGTTCTTTGGGCCCCGAACACTATGGTGTTTTCCCTTAGTGTACCAATGGCGCCCCTACTTTTTATTGGGGGCATTTTGCATCGCCTGCCCAGTCTTTTACTTTAGTAGGGAGTGATTTCTGTGTGCAGATTTGGGACCATTCCTTCCAAGATTTTCCAAGTGTAGATTATGATATATCTCTCCCTCCTGCGTTGCAACGAGTACAAGTCAAGTGCTTCCAAGCGTTCCCAGTAGTTAAGGTGCTTGACAGAACTTATACGTGCAGTAAAGGATCTCTGTACACTCTCCAGATCTGCGATTTCACCTGCTTTGTATGGAGATGTTAATGTACAGCAGTATTACAGCCTAGAGAGAACAAGTGATTTGAAAAGGATCATCATGGGCTTGGCATCTCTCGGGACGAGTTTTAACACCATGAGCGTCCTAGTTGCTAGAGGGACGTGAGGGAGACGAGTTTTAGCACCATGAGCGTCCTAGTTGCTAGAGGGAGGTGAGGGATACGAGTTTTAACACCATGAGCGTCCTAGTTTCTAGAGGGACGTGAGGGAGACGAGTTTTAACACCATAAGCGTCCTAGTTGCTAGAGGGAGGTGAGGGAGACGAGACGTTAAATAAGAGATATATGCGCTCGCATGCAACGCTGATGACATACCAAGAGCAGTAAATATTTGAGATGAGGCCAGGCCACTGACCTCTGGGGAAAGAGGCAGAGAGAGAGAGAGAGAGAGAGAGAGAGAGAGAGAGAGAGAGAGAGAGAGAGAGAGAGAGAGAGAGAGAGAGAGAGAGAGAGAGAGATGAGAGAGAGAGAGGAGAATGCTCTTGAATCCGCCTCCGAAACGGCCTACTAGCTGGTTACAATCACAGGTGCGCCGACCTGTCATAATCTGACAAAGACCCGCCTCATTAGACACCTGTTTCCTGACGAACAAAACACCCTCCTTCCCCTTCCTACTATTAATTCCTAAGTATTTAATTTACAACAGTCATTGACATTTTCCTGTTTCAGGCGAAGACCCACACACATGCCATTTAATTGCATATAATAATGTAGTTAATACAAGGCTGGTTAACAAGGCTGATGTCTCAGTTAATTTATCATACTTGTATTTAACGATTTTTAAAACCGTTAAGTAGATGAATAAGACAAATGTGCAACACTGTGCAACACTTGTCAACACTGGAGTCTCTTGTGAAAGATACCCAAATGTTGCATCTGTGTTTTATTCATCTTATAACTGTGATATACCTTTGATGGGTCCCGAGAGTTTTTCTACTCCCGGAGCCCGGTCATGGGCCAGGCTCGTATGGTGCAGGCCTGGTCAACCAGGTGGCACCATTGGCCCACAGCCCCAAGATGCATTCAAGCCTGGTTGATCTGGCACTGGAGGTGTTCGGAGGGTTCGAGAAAAAAAGGCTGTAACCGATCTCCAAGAAAAATAATATTTGGGTTTTCCCGATTTTAAAAACAAAAGAGAAAGAAAAAGGGAAAGGGAAAGAAAGAGGGAAAGAAAATGAGGGAGAAAAGGAAAGAGGGAGAGAGAGGGCTCTTGCCGCCCCCCAAAAGGGGCCCTGGGTCAACCAGGGGGCCCCACCATTTTGACAAAGATCAAAACACCTGTTGCCCAAAAAAACCCCTTTTTCAAATTTAATTCCAAAAGATTTAAACCGCAGATTTTTCCTGTTCACAAACCCAAACCTGTTTTTTTAAAATTGATATAATAAAGTAAACAAGTTTAAAAGGGTTTTTCCGTTTTTTTCATATTTTTTTCATTTTCATTTAATTAAAAAAATGTCCCTTTTCCCATTTTAAAACCCTTTCTTTTAAAATCCAAAATTTGCTCTTTTTTTTCATCATCGGTTCCGGGGGCCCGGGGGCCCCCGGGGGGGGGGGGGGGGGGGGGGGGGGGGGGGGGGGGAAAAAAAAATGAACATTTAATAATGGGGGGGGGGTTTGGGGGGGGGTTTTTTTTAAAAGTTTTTTGTTTTTTTGGTGGGTTTTGTTTTTTGGGGGGGGGGGGTTTTTTTGTTTTTTTTTTTTTAGTTTATAATATTTTTTAAAAAAATTGGTTTTATAAAATTTAATATTTTATTTTTTTAAAATTTTTAAGTTTAAAAAATAAAAAATACCAAAACCCCACCCTCCCACCCCTCCCCCCCCCCCAAACCCAATTCTCTTGACTAACAAATACACCCTAAAAAAAATGACCTCAACTAGCAAGTGCTTCGGGTTTTGCAAAAAAGAGAAACTTGGGAGGATCAAAAAGGTACAAAAGGGGAAGTAATAAAGATAAAAAAAATCAAAAAACAAGGATGCCCTCTTGGATAGTCTCCCAAAAATATTTAAAGCAGGGATAGTGTATAAAAAATGCAAAAAGCCCATACCACAAAAATGATCAAACTACTATCACCCCAGGTGCTAACCCGACCCCCCCCCTCATAGACAAATACCCAATGGGCGGGCCCGGCCCCCCCCAGGCATAGCACAATACCCAAGTGCTGGTTTGGCCCAGGCTCCCCCGTCATGCACTAATCAAACGTTGGGCTGGCCCAGGCCCCCCCGGGCTCACTAATACCCACAGGGGCGGGTGGGCCCGGGCTCCCCCAGGCATAGCACCAATATCCACAGGGGGGTGCGGCCCAGGCCCCCCAGTCATACACTAAAAAAAAACATGCTGGTGCGGGGCCCAGGCCCCCCCCAGGCATGCACTAATACCCACAGTGTGGTGCGGGCCCCAGGCCCCCCACATAGCACAAATACAAACATGCTGGTGCGCCCAGGCTCCCCCGGCATAGCCTAATACCCCAGTGCGGTGCGGGCCCAGGCCCCCCCCCAGGCATAGCACCAAAAACCCGGCTGGGCGGGGCCCGGCTCCCCCGTCTAGCACTAATACAAAAGTGCTGGTGCTCCCCCCGGCTCCCCCCAGGCAAGCACAAATCCCACGTGTGGTGCGGGCCCCAGGCCCCCCCAGCATAGACCAATACCCACAGGTGGTGCTGGCCCGGGCTCCCCCATTAGCACTAATACCCCATGCGGGTGGGCCCAGGCCCACCGCTGACCCACCCAACCCCCGCCCCATGCGCCCCGACCCAGCCCCCACCCTTACTCCCAGCCCAGCCTCTGGGGACACCCCCAAACACCCAAAAACAGTAAATATACAGCCATTAAAACCGTAAAATACAACCATCATTGCACAAGACCGGGGCCCCACGTAAGAGTTGGAGAGGAGTCTCCTTCTTCCTCTATGGGAAAGTAGATGGAACCCAGGACGGGGGGGCCCCGGCTTGGGATACAGGATTATAGGCAGTCCCAGAACCCTGCAAAAACTGACAACACACCTCCCAAAAAATTCTCAACCCAAAGGTAAATTTGTAAAATTAAGCTTGGGGGCATCTGTAAGTAGGAATAACAGGGGAAAAAATGGGACTGCAACTTTCCCATCGAAAAAAAAATGTAGCGACCCCCTGTCAAGGATGTGTCATTCTTCTTCCTGTACTTTTCTTTCACCCAAAAATGTGCCACCCCTCGGTCCTCCAGAAGCTGTTACAACATCGAGTGCCCGCATACCATCAAAAAAGGCAGGAGGCCAGACCCCCAAGAAAAAACAAAGTAGCTACAAACCCAACCCAGGTGATTTTTTTGGCAGGAACGGAAAAAAAAAAATGGAAGGAAATAACAAAAATAGTCCACCCCCTTTGGACCCTGTTGGTGGAGGCGCACCCAGGGGCCACCCAGGCCCCCAAATTACAACTACTGATGCCGTAACAAAATCCCCCAAAAAAACGAAAAAACCTCTTCATTTTGCTAATAACAGGGCCTTAAAGCCATCCCCAACAAAAAAATCCCTTTTTTATCATGGTTTAGGGAGTCTAATGCAATTTTGCCCCTAAACAGAGACTCACAAAAAAAAGATATTTTGACATGAAATATGGATAAGTAGTTACAACCTTTTAGAGCGACAGAAAAACAGGCAACAAGGGGGGGGTTGGGCCTGTATTCAAAGAGTCCCTTATTTGCACGGTTTTTGCTAAAACCCCACAAATAGGTAGTTAAATTTTTCTATCAAAAAAAGATCGAAAACCCAAAAACCCAGTCTTGTGGTTGTATACAACCCACCAGATGCAACCTCACAACATTTCAAGGAACACTACTGAAAATCGATTCTTTTTGGGAAAAAACCTTCCAGCTCCACCCCCAAACATCTTACGTTTGGTGATTTCAACCAAAGGGCAACAAAATGGAAGAAGAAAAAATAATGTTATACTGAAACAATCCCGGAGGTAGCGCAGATGAAAGGTCACACACACATGAGCCTAAGTCTCTGCGAAAAAAACACCTTAACCAGCGTAGGGGAGCCAACAAGACTAGAAAACACATTTCCTTATCTTCACAAATAATGAGGACCTGATAAGAGAAATAAGAATATCAAAAAAACTAATTCCAAACACAAAACTAATCGAAGTCCAACGTACATGATAGGGGTCCTGAAAAAGCAGAATGCATATCCTGTGAAGGGCTTACAAAATACAAAATTTTAACAACAAAAACATCAATGGGAACAGGTAAACCATGTCCTAAACAAAAAATGTTGGGGGAAAAGTCTTAAAATGACTGGATCCAAACCATGCCTTGAAAGGATCAACTTCCCGGTTGCCGAAGCAGTTCTAGGGAATTCCCCAAGAAAGGGAAAAAGAGCAGGGGTAAACGGAGAGAAAAAACGCTCCCTCTACAGAAGCACGAAGAGTCACTGAGCTCCCAGGAGTCTAGAATATTGTAACGAAAGGAGGTGCGACCAGGGGAAATGGGAAAATATCGAACTTAAACTAAATGACTTTTACAGGAAAACCCGGAGAGGGGAGGAGGGGGCTTTAAAACTATTAGTGAAATTGAAAGAAATTCAAAATAATTCTTTTCATATGCCAAAAAACAAGGGGAAATTACCACATCAGTATCAGGCCCTACTAGACGGATGGGACTTCAAGATGACAACAAGGAAATGAGTGAAAATTTTTAAATCCCCGTACGACTCTGGTTAAATGAACCCCATCGGTCTGAAAAATCGACGACCCAAAAGATTTTTTTCATGAAGAGCCTCAAAACTCCATAAATGTATGCCAGATTTCCGACCCTTACCCTAACCCGATAGATTTTTGAAAAACCCCCTTAACAACAGCCTATGCACTCAGCCCCAGGCCCCAAAATCTGGAACTCTGTTTTTTATTTAAATACGCAAGAAACCCCCCTTCTCCCTAAGTCACTTGGGGAGAACTTGGCATGGGGGAAATTTCCCCAGTCACTTAAAACAATGGGTTAGCCCCCCCCATAAAGGTGGAGCAAAGCATTTGTAAAACTATAGAAACCAAAAAGCTCTGACGTCCCCCCCACATAAAAAACTTTTAAAAATGCAAGAAGCAGGGTTGCAAATCACCTGGATTCCCAAAAAATGACAAACCCGGGCAACATGGGGTTCAAGGCAGGTCGCTCCTTTCCTTCACAAACTGACACATGACATGGCCTTGGTGCACTGGAAAAAAATCAGAATGCAGATGTATATACACGACTTGCAAAAGCATTTGACAATGCGATCATGGCGAATAGCCCATAAAATTGCTAAAGGGAAAAACGGAAAGTGGGGGGGATGGTCTTAACTTCCTGACAAATCGAACACAAAGAGTAGTGGGCAACAGGTTAAATCGGGGGCTGCCATAGTGAAAGCTCTGTTCCACAAGGCACAGTACCGCCCCCATCTTATTCCTTATCCTCTATCAGACATAACCCGAGATTACACCACAGCACCGTATCACCTTTTCGGATACTGGATCTGCTTTAGGGGTGTCATCTGCTGAGGACCGGGTTTAACCTCCAGAAATTAAACAAAATTTTCCCCGTGGGGCAACGGGAAACAACATAGTTTAATGAGGGCAAAATTTTTTCCCCACTCCTTATGGAAAACTGGAGAGATAAAAATAAACAGAGTATATACTGACTCCGGCCATACAAAAGCGGAAAAAAAAGTAAGGGACCTGGGGGTAGTAATGTTAGGGTTCATTTTAAGGATCACAACAGTGCCCCGATCGCACGTGCAAAAAAAAATGATAAAGGAAATGAGAAATTTCAAAACGAGAGATGCCAAACCCTGATGACCTTTCAAAAAACTTGTTCTCTCTAGGCTGGAATACGCTGTACATTAACATCTCCATTCAAAACAGGGGAAAATTTCAGATCTAGAGAGTGTACAGAGACCCTTTTTTGCACGATAAGTTCTGTCAAAAAACCTTAACTACTGGAAAGCTTGGGAAACACTTGATTGTACCTTTGGGAAAGCGGGGAGAGATATACATAAATACACTTTGAAAATTGGAGGAACTTTTAAATCTGCCACAGAAATCATCCCTAAAGAAAGTAAAAGACGGGGAGGGCGATGCAAAATGCCCCCCAAAAAAAGTAGGGGGCCATTGGTCACTAAGGGGAAAAAACCATAATTCCGGGGGCCCCAAAAAGTTCAACGCCTCCCCTCAAAAACTTTGGGAATTGCCAAAAAACCCCCGGGTGCCTTTAAGGAGAGTGGACAGAACCCCAAATCAGTGCCGGGCAGCCGGGCTTTTTTCCGTAAATCGGACTGCGGGCCACATAACACCCAGTTTATCGCCCTGATCCCTCGGGGGCCGGTCGTGGGCCCGGGGCCCCGGGGGGCGTTTATCCCCCGGAAAAACCTCCCGGAAAAACCCCCACTCACCCCCCCTACCTGCACCCCCCCCTCCCCCCACCCCCAACCGCCCCCCCCCCCCTTTTCCCCCAAACCCACACCCACCCCCCACTCCCCATATCTAAACCCTCCCCCCTCATCCCCTACCTCCTCCCCCTCCCCCTCCCCCCATACCCCCCCCCACCCCCCCTACCCACCACCGCAAAAACCCCACCCTCCCCTCACCCCCCCTCCCCCACCCCCCACTCACCCACCCAAATACACCCCACCCTCCCATTTAAACCAAAATCCCGCCCCCCTCACCCACCCTATTAACCCCAAAACCCTCCCCCACCCACCTACCTACCCCCACCCTCCCACTCACCCACCTCCCACACCCCCCCTCCCCCCACCCCCTACCTACACCCCCCCCCTCCCACCCCCACCCTAAACCACACCCCACCCCTTATTCACCCCCCTCCCCCCACCCACCCCCTACCCCCACCCTCCACTCACCCTACCTACACCCCCCCCCCCATCACCCACCTACCTACACCCCACCCTCCCCTCACCCACTTTCCTACAAACCCCCCCCTCCCCTCACCCACCTACCTACCCCCCCCCCCACTCCCCACCTACCACCCCCACCCTCCCCCCTCCCCCCCCACCTACCTCACCCACCCACCCCTCCCCATACCTACAAAAACCCCCCCTCCACTCACCCCACTACCCCCCCCCCCTACCCCTTCCCACCCTCCCTCCCCACCCCCCCCAACCAACCTTCCCCCCCCTTTCCTCACCCAAACCCCCACTTTTACTTAATTTTATTAAAGGCAAACTGTCCCAATTTTTTTATTCGGGGGAATGATAAAACCCGTCTAGTGACTAGCTTTGAGGATCTTTCCCTGCCCCGAACCCCTTCCCCAAAAAAAGCCACCCCCCCCCCTTAAACCCCTTCCCCCGAACCCCTTTTCAAAGGGGAGGGGGCCCCCACACTTTTTTTATTTTGCTCTTTTTTTTTAAACTTTTTATTTTTTTTTGTGTTTTTTTCTGATTTTTTTGCTTTAAAATATTTTTTTTTTACTTTTTGAGTGACTTTTTTTTAGCTTTGGGGCTTTTTTTTCTTTGCTTTTTTTTTTAGCTTGACTTTTTTATCTTTGACTTTTTTTAGCTTTGACTTTTTTTAGTTTTTGAGTGACTTTTTTCAGTTGAGTGACTTTTTAGCTTTGACTTTTTTTTAAGTTTTGTGACTTCTTTTTTTTTAGCTTTGACTTTATCTTTGAGTGACTTTTTTAGCTTTGACTTTTTTTTTAGCTTTGAGTGATTTTTTGTTTAGCTTTGAGTGACTTTTTTTTAGCTTTGACTTTTTATCTTTGACTTTTTTTAGCTTTGACTTTTTTGTTAGCTTTGAGTGACTTTTTTTTTTAGCTTTAAGTGACTTTTCTTTTTAGCTCTGAGTGACTTTTTTATCTGAGTGACTTTTTTAGCTTTGAGTGACTTTTTTTAGCTTTGGGTGACTTTTTTTAGCTTTGAGTGACATTTTTTTATCTTTGAGTGACTTTTTAACTTTGAGTGACTTTTTTTAGCTTTGAGTGATTTCTTTTTAGCTTTGGGTGACTTTTTTTTAGCTTTGAGTGACTTTCTTTTAGCTTTGAGTGACTTTCTTTAGCTTTGAGTGACTTTTTTTTTTAGCTTTGAGTGACACTTTTTTTTTTAGCTTTGAGTGACTTTTTTTAGCTTTGGGTGACACTTTTTTTAGCTTTGAGTGACTTTTTTAGCTTTGAGTGACACTTTTTTAGCTTTGAGTGACACTTTTTTTTAGCTTTGAGTGACTTTTTTTTTAGCTTTGAGTGACTTTTTTTTAGCTTTGGGTGACTTTTTTTTAGCTCTGGCACTCACAGTTCCAGTGTCTTCTAACGACGTTTCGGTCTGTTTCTGAGCCAGCGTCAAGGACGAAACGTCGCCAAAAAATTCCTAAGTGAGGATCTTTTAATGAACTGTTTCGGCCACGGTTCTGTGAATTCTTAATTTTTAAAAGAGGTGTAATGCCGAAACGCTGATGACTAAGACACCTGAGTGTTTTCACTGAGACGTTTCGCCCAAGCATCAAGCTTTATTAATCTAGTAATAATGTTGGTAAAATTACCGACAATATTTAGGTAAAAGGACACAAGTGAAACTAATGCGACATTTTTATTGTGGCAAACGTTTCGCTCTCCAGGAAAGGCAAACGTTGCCACAACAAAAATGTTGCAATAGCTGTACGTGTGTCCTTTATTAATCTAGTAATTAGGCGTGAGGGCGAAACTTCTTATAATGGAGCCAGTGGAAGAAGTGGAGAGGTGCAGCATTTGAAGATATGATAATATGTGGGTAGGGCCCACTAGAAGGCAAGATTTGGGACTGTTTTTAGTATTTAGAAGACGCTGGTTTGCTTAAAAGTCAGTAGAAAATAGCCCACTGTCTTGCTCTTTTAACAAAATCTGAGTCATTAATTCCTTCAGAGCCTTTCAAGGTACCGTATTTACCGGCATATAAGGCGCACGAGCATATAAGACATGTAAGACAATGTTTTCAAGTACATGTAACGTAACGTTAGTAAACAACTGCTAAAGCGTAACAATAAAGCCTACCCTTGACCCTGACCTTGAGCATAAAAAGGCGCAGGGTGAATTTCTAAGACTTTTCGTGGGAGAAAAAAGCGCGCCTTAAATGCCGGGAAATACGATAAGCCAGATTCATAAAGTGGGCTAGAAATTTAGCAAATGAGTTTTCAGAAGTTATTCTCTGTAGCAGTTTTTGTATGGGTTCACCTGTCACCAGTTTCCGAGGCTTTAACAGCTCCTAACAGCCCAGCCTGAAGCCAGGCTTTCTTGTTGATTGCATGTTCAACAAGGCTGTTGCTGTTACAGACAAGCCCGGCTTACATTAACTTGCACTAATGCAAGCACCAAAACGAGCCTGGCCCAGGGCCGGGCTCCGGGAGTGGAAAAACTCTCGCAACTTAGATATATCAAAAATATATCATGATAGAGCCCTGCTCTGGGCCAGGCTCATCTGCTGCTTGCCTGGCCAACCAGACTGTTGCTACTGGTATATCAATGATACAGCCATCACAAGCCACATAATGCTTTGTAGTGGCGAAACGTTACCTCAGTCATTGTCTTGACCAATACAAATGCGCCTTTGCCCAAACTTTTTGACATCACCATACTGGTTCCCCCCATAACCATCACAGCCTTGTTTATCTGGCGCTGGGGGACGTAGTGGTCCAATTTCCTCTTGAAAACTTTTGCATCCATGTTTCCCATCTCCAGACACACCCACTTCCTCCACCTTTTTTACCCCCTCCACTTCACTCCACCCATTCACAACCTTCTCCCTCCTCACGACACCCTCTCCCCTGGCAACACATCCCACACTTCCCCTTCCCACCATGTTTGGTGTCATGTGTGTTTCGTTACATATGCAGAATCGTAAGCTGAGGATACACTGTGTCATGTATTTTTTTTACGTAAATAATGTGCAAAAACAACGAATAGGGAGTGAGAGAGTGAGAGTGTGAGAGTTAATATTCCAGGATCGATTTATAAACCGCCATGCTAGACAGTAATTTATGTGTCATGTGTTGTGTTGCGTGTGTGTGATGTGTGTGTGTGTGTGTGTGTGTGTGTGTGTGTGTGTGTGTGTGTGTGTGTGTTCTTACCTACTCGCCAGTCGAATCTTAGCTCTTGGCCCTATTTCTCAACTTGCCGCTTGCCCTATTCGCTCCTTTCTATCCTCGTGGGCCCATGCCCGCTCTTAAAGCTATGTAAAGGAACTTGCTCCACCACTTAGTCTAGATGATTCCACTTCCCGATCATCCTGAGGCTGAAAAACTACTTCCTGGCATCCATCTTTGCCCTCGCATGCCTGTTTCCAACTTCTCTAACAGTCTGTCCCTCTACTTTATTAATTACTCTGAGTATTTTTTACGGTAACTTGTTATGTCTCTCCTGGTTCTTCTGTTCTCAGATGTCATTAGCGTCGGTTCCTTTAGCTTCTCCTCGTAGCTCATACCACTTAGCTCTGGAACATAGTTCCATACCATTGCACTTTCTCCAGGTTCTAAATATGCTTTATCAAATGTGGGTTCAGTGTTGGTGCACCGTACTCCAAGATGGGCCGGGCATATGTTGTATAAAGGCCCGTGAAATGACTCTTTGTTGATATTCTTGAAGGCCACTCTTAGTTATGCTAGACGAGCATTGGCTGCAGAGATTTATTAGGTTGACGTGTGCCTCCCCGCGATAATCTTGGCACTGAGCTCGGTTCCCAGAGTTCATACATAGTGTCTGGTTTTCTTGTCCATTCCCAGATTTTTATAACCTTGCATTTTTTTGGGAAAAGGGTGTTCAAGTAACCTTTTATCTGACTCATTTTTCCAGAGTTTTCCAAACCCCTTTTGTAGTCTTTTCGTGTCTTAACCTGTTTTTTTTTTCTCCTCAAGCACCAAAAAGGGAAATACATCTGATTCACCCCATCCCTTTGCCTTTTACATATCCCCAAAAACGGGGCCTAAAAACGGTTTCCTTTGCGGAAACCCGTTTTGAAACCCTTTCCCCCCATTACACAATCCCCTCAAAACCCCGGGATAAGACAAGAGAGGGCAGGATTTTCCCAAAACAAAAATACTCTTTAAGATTTCCCACGAAATTCGGTAGGAAAAAGGCTGCTTAAAACAATATTTCCCTTCCAAATTCTCTGAGTTTTTCACGAAAATGCTGGTCTTTGTTTCTGCTAAAACTTTTTGCTAATGAAAAGTTTCGAGTTATTTTCCCTTGTGGCAGTTGTGACCACGTTTTTTAGTGATGTCAGTAGAACCTTTCATGAGTTCCGAGAGTTTTTTTCTACTCCGGAGCCCGGCCGTGGGTCGGGTTTTCATCTGGTGTTTGCCTGGTCAACCAGGCTGTTGCTTTTGGGTGGCCCGCAGGCCCACATATCCATCACAGCCTGGCTGATCTGGCACCTTCGTGATGGCAGTGCTGGTTATTGTGTCGAGAAGAATTCTGCTTCTGGATAAAGGAAATGTCAATTATTCAACCAACTGGTATGCTAAATAATGGATCTTCTCCAGAGCCTTGAACCTGGGGTTCAGTCCCGGGTGAGAAATGTTGTTTCCTGGTCGACCAGGCTAGCACCAGACAAGCCTGGCCCATGGCCGGGCTCCGAGAGTAGTAAGACTCTCGAAACTCATCAAAGGTATATCAGAGGTGTATATCATAGGTCACCTGCGTGGTGGTTCAGCGTATCCAACCATCAGTCACATCACACAGGTGGATGGCATCAATTACCATCCCAATACTCATTTCCCATTTTCTCTCCCCCATTCTGCTCCTTTCTATTCTTTTTTGCCCTTCCACGTTTATTCCTCATTCTTCAGTTTCCTATTTAGCCCCCCTCCTCACATCTCCTATTCCTTCATTCTCCTTCCCACTGTTGTTATATTTCCTACAGACACTTCAGTAATATCACTAAACCATAAGTAATAAAAAAAATTAACACAAAACAAAATATTTACAGTTATTCTGATATAGTGCAAATTATAAACAAAGCTGAATATTGCAGTGGCACAGTGCCAGGCACCGCTCATAAAGCAGTGCCAGTTTTTTAAAGGGGTAACACGATAGTGACTCCCCAACCACCCCACTCCCCTTCCACCCCTCCCCCAAGCATCCCTACTCTCCCTCTCCCCCCCTCCCTACCTTTAAAACAAACAGCACTGGGTGTTGAGAGAGACATATGGAACAAGGGCAAATATAGAGATTCCATTTTATAGAATTTTCAAATGGGTCTCTGTGGAAATGAGGATAAAACATGTACCAGATATTTATGCCTTAACATATATACTGATATACTGTAGTAATGCATTCATGTTTGTGCTTGTTAAATAAGTGATCGATAACCTAGAAAAATAACATATAATAAGTGTATATGGTGTGGTAAGAGTAGACTAGTGCTCAAGTGGATTCTGGGAAGGGTCTAGGGACCCTTCCTAGAAGAAATTTTATATATTTTCCTCCGAGGCTAAGGGACTCCATATATATAGTGCAACAGAAGTTGGATCCTAAACGTGTGTGTGTGTTTGTATATATATATATATATATATATATATATATATATATATATATATATATATATATATATATATATATAAATATATATATATAAAATATGCCTCCAGAACTGTCCTGGGGACCCTCATCCTCAGAGAAAAGAATAAACTTGCTTCAGGGAAAACTCAAGGTTCTCCCTGAAGCTCTTTGAGAATTTTCTCCTACCACCCCCTATATATGATAAATATTTTATTTAAAGACAAAATACATTGACAAAACATTCACAAAAATACAAAAGAAAGTAAAACAACATAGATAACAACTCAGAGCTACATCTCGAATACTTCGTCCAGCTCCCCGGCGGTGGGCCGCGTGCCCAGAATGCTGCAGGCATTTCCTCTCTGGATCGCAACACTGAGTCTCTGAAAGAGGAAGCTGGTCGCCCTGTGGTCCTTGGTTTCTATGACGAGCTTTTCACCCAGCTCTTTGAGGAACTTTAGAGCACACTTGCCCCATGCTCCAAGGGTCTCCGACCCTATTGGGATGAAGTTATAAAAAGGGGGAAGGTCTTCATATCTACCTACCTGGAGTCTACCTGGAGGGCATTCCGGGGATCAACGCCCCCGCGGCCCGGTCCACGACCAGGCCTCCCGGTGGATCAGGGCCTGATCAACGAGGCTGTTTACTGCTGACCGCACGCAATCCAACGTACGAGCCACAGCACGGCTGATCCGGCACAGTCTTTAGGTATCTGTCCCGCTCCCTCCTGAAGACAACCAGGGGTCTTCCAGTAATGCCCCTTATTGCTGGTGGGAGGCTGTTGAACAGTCTTGGGTCCCGGACACTTACTGTGTTTTCTCTTAGTGTACCAGTGACGCCCCTACTTTTCACTGGGGGTATGTTGCATCGCCTGCCAAGTCTTTTGCTTTCGTATGGAGTGATTGCTGTGTGCATATTAGGGTCTGGGTCTCCCTGTGGCTGGCAGCTCCACCCCCTTCAGCTTCGGAGTATGGCAAGTAGGTGTCTGCCAATGTGGCGGCACAGGTGTAGTCCCAGGGAATCTGCTCTCCATCCTTCCAGGGTAGCATACGGCTCCACCAGGACGCGTTTTGACTTCCGTCAGACCTCTGCACCTTGGGTTCTCGTTGAGCTGGGCAACGGGCTGTGGCGAGGCTTCTCTTTATGATCTCATTGACTTCCTCATGTCTGGCATACTTCCCTTCTGCTGTGTGACACACGAGACCATGAAGTCCGAATTGATCAGCCGTCGCCCTGCCGCAAATACACCTATGTTCGGTGAGGATGGGGGCGGCTAGGCGAAGAGCAACACCAATCCAAATGGTTTGTGGGTCGAGTTGAGTGCCCAGGGAGGAATTGGGAACAGCTAAAAGGAAAATCTCTTGAGTGTTGTGCCTTCACTGCCAGGAGACGAGCTTTGTCCTTTCCTGAAGCGTTGGTGAGCATTGTGTTGGCGATTTTTTCCATGATCGGTTTTGTCCCAATGGACTGTTTGTGTTCTTTGGGAGGAGCTAGTCTTCTGGAGGAGTCTGTGAGGGTGTTCCCACCGAATCGCTGCTTCAGTAAACCTGCGGTCTTGAGCCCCTACCACGTCTCTCAAGCGTTCGGGCACTATCTTCTTGACTAATGCACTGGAAGCCAAACACGAAGACAGAAAAGTAGGTAAAGCAGCATGCGTTGCTTTGCGCACCCCTATACCTCCCAGTCGCACTGGGAGGGTTGCCTGATCCCATTGCTGATCCTCTAATGACAGGTTCAGTGTCTTCTTAAAGGATGATCTCAGGTGTGCGTCATATTCGTCGAGTGTTGGTTGTCAAAAGACGGTGCACACCTCAGGAAGTGAGGTCTTGGCATTGTAAGACACCTTGTGAGGAGATTTCGGCTTATCAGGAGGATATTATACTACGAGTCTGTGAGGGCTGTATGTACATTCAAAGAGCCTATGCAATTTAAATCAGGTCCGGAATCTGCACACAAAATGAAAAAGCAGAGGACCATGAGTGTAATGATTCTTCGTGAATATAACAAAGTTAATAACTCCAATCACACCAAAAACCACAATAATAATAATAATAATAATAATAATAATAATAATAATAATAATAAAGAATCTGGTATGGTAAAGGCTGATATGTTAGCAGAGATTGAGCTCGTGGCGTGGCCTCCGTGGGAACCACACCTTCCATCCTGCCAGACTCCCACTACCTCATTTCCAACACTTCTGCCCACCTCTCAACAGCCTCCCACCAGCCATAAGAAGCATTACCAGTAGACCCCTGGTTGTCTTCAAGAGGGAGCTGGACAGATACCTAAAGTCAGTGCCGGATCAGCCGGACTGTGGTTCGTACGTCTGTTTGCGTGCGGCCAGCAGTAACAGCCTCGTTGATCAGTCCCTGATCCACCGGGAGGCCTGGTCGTGGACCGGGCCGCGGGGGCGTTGATCCCCGGAATACCCTCCAGATAGATCTCATTCCCAACACTCCTATCCACCCTAAACTCCCATTTAACCCCATTTTTTCCCCACGATGGACTGCATCTCTCCCGGATCCCTATACCCATCCCTCTCCTTCCACGCCTCAACATTGATATTTTTATTGCAATTCTTTATTGCCCCTTGTCTCTTCCTCTATCCATCCTCCTCTCCCTCCCCTCCTCTCTTTTTTTCCTCCCTTATTTCCTATGTATGTATCTCCTTATTTCTCACCTCTTCTACCTCTTCTGTCCTCCCTCCCACCATCCCTATCCTTCCTACTTTCTCTCCTTCCAACTCTAACTCCCTCTCCCTCCTTCCCTCCCTACTATCCTTCCCTTTTCTCCTCAATACTCTCCCTCCCTCATTTCTTGCCTACTCTCCCTCACCCTTTCCTCCCTACTCTCTACTCTCCCTCCCTCCCTAGTCTCTATGATTCTATCCCTTCCTCCCACATTTCTCTCCGCCCACCCACATGGCCACACTACACAATGCCTCCTCGCCTCAACAAAGCCTCACTAACCTGCTTCTCATAAGGGCTATATCGGTCAAAAGATTCTATGAAATTTGCCTTTATGAGCATTTTCAGTTAGCACTCTGTTCCCTCTAAACCTGTCTGGAAATATAAGTCAGGTGTCTCACGAGGATTTACAGCACAATACAGTATTATACAATAGGGTAGGATACAATACAATGCGCACATTATACATTGTATTGTACTCAGTTTCTGGTCAGGCATCTGACGGTATTAAAAATAATCCAACCTTCTTTCAATAGATAAATTGTAAATGGTATTCGTCTCAATCCATTCAGAGAGACTTAATACTGACAAAGAGAGGAGAGAGAGATACATGATAATATACGTGGAAAATGCTTGAGGGCCTGGTCTCAAATCTGCACAATGCCATAACAACATATTGAGTGAGAGATATTGGAGGAACTGCAAAATAAACCCAATGAAAAGCAGGGGAGCAGTGGGTACAATGAGAGAACATTATATCACCATCCGTGACGCCAGACTAATTAACATCTTACCAGAAGGTATCAGAAACACTGCTGGGACAAGTGAAGAAGTTTTGAAAGAGGAAACTAGATAAGTATCACTACCAGGTGGCAGATCAATCAGACTTTATGGATATGTTTGGGGCCCGCGGGGCGCAGTAGAAACAACCTGGTTGACCAGGAAAGCACCAGAGAAAATCTGCCAGAGGGCAGTGCTCCGGAAGTGGAAAAACTCTTGAAACTGATCACGTTACAGGTGTACACAGGTGTGTACAGGAAGCTTCACAAATGTCTTCAAACCTCTTTGGGGCACGCTAGTAGCATTGTTTTGATGTTTTTTTTTTTTTTTGTATGGGATACTGAATTATGTTAAAAATATAATTACCTCCTCTAATGAGGCAAAATCTAAACCTACGAATACTTCAGTGTAGTACTGATTGTCCGACGGTCCAGGTGACACTGCTGGTCCAGGTTACACTCACGGTCCAGGTGACACTGCTGGTCCAGGTTTACACTCACGGTCCAGGTGACACTGCTGGTCCAGGTTACACTCACGGTCCAGGTGACACTGCTGGTCCAGGTTACACTCACGGTCCAGGTGACACTGCTGGTCCAGGTTACACTCACGGTCAGTACACTTTCTGGCCCTTACACCCGGCCAGGTGACACGCTGGTCCAGGTTACCTCACGGCCAGGTGAAACCTGGCT
>NC_069427.1:13994923-14007423 GCF_026875155.1 Cherax quadricarinatus
CAGGGAAAACTTAGAGAGTGTAAAAGGATCCTTACTGCACGTATAAGTTCTGTCAAGCACCTTAACTACTGGGAACGCTTGGAAGCACTTGACTTGTACTCGTTGGAATGCAGGAGGGAGAGATATATCATAATATACACTTTGAAAATCTAGGAAGGAACGGTCCCAAATCTGCACACAGAAATCACTCCCTACGAAAGTAAAAGACTGGGCAGGCGATGCAAAATGCCCCCAATAAAAAGTAGGGGCGCCATTGGTACACTAAGGGAAAACACCATAAGTGTCCGGGGCCCAAAACTGTTCAACAGCCTCCCATCAAGCATTAGGGGAATTGCCAATAAACCCCTGGCTGCCTTCAAGAGAGAGCTGGACAGATACCTAAAGTCAGTGCCGGATCAGCCGGGCTGTGGCTCGTACGTCGGACTGCGTGCGGCCAGCAGTAACAGCCTAGTTGATCAGGCCCTGATCCATCGGGAGGCCTGGTCGTGGACCGGGCCGCGGGGGCGTTGATCCCCGGAATAACCTCCAGGTAACCCTCCCACTCACCCACCTACCTGCACCCCACCCTCCCACTCACCCACCAACCTGCACCCCACCCTACCCACCCCCCAGTCCCCCTACCACCTACCTACACACCACCCCTCCACACCCCCTCACCACCCTATCTACACCCCACCCTCCCACTCATCCACCTACCCACACTCCACCCTCCCACTCCCACCTACCTACACCCCACCCTCCCACTCACCCACCTACTTGCACCCCACCCTCCCACTCACCCACCAACCTGCACCCCACCCTCCCCCTCACCCACCCACCTACACCCCACCCTCCCACTCACCCACCTACCTACATCCCGCCCTCCCACTCACCCACCTATCTACACCCCACCCTCCCACTCACCCACCTACCTACCCCACCCTCCACTCACCCACCTACCTACACCCCACCCTCCCACTCACCCCCCTACCTACACCCCACCCTCCCACCCCCACTACACCCCACCCTCTTATTCACCCACCCTCCCACTCACACCACCTACCTACACCCCACCCTCCCACTCACCCACTTACCTACACCCCACCCTCCCACTCACCCACCTACCTACACCCCACCCTCCCTCACCACCTTTCCTACACCCCACCTCCCCACTCACCCACCTACCTACACCCCACCCTCCCACTCACCCACCTACCTACACCCCACCCTACCACTCACCCACCTACCTACAAACCCCCCCCTACCACTCACCCACCTACCTTACCTCCCCCCCTCCCACTCACCCACCTACCTACTCCCCACCCTCGCACTCACCCACCCACCCTCCAACCAACTCTCCCACCCACGCTATCACTCACCCACCTTCCCACTTTCACTCTGCGAAGTTTCCCAATAAAGGCAGAACATGTCCGCAGACTTATGGACTTCGGGGGACGATGACGTCACGACCAGTGGCTAGTGACGTCAGGCTTCTCGCAGGATCTTCCCTGCCCCTGAACCCCTTCCCCAAACAAGCCATCCCCCCTCCCCTAAACCCCTTCCCCAAGCAACCCTTCCCCCCTCCCTCAAGGGGCCAGGGGACCCCACACTCACAATTTAATATTTATATTATGGCTCTTTTTTTTTAAGCTTGTCTTATTTTTTTTTTGTGTTATTTCTGATGTTTTTTGCTTTAAAGTGATTTTTTTTAATGATACTTTCGGTCTGAGTGATTCTTTTTTTTACTTGATGACTTTTATCTTGACTTTTTTTAGTTGACTTTTTTATCTTTGACTTTTTTTTAGCTTTGACTTTTTTTTAGCTTTGAGTGACTTTTTTCAGTTGAGTGACTTTTTTTAGCTTTGACTTTTTTTTTAAGTTTGTGACTTCTTTTTTTAGCTTTGACTTTATCTTTGAGTGACTTTTTTAGCTTTGACTTTTTTTTTAGCTTTGAGTGATTTTTTGTTTAGCTTTGAGTGACTTTTTTTTAGCTTTGACTTTTTATCTTTGACTTTATTTTAGCTTTGACTTTTTTTTAGCTTTGAGTGACTTTTTTTTTAGCTTTAAGTGACTTTTCTTTTTAGCTCTGAGTGACTTTTTTATCTGAGTGACTTTTTTAGCTTTGAGTGACTTTTTTAGCTTTGGGTGACTTTTTTTAGCTTGAGTGACATTTTTTTATCTTTGAGTGACTTTTTAACTTTGAGTGACTTTTTTTAGCTTTGAGTGATTTCTTTTTAGCTTTGGGTGACTTTTTTTTAGCTTTGAGTGACTTTCTTTTAGCTTTGAGTGACTTTCTTTTAGCTTTGAGTGACTTTTTTTTTAGCTTTGAGTGACACTTTTTTTTTAGCTTTGAGTGACTTTTTTTTAGCTTTGGGTGACACTTTTTTTAGCTTTGAGTGACTTTTTTAGCTTTGAGTGACACTTTTTTAGCTTTGAGTGACACTTTTTTTTAGCTTTGAGTGACTTTTTTTTTAGCTTTGAGTGACTTTTTTTTAGCTTTGGGTGACTTTTTTTTAGCTCTGGCACTCACAGTTCCAGTGTCTTTAGGAGAGGAATCTTCTAACGACGTTTCGGTCTGTTTCTGAGCCAGCGTCAAGGACGAAACGTCGCCACAAATTCCTAAGTGAGGATCTTTTAATGAACTGTTTCGGCCACGGTTCTGTGAATTCTTAATTTTTAAAAGAGGTGTAATGCCGAAACGCTGATGACTAAGACACCTGAGTGTTTTCACTGAGACGTTTCGCCCAAGCATCAAGCTTTATTAATCTAGTAATAATGTTGGTAAAATTACCGACAATATGTTAGGTAAAAGGACACAAGTGAAACTAATGCGACATTTTTATTGTGGCAACGTTTCGCTCTCCAGGAAAGGCAAACGTTGCCACAACAAAAATGTTGCAATAGCTGTACGTGTGTCCTTTATTAATCTAGTAATTAGGCGTGAGGGCGAAACTTCTTATAATGGAGCCAGTGGAAGAAGTGGAGAGGTGCAGCATTTGAAGATATGATAATATGTGGGTAGGGCCCACTAGAAGGCAAGATTTGGGACTGTTTTTAGTATTTAGAAGACGCTGGTTTGCTTAAAAGTCAGTAGAAAATAGCCCACTGTCTTGCTCTTTTAACAAAATCTGAGTCATTAATTCCTTCAGAGCCTTTCAAGGTACCGTATTTACCGGCATATAAGGCGCACGAGCATATAAGACATGTAAGACAATGTTTTCAAGTACATGTAACGTAACGTTAGTAAACAACTGCTAAAGCGTAACATAAAGCCTACCCTTGACCCTGACCTTGAGCATATAAGGCGCAGGGTGAATTTCTAAGACTTTTCGTGGGAGAAAAAAGCGCGCCTTATATGCCGGGAAATACGATAAGCCAGATTCATAAAGTGGGCTAGAAATTTAGCAAATGAGTTGCAGAAGTTATTCTCTGTAGCAGTTTTTGTATGGGTTCACCTGTCACCAGTTCCGAGGCTTTAACAGCTCCTAACAGCCCAGCCTGAAGCCAGGCTTTCTTGTTGATTGCATGTTCAACAAGGCTGTTGCTGTTACAGACAAGCTGGCTTACATTAACTTGCACTATGCAAGCACCAGACGAGCCTGGCCCAGGGCCGGGCTCCGGGAGTGGAAAAACTCTCGCAACTTAGATATATCAAAAATATATCATGATAGAGCCCTGCTCTGGGCCAGGCTCATCTGCTGCTTGCCTGGCTAACCAGACTGTTGCTACTGGTATATCAATGATACAGCCATCACAAGCCACATAATGCTTTGTAGTGGCGAAACGTTACCTCAGTCATTGTCTTGACCAATACAAATGCGCCTTTTGCCCAAAACTTTTTGACATCACCATACTGGTTCCCCCCATAACCATCACAGCCTTGTTGATCTGGCGCTGGGCGGACGTAGTGGTCCAATTTCCTCTTGAAAACTTTTGCATCCATGTTTCCCATCTCCAGACACACCCACTCCTCCACCCTTTTACCCCCTCCACTTCACTCCACCCATGTCACACCTTCTCCCTCCTCACGACACCCTCTCCCCTGGGCAACACATCCCACACTTCCCCTTCCCACCATGTTTGGTGTCATGTGTGTTTCGTTACATATGCAGAATCGTAAGCTGAGGATACACTGTGTCATGTATTTTTTTACGTAAATAATGTGCAAAAACAACGAATAGGGAGTGAGAGTGTGAGAGTTAATATTCCAGGATCGATTTATACCGCCAAGCTAGACAGTATTTATGTGTCATGTTTGTGTGTGCGTGTGTGTGTGTGTGTGTGTGTGTGTGTGTGTGTGTGTGTGTGTGTGTGTGTGTGTGTGTTTCTTACCTACTCGCCAGTCGAATCTTAGCTCTTGGCCCTATTTCTCAACTTGCCGCTTGCCCTATTCGCTCCTTTCTATCCTCGTGGGCCCATGCCCGCTCTTAAAGCTATGTATGGAACTTGCCTCCACCACTTAGTCTAGATGATTCCACTTCCCGATCATCCTGAGGCTGAAAAACTACTTCCTGTCATCCATCTTTGCCCTCGCATGCCTGTTTCCAACTTCTCTAACAGTCTGTCCCTCTACTTTATTAATTACTCTGAGTATTTTGTACGGTAACTTGTTATGTCTCTCCTGGTTCTTCTGTTCTCAGATGTCATTAGCGTCGGTTCCTTTAGCTTCTCCTCGTAGCTCATACCACTTAGCTCTGGAACATAGTTCCATACCATTGCACTTTCTCCAGGTTCTAAATATGCTTTATCAAATGTGGGTTCAGTGTTGGTGCACCGTACTCCAAGATGGGCCGGGCATATGTTGTATAAAGGCCCGTGAATGACTCTTTGTTGATATTCTTGAAGGCCACTCTTAGTTATGCTAGACGAGCATTGGCTGCAGAGATTTATTAGGTTGACGTGTGCCTCCAGCGATAATCTTGGCACTGAGCTCGGTTCCCAGAGTTCATACATAGTGTCTGGTTTTCTTGTCCATTCCCAGATTTTTATAACCTTGCATTTATTGGAATTGAGTTCAAGTAACCATTTATCTGACTCATCTTCCAGAGTGTCCAAATCCATTTGTAGTCTTTTCGTGTCTTCACCTGTTTTTATTCTCCTCAAGCAGCCAACAAGGATACATCTGATTCACTCCCATCTCGTATGCCATTTACATATATCCAAAACAGGACCTAAAACTGATCCTTGCGGAAACCCGCTTGTAACCTTTCCCCATTCACACATCCCTCAAAATCGGTGATAAGACAAGAGAGGCATGATTATGACATACAAAAATACTCATAAGACTTCACGTAATCAGTAGGAACAGGCTGCTTGAACAATATTTCTTCCAAATTCTCTGAGTTTTTGCACGCAATGCTGGTCTTTGATTTCTGCTAGACTGTTGCTAATGATATGATCGAGTTATGTTCTTGTGGCAGTTGTGACCACGTTTTTTACTGATGTCAGTAGAATCTTTCATGAGTTCCGAGAGTTTTTTCTACTCCGGAGCCCGGCCGTGGGTCAGGTTCATCTGGTGTTTGCCTGGTCAACCAGGCTGTTGCTGTTGGTGGCCCGCAGGCCCACATATCCATCACAGCCTGGTTGATCTGGCACCTTCGTGATAAAGGAAATGTCAATTATTCAACCAACTGGTATGCTAAATAATGGATCTTCTCCAGGAGCCTTGAACCTGGGGTTCAGTCCCGGGTGAGAAATGTTGTTTCCTGGTCGACCAGGCTAGCACCAGACAAGCCTGGCCCATGGCCGGGCTCCGAGAGTAGTAAGACTCTCGAAACTCATCAAAGGTATATCAGAGGTGTATATCATAGGTCACCTGCGTGGTGGTTCAGCGTATCCAACCATCAGTCACATCACACAGGTGATGGCATCAATTACCATCCCAATACTCATTTCCCATTTTCTCTCCCCCATTCTGCTCCTTTCTATTCTTTTTTGCCCTTCCACGTTTATTCCTCATTCTTCAGTTTCCTATTTAGCCCCCCTCCTCACATCTCCTATTCCTTCATTCTCCTTCACTGTTGTTATATTTCCTACAGACACTTCAGTAATATCACTAACCATAAGTAATAAAAAAAATTAACACAAAACAAAATATTTACAGTTATTCTGATATAGTGCAAATATAAACAAAGCTGAATATTGCAGTGGCACAGTGCCAGGCACCGCTCATAAAGCAGTGCCAGTTTTTTAAAGGGGTAACACGATAGTGACTCCCCAACCACCCCACTCCCCTTCCACCCCTCCCCCAAGCATCCCTACTCTCCCTCTCCCCCCTTCCCTACCTTAAACAAACAGCACTGGGTGTTGAGAGAGACATATGGAACAAGGGCAAATATAGAGATTCCATTTTATAGAATTTTCAAATGGGTCTCTGTGGAAATGAGGATAAAACATGTACCAGATATTTTATGCCTTAACATATATACTGATATACTGTAGTAATGCATTCATGTTTGTGCTTGTTAAATAAGTGATCGATAACCTAGAAAAATAACATATATAAGTGTATATGGTGTGGTAAGAGTAGACTAGTGCTCAAGTGGATTCTAGGAAGGGTCTAGGGACCCTTCCTAGAAGAAATTTTATATAGTTCTCCGAGGCTAAGGGACTCCATATATATAGTGCAACAGAAGTGGATCCTAAACGTGTGTGTGTGTTTGTATATTATATATATATATATATATATATAATATATATATATATATATATATATATATATATATATATAAATATATATATATATATATGCCTCCAGAACTGTCCTGGGGACCCTCATCCTCAGAGAAAAGAATAAACTTGCTTCAGGGAAAACTTAAGGTTCTCCCTGAAGCTGAGAATTTTCTCCTACCACCCCCTATATATGATAAATATTTTATTTAAAGACAAAATACATTGACAAAACATTCACAAAAATACAAAAGAAAGTATAACAACATAGATAACAACTCAGAGCTACATCTCGAATACTTCGTCCAGCTCCCCGGCGGTGGGCCGCGTGACCAGAATGCTGCAAGCATTTCCTCTCTGGATCGCAACACTGAGTCTCTGAAAGAGGAAGCTGGTCGCCCTGTGGTCCTTGGTTTCTATGACGAGCTTTTCACCCAGCTCTTTGAGGAACTTTAGAGCACACTTGCCCCATGCTCCAAGGGTCTCCGACCCTATTGGGATGAAGTTATAAAAAGGGGGAAGGTCTTCATATCTACCTACCTGGAGTCTACCTGGAGGGCATTCCGGGGATCAACGCCCCCGCGGCCCGGTCCACGACCAGGCCTCCCGGTGAATCAGGGCCTGATCAACGAGGCTGTTACTGCTGACCGCACGCAATCCAACGTACGAGCCACAGCACGGCTGATCCGGCACAGTCTTTAGGTATCTGTCCAGCTCCCTCCTGAAGACAACCAGGGGTCTTCCAGTAATGCCCCTTATTGCTGGTGGGAGGCTGTTGAACAGTCTTGGGTCCCGGACACTTACTGTGTTTTCTCTTAGTGTACCAGTGACGCCCCTACTTTTCACTGGGGGTATGTTGCATCGCCTGCCAAGTCTTTTGCTTTCGTATGGAGTGATTGCTGTGTGCATATTAGGGTCTGGGTCTCCCTGTGGCTGGCAGCTCCACCCCCTTCAGCTTCGGAGTATGGCAAGTAGGTGTCTGCCAATGTGGCGGCACAGGTGTAGTCCCAGGGAATCTGCTCTCCATCCTTCCAGGGTAGCATACTGGCTCCACCAGGACGCGTTTGACTTCCGTCAGACCTCTGCACCTTGGGTTCTCGTTGAGCTGGGCAACGGGCTGTGGCGAGGCTTCTCTTTATGATCTCATTGACTTCCTCATGTCTGGCATACTTCCCTTCTGCTGTGTGACACACGAGACCATGAAGTCCGAATTGATCAGCCGTCGCCCTGCCGCAAATACACCTATGTTCGGTGAGGATGGGGGCGGCTAGGCGAAGAGCAACACCAATCCAAATGGTTTGTGGGTCGAGTTGAGTGCCCAGGGAGGAATTGGGAACAGCTAAAAGGAAATCTCTTGAGTGTTGTGCCTTCACTGCCAGGAGACGAGCTTTGTCCTTTCCTGAAGCGTTGGTGAGCATTGTGTTGGCGATTTTTTCCATGATCGGTTTGTCCCAATGGGACTGTTTGTGTTCTTTGGGAGGAGCTAGTCTTCTGGAGGAGTCTGTGAGGGTGTCCCACCGAATCGCTGCTTCAGTAAACCTGCGGTCTTGAGCCCCTACCACGTCTCTCAAGCGTTCGGGCACTATCTTCTTGACTAATGCACTGGAAGCCAAACACGAAGACAGAAAAGTAGGTAAAGCAGCATGCGTTGCTTTGCGCACCCCTATACCTCCCAGTCGCACTGGGAGGGTTGCCTGATCCCATTGCTGATCCTCTAATGACAGGTTCAGTGTCTTCTTAAAGGATGATCTCAGGTGTGCGTCATATTCGTCGAGTGTTGGGTTGTCAAAAGACGGTGCACACCTCAGGAAGTGAGTCTTGGCATTGTAAGACACCTTGTGAGGAGATTTCGGCTTATCAGGAGGAATATTATACTACGAGTCTGTGAGGGCTGTATGTACATTCAAAGAGCCTATGCAATTTAAATCAGGTCCGGAATCTGCACACAAAATGAAAAAGCAGAGGAGCCATGAGTGTAATGATTCTTCGTGAATATAACAAAGTTAATAACTCCAATCACACCAACACCAGCAATAATAATAATAATAATAATAATAATAATAATAATAATAATAATAAAGAATCTGGTATGGTAAAGGCTGATATGTTAGCAGAGATTGAGCTCGTGGCGTGGCCTCCGTGGGAACCACACCTTCCATCCTGCCAGACTCCCACTACCTCATTTCCAACACTTCTGCCCACCTCTCAACAGCCTCCCACCAGCCATAAGAAGCATTACCAGTAGACCCCTGGTTGTCTTCAAGAGGGAGCTGGACAGATACCTAAAGTCAGTGCCGGATCAGCCGGACTGTGGTTCGTACGTCTGTTTGCGTGCGGCCAGCAGTAACAGCCTCGTTGATCAGTCCCTGATCCACCGGGAGGCCTGGTCGTGGACCGGGCCGCGGGGGCGTTGATCCCCGGAATACCCTCCAGATAGATCTCATTCCCAACACTCCTATCCACCCTAAACTCCCATTTAACCCCATTTTTTCCCCACGATGGACTGCATCTCTCCCGGATCCCTATACCCATCCCTCTCCTTCCACGCCTCAACATTGATATTTTTATTGCAATTCTTTATTGCCCCTTGTCTCTTCCTCTATCCATCCTCCTCTCCCTCCCTCCTCTCTTTTTTTCCTCCTTATTTCCTATGTATGTATCTCCTTATTTCTCACCTCTTCTACCTCTTCTGTCCTCCCTCCCACCATCCCTATCCTTCCCTACTTTCTCTCCTTCCAACTCTACTCCCTCTCCCTCCTTCCCTCCCTACTATCCTTCCCTTTTCTCCTCAATACTCTCCCTCCCTCATTTCTTGCCTACTCTCCCTCACCCCTTTCCTCCCTACTCTCTACTCTCCCTCCCTCCCTAGTCTCTATGATTCTATCCCTTCCTCCCACATTTCTCTCCGCCCACCCACATGGCCACACTACACAATGCCTCCTCGCCTCAACAAAGCCTCACTAACCTGCTTCTCATAAGGGCTATATCGGTCAAAAGATTCTATGAAATTTGCCTTTATGAGCATTTTCAGTTAGCACTCTGTTCCCTCTAAACCTGTCTGGAAATATAAGTCAGGTGTCTCACGAGGATTTACAGCACAATACAGTATTATACAATAGGGTAGGATACAATACAATGCGCACATTATACATTGTATTGTACTCAGTTCTGGTCAGGCATCTGACGGTATTAAAAATAATCCAACCTTGCTTTCAATAGATAAATTGTAAATGGTATTCGTCTCAATCCATTCAGAGAGACTTAATACTGACAAAGAGAGGAGAGAGAGATACATGATAATATACGTGGAAAATGCTTGAGGGCCTGGTCTCAAATCTGCACAATGCCATAACAACATATTGGAGTGAGAGATATTGGAGGAACTGCAAAATAAACCCAATGAAAAGCAGGGGAGCAGTGGGTACAATGAGAGAACATTATATCACCATCCGTGACGCCAGACTAATTAACATCTTACCAGAAGGTATCAGAAACACTGCTGGGACAAGTGAAGAAGTCTGAAAGAGGAAACTAGATAAGTATCACTACCAGGTGGCAGATCAATCAGACTGTTATGGATATGTGGGCCAGCGGGGCGCTAGTAGAAACAACCTGGTTGACCAGGAAAGCACCAGAGAAATCTGCCAGAGGGCAGTGCTCCGGAAGTGGAAAAACTCTTGAAACTGATCACGTTACAGGTGTACACAGGTGTGTACAGGAAGCTTCACAAATGTCTTCAAACCTCTTTGGGACACGCTAGTAGCATTTGTTTTGATGTTTTTTTTTTTCTGTATGGGATACTGAATTATGTTAAAAATATAATTACCTCCTCTAATGAGGCAAAATCTAAACCTACGAATACTTCAGTGTAGTACTGATTGTCCGACGGTCCAGGTGACACTGCTGGTCCAGGTTACACTCACGGTCCAGGTGACACTGCTGGTCCAGGTTACACTCACGGTCCAGGTGACACTGCTGGTCCAGGTTACACTCACGGTCCAGGTGACACTGCTGGTCCAGGTTACACTCACGGTCCAGGTGACACTGCTGGTCCAGGTTACACTCACGGTCCAGGTGACACTGCTGGTCCAGGTTACACTCACGGTCCAGGTGACACTGCTGGTCCAGGTTACACTCACGGTCCAGGTGACACTGCTGGTCCAGGTTACACTCACGGTCCAGGTGACACTGCTGGTCCAGGTTACACTCACGGTCCAGGTGACACTGCTGGTCCAGGTTACACTCACGGTCCAGGTGACACTGCTGGTCCAGGTTACACTCAAGGTCCAGGTGACACTGCTGGTCCAGGTTACACTCACGGTTCAGGTGACACTGCTGGTCCAGGTTACACTCACGGTCCAGGTGACACTGCTGGTCCAGGTTACACTCACGGTTCAGGTGACACTGCTGGTCCAGGTTACACTCACGGTCCAGGTGACACTGCTGGTCCAGGTTACACTCACGGTCCAGGTGACACTGCTGGTCCAGGTTACACTCACGGTCCAGGTGACACTGCTGGTCCAGGTTACACTCACGGTCCAGGTGACACTGCTGGTCCAGGTTACACTCACGGTCCAGGTGACACTGCTGGTCCAGGT
This sequence comes from Cherax quadricarinatus, assembly GCF_026875155.1. Classification (NCBI taxonomy): domain Eukaryota; kingdom Metazoa; phylum Arthropoda; class Malacostraca; order Decapoda; family Parastacidae; genus Cherax; species Cherax quadricarinatus. The sequence goes on from NC_069427.1 coordinate 14,006,170, forward strand.
TACACTCACGGTCCAGGTGACACTGCTGGTCCAGGTTACACTCACGGTCCAGGTGACACTGCTGGTCCAGGTTACACTCACGGTCCAGGTGACACTGCTGGTCCAGGTTACACTCACGGTCCAGGTGACACTGCTGGTCCAGGTTACACTCACGGTCCAGGTGACACTGCTGGTCCAGGTTACACTCACGGTCCAGGTGACACTGCTGGTCCAGGTTACACTCACGGTCCAGGTGACACTGCTGGTCCAGGTTACACTCACGGTCCAGGTGACACTGCTGGTCCAGGTTACACTCACGGTCCAGGTGACACTGCTGGTCCAGGTTACACTCACGGTCCAGGTGACACTGCTGGTCCAGGTTACACTCACGGTCCAGGTGACACTGCTGGTCCAGGTTACACTCACGGTCCAAGTGACACTGCTGGTCCAGGTTACACTCACGGTCCAGGTGACACTGCTGGTCCAGGTTACACTCACGGTCCAGGTGACACTGCTGGTCCAGGTTACACTCACGGTCCAGGTGACACTGCTGGTCCAGGTTACATTCACGGTCCAGGTCACACTGCTGGTCAAGGTTACACTGCTAGTCCAGAGTACACTCACGGTCCAGGTCACATTGCTAGTCCAGGTTACACTCACTATCCAGGTCACACTGCTGGTTCAGGGTACACCAACGGTCCAGGTCACACTGCTGGTTCAGGGTACACCAACGGTCCAGGTCACACTGCTGGTCCAGGGTACACTCACGGTCCAGGTCACACTGCTGGTCCAGGGTACACTCACGGTCCAGGTCACACTGCTGGTCCAGGGTACACTCACGGTCCAGGTCACACTGCTGGTCCAGGGTACACTCACGGTCCAGGTCACACTGCTGGTTCAGGGTACACTCACGGTCCAGGTCACACTGCTGGTCCAGGGTACACTCACGGTCCAGGTCACACTGCTGGTCCAGGGTACACTCACGGTCCAGGTCACACTGCTGGTCCAGGGTACAATCACGGTCCGGGTCACACTGCTGGTCCAGGGTAAACTCACGGTCCAGGTCACACTGCTGGTCCAGGGTACACTCACGGTCCAGGTCACACTGCTGGTCCAGGGTACAATCACGGTCCGGGTCACACTGCTGGTCCAGGGTAAACTCACGGTCCGGGTCACACTGCTGGTCCAGGGTAAACTCACGGTCCAGGTCACACTGCTGGTCCAGGGTACACTCACGGTCCAGGTCACACTGCTGGTCCAGGGTAAACTCACGGT
>NC_069427.1:14009923-14012423 GCF_026875155.1 Cherax quadricarinatus
GCAGTCTCTTGCAGGCGCCTCTCAACACAAGACGAAGCGAAGAGGAAAAAAATGGGTTTCGAATGGAATTAATTGTGCTTAAAAATGAGGAGCAAGATTGATTGGCATAAAAGATTGAAAAAATAACAGTCCAAGAGTTATCCACAGCTGCGGGGAGGCTGCACCAACTACTTGGTAGATCAAGTCTATCAACCAGGACAGGGCCAAGGAAAGAATGAGAATCGAAAACAGGTAAATCAGGAATGATGCTAAGTCCACGGGACATAAGGACAAACTAAATTTTCAGGAAAATACATGAAGTGGACGAAGAACGGCAGTCAGGGGAAAAATAAGAGGCAGCGTCAGACGCAGCTGAACCACAACGATGTTAAGAAACACTTTGTTGAGTACACGAAACAAATTATATGAAACTGCGTCAAGCGCAGTTTCAAGAAGAGGTATGGTTGTTCCCTGGAGGCCAGGAATCAGTTAAGAGACGGGGCGAAGAGATATGAATGTATTCTTAACTGGAAATGGAATGCTGGTAAGACTACACATTCCTTATGCAAGTGAATATTCTTAACCTGCTTGCCTCATAGAACTAAGTGAAACAAATGACGTGAGAGGAGAGAGAGAGAGAGAGAGAGAGAGAGAGAGAGAGAGAGAGAGAGAGAGAGAGAGACAGACAGACAGATAGAGAGACAGACAGAGAGACAGAGAACACTGCTTCCTTATCCTTGCCACAAGATGGGATGAGCATAGAGGCGCTAGACCAGGAGATGCAGACACGTTTGTGAGACTACGAACAATCGCCTCGTGCTCCTCGGGATTAGCGTCTCTTTTTCAGGGATTTGTGTCCGTGTGTCTACTCTCCTATTTGTGGTTGCAGGGGTCGAATCTTAGTTCCTGCCCTACTTCTTAACGTTCCACTTCGTGGGCATGCTGGTGGCCCGTGGTCTCGTGGGCAAAGCTATCGCTTCACACGCTGAGTGTTCGTGGTTCCATTCCCGACAAGGGTGGAAACATTGGACGTGTTTCCTTATACTTGTTGTCCCCGTTCACCTAGTAAGCAAGTAGGTACCTGGGTGTTAGTCGACAGGTGTGGGTCGTATCATAGGGAACAAGACTGATGACCCCAATGGAAATAAGACAGACAGTCCCTCGATGACGCACTGACTTTCTTGGGTTATCCTGGATGACTAACCCTCCGGGGTTAAAAATCCGAACGAAATCTTATCTTATCTTATCTTACTCCCTACTAGCCTCGCTGGCTAAAACAAGGGATTACATCAACCGTGGGAGGAAGAGGTTAGAAAGAAGACACTGACTCCTTTCGATATAAACTATCGTCAGAAACATGATCATTAAATAATTTGGCTAAGGTTTAGACAGGTAGTCAAAGATTTTCTGAAAAAAAAAGAAAGGAGACAGGTTCTTCTGAAGCCTGGTGATACCTACTATACTCTAGGTACTTGTCATGCTTCAGGTTAGCGCTATGCTTCAGGTCAGCACCATGCCTCAGGTCAGCACCATGCCTCAGGTCAGCACCATGCCTCAGGTGACCACCATGCTTCAGATCAGCACCATGCCTCAGGTCAGCACCATGCCTCAGGTGACCACCATGCTTCAGATCAGCACCATGCCTCAGGTCAGCACCATGCCTCAGGTGACCACCATGCTTCAGATCAGCACCATGCTTCAGGTCAGCACCATGCCTCAGGTGACCACCATGCATCAGATCAGCACCATGCCTCAGGTCAGCACCATGCCTCAGGTGACCACCATGCTTCAGGTCAGCACCATGCTTCAGGTCAGCACCATGCCTCAGATCAGCACCATGCCTCTCGTATCCGCCATGCTTGGGGATATTGGTGCCAGCCTCGTAGGCACCTTTGGCACCATTGGCAATTTCAATCTGGTAGAACCGTCACTGCTAATAAGGTGAAATGATCACATGTAAACTATATAAGGGGACGAACACTCAGAGTTAAAAAGGATACAGGTAACAGAACAAGCTCTTACTGGGGCAATGTTCCGCTTTATAGAGCTTTACTGAGCTTAATCAAGCTTTACATGCAGCGAACGATCCTCCAAATAAAGCACGTTCAGCAAAGGTGGTGTGTGTTGTTCATCTCAGTCTTTAGGACATTTCGATTCAAGATTCATCGTCATCATTCTAAGGAATACTGGTTCACCCCTGTCTACCAGCAGGTCACCCCTCACAACCCTTAGTACCAGCAGGTCACTCCTCACAACCCTCACTACCAGCAGGTCACCCCTCAGAACCCTTAGTACCAGCAGGTCACTCCTCACAACCCTTAGTACCAGCAGGTCACCCCTCACAACCCTTAGTACCAGCAGGTCACTCCTCACAACCCTCACTACCAGCAGGTCACCCCTCACAACCCTTAGTACCAGCAGGTCACCCCTCACAACCCTCAGTACCAGCAGATCACCCCTCACAACCCTTAGTACCAGCAGGTCGCCCCTCACGACCCTCACTACCAGCAGGTCACCCCTC
>NC_069427.1:14017423-14064923 GCF_026875155.1 Cherax quadricarinatus
TTTGGTAATTTACACACTCTGGTAAGAAGTCTCTTCTCGGTTGCTGATCAGACAGGCTGTGGTGCCTACGTCGGTCTACCTGTTGCTAGGAATAACTGAGCAGATGACAGCGGATACTCTGAGGTATACCTCCCTCTCTATTTGCTTGCTGAGATATTCCTCACCAACGACACGGGACAGGTAAGATACTTCCACGTATTTTACAATAAATTTTGAGAACTCAAGAATGGAGGGACACTGCAGCAGGCCTACTGGACCATGCAAGGCCGGTCCTTCTCAAAACCAATCAGTCCCAATCACTTATATGTCCAACATTTTACCAGTCTACTCAAAATATATATTAAAAAATCAATGGCAGAGTCAGCGAGCCGACAAATGGATGAAAAACAAAACAAAAAAAAGTTTTTTTTATTATAGCAACGTTTCGCTCTTTATAAAGCTTCTTAAGCTAAGAGTTTTTACAATGAAGCCTTACACAGTATCTTTCTCCATTTTCATTTATAAAAACAAAGGAGTGGGCCCAAGATCTGGAGCTTCAGACACCACAAGCTTGGGTAAATAGAGTTTGACACCAACGCACTCTAAGAAAAACGGAAAATGACAAGGAAGAGACGAACTTAGAAGGATACTAAGAGGATTCCCAGTACTGACAGGAAGTGACCAAGTGACCTAACCAGGTGTGACCCTACCGTGGGATTAGGAGTAACCTGAGTAAAGAGTGACCTGACCAGAGTCAGCACAACGGAAGGTGAATCCAGCTAGGTGAGTACACACACACACACACACACACACAACAGTCATAGCGTTGTCAGGCAGTGGAATAGCCTAGAAAGTGACGTAGTGGAGGCGGGAACCATACATAGTTTTAAGACGAGGTTTGATAAAGCTCATGGAGCAGGGAGAGAGAGGACCTAGTAGCAACCAGTGAAGAGGCAGGGCCAGGAGCTAAGACTCGACCCCTGCAACCACAAATAGGTGAGTACACACACACACACACACACACACACACACACACACACACACACACACACACACACTACGTATCCTGTGAAGTCTGGAAGCGGATGGTTACTAGAGTTTACGTCGGACGGACAAAAGGATGGACGCACCGATGGAGTGACGGACGGAAAGGGACGTGGAATGCACCAAAGCCACTTACGAACCCAGTGGTTCGAGAGGCAGAACAACCCAGACAAACATACGCGACGACCAGTGAACACTCAGGGGAAAACAAATTGTGCCTGTGACATACCTGTGAACTGTTTTGAGGGCTCTTTTACCCCCACCCTCACAGCTCGGCCTGGGACCAGTCTTCCTTGTTAACTTGTTTCGTCAACCAGGCTGTTGCTGCCAGCATGAATGTCTTAAGATATTCTAGTCATTTCAGTATTTTCAGACGTCACATCAACCAGAAATGCCTGACTGACACCCATATTTTTCTGACCCACATCTTTAAACATTTATATTTTCTGGCAAAAATTTTTGCCACTTATTTTCTGACATCCACATGTCTATGCCCATTTTATTTAGGCATACACAATTTTTTTTAAAGCCAGAATTCTCTTGCAAAATCTTCCATGGCAACAGAATGAGGGGAAGGGTCCGCCAACCCCTCAGGTCTCTTACCAAGTCCAATCCTTCCCTCAAAGGCCAGAGTGTCACTCCTGGTGGTGTCACTGAGGCCACGGAACCTGAGGGGAGGCTGGAAGCTTGCATAACATCCGGAGAAGCAACGGGGGAGAGAAATCGGAAGATAAAAGAGACAGCGATATATGGAAGATGGAAGGAGAGAAAGAGTGATAAATGTACAAACACTGAACTGTTATGTTTTGAGAGAGAGAGAGAGAGAGAGAGAGAGAGAGAGAGAGAGAGAGAGAGAGAGAGAGAAGAGAGAGAGAGAGAGAGAGAGAGAGAGAGAGAGAGAGAGAGAGAGAGAGAGAGAGAGAGAGAGAGAGAGAGAGAGAGAGAGAGAGAGAACATTATCAAACTCAGAATATGAGGAAACATATAATCAACTTAGGAGTAATTTGCACGTCTCATAAATACCGTTTAAGAGCGTCTTTAATCCCGAACACAAGGAACTCTCTCGCCCCGAGTACCAAGAACCTCCCTGGAACTCATCATACGAAGAGGGCCTCGAAACGATCGTATTCCTTCTTCCTGGCAATTAAGGGGTTAACTGTTATGTCAGGCTGTTGCTGACAGAGATAGGTGCTACCTGGGATCTACCTGGAGGGTGTTCCAGGGGTCAGCACCCCCGGGGCCCAGTCCTTGATCAGGCCTCCCGGTAGATCAGGGCCTAATCAACCAGGCTGTCACTGCTGGCCTCACGTAGTCTAACGTACGAATCATAGTCCGGCTGATCGGGTATTGACTTTAATTATCTGTCCAGCTCCCTCTTGAAGGCAGCCAGGGGTCTATTGGTAATCCCCTGTGTGCCTGGTGGAGGCTGTTATAATGGCATTTTTTCATTTATAAATGATATTTGGAATTCTGGAACAAGTGTAGAAGTCTCTAAGAGGAGACTGAACAAGCATCTTCACCAGGGGACAGATTAAGCGGACTGTGATGGACATGTGGGGCTGCGGGTCACCTGCAGCAACAGCCTGATTGACCAGGCAAGCACCGGACGAACCTGGCCCATGGCCGGGCTGCGGGAGTAGAAAAACTCTCGAAACTCATGAAAGGTTTATCAAAGGTGTTAAATTGCTTGTTACATGTTGTAGATCGTTGGGTCATCGCCTCAGCAGTTCGGTTCCAGTGAAAACCGAATGTTGTCTCCAAGAACATATAAACCCAGGTACAAACGCCATATCCCTGGTACAAACGCCATAATCCCTGGTACAAACGCCATAATCCCTGGTACAAACGCCATAATCCCGGGTACAAACGCCATAATCCCTGGTACAAACGCCATAATCCCGGGTACAAACGCCATAACCCCGGGTAGTAACGTCGTAATCCCGGGTGCTAACGCCATAACCTTGGGTACAAACGTTATAATTCCGGGTACAGACATCATAAACCCTTGTACAAACGTCATCTTGCGTAAATTAGAAGACTATACGGGGGTCAACGCCCCCTCGGGATAAACTATAAGACTGCAGCTTAGAACACTCCACAAGAGATAGTCAACGTGAATACAAGTGTGCCACTATTCTTATGTGGCCCAGTGGGCCGCCAACACCAACTACCTGGTTTAACAGGCAATCAATAAGCCTCGCTGCCAGGGGCAGAAACCCCGTCAACACAGGTAACAGGCTATTAAGACAGATAAACTCTCTGTAAAGCAGCACATAGTTTAACAAACCAAACTACAAGTGACGCTTGACCTTAAAGTCATCAAACAACCATCACCTGGTAGAGATTATGAGAGTGAGAGTGCTGTCAGCAAGTATGAGAGTGGGTGAGTGTGCTGTCAGCATGAGAGTGGGTGAGAGAGTGCTGTCAGAGAGTACGAAAAAGTCCCCAAGAGAAAGTTTTCGTGGGGACGTTCCACTAGGAGACTTGATCAAGCTCTGTACAGAACCTTGATCAAGCTCTGTACAGAACCTTAATCAAGCTCTGTACAGAACCTTGATCAAGCTCTGTACAGAACCTTGATAAAGCTCTGTACAGAACCTTGATAAATCTCTGTACAGAACCTTGATAAAGCTCTGCACAGAACCTTGATAAAGCTCTGCACAGAAACTTGGTAAAGCTCTGCAAAGAGCCAAAATAAACCCAACAAAAGCTTCTTTTGCAACCTATCTCCATTCTCAAAAAATATCTGTATCGAACGCATCAAAGTTGAGTTATAACCTAACAGTCCTGACTGAAGACCAGACCAACATAGATACCAGACCAGGATAGACTAATACAATTCATTATAATTATATTCAAAACTAACCCACAAAATCTGAAAAGGAAAATTTCGACGACGTTTCGCTCGGTCCTGGATTATATGAAATCTCTAAGCTGACGTCAACCAGGTCTTCCAGTGAGCGAAACAACAGTTTGATGATGTTTAAAGACGATTAATTTCAGCCTAACGACTACCAAAAATTTGAAGAAATGTACGTTAGAGCAAAATAATAATAAAAAAAAAAATTAGCATCACTTTATAGAGGAGAAAAAGTAAGGGATCTGAAGTACCGAGAACCTTCTCTGCAGGGAAATTTTGAAGTCCCTATAATGCAGGCGAGAAAGATACATTATAATTTAAGCCTAGAAAATCCTAGAGGGACTGAACTTAAATCTACACAGGGAAATAAATTCTTATGAGAGAAGTACATACCGAAGATGGTGCAAAATAAGAATAAAATAAGTAAAGCAGGAAGAAGATAAGTAAAGCAGGAAGCAAATAAATAAAGTTTGATATAGGAAGGACAGGTGCTTTAATAGATGGAGACTGTGAGGTATAAGACACATGATCAATGAAGATATATACTGAAGGAAACGTAGCATTGAGAAAGCCACTTGTATACCTTTGATGAGTTTCGAGAGTCTACTCCCGGAGCCCGGCCACGGGCCAGGCTCGTCAATGGTAGAAAGTCTTTAATAAATGTAAGAACGTTTCTTACAATAAATATTTTGATAGTGTATATATGACTTATTCTTACAAAGTACAGAGACAAACAACTAAACAGATCTTATCTGCTTCCCAAGTCGCGGGGGCGACGCTCCCTGGACTCGACACCAGAGAGACGCCAGATAGGTAAACAACAGTCTAAAAAAAAACCTTCAAAAACAAAATTATTGCCAAGATTGCAAGCAAAAACAGCAAGTGAGAAAATATATAACTAAAATTGTGAACAAATATATTTTATATACCCTTACACAAAATATTTTCCCCGGTAAATAACTAATTTTAAAATTAATTGACAAAAAGAGGTGATATTACAGCTGAAAAATATTTGTTCCTGTCGGATAATTTTTTTTTAATTATTAATACATACACGAGAGACTGTGGTACATCACTGGTATACTTTAGTGCCTAATTAGTGCCAAGCATCAGTATGTCTGCTGTGCCAAGCATCAAGGCGCTTATCCGTCTGCTTATTAATGAAAGGTACCAGTTAGTCTGTCTGCAGTAACAGGTATTAAAGCATTTGTCTATTGGTGTGAGACATCTAAGTGTCTATCTACTGTTGTCAGGTATCAAAGTGTCTGTCTATTAGAGCCACGAATTAGACTGTCTTGACAATTTAGTGGATCCAGACAATCCTCTGGCCGTTTTCCAGAGGGAACTTGGTAAGTTCTTCATATCAGTTCCTGGTTCGTACGTTGGGCTGCGTACGACCAGTAGTAACAGCCAAGTTGTTCAGGCTTTGAACTAACAGGAGGCCTGGTCTGGGAAAGGTTCGCAGAGGCGTTAACCCCCCGAAAACAGCCTTCAAGTATCCAGGGAGGTACTAACATCCATTCATGAGTCGACAGCAACCACCTAGGAAGGTACAAACGTCCATTCATGAGTGTGTATATACCTGAATTCCCTGGCCTACGGGAGCAAAAATTTACATCCCATTAAAAAAAATCGCTACATAATAACATCCATCCAAGCTGATGTTAACGTTTTGAGGTAGCCAGGCTGTTTTGAGATTCATCTCTCAAAATCTGCCTTTGTGGTCACAGTGGGGGCCCATGCTAGCATTCCTATGGTGTAGAGAAATGTACCTAGTGGGATGAATTTTCTTAGGCCAGCATGGATTAGTCGTAAAACTAGCACTAACCTGCTAGTTTTATGACTCACTTGCCGTGGGTTCGAGTCCCACCCGTTCTGTAGTTCCTGGTCTTTTCTCTCACATGCATATGAACATAAGAAAGAAGGAACACTGCAGCAGGCTTACTGGCCCATGCGAGGCAAGTCCAAGTCTCCCACCGGCTTATGAATTTCTTAAGAGTTTATATTCCTCGAAATGTTTCCCTTCCATTTCCTAGAAGGAAAGGGAGTCAGTAGTCCTTTTCCAGTAGCTATGTATCGGAGAAAACAACTGAAATGCCGGGACCAAGAGCCTACTCGTCCACTTATCCACCTTTGATAGTTTCCAGAGTTTTTCTACTCCCAGAGCCCGGTTTGTCTGGCGCTTGCCTGGTCAACCAAGCTGTTGCTACTGGTGGCCCGCTGATCTATATGCAATTACAGATGAAACCCGAATGTCGCAGTAGTGAGACAAAGACAACGAGACTGAGAGAAATTGTTTTGTTGACTTGTCTGAAGTAACGCAGGAAAATAAACAAGAGGAAAATAATGAAATCACAAACCATAAAGACAACAGTCAAAAGCAAGACAACAATCAACACCATAAGAATAAACAACACAAGATGAGCAACACAAGATGAGCAACACAAGAACAACGTTGACTCTCAGCTGGTTTGGACGGAAGCAAGAAAACACCTCACAAAGATAGATGATAAAAATAACAAATAACAATAGAAAAGGACAAGACAAAAGAGAAATGAAAGGAACAGAATGACTGAGGCAACGCAAGAGATGAAACCTTACAGACGTCAAAGAAACAGTGAAAACACACACACACACACATTTATATATATATATATATATATATATATATATATATATATTATATATATATATATATATATATATACTTGAAATATAGGGGGTGGTAGGAGAAAATTTTCAAACAGCTTCAGGGAGAACCTTGAGTTTTTCCCTAAAGCAAGTTTATTCTTTTCTCTGAGGATGAGGGTCCCCAGAACAGTTCTAGAGGTGGTACCTCCCTATATTTTATATATATATATATATATATATATATATATATATATATATATATATATATATATATATATATATATATATATGAAAGGTATCCACTCTCTTAGCCTTGATCACACTGAACCAGAGGCCTGGCCCGCGGTCCGGTCCATGACCAGGCCTCGCGGTGGATCAGGGCCTGATCAACCAGGCTGTTACTGCTAGCCGCACGCAAACCGACGTACGAACCACAGCCCTCATACCATTAATGTAATGCAACACACTATTCTAACACAGTTATTGAAGAGTTGTATAAATGGAAAACAGGAATAAATAAAGGGGATGTAAATAGCGTGCTGAAAATTTCCAGCCAAGACAGGACTCGCAGCAATGGTTTCAAGTTGGAAAAATTCAGATTCAGGAAGGATATAGGAAAGCACTGGTTTGGTAATAGAGTCGTGGATTATTGGAACAAACTCCCGAGTACAGTTATTCAGGCTAAAACGTTGTGTAGTTTTAAAAATAGGTTAGATAAATACATAAATTCGTTAGAAAACATTCAGCGTAGGATGACTAAATTAATACATAGCATTAGAAATCTTCCTTATGAAGAAAGATTGAAACTCTTAAGTTACATTCACTTGTTAGACGAAGAATGAGGGGAGACCTGATCGAAGTGTATAAGTGGAAGATAGGTATTAATAAAGGGGATATTAATAAGGTCTTGAGGATGTCTCTCCAAGAGAGAACCCGCAGTAATGGATTTAAATTAGATAAGTTTAGATTTAGAAAGGACATAGGAAAGTATTGGTTTGGAAACAGGGTAGTTGATGAGTGGAACAGTCTACCTAGTTGGGTTATTGAGGCTGGGACTTTGGGTAGTTTCAAATTTAGGTTGGATAAGTACATGAGTGGGAGGGGTTGGATTTGAGTGGGACTTTCAGATCAGAGCTTATTTCTTGGGTGGTATTGAAAATTGGGTTGGGCAAATGTTTTGTTAGTGGGATGAATTGTAAAGGACCTGCCTAGTATGGGCCAACAGGCCTCCTGCAGTGTTCCTCCTTTCTTATGTTCTTATGTTCTTATGAGTGTGGGTGGGTGTTAGTTGGACCTGACTAGCTTGTGCTGCTGGGTCTGGTGCCGTGCTCCTTCCTTGAGTGGAGGTGACCAGACTGGGTGGGTCATTGGGCTATTCCGGGGGGAGGGAAAACATGGACCTGCTCCGCATGGGTCAGTAGGCCTGTTGCAGTGTTCCTTCTTTCTTATGTTCTTATGTTCTATGTTGACACACCTGGTGACTCCCCGACCATGCTTACCTTACACATATTAATTACTTACCTTTACCTCTGATTTACCTTCGATGAGTTCCGAGAACTTTTCCACTCATAGACCATATACCTTCGATATACCTTTGAAGAGTTTCAAGAGTTTCACACAGCTCTCGAAGCCCGGTCATGGGCCAGGCTTGTCTGGTGCTTGCCCGGTCAATCAGGCTATAGATTTTTATATTTTCAGGAGGGTGTATGCTTGTCATATAGTTACCTAGGATAGACTATTAAGTATAGGCATATATCACAGAGGGAGAAGAAGAGGAAAGAGAAAGGAGAGAATAAAAGAATCGGATGTGTTAGAGAGGTGGGGAAAAGAACGGGGGAAATGTAAGAGAAAAAGTGGAAACAAAATAGAGGAGACACAAGGGAAAGAGGAAGAGGAAGAAAGGAAGGAGTGGAGAGGATGAAGAACGGATACTAGAGAAAGAGGTGAAGGAAGAAAGGGGAAGGAAGGGAAAGAAAAAGCATTTTCCCGTGTGCTCTGGCCACCGCCCCTCAGAGTAAACCTTGTATGTTTGTCTACCTGATTGTTCATCCGGAGGTAAAGATCACTCCCCAGCCAAGGTCACCCTCCAGCCACGGTCACCCTCCAGCCAAGGTCACCCTCCAGCCACGGTCACCCTCCAGCCACGGTCACCCTCCAGCCACGGTCACCCTCCAGCCAAGGTCACCCTCCAGCCACGGTCACCCTCCAGCCAAGGTCACCCTCCAGCCACGGTCACCCTCCAGCCAAGGTCACCCTCCAGCCACGGTCACCCTCCAGCCACGGTCACCCTCCAGCCACGGTCACCCTCCAGCCACGGTCACCCTCCAGCCACGGTCACCCTCCAGCCAAGGTCACCCTCCAGCCACGGTCACCCTCCAGCCACGGTCACCCTCCAGCCAAGGTCACCCTCCAGCCACGGTCACCCTCCAGCCACAGTCACAATATAAACACAAATGCAGTATAATGTGATCCTTTATTGACTACGTTTCGCCCACACAGTGGGCTTTTTCAAGTCACAAACAGAACTACCTGGGGTGGAAGGAACGCGAGTATTTATAGTCCGGCTGAGGTCAGGTGAAGAATGCTGCATCTGATGATGTACCGAGTTGGGTTGTAGAGTCTAAAAACTTGGGTAGCTTGGAAAGGAGACTGGACAAGTTTGTGAGCAGACCTCTACAGTGTTCTTATGTGGGATAGCGATGAAGAAGTTTTCTTGGCAAGTGGTTCAGCTATGTTATAGAAGCCACTATTCTTGGTTGAAGTTGTCGGATATAGAAATAAGTGATGATTCCAGGATTCTTCGGTATTGGGTGTTGTCTTCTGTGGCGATAAGTCTTGAGTTTCTGTAGTTATCAAGTGGTTGTGTGAATTACGGTGTTGTACGCAGCATTCCTTGTGTCGTCAGACCTGCATTGCGTATTGGTGTTCTGAAATACGTGTTTGGAGGTCCCTTGATGTTTCGCCCACGTATAACTTGTTGCAGTCATTACAAGGGATTATGTATACCCCTGCAGAGGATGGAGGCTTGTCCTGCCTACTACTGGTGATGTCCTTGATGGTCGTGGTTGTGGAGGTAGATACTTGGAATGATGTTTTGGCAAAGATGTTGGAAACATGTTTGGCAATGGAGTTGGTGGGAAGGACTATGTATCTCTTCTCGGCAGTGTCTTCTCTGGGTGTGTTGAAGATGTTTAGTGCTCGCCGTCTGCAGTCTCCAGCCACAGTCACCCTCCAGCCAAGGTCAAGTAAGAGCATTTCCCTACATCCCCTCCTCCCATCACCTGACCTTTACTTCCTCCAGGCTATTAATACACAAATGAAATCGAAGGTCTTTCCAGAGCGCTAATTACCAAGTTAGAGGATCGTCCTAACTCTGTAACTGGATCAAATCTCCTGAAGTTAGTCTCTGTAATGTCGAGTTAAGGAAGGAAAAGGGAAGAAAGGGAGAAGGAAGGTATAGGAGAGAAGACGGGATAGGGAAAGGAATGGTAAAGGAGAAAATGAAAGCTACAAGGGAAAGGGAAAAGAAAAAGGGGTGAAAGAAAAGAAAGGGGGAACGTATATTTTTACAAAGTTGCAAAGAACCTTGAAGGACCTTGAAACCTCACTCATCTGAAACTAAGTTCCTGTTTTTTTTACTAGTAAACATAAATCTAGAGAACTAGGTCTCTGAGAACCTTGCTTAAGCTAGAGAACTCGCTGAGAGCCTCCCTAAGGCTAGAGAACTCCCTCTCAGAGAACCCAGCTAAAATATACAGTGCAAGATTAAGTATTTATATATACATTTGAAAAGATTAAATATATATATATATATATATAATATATATATATATATATATATATATATAATATATATATATATATATATATATATATTATATATTTAAAAAGATTAACTATTTACATATACATTTAAAAGAGAATTTTTGAAACTTCTCTATAACGCCATTCAGATTCCTGAAAACTTGCCCAGATCTCACAACACCGCTCTATATTCTCGAGTTTTCTTACTCTGGGTTAGTGCTCCACCAAGGACAAAGTTATCCATTTATAGCGCCAAGCATTTACGTCGCAACTCATTCACAGCTTCAGGTGTCGCTAACAGTCAGGGAGACAGGGAACTGTGTCTCAACGTAACTTAGACAGAGCCAGGGAGATAGGAAAGCCTGTCTCCCTATCCAGAACCAGGAAGGTAAGAAGTGTGCCTCCCTGTTGCTGATACAGGGCTAAGGTGTTTGTCATGCCAGGAAGCAAAGAAAGGGGAGAAGGAAAATAAGGAAGGAGAAATAGCATAAATATAAGAATACACCTATAATTGTATTACTAGATTATATCCAGAACGTAAGAAAGGAGGAACACTGCAGGAGGCTTACTGGCCCATACTAGGTATATACTATATACCTGTCTTGTCCCGTCCCTGTCTGCTGGCCTATGTGTACTCCCTCCTTCTCTCCTTTTTGTTAGTGTGACTTTGTAAATGGTCCAAGTCGGACCAAAACGTCGTCGTAAGCTCCTCTCTCCTATGTGCGGGTTATTTGTGTATATACCGTATATATATACCTCTAAAATTACTACTCCTGCATATAACATTAAACACGGTTAATTAGCTATATGTACAAATCGATAGGGGAGATAGAATTACGACATAACAGATAGTCAGAGACAACTAGTAGGACGAATGAAATAAGAGTAGCATGACTAAAAGTACACAAGACAAACTAAAAAAAAAAAAATATGAATTACAGTGAGGTTGTAGTTTCAGGGTAGAAGGGAAGTCGAATGAATTGGATGAGGCACTGACAGAAGAGAACTCCTTACACAGTTTAACAAGTAGGTATGAGAAAGCTTAGATGCCGTGAAACCACTAGTGTTTGTCGGTAAATCACACGAGGCAAAGCAATGGGCTATTAGAACACCACAACATTCCGGCCTAGAGAGGAAAAAATGACTGGAAGGGTGTCATTATTGACTTGGCATTTCTTACTTCCAAGGATCTAGTTTTCCAGTCAGTCATTTTTCCTTTCACTGTGATGACGGCACTTATGTGATCCTTGAAAGTGGGATCTTCTGACATTATCACGCATAAATCTCTCCCATTAACTTTTTGCTCTGTTGAGGAATTCTAGTATGCTTTGTACTCCATTCCACTTTATATTTCCACAGATTTTCCATAGTGGAGTAACAGAGATTTATCCTCAACATCATATTATTGTCTGCGGCACACTGGAAGGAAGTCTTGGATTATATCATCTGTGTAATCAATGAATACTAATGAAATTCTAGAATTTTCAAAGAATAATACATTGCTATGATATATTTATCTGTCTATACAGGATATGAGAATGAGAACTGTCACGAGTACAATACCTTAGATTTTACTCTACCACTGTCACTCTTTGGGTTCTGTTTGTTAGAGAGTTAAATATCCATCAATCCACTTTTCCACTTATTCCCTCGTTTCACTTTTCAGTCTTTTTGCAAAGTATATGTACTCTGTTTCTGCATTCTGCTTGTCTTCCAGTGCATCCAAGACCACGTCGTAGTGGCCCAGAAGTGCAAGAGACGGGAGAAACTTGATCTAAATCTATGTTGTCCTAGGTTGTGCAGATATTGTGAATCCACATGTTTAGAAATCTTAAAATTATCAAAGGTTTTGATAGAATGGGACATCAGCACTATCAGTCTATAGATTTATGTGACTGCTTCATTGCTAACTTAGTGGAGTGAGGCTATATCAGTGTTTTTCATTGCCAGTCAGATAACTACCACGTTCAAGCTCCTCCATAAGATATTTAAGGTATGTGATAGTGGGTGCTTACAATTATTGATAAATAAGGTGTTCCATGAGTCTGAGGTAATTTTCAGAGTGCATGGCCAAGCTATCAGTGGCTTCTTCGAATCGAGTGGAGTTGGGGTTGTGTCAAAAATTATGAAGCCAGTGTTTTGAGTCTCATCCATAAAAAAACTTATGAGAAATGTCAGTCATTAGTCTGATTAATGGCTCACTTAACACAGGAGTCGTTTTGTAACTACACTGTTTCACTCATTTCTTTGTTGTCCTCAGTTACCGATATCATCAGTGACATGTCCTGGATTTTTCATACGAGAAGAAATAGTTTGTATATTTTTTTTTTTTCAGTTTCATTAATATTTTTCATACCTACAGACAGAACAGGTGCGCTGATTAACCACTTAAGCCTGCGATAATTCCCTCTCCCCTTGCACGCCTGGCACACCAATCATTACCCTCTCCACCCCTCTGCTATATATATGTATATAAATAGCTCGGCTATTCTTAGTAGATGGGTTAACATGGGACTCACAATCTTTAAAATAGCCAGGATGTGCTAAGTATAGTAAGCATTCTTGCTCTCCCTCTCCACCTACTTGAGACAGTGACCACGCCAGAGCCACAGTGACCACGACAGTCACAGTGACCACGACAGAGTCACAGTGACCACGCCAGAGCCACAGTGACCACGACAGAGCCACAGTGACCACGACAGAGCCACAGTGACCACCACCATCACCTACTACCACACCACTACCACCACACAATCTCGCTATTATTTCTAATAATAATAATAATAACAATAATAATAATATAATCTCTATGATTATTAGTGCTATTATTTATTAGTAATAGTAATTTTATTATTATTATATTATTATTATTATTGTTATTATTATTCCAAAGAAAGCAGTATACCTGAATGACAGCCTCAAAAATACACGGACGGAAATCACTTTATATTTTGTAGTCGTCTCCAAGCAACAGATATCTCACCTGTTCCTCTCTCTCTCTCTCTCTCTCTCTCTCTCTCTCTCTCTCTCTCTCTCTCTCTCTCTCTCTCTCTCTGAGAGAGGATATCACTGCGTGGTGCGTCCCGCTAGCGGGCAGAAACAACTCTTGTTCTCACACTTGAACGCTGTGGTATTTTCCTTTGAAAGAACTCTTTCATATTTCAACAGATTGCAGCTTTTCGTTGTCTTGTTTCAAGGTAACACAGTCTTAAGGGTGAGAAAGAGAGCCGGTGAAAAAAAAAATGCGCATTGCGCAACTGATATCTTTACTCGGCTCCAGATTTATTGGAATAATATAAAAGACATTCTTCTCTTTTAGTAAGGCATTTTTTTTCTTTTTAATTTCATCGTATTCAGTGTGATCGCTTCTTAGAGTAAAATTTTTTTTTTTCTATTTTCGTATTACATTTACCTAACAATAATCCTTTCTATTTTCCTTTGCAAGACCTTTCCATTCCAGAATACCTCAACCATGAAATTTAACAGTCGTTGTTATCAGCCTCTAACTGTCCATCATAGCACACATAATTACTACAGGAAGGCCCCGCTTATACGGCAGGTTAGGTTCCTGGCTACGGCTGTAAAGCTACAATCGCTGTAAGGTGAAACAGCCTTTTTTTCCACTTTCAAGTGCATATAAAAATCTGGTAACTTGTTTATACTATCGTATATTAAGTGAGCAATAGAGCTAGGCCTAAAAAATCCATATACAGTACATGCATTACTTACCTTAAAATTTTTTGCCCTTAGTATATGGTATATAGCTTTGATATAACTTTGAAAAGTTTCGAGAGTTTAACTACTCTCGGAGCCCGGCTATGGGCCAGGCTCGTAAATAGCTAGTGAGGAGTGAAAATGTTTAATGTAGGAAATTTGAGTAAATGAAGAATGGGTATAATTAAAACCCGCTGCATTAGCAGAATGCTGTAAAGCGAAGCACTGTAAAGCGGGGCCCTCCTATATTACATTCATTTGGAAGCACAAATTTCGTAGGGGAATGGCAAGAAATGAAATTCGATCCATGGGAAGGGTAGACATGTTCAATTCCTTAGACTGTGAGACTGGCATCAAGGTTCCTCCATACACGAGAGAGGAGGAGGAGGAGGACCAGAGACAAGCCAAGTTAAATGACTCTATTTACTTTACTCATTCACACAAGAACACGATGTCTGACTGCGCAAACACTCGGTCACTTCGGTGTATTTTGAGGAACAAATATTTGGGCTCAATCCCAAGACAGCTTGGGTGGGTGGCTGTTGACACGTCTGTCAGTACCCTAACTACCAGTAGGTCAAGCACCCCCAAATATATTGGTTATGACTGTGATGAGTTTTGAGGTTTTTTACTCCCGGTGCCCGGCCATGGGCCAGTCTCGTCTAGTGCTTCCCTGGTCACCCAGGCTGTTGTTGCTGGTGGCCCACTGGCCAACCTTTCGCCACTAGTGGCGAAACGTTTCCTTTAATAAATGTCCTGAACTGTACGTGTCTTTTTCCACACATATCCATCACAGCCTGGTTGATCTGGTAACTACCTTTGATGAGTTCAGAGAGATTTTCTAGTCCTAGAGCCCGGCAATAGGCCAGGCTCGTTTGGTTCTTGCCTGGTTCTTATCGGGCCGCGAGAGCGTTGACCCCCGGAATGATCTCAAGATAGACTCCAAGTAAGGAGGCTGATGAAGAGTCGGGGACCTCTGACACTCATCGAGTTCACTCTTAGTCTACTCGTCGCACCCTTTTTAGTGAGTATATTTTGCATCTACTCATAATTCTTTCCTCGTCGGTCCCAGACCAGGCCAACGAATACATGAATTTGCTTTTCCCCATTTTTAAGAAGAATGCGGGTAAAAAAAAATCAACGTAATATAAGCACCACTTTCTACTTAGTTTTAATTTAGACAAAAATAAATTGTTGTCAACTGACGTCCTCAAGCACTGACATTAATATTATGATAAACACACTAAGTGTTTCATTCACTTATTATGAATAAAGAATACAGAGAAGACATTTCCATTATTATTATTATTGATTATTATTATTATTATTATTATTATTATTATTATTATTATTATTATTTACACTAATGTTGATAAATTAGTGCAACACTTGGGTATCTTTAATGACAAAATGTTTCGCCACACAGTGGCTTCATCAGTCCATACAAAGAAGAATGGTGAAGAACAGGAGGCGTCTGAGGTAATCAGTCCCTCAGCCTTGAGTCGATCAATCTTGAAAAGATTGATGGACTGATTATATCGTCTTCATATTTCTACTTGCTTCTGCTTATTCCTCTGTAATCGAATAAAGGTACTGTACTGTACTGTTTACCTTTTTGCATATTCAGAAATGATGGCCTCCGCTCCTCGGTCTCAAACAAGACCTCTCGGTTTACGACCTACCTTGAGGGTGAGGTTACTACTCCCTTACACACCATCGCAGAGCAGCTGTGTGGAAGGTAGAAAACAGGGAGGAGGTGTAACAGTAGCCTCGACACGTACCTGAAAAGAAGGGAAACTAGAATTACGTATCAGTCGTGGAGGTTTTCGACCCATTCTCCTGTCATCCCTGAGGGACTGATCACCTCAAACTATTATTCCACGTCTTGCACCATCTCCAGTAATATTGTCTGTATCAGACTGATAAATTGTTGACAATGGTATAAAATACCCACATGTTGAAGATTAAGACACATGTGGAACAGCTGGGCATCTTTATTGATGAACGTTTCGCCTAAACAGTAGGTTTCTTCAGCCAGATACAAAGAGAGCAGCAGTATTGTAATAAAGATGATGTAATCAGTCCCTCAGCCTGGAAAATAATTCAGCCACTGGTTGTCGAAATGTATCCATAATAAAGTTACCCCGGTGTTGCAGATGTGTCTCGATTTTATAAGCCACTAAGTTTAGATTTAGATAAGATATAGGAAAGTCTTGGTCTGGAAATAGAGTAGTCAGTGAGTGGAAAAGTCTGCCTAGGGGGGGGGGGGGTTGTAAGTGTGTAATAATGTTGGTAGAATTACCGACAATAAGTAAAGTAAAAGGGCACAAGTGCAGCTAATGTGACATTTTATTGTGGGGGGTTATTGAAGTTAAAACCTTGGGCAGCTTCAAATTTAGGTCACATAAGCACACTTGTGAGAGGTTGGATTTGAGTTGGACTTGCACATAGTGAGTTTAGGTTTGAAAAAGGACCTTCCTAATATGGACCAGCAGGCCTCGAGGAACGCAGCTACCTCAGCGCAGGCTCCGCAGAACGACTGCAACTTGACCTTGCTTGAAATTAAGAGATATATAATTTATCCTAGATTTTGTAAATAGTTTTTAACAACAGCGAAATGTTAATTTCTGGAATTTTTGACTGATTTTTTGCATTTATAATGAATTAAATATACACGATGAAAATGATAAAAATTCTCTCTCTCTCTCTCTCTCTCTCTCTCTCTCTCTCTCTCTCTCTCTCTCTCTCTCTCTCTCTCTCTCTCTCTCTCTCTCCTCTCTCTCTCAGATGTTTATCAGCAATCATTAAATTTTTCACAAGAATCTCAGTTACACTAAAATGAATGTGTTAGTGCTTACTTCCTGGCATGTTTACCAGCGTGGCGTGTGGCTGGCACTCTGGACAAGACTGTCAGTAGCGTCGCCACAGCGCCAGGTACAGACTGCCAGTGTAAATACTTCTACCTGTCCTCTAACTACATAACTAATCAATTTTATGTTCCTAAAATACAGTCAGGAAGATCAAGTGACTTTTCCTCTCAATAGTCAGTGAATATGGAACTCTTGCTCCTTGAAGAATGTTATCAAACCATGACTAGATGAACGTTCACACAGTGAAACGTTGTGCCAATGCTGTACATCGAGTCTCGAATTTTGATGTGTTTTCGAGAGTCACCAGGAAGCCTGGTCTGGGATCGGGCCGCGACTCCAGGTAAACTCCCGCAGTCCGGTCCTGGACCAGGCTTGTCTGGTGCTCATTCCGTTATTGTAAATGGTGTAAGTTCCGTCTTCATTTAAAGCAAGAGTCCAGAAGTCAGAAGTGATGTTTGCATAGTTCGTACTTGATAATGGTCCTAGACGGAACGAAACGACGTCTAAAGTTTCCTCTACAAATTGCAAGTTAATAGTTGTTGAGTCCATGGATTAGCACCTGACAGCGCTTTCTCAGACCTGATATCTATGCATCTATGTCTCTTTCTATCTTTCCATCTGTCTGTCTGTCTGTATCTCTCTCTCTCTCTCTCTCTCTCTCTCTCTCTCTCTCTCTCTCTCTCTCTCTCTCCATCAATAAGGTCTGTGACTATTTTCGCCTCTAGAGGGGCGTCATTACCTTTCTAGGTTACGAAATTTTCTCTGTATTTGTATTCTTAACGATACAAAAGCCTGGCGCAAGTTTATCTCCAGCACATTTAATTTATTGACTTGTTGAAATCGTATTTGTTAAAATCGCCTTTGTGACAGGAGGGAGGGAGGGAGGGAGGGATGGGGAGGGAGAGAGGGAGGAAAGACTGGAGTGGGAAGGAAGCTAACGATGACTTCTCCTGACACACTACCTTCACCCTAAGATTTCCAGCATCTCCTGGTGTCCTCGGGGAAGAGGCGGTCTTCCCTCGGTGTTCCCAAGGGTTCTCGCGGACATAGACAGGGTTCAGAGGAATAATGAAGAGGGAAAGAATCCAGGTAAGGGGATCAGGGAATAGGGATGAAAGCAGGTAAAGAGATGAGGGACCAGAGAGGAGCTCGAGAAAGGGGATCAAGGGCTAGGGAATAGTGCAGGGGCCAGAGAGAATAGTAAGAGCATCAGGGGCAGGGGTCATAGGGAAGAGTAAGGGCATAACGGGCAGGGGTTAGAGGGAAGAGTAAGAGTATCAGGGGCAGGGGCCAGAGGAAAGAGTAAGGGCATTAGAGGCAGGGGCCAGAGAGAAGAGCAAGGGTATCAAGGCCAAGGGAAAACTGTAGTAAAGGTCAGGGCATCTAGAGCCAGAAAGGAGCGCTGGTAAGGAGATCAACGGATAATCGAAGGACTCAACAGGCAGATGTTGGGATTAAGGTGTTTAAAGTTACGTTGAAGGATTTTAAATGCTACTTAGCAGGGTACAAAGGGCAGCTGTGGGGATTCAGGTTATCTGAAGTTGTTCAGATGCCATGTAAAGGAAAAACAGATGGCATGTAAAGGGGGTTAAAGAAGAGAACTGAAGGAGTTCGGAAGAGGGAGGACGAAGTGTGGCAGTGATGGAGAGGCAATGGTAATATGACTCAAGAAAGAGGGTTCACATTGATGAAACTTACAATGAAATGCAATCTAACTCCTTGGCTCTCGAACAAATCCTCTTTTGTCTTATTTACAATGCCACTTTTGTACTGCCTTATTAATAACCAGAAAAGAGAAATGATGACAATACATTGTTTTGTTGTGAAAAGGCATGGTACAAATGTTTTTATCATCAGTGAAGAGGAACTCCCGATTATGTTAGTCACCCTTGAAGAGGCGTGTTTAAAACATGCTGTCAAGAGTCTTATTCCTAGGCCTTTTGTGTTCTCGAGCTACTACCCTCAGGATAGATATGGGATGCATAATAAGCTAGCCACTTCGGCGGTAAAATCTAAATCTAAAATCTCAAGGATCACACAGGCTGGTAACCACCTACTAACCAACACACAAACGTCACACAGGAGGGAAGGGGGGGTTAACCACCTACCAACTAGCACATAAGCGTCACACAGGCTGGTAACCACTTACCCACTAGCACACAGGCGTCACACAGGTACTCGTAACAACATACCAACCAATGCTCAAAACTCTCTATCAGTGACCAATTTATGCGATCTAATTTCATGAAGGATAAAACACCCGTGTCACACCATCCTGGAGCACTTTCCTATGAGAGGCAACACTGTGATTCCAGTGGCATAACATGCGTGCCTTACTAATCACTATGCAGGGTAATTAAGCGTAATTGAGTGGGTTACTGTAGCTAATTGCGCCCTCGTTTGGAATGTCGAGGGAGATGGGGCAGGGGGCAGGGGGCAGGGCGAAGGAGAGTAAAGGACGGCGGGTAAGGGAAGGATGGCAGAAGGAAAATGAAGGAGAGGGCAAGGGACTGAGGAAAGGGGGATGGGAGGGTATATAGGAGGAGGACAGGTCGAAGGATAAGATAAGATTTTCTTCGGATATTTAACTCCTGGGGGTTAGCGACCCAGGATAACATAAGAATGTAGGAACACTGCAGAAGGCCTACTGGCCCATACGAGGCAGGTCCTTATCAAAACGACATCTACCTAAAGCTACTCAAGAAATAACTCCCGTACCCCTTAACACCAATCAAACCCAGCCCCTCGAAGTCAGTGCGTCATCGAGGACTGTCTGACTTATTTCATTGTGGTCCTCAATCTTGTCCCCCAGGATGCGACCCACACCAGTCGACTAACACCCAGGTACCTATTTGCTACTAGGTGAACAGGACAACAGGTGTAAGGAAACGCGTCGAAATGTTCCCACCCGCCGGGAATCGAACCCGGGTCCTCCGTGTGTGAAGCGAGAGCTTGAGCTACCGGACCACCTGTAGGTGCATACCTGTAGGTTACCTGTAGTGTCTTCCAGAGGTCGCCGTCCCCACAGCCCAGTCCCAAACCAGGTTTCCCGGTTGCCGGACTGATCGATCAGGCTATTAGTGTCTATCGGCCGCAATCTACCGTATACACCGCAGCCCGGCTGATCAGGAATTTATTTGAAAAAAAAAAAACTGTCAAATTTCCTCTTGAACATAACCAGAGGTTTGTTCTTTATTCAGCTTATGCAAGAATTCTCCCTCGGTGTACTTAACACTCTCCTGCGTTCACGGAGGTACGTTGCACCATCTACCAACCCTCTTGTGTTTATACGTAGCGATTTCGGTGTGCAGGTGTGGGACCAATCCTTTAAGAATCTTTCAGGTGTATATTCTGATTTATATTTCACGCCTATGCTCTAAAAAGTACAGTTAGAGGGGACTGGAGCGCTCCCACTAATTTAGGTGCTTGACTAAGTTCATTCGAGCTGTGATGGGCTTCTCCGTACATTTTCCAGTTCTGCAATTTGGCCTGCCTTGAAGAGGGCAATTAGAACACAGCAGTATTCCAGCCAAGAGAAAAAGAGTGACCTAAAGAGTGTCATTCATCACTAGCTTGACATCTCTTGTTTTGAAATTTCTAAATATCTAGCCTACCATGACACTCTTATACTTTTTGGCCATGAGATCTTCTGACATTATCACTCCCAGGTCTCTCACATTAGTATGTCATGTATTCAGATTTTGTTTTCATTTCCTCGGTTCATCCGAAACGTTTATTGTTATTTTTTGAGTTCTATCAGTTATTAAGTTAAATATCCACATTCCCAGTTCTACAGTAATTCCTTTTGCAAGCATTTTGTATGCAATTACTCCCTGGCCGAATTTGTCAAACGCTTTTACAAAGTCGGTGAAGTGAAGGAAGGCTGAAGGAGGGCACTGTGAAGGAAGGCTGAAGGAGGGCACCGTGAAGGAAGGCTGAAGGAGGGCACCGTGAAGGAAGGCTGAAGGAGGGCACCGTGAAGGAAGGCTGAAGGAGGGCACCGTCAAGGAAGGCTGAAGGAGGGCACCGTCAAGGAAGGCTGAAGGAGGGCACCGTCAAGGAAGGCTGAAGGAGGGCACCGTCAAGGAAGGCTGAAGGAGGGCACAGTGAAGGAAGGCTGAAGGAGGGCACAGTGAAGGAAGGCTGAAGGAGGGCACAGTGAAGGAAGGCTGAAGGAGGGCACAGTGAAGGAAGGCTGAAGGAGGGCACAGTGAAGGAAGGCTGAAGGAGGGCACCGTGAAGGAAGGCTGAAGGAGGGCACCGTGAAGGAAGGCTGAAGGAGGGCACCGTGAAAGAAGGCTGAAGGAGGGCACCGTGAAGGAAGGCTGAAGGAGGGCACCGTGAAAGAAGGCTGAAGGAGGGCACAGTGCCAGCAAGGCAGGGTAAGGAGCTTATGGTAAAGGATGGCGAGGGATAATAAGGAAGGAGAATAGTCGGAGTAATTTTTTCTAATGTGATCCCTGGTGACTGCTGCAGTCACACATCCCTGGTGACTGCTGCAGTCACACCTCCCTGGTGACTGCTGCAGTCACACCTCCCTGGTGACTGCTGCAGCCACACCTCCCTGGTGACTGCTGCAGTCACACCTCCCTGGTGACTGCTGCAGTCACACCTCCCTGGTGACTGCTGCAGTCACACCATCCCTGGTTGACTGCTGCAGTCCACCACTCCCTGGTGACTGCTGCAGCACACCTCCCTGGTGACTGCCTGCAGCACACCTCCCTGGTGACTGCTGCAGTCACACCTCCCTGGTGACTGCTGCGTCACACCTCCCTGGTGACGCTGCAGTCACACCTCCCTGGTGACTGTTGCAGTCCCACCTCCCTGGTGACTGTGCAGTCACACCTCCCTGGTGACTGCTGCAGCTCACACTCCCTGAGTGACTGCTGCAGCCACACCTCCCTGGTGACTGCTGGTCTCACACTCCCGTGTGACTGCTGCAGTCACACCTCTCCGGTGACTGCTGCAGTCCACCTCTCCCTGGTGACTGCTGCAGTCACACCTCCTGGTGACTGCTGCAGTCACACCTCCCTGGTGACTGCTGCAGTCACACCTCCCTGGTGACTGCTAGCAGTCACACCTCCCTGGTGACTGCTGCAGTCACACCTCCTGGTGACTGCTGCAGTCACACCTCCTGGTGACTGCTGCAGTCACACCTCCCTGGTGACTGCTGCAGTCCACACCTCCCTGGTGACTTGCTGCAGCCACACCTCCCTGGTGACTGCTGCAGCACACCTCCCTGGTTGACTGCTTGCAGTCACACCTTCCCTGGTGACTGCTGCAGTCACACCTTCCTGGTGGACTGCTGCAGTCACACACCTCCTGGTGACTGCTGCAGTCACACCTTCCTGGTGACTGTGCAGTCACACCTCCCTGGTGACTGCTGCAGTCACACCTTCCCCGGTGACTGCTGCAGTCACACCTCCCCGGTGACTGCTGCAGCCACACCTCCCTGGTGACTGCTGCAGCACACCTCCCTGGTGACTGCTGCAGCCACACCTTCCTGGTGACTGCTGCAGTCACACCTCCCTGGTGACTGCTGCGTCACACCTCCCTGGTGACTGCTGCACACACCTCCCTGGTGACTGCTGCATTCACACCTCCTGGTGACTGCTGCAGTCACACCTCCCCGGTGACTGCTGCAGTCACACCTCCCTGGTGACTGCTGCACTCACACCTCCCTGGTGACTGCTGCACTCACACCTCCCTGGTGACTGCTGCAGCCACACCTCCCTGGTGACTGCTGCAGCCACACCTCCCTGGTGGACTGCTGCAGTCACACCTCCCTGGTGATTGCTGCATCACACCTCCTGGTGACTGGTGCAGCCACCTCCCTGGTGACTGGTGCAGTCAACATCCTGGTGGCTGCTGCAGTCACACCTCCCTGGTGATTGCTGCAGTCACACCTTCCTGGTGACTGGTGCAGTCACACCTTCCTGGTGACTGGTGCAGTCACACCTTCCTGGTGACTGCTGCAGCCACACCTCCCTGGTGACTGCTGCAGCCACACCTCCCTGGTGACTGCTGCAGTCACACCTCCCTGGTGACTGCTGCACTCATACCTTCCTGGTGACTGCTGAAGAGTCACGGGTCTCTGACACTTGTCTCTCAGCTTAATAAAAATGTTTTCTTCCAATTTTTACCTCAGTGCCACTAATTCTTCAACGAGAATTGTGCAAACACTCTCTTTATTAATCTAAATGTCCAGTAACCGGGTATATTATTATCTGCTTATCTCTTTATCCTTTGTTTGTTTCACTAAGTTAGGTTAGATTAGGTTAGGTTCGGTTAACTTACGTTAGGTTAGGTTAGGTTAACTTACGTTAGGTTAGGTTATCTTACGTTAGGTTAGGTTAGGTTAACTTACGTTAGGTTAGGTTAGGTTATCTTACGTTAGGTTAGGTTAGGTTAGGTTTTGTCAGGAAACAAGACAAGTGTTTCCTGACGCGGGTTTTATTCATATGATGACTCGCAGCTGAAGCTTCTGGTCATCTGACTGAGGCCTTCAGCTGGCTTACCCTTCCACCCTTTTAAAAAATGATGGTTATGATTATAACCAACGAGTTCTTGGTAGTTTGTTTCGTTATAATCATATTTCAACTTAGTAAAGAGGATATTTACAGATTTTTCAAATTTAAAACTTTTATGCATGATGCATTTTTTTTTTTACTATTTTCGCCTACTTTAATGATTAAAGATTTTTTATCAAATTTTATTATTAAATCCCCCTTAGTATGTCATTTCTGAGTATTACGAAAAAGGAGAGGCTGTAGCATTGATCCTTGGGGACCCCCCTGGGGACCCCCCCTGGGGACCCCCCCTGGGGACCCCCCTGGGGACCCCCCTGGGGGACCCCCCCCCGCTAACCTTTACCTTTATACCTTTGATGAGTTTCGAGTCTTTGTGCTCTCGGAGCCCGGCCATGTGCCAGGCTCGTTTGGTGCTTGCCTTCTCAACCAGACTGCTGCTACTGGAGGCCCGTTGCCTCACAGCCTGGTTGATCTGGCACCTAGTGAAGATACTCTTCCAGTTTTGTCTTGAAGACTTCTACACTTGTTCCAGCCGTGTTTCTTATATCTTCTGATAAGATGTTGGATAATCTGGGACCACGGATGTTGATACAGTGTTCCCACATTGTGCCCGCCGCACCCCTGCTTTTCACTTGAGTTTATTTTGCACTTCCTCCCATAACTCTCGTTCCAATATGTTGTTAGGGCAGTGTTCAGATTTGGTAGCAGGCGCTCGAGTACTTTCCAGGCATATTATCATGTATCTCTCTCTCCGCTCCAGTGAGTACATATTTAAAACTTCAAGGCGTTTCTAGTAATTTAAATGTTTCACTGGCTCTATGCGGGTTGTAAACTGTATTTGTTTCATCCCTGATATTTCTCCTGTCCTGAACCGAACCGTGAACACTGAGCAATATTCCAAATGAGGGAACACTAGCGATTTGAAAAGTGTCGCCACTGGCATTATTTCCCCTCTTTTTTCCACACATAGAAAGCTGGAACTTATTACCATTGAACGCCATGTTGTTCTCTACTGCCCACTGGAAAACACTGCTTATATCTTCGTGTAATTTTTCAGCGTCTTCTACTGAAGTGACTTTCATGCTTATTTCAGCGTCATCTGTAAATGACTTAGCCAGCCTTACTGATAATAATACGTCCACCTTTACCCCCTCATTGTCTTTTGTTCATTAGGAAGGCCTTGATCCACTGTTGTACTTGATCCTCTGTGCCACTGCTTGCTTGATTCTCTGCACCTCTGCTTGCTCTTCTAATTTCTAAATTCGTCCCTGGGAGGGTCTAGTGTCAGCTGCTCTCTGCGGTCCATGAATATGTAGTCGACCCACCCCTGTTCCTTCCTTGATTTTTGTTGGTCTGCTGCGTTGACCTGTACTGAAGCAGAACTTGAGGTTTCCTGTGGTGCCTACGTTGAACTGCAAGCGACTAATACCAGTAGAGTAATAGCTACGACTAGTACTAACAGAGAATTATCTAAGACTAGTGCCAACAGAGTACCAGCTAAGAGAGCAATAGCTAAGACTAGTACCAACAGAGAAATAGCTAAGACTAGTACCAACAGAGTAATAGCTTAAACTACAACCAACAGAGTACTAGCTAAAACTATTGTCCTAGAGAGAGTGTGGTCTGGGATCGCGTCGCGGTGACTATGACCCCAGAAGTCTACACAGGTGACTTACAAATAACCTAATCTCACGGTTCATACTATGGACCACGTGTAGCCAGCAGTAACAGCCTGGTTGATCAGGCACTGATCCTCCAAGGAGGCCTGGTCAGACAGCGGGCCACGGTGGCACTGACACACGGTAACGTCCTTCAAGTATCCTTCAGTTCACCAGCTATCTCGGTCGTAATATACGTGTTATTGAAATAACCGAACTGAAGAATTTCATTACATGACTAATCTCGCAGGCAAATTTTTTTAATGTTATTTTTTTTGTCCTTGGCAGATTGCGGGAATATAAAATTAACACATCGATAATTTTCAAGCTTTTCATTTTTAATCACGAGGTTCAACAGTGTCGACGGGATCCTTCAAAAAGTATTGAGACCAATGACCATTACTAGAAATTTGACGACCACGATCAAGTGAAAACCCCGTCTTATCTACCTGGAGTCATGATGAGGTATAATATATATATATATTATATATATATATATATATATATATATATATATATATATATATATATATATATATATATATATGCGAAAACAATTTGCAAACACGCGAAATTATTCATAAAAATTGTCTCTACGTCCACAGCAGGACTCTAACCTGCTAACTCTGTGCCAGAGTCCACAGTACTCTACCACTGAGCTAGACCCAAGCTCAGTGGTAGAGTACTGTGGACTCTGGCACAGAGTTAGCAAGTTCGAGTCCTGCTGTGGACGTAGAGACAATGATTATATATATAATATATATATATATATATATATATATATATATATATATATATATATATATATATATATATATCCTATGGAGTAGGTTGGTAGACAGCAACCACCCAGGGAGGTACTATCGTCTTGCCGAGTGTGAAACGGAAACCTGTAATAGTTTTACATGATAGGATTGCTGGCGTCTTTTTTCTGTCTCATAAACACGAAGGATAACAGGTATATCTTGTTACTTCTACTAACACTTAGGTCACACATCTGTTTTTTTTTCTACTTTCTTAATAGTTCTTGTTCTTCTTTATTTCCCCCTTATCGCCTTGGGAAAGTGGAAAAGAGTTCTTCCTCCGTAAGCCTTAAGGCGTGTCATAAGAGGCGACTAAAATACCAGGAGCAAGGGGATAGTAACACCTTCTCCTGCATAAATTAGTAAATTTAAAAACAATCGCAAACAGGCGATCTTAGCAATACAGAAAAAGCCACAGGGAGATTGAAATCTTTAGCTCTGGATCTTTCACACGTCTCCATGCGTCATCAGGAGCTATGCAATGGAGTTTACCTGGAGTTTACCTGGAGAGAGTTTCGGGGGTCAACGCCCCCGCGGCCCGGTCTGTGACCAGGCCTCCTGGTGGATCAGCCCCTGATCAACCAGGCTGTTGCTGCTGGCTGCACGCAAACCAACGTACGAGCCACAGCCCGGCTGATCAGGAACTGACTTTAGGTGCTTGTCCAGTGCCAGCTTGAAGACTGCCAGGGGTCTGTTGGTAATCCCCCTTATGTGTGCTGGGAGGCAGTTGAACAGTCTCGGGCCCCTGACACTTATTGTATGGTCTCTTAACGTGCTAGTGACACCCCTGCTTTTCATTGGGGGGATGGTGCATCGTCTGCCAAGTCTTTTGCTTTCGTAGTGAGTGATTTTCGTGTGCAAGTTCGGTACTAGTCCCTCTAGGATTTTCCAGGTGTATATAATCATGTATCTCTCCCTCCTGCGTTCCAGGGAATACAGGTTTAGAAACCTCAAGCGCTCCCAGTAATTGAGGTGTTTTATCTCCGTTATGCGCGCCGTGAAAGTTCTCTGTACATTTTCTAGGTCGGCAATTTCACCTGCCTTGAAAGGTGCTGTTAGAGTGCAGCAATATTCCAGCCTAGATAGAACAAGTGACCTGAAGAGTGTCATCATGGGCTTGGCCTCCCTAGTTTTGAAGGTTCTCATTATCCATCCTGTCATTTTCTAGCAGATACGATTGATACAATGTTATGGTCCTTGAAGGTGAGATCCTCCGACATAATCACTCCCAGGTCTTTGACGTTGGTGTTTCGCTCTATTTTATGGCCAGAATTTGTTTTGTTACTCTGATGAAGATTTAATTTCCTCATGTTTACCATATCTGAGTAATTGAAATTTCTCATCGTTGAACTTCATATTGTTTTCCGCAGCCCACTGAAAGATTTGGTTGATGTCCGCCTGGAGCCTTGCAGTGTCTGCAATGGAAGACACTGTCATGCAGATTCGGGTGTCATCTGCAAAGGAAGACACGGTGCTGTGGCTGACATCCTTGTCTATGTCGGATATGAGGATGAGGAACAAGATGGGAGCTAGTACTGTGCCTTGTGGAACAGAGCTTTTCACCGTAGCTGCCTCGGACTTTACTCTGTTGACGACTACTCTCTGTGTTGTTAGTGAGGAAATTATAGATCCATCGACCGACTTTTCCTGTTATTCCTTTAGCACGCATTTTGTGCGCTATTACGCCATGGTCACACTTGTCGAAGGCTTTTGCAAAGTCTGTATATATTACATCTGCATTCTTTTGTCTTCTATGCATTTAGGACCTTGTCGTAGTGATCCAATAGTTGAGACAGACAGGACGGACCTGTTCTAAACCCATGTTGCCTGGGTTGTGTAACTGATGGGTTTCTAGATGGGTGGTGATCTTGCTTCTTAGGACCCTTTCAAAGATTTTTATGATATGGGATGTTAGTGCTATTGGTCTGTAGTTCTTTGCTATGCTTTACTGCCCCTTTGTGGAGTGGGGCTATGTCTGTTGTTTTTAGTAACTGAGGGACGACCCCCGTGTCCATGCTCCCTCTCCATAGGATGGAAAAGGCTCGTGATAGGGGCTTCTGCAGTTCTTGATGAACACAGAGTTCCATGAGTCTGGCCCTGGGCAGAGTGCATGGCATGTCATTTATCGCCTGTTCGAAGTCATATGGCGTCAGGATAACATCGGATAGGCTTGTGTTAATCAAATTTTGTGGCTCTCTCATAAAAAATTCATTTTGATCTTCGACTCTCAGTCGGTTAGCGGCTTGCTAAAAACTGAGTCATATTGGGACTTGATAGCTCACCATTTCCTTGCTGTCATCTGTGTAGGACCCATCTTGTTTAAGTAGGGGCCCAATACTGGACGTTGTTCTCGATTTTGATTTGGCATAGGAGAAAAATACTTTGGGTTTCTTTCGATTTCATTTATGGCTTTTAGTTCTTCCCGCGATTCCTGACTCCTAAAGGATTCTTTTAGCTTAAGTTCGATGTTTGCTATTTCTCTGACCAGTGTCTCCCTACGCATTTCAGATATATTGACCTCTTTTAGCCGCTCTGTTATTCTTTTCCGTCGCCTGAAAGGGAGCGGCCTGTCTCTTTCTATTTTACATCTACTCCTCCTTTTCTTAGAGGAATAGCCTTGTGCATACATCGATGCCACCGAGTTAATCTGTTCTAGCATAAGTTGGGGTCTGTGTTGCTTAGTGTATCTTCCCAGCTTATATCGGTTAGGACTTGGTTTACTTGGTCCCACTTTATGTTTTTGTTATTGAAGTTGAATTTGGTGAATGCTCCCTCGTGACTAGTCTCATTTTGTCGGTCTGGGGCTCCACGCATACATGTCTGAACCTCAATTATGTTGTGATCTGAGTATATTGTTTTTGATATGGTGACATTTCTTATCAGATCATCATTGTTAGTGAAGATGAGGTCTAGTGTATTCTCCAGTCTAGTAGGCTCTATTATATGCTGGTTTAAATTGAATTTTGTGCAGAGATTTAAAAGCTCGTGTGAGTGTGAGTTTTCATCAGAGCTGCCTCCTGGTGTTATTACTGCAACAATATTTTTTGCTATATTCCTCCATTTTAGGTGCCTTAAGTTGAAATCCCCCAGGAGCAAGATGTTGGGTGCAGGAGCTGGAAGATTTTCCAGACAGTGGTCAATTTTTAACAGCTGTTCCTGGAATTGCTGGGATGTTGCATCCGGAGGCTTGTAGACTACCACAATGACTAGGTTTTGGTTCTCGACCTTTACTGCTAAAACTTCCACTACATCATTTGAGGCATTAAGCAGTTCTGTGCAAACAAGTGACTGCAATGTACAGGCCAACCCCCCCCCCTTTTGCCTGTTCACTCTGTCACATCTGTATAGGTTGTAACCTGGGATCCATATTTCGTTGTCCAAGTGATCCTTTATGTGGGTCTCAGTGAAAGCCCCGAACATTGCCTTTGCCTCTGCAAGCAGTCCACGGATGAAAGGTATTTTGTTGTTTGTTGCTGGCTTTAGACCCTGTATATTTGCAAAGAAGAATGTTATCGGACTGGTGGTATTTTTGGTACTGGGGGGGGGATTTTTTTTTCCGGCATCAAGTCGCATCAAGTCACGAATGGAAAAGACAAGGAGAGAACGTAAGATATAATGTAAGAAGGCAAAAAAAAAATCACACTCACATTGTGAAGGAAGGGAAAAAGCGGTCACTGAGGAATGGATTGAAAGAGAATAATGAATTAGAGATGGAATAAGGGGATGGTGTTGCATGGGGTAAGGGGAAAGGGACGAATAGGAGAGAATGTAAAGGGTAAGGGAGGTTATGTAAGGTCAAGCGGGGAGCAGGGAAGGATATGTAAGGGGAGGAAGAGAAGGGTAGGGTAAGGGGTAAAGGAAGGGGGATAGGAGCGGGAGGGAATGCAAATGATACCACCCAAGGACTTACTTCCGGTGGCTGCTGAAGATGTGTGTTGGCACCCACCCCTTCCATCCCAGGCACCCACCCCATCCACCCCAGACACCCACCCGTTCCTCCCCAGGCACCCACCCCTTCCACCCCAGGTACCTACCTCTCCACCCAAGGCACCCACATCTTCCATCCAAGGCACCCACATCTTCCACCCAAGGCGCCCCAGGCACCTACCTCTTCCACCCAAGGCACCCACCCCTGTTACCCCAGGCACCCTCCCTTTCCACCCCAGTCACCCACTCTTGCTACCCCAGGCTGAGGGAAGCGACTCCTGAAATCGAGAGAAGTTATACGCAAGGTGGACAAGGTTCACTAATTCAGTATTAATCTAATTTTAAACGTGGATAGCATGTGCTAACATATATATAACACAACATGTATGGTTAGTTGAAGTTCAATAGTTTCTAAATTTGGAAGATGTTTTAACATGGTTTGTCGAATGAAAAAATCAGTTCCACGTCCCAGATTATTTCTTGATGCTTACCAAAAATTACTCTCTATGCCAGTGTACATTAATTTTTACTTATAAGAACAATGGAGCAGTTCATGTCAGTTATACTGTTAAATCTCATGTTATGTTGACATGTATAACACCCCCCCCCTAACCTCCCTTCATCTTGCTCCACCCCTCCCTTTATGTTGTTCCACCCCTCCCATCATCTTCCTTCACCCCTCCCCCACCATTCTCCACCCTCACCGCCTCTTACCACCATCCCCTCCATCTATCCCCACCCAACCACGCCATCGCCTCCATCTACTGTACCCTAGTCTCTTTCCTCCCACCCCAACACCAGTCTCTACCCAGCCACGTAGCCTCTCACCCTCTTCACCCTCCTCCTCCCTACCAATCTGGAATCTTCCTACCCGGCGGGTGTTCCGGGGGTCAACGCCCCCGCTGCCCGGTCCATGACCAGGCTTCCCCTGCTCTCAACACACCTCCCTTTAAGCGTCAATTTCAAGGAAATGTACTTCATACACATCTTTATTACCCCATCTCCCCTCCACCCACCCATCCTTTTCCCATATTTCCATCCTGACCCATCCTTCTTCCTTCCCCATCTTACCAAAGCTCTGGTCATACCTCACCTCACCTCATACCTTTGCCTGTGGTGGGTTTCGAAGGTTTTCCTGTTCTATGCACTCAAAATTGATCGATATACCTGGAGTTTACCTGGAGAGAGTTTCGGGGGTCAACGCCCCCGCGGCCCGGTCTGTGACCAGGCCTCCTGTGAAAGACTGAGTTGTTCTCTTACACTACCTGAACTTCATACCAGAATTATTTTAATCGTACCCGGACAGATTCCAGGTAGACTCCAGGCAGGTAGACTCCAGGCAGGTAGACCTAAAGTAGCACTGTAACACAGAGTTGTTGTCTTATTGTATCTCAACTTTATGCCAAAATGATTTTAATATTTTTGAAAAGAATCTAAAATGTATATTACACAAGTGATATACCGAAGGATTAGTTGACAGTATTAGCATACGTTGTGGAAAGCCCCTGGTTATGCAGAGTATTTCCAGCAGCCTTAAAATTAACTACTGGAAGTTAAGTCGGTCGACATAAATGATAAAGTCTGTAAATTATGACATTAACAGTTTGGTTTTTGATTCCATTTTTGGATTTTTTTGTGTGTAAGAATGTTGTAATGTTTAACTGGTTTCGAGAGTCTCCCTGGTCTCAGACCAGGCAGCGGGGGGCGGTGACCCTCGAAACCCTCTCCAGGTAAACTCCCGCAGCTGGCTTGTGACCTGGCTTGTTACTTCCAAGAGAAAGCGCTAAACCCGCAGTGGTCTTAGAATTACTGGGAAGTGGGATATACGTTTACCTTTACTATGCCTTTGATGAGTTTCGAGAGCATTTATACTGCCGGAGCCCGGCCATGAACCAGGCTCGTCTGGTGCTAGCTTGACCAACCAGGTTGTTGCTGCTGAAGGTGAAACTCATCACCAGCATGGGCTGGTAAGCGGGCTTTATTCATTCTTGTGTTCACAAATAACCCGCGCGTGGGAGATGGAACTTATCTACCTACGTTGTGATCTGACTTGGACCAGTCTCCTACGTGAATTGTTCCAGTCTGGGTATTGTGCCCTTTTTTATTCTTCTTATACTACCCATCCTTGAAGGGGGTTCTAAGATCACAATTTCTGCACCTCTCTTTTTCTCTCTCTCTCCAATTTGTCAGCTCTCCCTCCTTCACCTACTTCTTCAACACTTGTAGTCTACCTTACCAATGACTCTCCACCCCGCTGACCTCTGACCCACAGCCTGACCTAATTAGTGCCTCTCACTCTGGGTCGAGTGACGGTGATTGATCACCCAGTGTGTCGGGTGCCAGTCACCTGGGAGTAGTCTGACACAAGCACAAACACATTCAAAACTGTACATAAAGGCACAAACACATTCAAAACTGTACATAAAGGCACATACACAACCAAATAAGAACATACACTGTTTAAGCACCAGCACGTATGACAATCGCATATACAACTTTACATTCCAAAGCTCCCAAACCTGAAGGATACTTGAAGGACATGCACGGGGGGTCAGTTCCCCAGCGGCCCGGTTCCAGACCAAGCCTCCCGGTAGATCAAGGCCTGATCAACCAGGTTGTTACAACTCGCTGCACGCAGTGCACATAAAATGCGCTAAAGAGGAATCAGAAAAGTGGTCAAAATGGATCCACGGTCCTTGTGCCAACGAGGTTGCTGCCTTCACCACAGTGAAGGCAGCAACCTCGTCCTCTTCATAACAGGCAGTATATCACTCTTGTTATGACAGTCAAATGATGCCTGTTTAAAGAGACGTAAACACTGATTATCCGACTGAATCTTCTACTCGGCTCAGTAAATCCCCATTTTCTGTCGGCGATTAATCAAAATCTCAGTGCGTTCTAAGATTGCCAGTCACCTGGAGCAGAGGACATGAAAGTGCTATCAATAACTTAAGTGTAACGAACACTTGTCATTGCTCAATAATGACCCACATGGAGACAGAAACTCAGGAGGTTGACTTATGTGTATATTTCGATCCTCTTCAGTAGATACTATCTGTTAAAGAGAGTCTCCCAGAAGGAGGTCGAAATATACAGATCAATCGACCTCCAGAGTTTCTGTCTGCATGTGGGATATTATTGGCGCACTCTCAATGACCATTGAGGTATAGATCAGCTCTTGAATAATGGAGACGTATGGGGGGGGGGACAGTAGTCATGGACAGTTCGCGAGGGTTGTGATCAAGAACAGAGTACCTTACCTTTACCTTTGATGAGTTTCGAGAGTTTCTCTACTCTCTAAGCCCGGCCATGGGCCAGGCTCGTCTGGTGCTTGGTACTGCATCATAACTAAGATAAACCTATGATCGCTTTAGAGGATTCATCTATCATCGCAGCTCAACCAGAGGCCAGGGTCCTTTGTAAATTAATCTGATCAACCAAACTGCTGCTGTTAGCAATCGGTAGGATTGTAATCGGGCTGCTCAGCCTCTCTAAGCAGATAAAGGTCTCTAACCATTCTGATACAGTAACTAAAGTTAATACGTCGTCTTATCCACATAAAACAAAAAACTAACTGAAGCGCTAACCGCATCAAAGACAGTGGTATTAATTAAGTCAAGTTTGATGTGAGGTTCCAATGGTGAACTTAGAAAATTTTACCAAAGACCAAAAAGACACAATACCGTGACTGGAACAATACACAAATAACCTTCACAAAGATGAGAGAAACGTTTCGGTCCGACTTGGACCCTTTATCAGGTCCAAGTCAGACCGAAACGTCGTCGTAAGCTTCTCTCTGTCTCTCTCTCTTATGTGCGGGTTATCTGTATAAGATTTCCTCAAAAACGAACTAGATAAATATTATCTGCCTTCTTCTTTCTGAAATGATCGTTAAACTCATTAACCTCTACATAATTGACTGCAATTTTTCATTCAACGCTTAGTTCCACTTTCAAAAATGTAATTTGTAGCTGGAATTCGTTAAAACAAGTTCCACGAAGAACGTTTTTTTTTTTTATGGTAAACTTACGTTTAAGATATGTCTGTGTCCATCCAACAGGGATGTTAATATTTCTTTTTATCTCCAAACACACTCCTGAAGAATACCCTTCTGGTATCCCTTCAGTATACCTGTCACAGACCAGGCCTTTCAGGAAGAATACTCTTCAGGTATCCTCCAGGTTACCTGGTCACAGACCAGGTCTTTCAGGAAGAATACTCTTCAGGTATCCTCCAGGTTACCTGGTCACAGACCAGGTCTTTCAGAAAGAATACTCATCAGGTATCCTCTAGGATACCTGTCACAGACTAGGCCTTTCAAGTAGAATACTCTTCAGGTATCCTCCAGGTTACCTGTCACACACCAGGCCTTTCAGGAAGATACTTTCGGTATCCTCCGGTTACCGTCCAGGTAACCGCCTTTCAGGAGAATACTCGTCAGGTATCCTCCCGGTTACCTGTGAAAGACCAGGCCTTCCGGTGAATGGGCTGGTCCCTTCTATTAAACTTACTTCATAAGGGGATAACCAATGGACCCCTAGCAGTCTTCAAGTGCCTACTTGTTAAGTTTCTCAAGTCAGTTCCTAATTAGTTGGAACGCGTGCTGCTAGCTCCAAGAGACTGGTTGATTAGGCCTGCAACCAGATGCCTGGTCTGGGGAACGTGCGGGTGGTACCCCCGTAATCGAGTGATGAGTGAAACATATGTTAGCGAAATGACGGTAATGAAACCAGTGTAAAAAAATGAGGAAGTCTTTCGAGTGTTGGTCCTTCACTGTCCAACCGGTTTGGAACGAGCATCACGTGAGAAGCAAACGAACGAGCTTAAGAGTGAATGAACATGTATGAGTGAATGAATGAGTGTATTAGTGAATGGACGAGTGTATGAGTGAATAATGAGTGTATGAGTGAATGAATAAATGTATTAGCGAATGGACGAGTGTATGAGTGAATGAATAAGTGTATGAGTGAATGAATAAGTGTATTAGCGAATGGACGAGTGTATGAGTGAATGAGTGTATGAGTGAATGAATAAGTGTATTAGCGAATGGACGAGTGTATGAGTGAATGAATGAGTGTATGAGTGAATGAATGAGTGTATGAGTGAATGAATAAGTGTATGAGTGAATGGACGAGTGTATGAGTGAATGAACGAGTGTATGAGTGAGTGTATGAGTGAATGAACGAGTGTATGAGTGAATGAATGAGTGTATGAGTGAATAGTCGAGTGCGTGAGTGAATGAACGAGTGTGAAAATTAATTAAGGCAGGTGAAATAGCAGATCTGGAGAAGGTACAGAAGCCTCCACTGCCCTAATACATTCACTCAAGCTTCTAAATTATTGGCAAGAAGAATATGTCCTAATTTACATTTTGAAAATTCTGAAAGGATTATTCTTGAATCTGCACATTGATTTTACTCTCCACGAAAACAAGAAGCTCGACAGACAGAGCAAAATTTCTCCAGTGAATACACTAAGAGATAACTTAATAAGTGTAAAGGGCCCAAGACTTCAATATTCTACTTTCATATATAATGGAAACTACCAACAACAACAACAACAAAAAAAATATAATTTTTAAAGGGGTGGAACGGTAAGCCAGCATAAGGCTTCGGTCAGATGACCAAAAGCTCCTGCGGCGGGTCATCACGAAACACTTGTCCTATTTCCTGACAAACCTTACCTGACCTAACCTAACAAACCCCTTGCAGTCTTCAAGAGGGAGTTTAAGTCCATCCTGTTAGTCCTATCAACCAGACTGTAAGTACCTTTGTGATGGACGGTTGGTTCTAGAGCAAACAGCTGTTAATTAGTGCCATTACTAGGAGGCCTGTCTGGATCCCGAGGGAGTCACTTGACCCCGGATACTGATTTGTGGTGGATGGGTGCTGTTGTTAATTCGAGTACTAACATAGTACCGCCACCACCACTAGCACCGCACCATAGCACCACACCACCAGCACCACCACCCAGCACCACAACCACCGCAACCACCAGACCCCCAGCACACTACACACCACCACCATCACCACCACCCACTACACCACCAGCACCACCACCACTAGCACCACCAGCACCACCACTAACATAACTGTTACTACCACCCATATCAGCATCAGAAGCACCACACAAGCAACAACAACAACAGGAATAATCTGTGCTAGATGAGGCGGGTTAACATTGTAAGCAAACTCGGCCATGGATCGAACCTTGGTTCTTCCATGGTGAACCGAAAGCGATACCACAAGCACCTAACCACTTCGAAAGCCTGAACGCTATTGGTGCTGATGAACTTTGAAAGGCTGCACGGCATTGGTCGGACGCGCCTCCAAAGAGCACGGTGATTGGTTGACGTGATAAGATATGATTAATGGCGGAATTTGGCGTGTGTTCCTGCCGGCTGGCTGGATGGCTGGCTGGTTGGTTGCTGGCTGACTGGCTGAGTTTCTAAGTAGAGTTGCTGACCCTAGCAACAAGCTCGGGAGTCGTGAAGCTGCCAAGCTCGGGAGTCGTGAAGCTGCCAAGCTTCATTAATCATCCCTTCCCACAGCCTCTATCCTTCTTTTATGTATCACATCCACTCTCACCTATCCACCTTATCAGCGCCACTATTCATCTGAGAGGCTCTGGCACCATCAAGTGAAAATAAAAATGAAATTTCCAAATAAGATTATTATAGTCACAGATAATAAGCTGAATGGACTACAAGCTTATTAAGAACCCACTGGGAATATAAAGTCACAATACCGTACCTTTGATATACCTTTGAAGAGTTTCGAGTTTCTCTACTTATGCATACATTCTAACGAAGGTATACATATGTTCTTAAATTTGGATAATGTTTCGCTGGAAAAGCTACACCTTACAGCTAAGAGTTATCTCATTAAACATAGGTTACCTGTACAGAGGTTTCAGGGGCATCTCGCGGTCCCAGACCAATGCTTCCGTTCACGAATATTGGTCCACTCCTGCCTTTTTATGTTGATACATCTGTATATTCCTTATCCAGGTGTATATTCTTACCTGCCTGGAGTCTACTTGGAGAGTATTCTCGGGATCAACGTCCCTGCGGCCCGGTCCACGACCAGGCCTCGTGGTGGATCAGGACATGTGATGAGTTTCGAAAGTCATTCCACTCGGGAGCCCGGCCATGGGCCAGGCTCGTCTGCTGCTTACCTGGACAACCA
Source organism: Cherax quadricarinatus (assembly GCF_026875155.1). NCBI lineage: Eukaryota > Metazoa > Arthropoda > Malacostraca > Decapoda > Parastacidae > Cherax > Cherax quadricarinatus. The sequence goes on from NC_069427.1 coordinate 14,054,431, forward strand.
GACTGTTGCTGCTGTAGGCCTCTGCCCCACATATTCATCACAGCCTGGTTGATCTTGGACCTGGTGAAGATGCTTGTCCGGGTTCCTCTAGCAGAGTTTCTGATATTTGGTGGTAAGATGTTGAATTAGCGTAGAGAAAGAGAGAGGATGAAGAGGAGTTTAAGAAGAGAGCTTACTGTAACCCCGTCTCCTATCCTCCTCCTCCTCCTCCTCCTCCTCCTCCTCCTCCTCTCTCCTCCTTCCTCTTCCTCTTCCTCATCCGTTTCTTCCTCCAAGTAAAATGTAGGCCACATGCCTTCTCTCTCTCTCTCTCTCACCTTACAAGTCATCTGAATATTTAATTTTGCTTCAAAAATATTGCTGCTCTTGTTGTTTGTGTTGTTATTTTTGTTCATATTTCTGTTGTTGTTGCTATTGTTCTTATATATATATATATATATATATATATATATATATATATATATATATATATATATATATATATTTATATGATAATAAATATAATATTTAAAAATATACATAATTATATAAAATCATATTTATATATATATAGTACATATTTATATACATACTATATATATAAATATATATATATTTATATATATATATATAATTATAATAATAATATATAATAAGGAGGTACCACCACCTCCAGAACTGTCTGGGTACCTTCATCCTCATAGAAAAGAATAAACTGCTTCAGGAAAACTCAAGTCTCTCCCTGAAGCTGTTTAGAATTTCCCCTACCACCCCCTATATAGATAATATTTATAAAAGACAAATACATTGACAAAACTCACAAATACAAAAGAAAGTAAAACAACATAGATAACAACTCAAGCACATCTCATACTTCTCCAGCTCCCGGCTGGCCGCTACCCAAAATGCTGCAGCATTTCCTCTCTGGATCGCAACACTGAGTCTCTGAAATAGGAAGCTGGTCGCCCTGTGGTCCTTTGTTTCTATGATGAGCTTTTCACCCAGTTCTTTGAAGAACTTTAGAGCACACTTGCCCCAGGCTCCAAGGGTCCCCGACCCTATTGGAATGAAGTTATAGCAAGGGGGAAGGTCTTCATATTTTTGGATCTTCTGGGTCTCCCTGTGGCTGGCAGCTCCACCCCCTTCCACTACGGAGTATGGCAAGTAGGTGTCTGCCAATGTGGCGGCACAGGTGTAGTCCCAGGCAATCTGCTTTCCATCCTTCCAGGGTAGCATAGTGGCTCCATCAGGACACTTTTGACTTCCATCAGACCTCTGTACTTGGGGTTCCCGTTGAGCTGGGCAACGGGCTGTGGTGAGGCTTCTCTTTATGATGTCACTGACTTCCTCATGTCTGGCATACTTCCCTTCTGCTGTGTGACACACGAGACCATGAAGTCCGAATTGATCAGCTGTCGCCCTGCCGCAAATACACCTATGTTCAGTGAGGATGGGGGCGGCCAGGCGAAGAGCAACACCAATCCGTATGGCCCGTGGGTCGAGACGGGTGCCCAGGGAGGAATTGGGAACAGCTAACAGGAAATCTCCTGAGTGTGGTGCCTTCACTGCCAGGAGACGAGCTTTGTCCTTTCCTGAAGTATTGGAGAGCATTGTGCTGGCGATTTTTTCCATGATCGGTTTGTCCCAGTGGGACTGTGTGCTCTTTGGGAGTAGCTGGTCTACTGGAGGAGTCTGTAAGGGTGTCCCACCGAATTGCTGCTTCAGTAAACCTGGGATCTTGAGCTCCTACCACGTCTCTCAAGCGTTCGGGAACTATCTCCTTGACTAATGCACTGGAAGCCAAACACGAAGACAAAAAAAGCAGGTAAAGCAGCATGCGTTGCTTTGCGCACCCCTATACCTCCCAGTCACACTGGGAGGGTTGCCTGATCCCATTGCTCATCCTCTAGTGACAGGTTCAGTGCCTTCTTAAAAGTTGATCTCAGGTGTGCGTCATATTCATCGAGTGTTGGGTTGTCAAAAGACGGTGCACACCTCAGGAAGTGAGTGAGTCTTGGCATAGTAAGACACCTTGTGAGGAGATACAGAGCATCATGGGCATCAAGATCGCTTATTCTCTCCTCCATTCTCATCAGGTCATTCGATTTGTCCTTGAGGACTGTGTCGATGGCCTGGTGACCCAGCGGTGCTCCCAAGAGGGTACTGTTGGACGGAGTTGTAGTTGAGACTTCCGGGAGGATTCTTCGCACAGCATTGATTATTTCCTGGTTCGCTGTGATGATTTCACACTTGGAGGGATTGAGGATGAGTCCCAAGTCTTCTCCTGTGTTTTCACCAGTTGTAGGTCCCCCACCAGGGATTCTTCAGTACCTGCCAGAGTGCCGTCATCCAGGTACCAGATATTGAGCTCACTGCGTAGGCTGGAAGTTAGCTCTCTTACTGCCAAGCAGAAGAGAAGTGGAGCGAGTGGGTCACCCTGCTGAACACCCTCTGATGATTGAATTTCATGTTCTCCAAACAAAAGAATTGAGGGTTTGCTGTAGCCGGCTGAAATGAAGGGAAAGAGACTGGGGAACCGAACCCGAACAGCTGGCAAAATAGCATCTCTCTTCACCATATTAAAGGCATTTCTAAAATCAAGTTTGACTATGGCCTTGTCCCGCATGAGCTGCAGCTTCACTGCCTTGAGAGACCCCAAAGCCCAGTTGGTGTGGCTGGAGTAAAGTGGCAGCTTCTAGGCGAATGTTTCTCACTGCTGCTTTGGCAACGAGACGGCGAAGAGTGTTTCCAACTGCAATGGGACTGATTCCCCCATCCCTCTTCTTCAAAGCACATTTATTCTTTTAACTGATTTTAATTTCATTCATTATTTACTACTTCACTCATTTTTTTAAATCGATTTTAATTTTAATTTTTTTATTTATTGTCCTTGTTGACGCAAAAAACTTATTTATAATCATATTCACAAAGTAATCTGAGATGCGTATAAAGTTTAAAGCGAATTCTTTTCCGTCCTCTTGCTCCTCTTCCTGCCTTATCACACCTTAACACTCCTCTTCCCTGATCCTCTTGTCTCTCTCGCCTCCCGTAATCGCCTTACTCTTTACCCATCTCCTCCCTCCACGTCCCTCCCACCTGTTACGTAATTACTCATTCTACACTTTTTATCTCCGTGTGTTTTGCGAGCTAGTGTAGCGAAGTATGTCGCCAGGGACACGTGCAATACCTGTTGCCAGGTATTGCACGTGTGTCCCTGGATGGGACACATGTGCAATACCTGGGTATCATTATTCTGGAGTTTTTATTCAGGCTGTGACTTCATGAAGCTAGTACAGGCAGTGACTTCATGAAGCCAGTACAGGCAGTGACTTCATGAAGCCAGTACAGGCAGTGATTCATAAGCAGTACAGGCAGTGACTTCATGAAGCTAGTACAGGCAGTGACTTCATGAAGCCAGTACAGGCAGTGACTTCATGAAGCTAGTACAGGCAGTGACTTCATTAAGCCAGTACAGGCAGTGAGTTCATGAAGCTAGTACAGGCAGTGACTTCATGAAGCCAGTACAGGCAGTGACTTCATGAAGCCAGTACAGGCAGTGACTTCATGAAGCCAGTACAGGCAGTGACTTCATGAAGCCAGTACAGGCAGTGACTTCATGAAGCCAGTACAGGCAGTGACTTCATGAAGCCAGTACAGGCAGTGACTTCATGAAGCCAGTACAGGCAGTACTTCATGAAGCCAGTACAGGCAGTGACTTCATGAAGCCAGTACAGGCAGTAACTTCATGAAGCCAGTACAGGCAGTGACTTCATGAAGCCAGTACAGGCAGTAACTTCATGAAGCCAGTACAGGCAGTGACTTCATGAAGCCAGTACAGGCAGTAACTTCATGAAGCCAGTACAGGCAGTGACTTCATGAAGCCAGTACAGGCAGTAACTTCATGAAGCCAGTACAGAGAATGATGATGGAAGTTGTGAATCCATCTCTGGCAATTATTCTCTGTGTTGGATTGATAAAGGCGCTGGTTGGCGAAGTGTCTCCACAGTCATGATACCTTGAATGACCAGGCAAGCACCAGACGAGCCTGGCCCAAGGCCGGGCTCTGGGAGTGGAAAAGCTCTCGGAAGTCATCAAAGGTATATAAAGGTATACCCGAATGTGTCTTATTCATCTTTATGTTGGTTTTATAAGCCATTAATAACATGAGGCCCGTAGTAAGCTGAAACAAGCCATTAGGAAAAACATGACGCACACCGGGCAACAGTGTTTTGCTCTATTGTCCTAAAGAATGGATTCTCAATTGTGTTTATTCCTACTCTTAAGAATTCATATTATTCACCGAGCTCAACTTAAGGTGGGTGGTATTAACTGGGGTCTATCTCGAGAATGTTTCGGGGGGTCAACGCCCCCTCGGTTCAGTCCTCGACATGTTTTCTTCAAGATTCTGAACAGACACCTCTCCATTTGTACTAGTATTGGTGTCTCTCAAATACATATACTAAGCATTATATCTCCCATTATGATAATTTCTGAGCTATTTGTGAAGGGTATACATGTATACTTTTATATTTAGTTACATCTCACATGCACATTACACATGTTAAATGCACCAGATGTTGTGGTAATTCTCGGTGGCAGGAGTGTGTGTGTGTGTGTGTGTGTGTGTGTGTGTGTGTTGTGTGTGTGTGTGTGTGTGTGTGTGTGTGTGTGTGTGTGTGTGTGTGTGTGCGTATATATGTGTGTGTGTGTGTGTGTGTGTGTGTGTGGTGTGTGTGTGTGTGTGTGTGTGTGTGTGTGTGTGTTGTGTGTGTGTGTGTGTGTGTGTGTGTGTGTGGGTCTGGTATACACGTCTAATTCCTTAGCCTCAGCAGAGATCAGGCTTTTCCTGGCATTTCAGAATTCCACGAAATCTACCTACCTGGAAAGTCTACCTGGAAAGTATCCCGGGGATCAACGCCCCCGTGGCCCGGTCCATGACCAGGCCTCCTGGTGGATCAGGGCCTGATCAACGAGGCTGTTACTGCTAGCCGCACGTAGTCCAACGTACGAACCATAGCCCGGCTGATCCGGCACTGACTTTCTCGTTCTCGTAGTGCTGGTCATTCTCAACAGAAACACTAGTAGTATATCTCTTCAACGTGTTGATTCAGTGCATCAAGGAATTCCGTAAAGATTATCCAGTAATAATTAAAAATATATAAAAAAAAAACCTGGTTGGAAATCGGATTGGTTAGCCAAGACTGGGAAGCTATCTAAATGAGAAGAACCGAGTAGGTAGGTAGGTAAGATTTGTCAGGAAACAAGACAAGTGTCTCCAGCAGTGGGTCTTAGTCATATGATGACCCGCCGCTGGAGCTTTGGTCATCTGACCGAGGCCTTCCGCTGGCTTACCAGTCCACTCCCTTTAAAAAATTTTGGTTATGATTATAACCATTTAATCTCTTCAGAGACAAAAGCGAATGCGGTGATCTATTCATCAGAAAACAGAACGCGTACCTTCTGACATAGGTCTTACTCAAATAATACCCGATTACCCACTTACTCCACTTAAGGATTACTGAGGATCACTACCCAGAATTGTATCCTAAGAAATCACGGAACGAGTGGAGTTTGAACCCCTGGCAAATGTGTCCTAACATTCACAGGCCAGTGCGTTAACCACTCGGTAATCGTGTTATTACGATTTCGTGAGTTTATCCCGAGGCTGCAATATCCTCGTGGGAACCGCAGAGTTGTAAAGAGAACTGACTGGCTCTCACGGGACGAAAGCTTTCTGAAGTTACCTTAATTCTTATATATCTAATTTATTACCTATAATATTCCTTGACTGAAGTTTTCCAAGTCAGGTTGACAAAGTTCATTACCTCATACATACAACCCATCCAGTGTGACGGAATATGAGAGGGACACTTGTTCCTACACATACCTTTCCTACAGAACAGCGCAGCATGCACTGTACTGTGTACCTACCTTAAAGAACAGTGTAGCAGAACACTGTGGGAGAACCCGCAACAAAATTATCATATATAACGCCGTAGCAACAGGTTGTAGGTGTATCCGAAAAAGAAACTACAGTATACTGTACAACAGCCTGCCAGAGTCCCTAACTTTATGGATTAAAAATTGGGTCAAGGGAGAAGGACGGATTTTTCAGTCGACCTCACCCACTCGCTCCCCTCACCTTCACCCGAATTCCCCTCTCAGTGCTTCCCCTCATGGCTAGGATAAAAAGAAAACCGCACTTAGGCGACAAACTTATGACGACGTTTCGGTCCGATTTGGACCATTAACTAGTCACACGATTAGTTAATGGTCCAAATCGGACCGAAATGTCGTCATAATATTTCGTATATCCTCGATACACTTGTGTCATACCCGATAACGGTTTCCAGGCCTCCTCCATGGTTGATCAACCATACTGTTGCTACTTGCGGCCCACTAACCACATCAAGTTACACGACAACTTACAAAATTCTTCTGCATTACACGAGTACAACGAAAATATCCAGATATAAATAAGATACAAGATATTTATCAACATGCTATGGTAAGACTGTACAAAATGAACAGTGAAATACATGTAGGATACAAGTAAGATACAGGTAGGATATATTTGACAAGCAAGATTATTACCGTCACGCCGTTACTGTAACAACAACTTGGTACATCAAATGTTATCAACACAACGTTACCCAGGAGACTACTCTCAGATACACGATACAACACAACGTTACCCAGGAGACTACTCTCAGATACACGATACAACACAACGTTACCCAGGAGACTACTCTCAGATACACGATACAACACAACGCTACCCAGGAGACTACTCTCAGATACACGATACAACACAATGTTACCCAGGAGACTACTCTCAGATACACGATACAACACAACGTTACCCAGGAGACTACTCTCAGATACACGATACAACACAACGTTACCCAGGAAACCACTCTCAGATACACGATACAACACAACGTTACCCAGGAAACCACTCTCAGATACACGATACAACACAACGTTACCCAGGAAACCACTCTCAGATACACGATACAACACAACGTTACCCAGGAGACTACTCTCAGATACACGATACAACACAACGTTACCCAGGAAACCACTCTCAGATACACGATACAACACAACGCTACCCAGGAGACTACTCTCAGATACACGATACAACACAACGTTACCCAGGAAACCACTCTCAGATACACGATACAACACAACGCTACCCAGGAGACTACTCTCAGATACACGATACAACACAACGCTACCCAGGAGACTACTCTCAGATACACGATACAACACAACGTTACCCAGGAGACTACTCTCAGATACACGATACAACACAACGTTACCCAGGAGACCACTCTCAGATACACGATACAACACAACGCTACCCAGGAGACTACTTTCAGATACACGATACAACACAACGCTACCCAGGAGACTACTCTCAGATACACGATACAACACAACGTTACCCAGGAGACTACTCTCAGATACACGATACAACACAACGCTACCCAGGAGACTACTTTCAGATACACGATACAACACAACGCTACCCAGGAGACTACTCTCAGATACACGATACAACACAACGTTACCCAGGAGACTACTCTCAGATACACGATACAACACAACGTTACCCAGGAGACTACTCTCAGATACACGATACAACACAACGTTACCCAGGAGACTACTCTCAGATACACGATACAACACAACGTTACCCATTAAACCACTCTCAGATACACGATACAACACAACGTTACCCAGGAGACTACTCTCAGATACACGATACAACACAACGTTACCCAGGAGACTACTCTCAGATACACGATACAACACAACTTTACCCAGGAGACTACTCTCAGATACACGATACAACACAACGTTACCCAGGAGACTACTCTCAGAATCACGATACAACACAACGTTACCCAGGAGACTACTCTCAGATACACGATACAACACAACGTTACCCAGGAGACTACTCTCAGATACACGATACAACACAACGTTAATCAGGAGACTACTCTCAGATACACGATACAACACAACGTTACCCAGGAGACCACTCCCAGATACACGATACAACACAACGCTACCCAGGAGACTACTCTCAGATACACGATACAACACAACGCTACCAGGAAACCACTCTCAGATACACGATACAACACAACGTTACCCAGGAGACTACTCTCAGATACACGATACAACACAACGCTACCCAGGAGACTACTCTCAGATACACGATACAACACAACGCTACCCAGGAGACTACTCTCAGATACACGATACAATACAACGTTACCCAGGAGACTACTCTCAGATACACGATACAACACAACGCTACCCAGGAGACTACTCTCAGATACACGATACAACACAACGTTACCCAGGAGACTACTCTCAGATACACGATACAACACAACGTTACCCAGGAGACTACTCTCAGATACACGATACAACAACGCTACCCAGGAGACTACTCTCAGATACACGATACAATACAACGCTACCCAGGAGACTACTCTCAGATACACGATACAACACAACGTTACCCAGGAGACTACTCTCAGATACACGATACAACACAACGTTACCCAGGAGACTACTCTCAGATACACGATACAACATAACGTTACCCAGGAGACTACTCTCAGATACACGATACAACACAACGTTTCCCAGGAGACTACTCTCAGATACACGATACAACACAACGTTACCCAGGAGATTACTCTCAGATACACGATACAACACAACGCTACCCAGGAGACCACTCTCAGATACACGATACAACACAACGTTACCCAGGAGACTACTCTCAGATACACGATACAACATAACGTTACCCAGGAGACTACTCTCAGATACACGATACAACACAACGTTTCCCAGGAGACTACTCTCAGATACACGATACAACACAACGTTACCCAGGAGACTACTCTCAGATACACGATACAACATAACGTTACCCAGGAGACTACTCTCAGATACACGATACAACACAACGTTTCCCAGGAGACTACTCTCAGATACACGATACAACACAACGTTTCCCAGGAGACCACTCTCAGATACACGATACAACACAACGCTACCCAGGAGACTACTCTCAGATACACGATACAACACAACGTTACCCAGGAGACTACTCTCAGATACACGATACAACACAACGCTACCCAGGAGACTACTCTCAGATACACGATACAACACAATGTTACCCAGGAGACTACTCTCAGATACACGATACAACACAACGTTACCCAGGAGACTACTCTCAGATACACGATACAACACAACGTTACCCAGGAGACTACTCTCAGATACACGATACAACACAACGTTACCCAGGAGACTACTCTCAGATACACGATACAACACAACGCTACCCAGGAGACTACTCTCAGATACACGATACAACACAACGCTACCCAGGAGACCACTCTCAGATACACGATACAACACAACGTTACCCAGGAGATTACTCTCAGATACACGATACAACACAACGCTACCCAGGAGACTACTCTCAGATACACGATACAACACAACGTTACCCAGGAGACTACTCTCAGATACACGATACAACACAACGCTACCCAGGAGACTACTCTCAGATACACGATACAACACAACGCTACCCAGGAGACTACTCTCAGATACACGATACAACACAACGTTACCCAGGAGACTACTTTCAGATACACGATACAACACAACGCTACCCAGGAGACTACTCTCAGATACACGATACAACACAACGTTACCCAGGAGACTACTCTCAGATACACGATACAACACAACGCTACCCAGGAGACCACTCTCAGATACACGATACAACACAACGCTACCCAGGAGACTACTCTCAGATACACGATACAACACAACGCTACCCAGGAGACCACATTCTTCCATAGGATACTTGACAGGTTTTACAAACCATCAGTGTTTGGCCTGGTTGTGGTGTCTACGTGGGAGTACGTGTTGCAAGCACTAAAAGTCAGGCAGACCAGGTCTGACTGGGATGGTCATAGACCAAGTAGCGGGGTCAGTCATACACTCAAGTTTCTCAACAACTGTAGCCACAATCACTTACGATAATCTTAATTTACACACCCATCATTCTCCTTCCTCTTCCGTCCTAGTAAAATGCGTAGCGATACATTTGATGAGTTTCGAGAGTCTTACTACTCTGGTGATAGCCTGGTCAACCAGGTTGTTGCTGCTGGAGGCTCGCTGCCCCACATATACCCTAATCGAACTACTAAAGTCTCCCGATTAGCCTGAAAGATTTCATTACTTCAAGCAGGTGAACTGGGACGGAGGAACACAGCTAGGGTGTGCTCAGACTGAGGGACTGATTACCTCAAACTCCTCCTCATCTTCCACCTTTCTCTGCATCGGACTGAAAAAAAAAACCCACTGGTTGGGGATACGTTTAAAGAATAAAGTTACCCAAATGTTGCATAAGTGTCTCATTTATCAACTTGTCGGATTTCTAAATCATTTATTTACAGCTTTCA
>NC_069427.1:14069923-14094923 GCF_026875155.1 Cherax quadricarinatus
TGACTCCTGCTAACCAATACTATGGTTAACCATCACCACCACTACTGTTAACTACTCTTATTAACAACCACTACTGTTAACTACTATTGATAACCACCACCATTGTTAACTATCATTGATAACCACCACCACCACCACCGTTAACTACAATCATTGATAACCACCACCACCAATGTTAACTACTGTCACTGATGAACACCACCACCACTGTTAACTACTATCGCTGATAACCACCACTGCTGACTACTACCATTGATAACCATCACTGGTAACCACAACCACTGATAACCACCACCATTGCTTACAACCACTGATAGCCACCACCACTGTTAACTACAACCACCGATAACCACCACCACTGTTAACTACAACCACTGATAACCACCACCACCATTGCTAACTACAACCACTCATAACCACCACCACTGCTAACTACAACCATTGATAATCACCATCACTGCTGATTTCCCCTACTGGTAATCACCACAGACTTCCATTGATAATTACCCCAAATGCTAACGCCACCACCACTGCTAATTATAACCACTACTTACCATCACCACCGTAATATGAGTAGTAGCAGTAGTAGTAACAGTAGATATTAAAATCAATAAAATTTCTCGTTACGAATGTTTTACATAACATTGCTAAAGGTGTAAGCATCAAGTGTTAGAACATTGGAAAAAACAGAATGTAAATACACACGCTGAAACTGCGACCCACCGAGGCGTTGTCCTTCTCTCTGAGGGACCAATTATAACCCAAGACTCGCAGGCGCTGATAGATAACAACCTCCTCAAAAATTACAGCTGCTGGAATGAATGGAAAGACTACGACGGGAGGGGAAAGTTATCACAATACCTCGCCTTCTGGTTAGGAATGAAAAATGGGACAGTTTCTTTGGAATTAATTTTCATTAAGGAAAGAATTCTCCGCTTTCAGAGCAGTATCCACTGCTCTTGGAGCAGTATCCACTGCTCTTGGAGCAGTATCCACTGCTCTTGGAGCAGTATCCACTGCTCTTGGAGCAGTGCCCACTGCAATTGGAGCAGTATCCACTGCTCTTGGAGCAGTGCCCACTGCTCTTGGAGCAGTATCCACTGCTCTTGGAGCAGTGCCCACTGCTCTTGGAGCAGTGCCCACTGCTCTTGGAGCATTTATCCACTGCTCTTGGAGCAGTATCCCTGCTCTTGGAGCAGTGCCCACTGCTCTTGGAGCAGTATCCACTGCTCTTGGAGCAGTGCCCATGCTCTTGGAGCAGTGCCCACTGCTCTTGGAGCAGTGCCACTGCTCTTGGAGCAGTGCCCACTGCTCTTGGAGCAGTATCCACTGCTCTTGGAGCAGTATCCACTGCTCTTGGAGCACTATCCACTGCTCTTGGAGCAGTATCCACTGCTCTTGGAGCAGTATCCACTGCTCTTGGAGCAGTATCCACTGCTCTTGGAGCAGTATCCACTGCTCTTGGAGCAGTATCCACTGCTCTTGGAGCAGTATCCACTGCTCTTGGAGCAGTATCCACTGCTCTTGTGTCAGCATAGTTGCTAATCCCTGTGTTATATAGCATAGCTTATTAGTATCATCCATGTGCTTTAGATAGGAGATCCCTCTTAGGCCTGTGACTGTTGTGTGACGTCACGGGATGCGCATGTGCACGTTCGTACCTCTGCCCCGGCCTCAGACGGCGTGTAGACCTACAGGCGAAGACAGGCAGAGGCTGGGCTCCACATTCATCATCACAGTCTGACAATATATATGTTACCATCCAACAAGTGTGTCTACCTTCAACCCTCGATATCTCCATTAAGAACCCCTACGATAAATGGTGGCAACGGAGGGCCTGTAATTCTGACGATTACAGCGATTTCTGGAGATAAACATCTTGTGGCTAGGCCTACCGAGAAGGTTAACCCCAGCCAGCTACCTCAAGTCAGCTACTTGCCCAAGCTCCTACCAGCTTCTACACCATCCACTGGTCAGTCTCTTTGTATTAGTGTTTTTTCTGCTTATTTGCATCACTCCCGAGGGTTGACCCGAGTTTGCAAGATAAGCCAGTTTCCAGTCTGTGGTGGGGGAGTCCAGTCCAGCCTAGTCTACTTCATCCAGTTCTTTTGCCTGCCAAGCCAGCTTCTACCTCTGTTGTGCTCTTCGTGAGAAGTTATCAAGCTATTCTGTGTGAAGGGTTAGATAAGCCAGCTAGAAACTAACCCAGGTGCCTTACCCCAGTACTCAAGCAAGCCACGTGAGTAGTCTTCGCTTGTGATTCAAGCTCCAAGCAATTCTGAGTGCTCTTTTTCATCCTTGTGGTGTTGTGGTATTTTGTGGGTTGTTTTTAAGCCAGTCGGCTTAGAATTATCTTCGCGGCAGTGTGGCTGTCCTCAGTGGGGCTTACGCTGTTCAACCCATAGACCCAACCACCCAGGGACCACGTTGTCTCACCATTGCCGGGTCTTAGCCCTGTTTCAGCCCATCACTCGACACCGCCTCAGTCCTGCTCAGCCCACTCACCAAACCACTACCACTGTTTTTATTGTACTCTTATTACGGGTACTAGTACCATATTTTAAGGACCACATAGGGGGTCAAGAGCTAGAGTGTGTTTTCGCGCCACCGTTAAAAGCCTCCTGTGTGAAGTCTATCGTCGAATGTAAGCGCAATTCTAGGGATACGTGTGCAAGGGACAGCAGCAAGACGACAAAAAACAATCCTCTAACTCTCCCCCATAACCTCATTCTTCACCAAGTCGTTACAGCGATAATTAATATTTTTTTTTCATAGAGACATTTGCGAGTGTTGAGACATTTCTTTTGTGTTTCCAGTGATTTTTCTCTTAGTGACATTCAGTGACTCTTGATCAGACTCAGTTTTTGGTTTGCAATAATCTTTTAGTCTCCTTAATTCAGTGTTAATTTTTCGTGCTTTATCTTAGGTCTGTTGTGTTGTGTGTCTTCTTATACACTTGAAGTAAGTACCTTAGTGTTTTTCCTTTGTTGTGTGTGCAACATATGAGCAGTATAGAACTTGTGTTTCCACTTCAGAATCACCTTGTGTTCTCAGTATTCCAGTGAAGTATTTCAGTTATCTGTTATATTTTTTTCTCTTCCCACCATTTGTGTATTTTTGTTTTGTTCCCTGTGTGTTGAACATTCTTGTGTTCATATTCTCTCATTTAGCCAGTGTTTTAATTTGTCTTATTTCCACAGACAATAGTGCCATTATTTTGTGCAAGCAAGAAATCATTTTTACAAAATTTTTCACACATCAAGTTTCATTGCAAGAAAATTCTAGTATTGTGTTTATGTTGATGTGTTGTGTTCTGTATCACTGTAAGTGTTCAAGTTTTTTGTTCTGTGATTATTTTTTCATGTTTTATTGAACAAATTCACTCTTAGTGCAATTTTTAAGTTCTTCTTTTAGAGTAAATTGTTCTTTTGCTTGTTAGTGTTGTTTAAGTTGCAGTTAAGAGTTAAAGTGTTCATTCCTTGATATATTTCTTTTCTTGTGTGTGTAATAATTTTTATTGCACATTGACTCATTTTGCAATAATTCTTGTGCAAATATTGTGTTGCCATTAAAGTTTTCTTGCAGAAAATTTTATGCAGTACTTGTTGATTAGCAATTGTAATTTTGCAACATTGCTACGGTTTATTTCAGTGCATTTATTTATGCTCTGTTCTGTGCATAATATTTTATTCTTTGTGTGCCATTTTATTCTCTTTTTAGTGAATTGTTTTGCTCAGTTTTTCTTAATTGTGCACAAGATTTATTGAGTCCATTTTAACATTTTTTTTTATTGATTTATCATTTTGTGTATTTTCCTGTTGCATTGAAAGTAAAGACGACTCACTGTGCCATTTATTCAATTTAAAGTAAAAGTTGAGCAAATCAATTTTGAGTAAAGTAAAAAGTTTCTCTTGATTTTCAAGTGTTGTTTGTTCAGTTGCATATTTTTCTTGTGTGAATTCCTTTGCTTACTGGTGACCTGTCAATTTTTTAATTTACTTATGCAGAATAGTTAAGCATTTTCTTCCATTTAAGCTTATTGTGTCATTCTCTCCATTTTTCTTGCCTTATGCACTTGAGTAAGTTCACTGAGAAGATGTCCCAGTCACTTTTGAAACGTTCACTTAGGGGTATCATGCCAGTCAAAGTCAATATGAATCAGTCCCATTTACCAAACATTTCCTTACTGACTGAAGACAATACCTAGCCCTTGAGAAATGTGTTTTTTCTCACAGCTTGTATCTGAAATTTTTTAAAAGTGCTGCGAAATGTGGAATTCAGTTTAAGTTCCTATAGATTCGTTCATTACTTATTAACGTAGCCGGGGGGTCAGGCACTAGTATTCTGTCACTCCCCTCTGTGTTCCAACTACAACCTTCAGACTTGCAGGATAGTGTTCCGTTTCCTCAAGTGTCCGAGGACACTCAGACTGCTTGAGTGCACACCCTATCCCTGCAATGACTGCTAGTTTGAGTAGTAGTTTCTCCACAGGGATGCCCTTGTCAGAAAACGATTTCTTGAAATTAGTAATGCCATCTCTTGTTGATGTGACATGCTGTCTGCAGAAAGACGTCTCTGTTACAGCTTAGTGTTCTCACTAGAGTGTCTGTTGTTGTTCCTAATATTCCAGATGGTGATCCCATCCTAGTTGACAGTAATCAGTGCATTTTTAGAAGTTATTTCTCGAGTAACTTTCACATGTTAACTTTGTAAGTGTAGTTTTTTTTATAGTTGATACCTCGTGTCACTGTGTGCGATCAGATTGATATCAGCATTGTTGACTGTGTTTATTTTTTTCTCCTGTGGGTTGCGTTTGAGATAGTAGATTCGTTCTCCCTTGCTCATATTGCGTGTTATAGCATTAATTTTTTTAACCCGGGGGGGGTCATCCACTTCCCCCGTTTTTTTCATTCCTCCAGTAAGAAAGAACCGATCCCTTGTGGTCTGGTGTGATTCGATTCCTGCTCCAGGAAGATCTTATTCTTACTGTGAAGCCACCAGCACCCATTAGTGACTTTGTAATGAGCCAAGAATTACTGTATCGAACAGCCCAGTTGGGACTCCAAGCAGAAGAGTTACCAGTTAGTAATTCCCCAGTCACTATGAACGTAGCTCTACAGCTAGTTCATGATGCACCAGGTGTTGCACACCCTGGTATGGATCGTTCAGTGAAACAAGCCAGAATGAAATACTTTTGGCCACGTATGGCAACTGACATTTCCGAGTATGTTAAGAAATGTAGTGTCGAATGCAACATAAAGGAAATGTCAAAGGTCCTAATCCAATCCAAGTGTACCCAACCCACTAGCGAACCGTGGGAAAGAGTTGCCCTCGATTTGTTAACCAATTTTTTAAAAGTTCCCTCCAAGGGAACCAAACATCTGTGTGTTATGGTAGACCATTTCACCAGATATTGTGAGTTCCTATTGCAGATAAGACTGCAGAGACAGTAGCTAAAGCGTTTTAAAGAACGCATTATCTGCAGGCAATCACCCCAAAGTCCTAGTGACAGTAATGGGGTGATTTTGTTAATGAGATTCTTGAAATTTGTGTTTCTTTATACAAGATCTCTAAATCCACCATTGTTCCTCATCATCTGCCAGCAATGTTAGCCGAACGAACCAATAAGAAAGTACTTGATGTCCTGAAGCCACTATCAACCCCCAATAGTGAAACTTGGGATGAACATACCAGAGTCCCATGTGCCATAATTCTGCTTACAATGCCTCCATAGGTGTACTCCACCTTATCATTGTATGGGTAGACCAGCGGTTCCTATGAGTTGTATTCCACTCCGAAAACCTAATTACACCCTGATGATTTCATAGCAACTCGTTACCATCATGGCTCAAAGTGTTTTTAGAAGAATCCGTGAAACACTTCACAAATCAACACAGAATTTACTAGAGTAACTAATACCGTGCAACCATCAAAAGTCAAGTAGGTTAAGAGTAAAGCTGCAAATTTCAACAAAACATCCGAAATGGCGCTAAGCTCGATCAAAATTTGTCCCGGGCCTTATCGAGTTGTAAAATATCTCTGGTAATAGGAAAGGTATAGAGGAATTAGTCTGGTAGTACAGAGAATCGCATTTAGATCATATGAAAAATTTGTGCGAGTTGATGAATTGCTACCCAGACTAAGTGATAGATGCTGAAAATCCTCTTGACTCTGTACCCCTCTACCTCAATATCATCAATAACCAACCTGAAGTCGTTACTCCTGCGTACCGACAAGTAATGAGAAACCCACAAAATATCTTTTGTAGATCTCGTTCAGATCTCCCTCAGTCCAGGGCTGGTTGTTACCCTTTTCAGAGGGAATTTGAAATCCCCCCCAAAATAAACCATTTCTGCCATATGTAAACCTCACCCTCGCAGAATTGGGGTTTAAAGTGTACTAGTCTGTATAACAGATGTCCGAGATAAGTAATTGTCAACTGTTCGTTATTAACTGATTTAAATTTTTTTTTCAAAATTTTTTTCGTATTCACTTTCCCCCGTATTCTGAAATTTGACAGTATAGTCTGAGTGCACCAGATACCTTTGCTGTTAATTCACCTGTATATTAAATATTTGTATTTTCCTCAGAATCCGTAGAGGGGCATGAAATACAGATCGATCCATCTGCTCTTGGGCAGATCCATGCTCTTGAGCAGTATCCACGCCTTGGGCGAGTTATCCACTGCTCTTGGAGCGTATCCACTGCTCTTGGAGCAGTTCAAATGCTCTTGGAGGCATATCCACTGCTCTTGAGCAGCCACTGCTCTTGGCAGTATCCACGCTTTGGAGCAGTATCCCTTGCTTTGGAGCAGTATCCATGCTCTGAGAGCAGTATCCACTGCTCTGGGGAGCGTTTCCACTGCTCTGGGGGAGGCAGGGGGGGGATCCACGGGATGTGGAGTATTCCACTGCTTGAGGCGTATCCCTGTTTAGCCTGCAGTATCCACTGCCCTTTTGAGCAGTATCCACTCTCTTAGAGCAGTATAAGCTGCTTTCAGAGCAGTACCACGTCCAAAGCAGTATAGCTATTCTCAGAGCATTTTAGCTACTATCAAGCAGTATAGCTACTATCGAGCAGTAAAGCTACTACAGAGCAGTAAAGCTACTATCAGAGCAGTATAAGCTGCTCTCAGAGGAGCATCCATTGCAAGTGAATATCCCCATAAAACCACACAAAATATGATACTTATTACCTTTAATGTTGTGGTCCGTTGCTGCTTTAGCCTAAGTTAGACGTTAAGGTCTACTAATTATAACTGAAGGGGGCATCCCTTCCCCTTTCTGCTTCCCGTCTTGGGAGGGGACTTGAAATTTTTCTTCCGGAGATTGGAGAAAAATCCTGTGATCTTACGAAAGCATTCAGTCTTTTTACTGTATTTCAGAAGAGGTAAACAACTGAAGGGTCACATAGGAACCTTGAGAATGAAAGGGTTCTGCCCTCCGGTTGTTGATTTTGGGAGTCAATGTTCTCGCTGCCTGTCCAGGGCCTCCTGGTTGATGCCCGATCAACCGAGTTGGGGTAATCATGCTTTCATTTGAGAAGAGGGCGCTCCAGTTACTTGATAAGGAGCACTCACTGCATCAAGGTACATATTAAGAAGGACACTACAACTTGCTTTGTCCTCAAATTCAGAGCTTTTGCGGTTTCTAACCATTCTTTCAAGCAATTTACTCGTTATTTACTCTTTCGTGTCATTAACAAACCTGTTAAACTTTATTCTCTGCTGCACTTACTAGCTTTTCTGCTAGCAATGCTCGTCAGTATATCTAAAAATTTCCGTTAACTTGCTTCCTTTATATTTCGGAACCTGTTCACAACCAACATTTATTAAGCTTGTTTCCCCCCAACATTATGAGCTTGTTCCCACCAACAATTTTACTGTCCTTTCACCCACCAAAAATTTCCGTTACTTGTTATCTATTTCTTGAGTTCCACTTTTCACTCAGCATTTTTGCCGACCTTCCCCCAGCGGGGGTCGCGCACGGAAGGATGGTGCATCTGTGTTTTCGGTCGTCAAGTTGTACATTACTCCCAAGACTTCAGAAGTTGTGATAACTTAGCTTTTCCCTGATCAAGATGCTGAATAACTCGGCAGTTTTACAGCAGGAAAAGTAAATGATATGATTAAAGGGAAGAGGAGGACGAAGATGAGGTGGAATATAATAAAAAGAGGAGAAATATACTATTAAGAGTGTGGAAAATACTGTATATATTTTCCAGAAATACAGTTATATGTAAATAGATGGCCATACTGTATTTAAAATTTACGTAATCGAAAACGGGAAGCTGCGCCTGCACAGGAGAGGGGACTCGCCATCTTGGTTTTGAATTGGATACAACGTTAGTGTAATTGGGAAGGAATTTTCGTGCTCTAGAGGTTAAAATTGGGCTGACACCTCTCAAATAGGAGGCGAAATTGTTGGACATGCATTCCTGCATAACTTGAGATATCAGACGACTGGACAAGACAGCTCCAGGAACCTCAGATAAGCTCTCTAGATTTGTGTATAATTCTGGCCAGTGTTTTTATAAATTTAGTTAGTGAGGTTTTTCTGAGTATGATACAACTTAATATCCAGTCAAATTGGTGAGTGATATTAAGATATATTTTCCTTCTGTTATGTAATTGTGTATATATATATAACCTTTATTTTTAATATACAGTCCACAAATTTATATATTTACCAGAATTCCTGGTGATGTATAATTCATTTAATTAATAGGTCCAGAGCAACTTGTGGATATGACAGTGGTAGGTATCGAAGGGGGACATTTTTGCGACCTAGGTGTCCCAAATTCCTACTTGTCTAACTGATAAATAATAATTATCTATGCTCATTTATTATGTACATAATTATACATACAGATAAATGCAATTTTCCACAAAGAGTATATGGAAGAAGATAATGCTAGGAGGACGATACCGAAGATGAGAAAATAAGTGGAAGAGAAAAAAATCAAGAGCAAGAAAAAAAAAAAAAGGAGAACCAGAATAAACGAGACAGGAAGAAGATTAAAAAAAAAACGGTTTTCAAAGTACACACGCAATTCGTTGCACCATCTTTGGGAAATTTTAACCTAATGAGATGTATAATTTTTTTTTTAAAGTGGTTAATGCAAGTGGCAATACAGTAGCTGGATTGTATATCAAAGGTGAAGAAACTCTCGAGACCTGCCACAGGTATATCACACACACACACACACACACACACACACACACACACACACACACACACACACACACACACACACACACACAAATACACACACACACACACAAATACACACACACACACACACAAAACACACACACACACACAAACACACACACACACAAACACACACACACACACACACACACACACACATACATACATTTTCAATATTATTCGAGTTAAATATTAGGCAATTAGAAAATAGCTCTGGTAACAAAGAAATCTCTGAAAGAAACATAGGAGATCCAAAAGCAATCAGAAAGAAGGTAGATAGATAGATAGATAGATAGAGAGAGAGAGAGCGAGAGAGAGCGAGAGAGAGCGAGAGAAGAGAGAGAGAGAGAGAGAGAGAGAGAGAGAGAGAGAGAGAGAGAGAGAGAGAGAGAGAGAGAGAGAGAGAGAGAGAGAGAGAGAGAAATTTCTTCACCTTTCAGTCAGGATCTGAGTTGCCTTTGCAATACAACTCCACAGTGATACCTTTCCTGGGTCTCGGTTTCCCAAGAGTTAATTAAACAAAGATCTCACAGTCGTCTAAGGTTCCAGTCTCACGAAATCCTAACCTAATTTGTTTCTTTACATTTAAACAGTAATTCAGGTGTGTTGCTTGTCATAATAATGATGTGAATGAAGACTTAGCAGTGATAATGACGAATAATAATGTATTTGTAACACACCACTGGAACTGAGCCGCAGGGGGGAGGGGAGGGGATCATCCTCGAAACCTTCAACAGGTAGTTTACCCGTAGACAGTTCCTGGAGTCACTGCTCCCGTGGCCGGGTTCCAGATCATGGAAAACCGGCCTCGTTAACCAGGCAAGCGCCAGACGAGCCTGGCCTTCTGGGAGCAGAAAAATACTTTCGGAACTCGTCAAAGGTATATTAAAATTATGTATATTCCTATCTCATTCTCCATGGAGTAGAGCTCGAGGGACTTCGCTGCGTTTCACGGGTATTGGAAATTCTCTTTTCACTCTCCATATCGACGATTTCGTCTGCCTTAAAAGGCTGTTATGTGACAATAATATTCCAGTCTATAGAAAATGTATCACCTGGAGAGAATTATCATCTCTTCTTCTGAAGGTTCTAATTATCCAGACAATCATCTTCCTTGAGGTTGTGGTAGTAGCACTGTTGTGATACATGACTTAAAGATCAGATATTATCAATGCTTAGCAACAGAATCATATATAGACATCAGTATTTCACTCATATCTTTGTAATCGTCAATGTAGGTTCCATCTTGTTTGAGCAAGAACCTGATAATGGACGGGGTGTTTGCACTTGATTTTGCATAAGAGATGAAGTATTTTGGATTTCTTTCAATTTCATTAATTGCTTTAAACTCCCTCTGTCTTTCCTGGACTCTGTACGATTCATTCAATTAAAGTTCTCTATCTTCTATTTCTCTAGCCAGTGTTTCCTTTCCTACTACAGTCAAGCACCCATGAGAGGTTCTGTAATTCTTCGTCTTCGCCTGTAGAGGAAGAATCTCTGTAGCTTACATCACTCCTCTTTTCCCTTTTTTTCTTTTTTTGAGCTATATTCAACTCCAATTTTTATTTCCTCAATCTTTCCATAGCGAATTAACTGAAATTTGTCTTCATTGAACCTAATATTTTGGCTAGTGGGCCAATGGATTACATAAACTTGGAGATCTGCTGTATCTCCAGTAGATGCCACACACACACACACACACACACACACACACTGTAAATTCAAGCAACGTCTGCAGAGGATGATGCAGTGCTGTAATGTACGTCTCTGTCGGATACGAGAAAGAGAATTGGGGAGAGCAGTGTACCTTGAGGAACAGAGCTTTTCACTCTGATCTTGTGTTAATTTTTTTTTTTGCTTCGATTAGTTAGTGTACGTGTTAAGTACCTGTTGATGGTTACAGGGGTCATCGCCCCCCCCCCCCCCCGAGCCCCGGTAACAGATTATTTTCACTGGTTGCTACTTTAAGCACCTCTAACACCTCTTCACATCGCAAGATGTGCCTAGTACAGTCTTCACATTGCAGGATGTACAGAGTTCAGTCTTCAAACATCGACGTCATTCTTAAACATGGATATGCAAATCACGACCGGTGCAAGTGGTGACTCAAGACTTCTCATGTGTGTAAACAAAGCTAGCGGATGAAACCCCTTCTGGGAGACCCAGACCCACACACATACACACCAGTGTTTTACCTGTTACCTCCTCCCTTGTTTTATTTCAAAAGGTCGAGAGATTCATTAGACTGAAGAGTGGAAAAAAGGGAAATCTTATAATGAAGTTAGTTTCACTATCTCTTCTTCCCTCCTTTCTTAACGTTTTCCACTTCTAACATTCTCAGTCTTTCACTTTTCAATCCTCCATCCCAAAGTCTGTTCTTGGAGGCCACAGGTGAGGCAGGTGATATCACCCTTGTCTCACCTGTCTGCCCACACACCAGGTGAAGGTCTGACCTCCCTCCTCCGCCCTCACCTGCACCCCCGCCCTCACCTGCTCCTCCACCCCCTTTCCCCCCCTCTAACCGCCCACACACAAGGGCTGACCCTCTCCTGCACCCTTACCTGTTACGCCCACCTTCACCAGTTCTGCCACCCACCTACCTGCCCAGGTAAAGCATGAGGGTGGGAGGGTGGTTGGTGTGGAGGGGAGAGAAGGCTAAGATATTTCTAACAATTTTCCACGGGAATCAGAAGTCCAAACCACCCAGATTCACCATACTCAACCCTGATTCACCATACACCACCCAACTCCTGCCTGTCAAAGACATTATGCGAAGCACTGACGGTGAGCAAAACATAGACGCAATGCAAAACATTGACGCTAAACAACACACTGGCGTTATGCAAAGCCATCAGCTATAACTTCCCAGTAGTTCACAAAACCATCTAGTGAAAATTTAATGTCTTGAGAAAAAAAAAAACTCACTCAAAACTCGCCCCAAACTTCCTCTTGTCAGGTGACTTCAATTTAAAATATCTAAAATAAAATTAAAAATACGCTTAGCAAATGCTATTTCAGTAAAAATCAGAGGAGGCTGTTCAAATGAGCACTCTCACACAAACGAGCTATTAAGACTGTGATAAATTCGTCAGTAAATGAGGGAGCCAACCAGACCAGAAAATAACCACGACCTAATATTCACAAATAAGGCTCAGGTACGGAACATAATTAGGTGTTGAATACCTGCAAACTCAGACCACGACCTAAGCGAAGTTCAGACCTGCATTGACACTGGAGCAGGAAAAGTCATGAGGATGTACTCAAGAAACTAAATTTGTAATGCCTAATGGTGTATGTGTACTGATAGTTTGCATGTAATAGGGGCACAAATTGCAGTTACTCCTCTGTGGGAAAAACTGAAGAATTGAAAAGTGGAACGGAATATAAAAAAAATCTAATTACTCAACAGACTAGAAAAAGAATGTGAATGAGTTAAAAGTGATAAAGTCAGGAGAATATTCAAGGACCACAATTCCCCTGCGTCTATCACAAACGAAGGGAGAGGGATAATCTGGATAACTAGAACGAGGGATAATCTGGATAACTAGAACGAGGGATAATCTGGATAACTAGAACTTTCAAATGAAGGAATTGCCAAGCCAGTGATGGTAATCTGTAAGTCATTCGTCATCTGTAGACTGGAAAACTGATTCACACTTTCAGCTTTTTTTTTTTAAGGCAAGTGAAATCGAGGCACTGAAGAACGTACAGAGATCCTTTAATGGTCCCTTTACATTAACTGAGCTCGTTCTTATGTACTCTTTGCGCAACTGCTTTTATTTAAAGATATTCTGCACCGTCTTTCAAGCCTCTTTCTTTTTTTCGTAGGGAGTGGTTTTAGGGGAAGCAGATTTGAAGGCAGTTCCACCAGATTTTCCCAAGACTTGGCAACACCCTCCTGTCATACGTAAGGTAAAGGGACCAAGACTTGTCAACACCTTCCCATCATACGTAAGATAAAGGGACCAAGATTTGCCAAAACAATCCCTTCATATGTGAGGGGAATTACTAATGGGTCTCGAGCTGTCTTCAAGAGGGAACCAGATAAATTCCCTATATTAGTTCCTGGTCAACTGGGCTGTGGTGCATAAGTTCGACTGAGTGTGTCTATCCTTAACAGCCTAGATGATCAGGCCATCAACCATAAGGCCTATCCTGGGACCGGGCCGCTTGGACGGTGACCCCCGAAATCGCCTTCAGGTAATCTTCAGGTACGCAAAACACTGACGCTACGCATAACACTGACCATTGCTGTTACCCTCAGGCCTAGACAACCATCTGGCCTTACGCAGACGGAACGCAAAACTATGTGACTACGCCCACCTACCTACTCCTCCTCCTCTACCTTTCCCTCCACGTCTACCTCCTCTCTACCCCTGTTATTTATCTGCACGATGAAGCCGACGCCCACAATTCCTGCCCTTTGGTTCTCTCTCTGCCTCCCCTATTATCCATTAAATCTTCTGCTTCCCCTTCTGCTGCGTCTCACTCACCTAATGAGCCTCCCTCACCTCCTGCATCTCCTTCACCATCTACTGCTTTTCCATCACTTCCTATTGCTTCTCCCTCATCTCCTATTGCTTCTTCCTTATCTCTTATTGCTTCTCCCTCACCCCAGTATGCGTCAGAGGTGAGGCAGAGACCCCCCTGACCCCACTCAAACACGGAAGACTGCACAATAGACACGGGTGATAAACTCCACGACATAAACCCCACATTAAGCAGACAATGATGACATAAACCACTGTGAAACCTTGGGTCGAGGTGTTCCGTGTATCCTTAACTGTAACTCTCCCTGTTATCTGTTAACGGAGTGTAAATAAAACAGCCAGAAAAGACCAGGTATTCCGTCAGAGTGCAAAATTTTTAACAAGTTTGAGTTCCACACACAAACACACACATGACAGGAGGATAGTATCTCCCTGGCTGTCTTCTCAGCCACAACACACACACACACACACACACACACACACATTTCAAAAGGTCTTGACAGAGAAATTCAGAGAAGCATAGAAAATGTGGAAATGGGGGAAGCAATAAAGAACAGAGAAAATTAAAATAAAACGAAAGAAGTGAAAGAGATCCTTTGGGAAATTAGATGCAAGGAATGCAACGGGATCGAATAAGATATTACTCTAGGCACGAGAGGAGCAGCTGGGAAGCTGCGCATCCAAACAGCGAGAATTTACAACAATTCAACAGAAACGAGGCAACCATACATAGCCGAAACAGCTGCAAACGTGATCCCAATATACAATACGAAAAACAGAAAGCAGTGAACCGTAGACTGTCTTACCTGACAACTCTGTTATCTAAGATAATAGAAAAGATAATCAGAAAATAATGTACCTAGCCAAGACATGGATACATGTCTGGAATATTACCTGTAGGGTGTTCCGGGGGGTCAACGCCCCCCCGCAGCCCGGTCCATGACCAGGCATGGACTCATAAATTACAAATTCTCTATCAGCGACCCATGAAAAAGAAAGGTACATAAAATTTCTAAAGCCACGACACACAGGCAATCCACAGTCCCCAGAAACCAACCAATATTGTGGACAGAGGTCTCGCCCAGATTTTCATCATAGGTACGACACTGCCAAAGATACTAGCAAATGCAAATTAGACAGATAACAACGATCGTCTAAACAACTGACCCACAGATAAAGAGTAAAGGTATATGTAAGACAGTAGGTTGGTAGACAGCAACCACCCAGGGAGGTACTACCGTCCTGCCAAGTGAGTGTAAAACGAAAACCTGTAATTGTTTTACATGATGGTAGTATTGCTGGTGTCTTTTCTCGGTCTCATAAACATGCAAGATTTCAGGTACGTCTTGCTACTTCTACTTACACTTAGGTCACACTACACATACATGTACAAGCATATATATTCACACCCCTCTGGGTTTTCTTCTATTTTCTTACTAGATCTTGTTCTTATTTCCTCTTATCTCCATGGGGAAGTGAAACAGATTTCTTCCTCCGTAAGCCATGCGTGTCGTAAGAGGCGACTAAAATGCCGGGAGCAAGGGGCTAGTAACCCCCTTCTCCTGTATATATTACTAAAGTTAAAAAGAAAAACTTTTTTTTTTTCCGTTTGGGCCACCCTGCCTGGGTGGGATACTGCCAGTTTGTGGAAAGAAGATACATATATATATGCAAAACAACCACTGTGAAAAAATAGCGAAATTCCAAGCACTTTCGTGACTTCTGACATAATCAAAGAACTATAAAAAACAAAACATCAACAGAAAGGCATATAATGGAGCAAGACTGACGTGATTGTGAGGTAGGTGTGTGTGTGTGTGTGTGTGTGTGTGTGTGTGTGTGTGTGTTGTGTGTGTGTATGTCTATTATATATATATATATATATATATATATATATATATATATATATATATATATATATATATATATATATATATATATTATATATATATGAATTTGGATGAATTTGGTAGGGTGTGCAAAAGAAGAAAATTAAAGGTGAATATAGGAAAGAGTAAGGTCATGAGGATAACAAAAAGATTAGGTGATGAAAGATTGAATATCAGATTGGAGGGAGAGAGTATGGAGGAGGTGAATGTATTCAGATATTTGGGAGTGGACGTGTCAGCGGATGGGTCTATGAAAGATGAGGTGAATCATAGAATTGATGAGGGGAAAAGAGTGAGTGGTGCACTTAGAAGTCTGTGGAGACAAAGAACTTTGTCCTTGGAGGCAAAGAGGGGAATGTATGAGAGTATAGTTTTACCAACGCTCTTATATGGGTGTGAAGCATGGGTGATGAATGTTGCAGCAAGGAGAAGGCTGGAGGCAGTGGAGATGTCATGTCTGAGGGCAATGTGTGGTGTGAATATAATGCAGAGAATTCGTAGTTTGGAAGTTAGGAGGAGGTGCGGGATTACCAAAACTGTTGTCCAGAGGGCTTGAGGAAGGGTTGTTGAGGTGGTTCGGACATGTAGAGAGAATGGAGCGAAACAGAATGACTTCAAGAGTGTATCAGTCTGTAGTGGAAGGAAGGCGGGGTAGGGGTCGGCCTAGGAAAGGTTGGAGGGAGGGGGTAAAGGAGGTTTTGTGTGCGAGGGGCTTGGACTTCCAGCAGGCATGCATGAGCGTGTTTGATAGGAGTGAATGGAGACAAATGGTTTTTAATACTTGACGTGCTGTTGGAGTGTGAGCAAAGTAACATTTATGAAGGGATTCAGGGAAACCGGCAGGGCGGACTTGAGTCCTGGAGATGGGAAGTACAGTGCCTGCACTCTGAAGGAGGGGTGTTAATGTTGCAGTTTAAAAACTGTAGTGTAAAGCACCCTTCTGGCAAGACAGTGATGGAGTGAATGATGGTGAAAGTTTTTCTTTTTCGGGCCACCCTGCCTTGGTGGGAATCGGCCAGTGTGATAATAAATATATATATATATATATATATATATATATATATATATATATATATATATATATATATATATATATATATATATATATATATATATTAGAGAATTATTTCCTCTACATATTTACTGAAATTTTTTTTCCTCAATTAGGCGAGCAGTTCTGTGAAAATAATCTTATGTAAAAAAAACTTTTACTTTTCATTTTTCCTCATAAAATTAATAATAACCAAAATATACTACAAATAATAAACTAGACAACTTTTGTTTTAGGCTTTTTATTTTAGGAAAAAACACGTATTTTAAATTTTTTTACCACTGGAAATTTTCCATTGAGGCGGCTGTGTTTTTTTTTTTTTTTTTTTTGTAAGATGCGATGTCGTGGGTGTTTCAGTACATTATTCTGGAAGAATATCTTTACATTTCCACCCATTTCTCAGTTCTTATCTAGTTATTTCCGTTCATATGTCTAAAGTTCCCAGACTGTGCTGGGGAGCTGGCAGTTAAGAGGTTACCGGAAACAATGACACAACACACATTAACACTTTAATATCTTTAGCGTCGAAGAGGTTTCGTCTGCACAGTGACCTTCATCAGTCGCATACGGAGGTGATTACAGTACCGGGCACAGCAGAAGTATAGAGATATGTATCATCAATAGAGATACCCAGGTGTTGCCCCTGTGTCTTCCTCATCAACTTATCGCTATTGTATACCATCAACATGAATAATTTTGGATACTTATATGACCATCCAAAGCAGTGCCGCGATCTCCCAACCAAAAGGCAAATATACTTCCAACTCCAGCAAACATGTTAATGCAAAAACGTGTCATAAATATATTACAACCAATGCTGGGACAGACCTCCCTGCAGAATAGAGAAGAGGAACCACCTACCTGGTCTACCTGGGGCGCCACGTCAATATCAAACTGACGAAGGTACCAGGGTATGTTTACAATCATATTTTCCACAGAGAATTGTGCCAGGAAGATAACATATACAGGAATCACAGAATCGTAATCACAAACCCACAGACACTAAGAGTACAAGTATATATGTGGAGTAGTGTCTGTGGTGGAGTAGTGTCTGTGGTGGAGTAGTGTCTGTGGTGGAGTAGTGTCTGTGGTGGAGTAGTGTCTGTGGTGTAGTGTCTGTGGTGTAGTGTCTGTGGTGGAGTAGTGTCTGTGGTGGAGTAGTGCCTGTGGTGGAGTAGTGTCTGTGGTGGAGTAATGTCTGTGGTGGAGTAGTGTCTGTGGTGTAGTGTCTGTGGTGGAGCAGTGTCTGTGGTGTAGTGTCTGTGGTGGAGCAGTGTCTGTGGTGGAGTAGTGCCTGTGGTGGAGTAGTGTCTGTGGTGGAGTATTGTCTGTGGTGAAGCAGTGTCTGTGGTGTAGTGTCTGTGGTGGAGCAGTGTCTGTGGTGGAGCAGTGTCTGTGGTGGAGTAGTGTCTGTGGTGGAGTAGTATCTGTGGTGGAGTAGTGTCTGTGGTGGAGTAGTGTCTGTGGTGGAACAGTGTCTGTGGTGGAGCAGTGTCTGTGGTGGAGCAGTGTCTGTGGTGGAGTAGTGTCTGTGGTGTAGTGTCTGTGGTGGAGCAGTGTCTGTGGTGGAGCAGTCTGTGGTGGAGTAGTGTCTGTGGTGGAGTAGTGTCTGTGGTGGAGTAGTATCTGTGGTGTAGTGTCTGTTGTGGAAAAGTGTCTGTGGTGGAGCAGTGTCTGTGGTGGAGTAGTGTCTGTTGTGGAGCAGTGTCTGTGGTGGAGCAGTGTCTGTGGTGGAGCAGTGTCTTTGGTGGAGTAGTGTCTGTGGTGGAGTAGTATCTGTGGTGGAGTAGTATCTGTGGTGGAGTAGTATCTGTGGTGGAGTAGTGTCTGTGGTGGAGTAGTGCCTGTGGTGGAACAGTGTCTGTGGTGGATCAGTGTCTGTGGTGGAGCAGTGTCTGTGGTGGAGCAGTGTCTGTGGTGGAGTAGTGTCTGTGGTGGAGCAGTGTCTGTGGTGGAGTAGTGTCTGTGGTGGAGTAGTGTCTGTGGTGGAGTAGTGTCTGTGGTGGAGTAGTATCTGTGGTGGAGTAGTATTGAAATTTGTGGAGTACCAGGATCGTCTAGCAATAAGTTGGACTTGACACAACATCCACTACACACTCCAACACGCCTACGCCCTTAAACGCCTACGCTCATACACACCTACGCCCATTACCCTTTATATTGCTGTGTCTCCCTTACTCCTTATCACCTTCCATTTCTTCCCCTCCCCTTTCTATCTCGTCGTCTTCGACTCTCATGGCCTCTTCGTTCTCCGTTTTTCTCTTACCTTCTCACTCCCTCATTCTTTCCCCCTCCCTCTTCCTCCTTTATTCTCTCCCTCCTTTTTCTCTGCCTCTGCTTCCTTCATTCCCTGCAGTCTGCAACAAAATTTTGAACTTCCTCTTATCTTCAGGTATCAGCAACGTATCTCCATTTGTTTTACACTATCTCCTTCCCCAAGCAGAGCCGGCATCCCTCCGCCACG
Organism: Cherax quadricarinatus; assembly: GCF_026875155.1. NCBI lineage: Eukaryota > Metazoa > Arthropoda > Malacostraca > Decapoda > Parastacidae > Cherax > Cherax quadricarinatus. The sequence continues at coordinate 14,089,030 of NC_069427.1, forward strand.
GCACCTGAATCTTCCAACTGTTGCTGTATGCATCCCACATGCCGATCAGCTCAGCTTTGGAAGGAGTGGTGATGTTACGTGGATGTTCCAGAGTGTTATCCTCCTCCTCCTCCTTCTCTTCTTCCTCCTCCTTCTCCTCCTCCTCCTCCTCTTCTTCCTCCTCCTCCTCCTCTTCTTCCTCCTCCTTCTCCTCCTCTACATTCTTTACCCCCCCGTTCTGTTCCTACCGGTAATTTCGACACTGGTAGAACTATTTATTCTTTTTCTTTTCAGATACCGGTTCGTTTTCAGAGAGAATGGGGGGGGGGAGAATGGATGGTATGGTGTGTAGTAAGGTAGTGTGGAGAAGTTTGGCCACCAGAGGTCAACCAGAGGTCAACACTCTCTCTCCCTTCCTCTTCTCTTCTTCCTCTTTCAACCTTCCTCCTCCTCCTCCTCCCCTACCTACCTACCTACATACATAATATCACCATTAAACTTCGTATTACTTTCATTAGCTCAATGGAAGACTGTGTTGACATCCACTTTTAATTCTTCTGTCAACTACAAAGGCGACTTTGAAATATATTTTAATATCATATCTATGAGGATGAGAAAAAGTAATGTTGCTAGGACACTGCCTTGACCTAATGAATTTTCTACCTTGCTGCGATTGGACTTTGTTTGCTACCATTTTGTGATCTGTTTGTTACTTATTTGAACATCCATTTCCTTTGGTGTTCTCTCATACTAATTAACTTAATTTCTGGGGTGTTTGTTGCATTGCCACACGTGCCAGTGCCTTTGCAAAATCTGTGCAGGTTGCATCAGCTTTTGGTTTTCCTTCCATGACCTGTGTAACTGTTACCACGAAACTTCTGGCAGAGCTCAAGAGGGAACTTGAAGAGCTCCTCAAATTAGTTCCTGATCAGCCGGTATGTGGCTCGGACGTTGGATTGTGTGCGACCAGCAGTATGAGCCTGGTTGATCAGGACTTGATGCCAAAGAAGACCTGGCCTGGGATCGGGCAGCTGGGTAATTAACCCTCCCCCCCTCCCGCGAAGCATCCTTCAGGTATCCTTCAAGCAAAGACCTAATAGTTGTAACTGACAAGATCTTCCTATTTTAAAGCTATGTTGACCTTAGTTGTGTAACTCATGTTTCTCCATAAAGTCATTAATTCTGTGGTTGATCACCATTTTCATGATGTGTAATGAGAGTGTTACCGGTGGTGACCCCTGGAACACTCTGCAGATCCAGTTAGATTTCCCAGTGCTTAGCTGCCTCTTTTGTGGAACGGGGCCGTGTCTATACTTTTGACAGCCTCTGAGATTTTATCTGAATATAAGCCCTTTTACCAAAGAATGCTGAGAAATTTTTGCTAATGGTACTTTGCATCTCTTTACACATAACATATTCCAGGAATCAGACCCAGGTGCTATGAGCGTATGTTAATTCTCTTTTCGAAACATGAAGGATTTATGTTACTGTTATACCTATGATATATCTTTGAAGGCTTTTGAGAGTTTTTCTACTCTCACACCCCGGCTCTGGGCCAGGCTTGTTTGGTGTTTGATTGATCAACCAGGCTCTTACTGCTGACGGTCCTTTGACCCACATATCCATCACTGCCCCGATGATCTGACACTTGGCGGAGGAACATTTCCAGTCTCCTCTTGAAAATTTCTACACATGTCCCGGCAATGTTTCTGATATCTCGTGTTAGAGTGTTAAGAGGTGTGGACCTACGGATGTTGATAAAGTGCTCTCGTATTGCGCCCAGGGCGCTCCTGCTTTTTACTGGGTTTATTTTACACATCCTCCCCTATGTCTCATCTCCAATATGTCGTTATAGCAGTGTGCATATTTAAGACCAGACCCTCGAGCACCTTCCACGTACATGTATGGCTGCCACTCATAAAAATTCTGGTATCATTCTGGTATCATGTTTTTTCCGTGTTGTTATGAGTTTGACAAAGAACTGGGGAGAATACTGTGCCTTGAGGGACAGAATCACTCTCTGTGGCAGCCTCTGATTTCACTTAGTTGGTTACTAATCTTTGTGATCAGTTTCCTAGAAAATTAAATATACATCTGCCCATTTTTCCAATTATTCCTTAAGTACGCTTTATGTGTGTCATTACACCATGGTCACACTTGTCGAAGGTTTGTCTGAAGACTGCGCATTACAACAAGATTCTGTTTGTCTTCCAGTCATCCAAGATCATGTAATGGTGTGAATAAACTATTTACAAAACCGATAAGTTGATATATGAAATACTTGTGCAACATTTGAGTATATTCTGGAAAGGTTTCGCCAGCCAGTGGCTTCTTCAGTCCAGTGCAGAGAGGTCAAAGATGAGTAGGAGACTGATTACCTCAGACTCCTCCTTATCGTCCACCTTTCTCTGCACTGGACTGAAGAAGCCACTGCTTGGCGAAACGTTTCCGGAATAACGATAAAGGAGGGCGCCGCTTATAAAGCAGGTTAGGTTCCGGGCTACCGCTGTAAAGTGAAACATAGCCCCCCCCCTTTTTTTTTTTACCCCGAAAAGCACAAAAAAACTCATAACATGTTTACATTATCATATATTAAGTGAGCAATAGAGCTAGGCCTAAAAAATGCATATACAATACACACATTGCTTATCCTAAAATATTTGCATCCTTAAATATATTTATTGTGGGAAGTCAGAAAAAAATGAAGAACGGGTAAAATTGAAACCCACTGCATTAGCGAAACGCCGTAAAGTGAAGCTCTGTAACGCGAAGCACTGTAAAGTGGGCCCCTTTTGTACTTAAATGTTGCACAAGTATCTAATTTATCACTATGCAATTGGACCCGCGACTCTGAGAGGCAGGAATGAGTGTCCGAAGAGAGAACTCTTCAATGCACTTTCTCCGTGAATTAGGAAAATTGCCATCAAATTTCCAGTCGTCTTCATGAGGAAACTGGACAGATCAGTACCTGACTAACTGGGCTGTGGTTTGTATGCTGGACTGCTTACGGCCAACAGTAACAGCCTTGTTGATCAGGCCTTAAATCATCCAGGAGGCCTGGTCTGAGACCGGGCCCTAGAGGCGTTGACTCCCGGAAACATCCTACACGCTAAGTAGGTTCTGTAAGCTTAATGCAAACTTTTCGCAGACTCTGTCGAGATTAAGTATTTCTCGGTACAATGTTTTTGTCTAATATCTTCGTTTCTACATCAGGGAAGTTGAAGCTTCCCTGATACGTGTGCGATTTTCTTTTTATTTTATATCCAGTTTACTTCCACTGCTGTCGCTGATGGTGACTCATAGTTACGAAGTAAGTTTAATAAGGTACAGGTACACATAAATACACTTACACAAATTATCATACACAGTAACATGTGTGTAAATTACTCACCAGGATAACCCAAAAAAGAGCCCTGTAAAAACAGGATAATATACCGGCTTTATATTTTCCACTTTCTTACCTTCATTTCCACAACACTGTTTAACGATTTGCGAATTCAGCGCAAGTGAATCTTTCGTATATAAACTTATTTACTCAGTCACATCTATACAGACGATTATTCGGCATGCTTATGTCACTAAGAAATCCTTAGGCGTGTGTTTCCGTGAAGGCGGAAGACATGTCATTTGTGTCTGAGATGAAGCCATTTATATAGGGAAGATTATCTTTTTATTTTTATTTTCATGTTTTGTAATGTTGTAAACATGAATTAGGATATTCTGTGTTTGTTGATTTGTATTGATGAGTTTGTTGGTGACTTTGGTACTGGTGAAATTGTGGACGAGTCTTGTGTTACTTCACCCTGTCGAGTCGTCCCTTCCAGTTAGTCGTAACACATCTCCCAACCCCTCCCCCTACAATCTCCAACCCCTTCCCCTGCATCAACCAACCAGGGGTTAAAAGATATCCGTGGATCTAATGAAGTCAATTAAATACAAACAATTAAAAGAGGCCATCTTTAATTGTCGCTACGAAGCCACCAATTAACTTCAAGTATTTCTTCTTAATGAAGAACCTTTCAAAGGATTTTTTCTTGACTCGGAATTCTTGTCTCCAGGAATTTACTCTGGACATGATGGGGAAGGGAAGAGGTGATTATCGTTATTTTCTAAGTGACTACTGCGAACACCATCAGTTTCTAAGTGATTACTGCGAACACCATCAGTTTCTAAGTGATTACTGCGAACACCATCAGTTTCTAAGTGATTACTGCGAACACCATCAGTTTCTAAGTGACTACTGCGAACACCATCAGTTTCTAAGTGATTACTGCGAACACCATCAGTTTCTAAGTGACTACTGCGAACACCATCAGTTTCTAAGTGATTACTGCGAACACCATCAGTTTCTAAGTGACTACTGCGAACACCATCAGTTTCTAAGTGACTACTGCGAACACCATCAGTTTCTAAGAGATTACTGCGAACACCATCAGTTTCTAAGTGACTACTGCGAACACCATCAGTTTCTAAGTGACTACTGCGAACACCATCAGTTTCTAAGTGACTACTGCGAACACCATCAGTTTCTAAGTGACTACTGCGAACACCATCAGTTTCTAAGTGACTACTGCGAACACCATCAGTTTCTCAGTGATAACTGATATTATCAGCAGCAACATCTAGTGAAAAATACTGCCAATATTCATTATGATCACGGCTATGTTGCAGGTAGTCAGTCCCCTGTTTATCCTCCCAAACACAACCATCACGTTCAGCAATCATTTACACACACACACACACACACACACACACACACACACACACACACACACACATATATATATATATATATATATATATTGGTAGACAGCAGCCACCCAGGGAGGTACTACAGTCCTACCAACCTGCCGAGTGAAAGGCGAAAAGCCTGTATTTGTTTTACATGATGGTAGGATTGCTGGTGTCTTTTTTCTGTCTCATAAACATGCAAGATTTCAGGTACGTCTTCCTACTTCTATCGAACTTAAGTTAAATGACTCTTACAGGAACCAGGAGAGACAGGAGGAGCTTAAAGCTATTAGTGAAATTGAAAGAAATTCAAAATATTTCTTTTCATATGCCAAAAACAAGGCAAATACCACATCTAGTATCGGGCCCTTACTCAGACAGGAGGGGACTTACACAGATGACAACAAGGAAATGAGTGAAATATTGAAATCCCAGTACGACTCTGTGTTTAGTGAACCACTAATCGGTCTGAGGATCGACGACCCAAATGATTTCTTCATGAATGAGCCTCAAAACTCCATAAATGTATGCCAGATTTCCGACATTACCCTAACTCCGATAGATTTCGAAAAAAGCCATTGACAACATGCCCATGCACTCAGCCCCGGGCCCAGACTCGTGGAACTCTGTTTTCATTAAGAACTGCAAGAAACCCCTCTCGCGTGCCCTAAGTACACTATGGAGGAGGAGCTTGGACATGGGTGAAATTCCACAGCCACTTAAAACAACGGATATAGCCCCACTCCATAAAGAGGGCAGCAAAGCATTAGCTAAGAACTATAGACCAACAGCTCTGACGTCCCACATCATAAAAATCTTTGAAAGAGTGCTAAGAAGCAGGATTGCAAATCACCTGGATTCCCAAAATCTGCACAATCTAGGGCAACATGGGTTCAGGTCAGGTCGCTCCTGCCTCTCACAACTACTGGATCACTATGATATGGCCTTGGATGCACTGGAAGAAAATCAGAATGCAGATGTAATATACACAGACTTTGCAAAAGCATTTGACAAATGCGATCATGGTGCAATAGCCCATAAAATACGTGCTAAAGGAATAACTGGGAAAGTGGGGAGATGGATCTTCAACTTCCTAGCAAATCGAACACAAAGAGTAGTGGTCAACAGAGTTAAATCGGAGGTGCCATAGTGAAGAGCTCTGTTCCACAAGGCACAGTACTCGC